>OX608074.1:10959514-11680980 GCA_951509635.1 Eupeodes luniger | reverse complement strand
GCACATAGGTACTTGTTTTACCCCTAGACCACGTTTCCCCCACCTCATCACCCCCGCACTTACTAAACTGATAAAGTGTTTGGGTTTATTTGTACCATTTTTTGTTGTTGTTGATTCTGTTTCTGTTTATTTTTCTATATAAAACAAAGAATAAAAGAAAATAGCAAAAAAAAAACATAATAAACTTTTATTTTTATTTTTGTTTAAATGAGGTCATTCGCATACAAACAGACTATATGAATAAAGTGGCTCTATATATGCAAGTGAGAGAGCACACTTAGGCATGCAATTAAGTGAAATATTTGGCGTTTAGCTCATTTTCCATTGTTCTAATGTAATGAGTTTTCATTTTGTTTTGGCATGCCATCCCTTCTGACACCCTGCCTAGCCCAATCCCTCCCCCATCCCCCTCTTCAACCCTCACTTATTTCCATCCCCGTCTTCGTCATCGTCATCATCCACCCTTTTTCGGTAGTGCTAGGTGATGATAGGGTAAGGCATATAGTTATTGCAATCATGATGTTGGGAGAGTCTTATTCCTTTAACTCATTTTAATTTTTTGGCATTTTGACTTTTGTTGATTTGTTTCAGATTTATGCTTAATGGTTATAGTCCTAGAGTTTTTTTTTCAGCTTCAAAAAATGCAGACTTAACTTTTTGTGAAGAGGAAAAAAATTATGAAAAAAAGAACTACCCCATTTAGAAGTTGGTTTTTGAAAATTTAAAAAACTGTTGATGGGAAAGGTTCGTTTCTGGGAAATCATGAACGAGTCGAAAACAAATATTTCTTTTATGTTTACTTTTTTCTTTTATTGAGCTTTGAGGCTTCTAATTACAAAAAAAACCCCATAACTGTCGAAACAACCATAGCAGCTTTTTGTGCGGAATTTTTGTTTTTATTTGAAATTCTTCGTTTTGTTCGCGTTTTGAAAGGAAGCGGCATCATTCAACCCAATGAATGAATACTTAATGCCATGTTGGAAGGAATTTAGGTTGTGGTCTTTCTGTGTTCTTCTAGTACTAGTTTTATGGAGGTTCGAGTACATGTTAAATCATTCAAGATAGACTTTTCTTTTATAAACTCCCTGTCGTCAGTCGGAATACGAAAAAAAATTCAATTTTCCATCCTAGTTAACTCTTTTTCGCTTTTTTTTTTGCGTCCATATACATTTTCTCTGCCATCCTGCTGGGCATTTATAAAAATTCAAAGAACATAAAATACAGAAGAACACAAAACACAGTATAAGTTTGTTATTTACTGCACTGATGTTTTTTAATTTGTCCATTGAGAGTTAACGAAAAGTTGTTTTCAATTCTGTTCTTTTTTTTCAGATTTTTTTTTTTTTGATTCTGTGAAGTGATTAATGCCTTTTGCAATGGGCCTTGGGCTTGTAGGTACCTACTTCGTTTCTTGTTTTTTTTTTTTGATTTTATTAAATTAAAAGTTCTCTTTATTGTCAAAAGCTTTAAAAGTAATTGCCATCAGGATTGGTGACTATACATTTAAAATATACTTACTCGCCAATGTAGGTACCTTTTTGATGTTTTACCATCAATTGCTTTGACTTTTTGTGTAATTAAGTTTGTTTTCGAATAAAAGCAAACAGAAAAAAAAAACAAATTCATTTTAAAAGACGATAACGAAATTAAAGTTAAACACTTTTGGTAGTAAATTGGAAAAATTGATCTTGTCTGGCTTAATAATTTAAATGAATGGAAAGACGATTTATTTTTACATTTATATTTATATTTATATTTATATTTAAATTTATATTTGTATTTATATTTATTATATATTTACACTTATAATTTGTTGAAAAACTTTACATTTATTATTACAAGAATATGGAATAAAGGAAAAATCATGTATCAATAAAAATTGGTTTGTGTATTTGAACGAAATAATCGAATGCACAATCCAGATAGATTAGTTTCCCGGTATTTTATATATTTTGGGACGTGTTCTTTGTTTCGTTATTAGCTGTCTTAGGATGAGCTAAGGGGATAAACTCTGCTGAATGATTTTGTGAGCGGTGTGAACACAGCCATACACCTCATACCGAAAACAAAAACTCATACCACCTTAAAACTGACAAAAACAGCAAGATTAATTTTTATGAAAAGTTAAAACTGGTTCTGCTAAACCTATAAAAGACAAAACAAACTGGGACTTGATTTTGAACTTTGAAACAATTTTTAAAGTCTTATTAGGGTTTAATAAATGCAAAAATTTGGCAACAATTCACTTTCTTGTTTTTATTAAATAATGGATGATTGAAAAATATCTAAAAGCAGTGAGAACAGTTTGAAAGATCTGCAATAGAAAGTTTGCGTTTAATATATGCCACATTTTGCGGATTAGATTAGAAAAGACCACAGAAACTTTGTTTTCAACCTTTTTTTAACTATAAATAAAATATATCTCCAGAAATTATAAAATTTAATGGTAGATTTAAATTAGATTTTGAATCGGATCTTAATTTTGGGGACCATAATTTTTTACCGAAATATTGGTGACCAAAGACGAAAGTATATGTATTAATTCATAATAAAAAAAATCGTAGAAAATAGCGAAATAATTTGTGCCATCTTTATTTTTAGAGGCAAAAATCTATATTTATAATATTTAAAAAATATTTAACGAAGATAAAACTGTTTCTTCTAAATATATAAATTTAAGACCAAAAGCAACTCACATATTTACTTTATTTCAACAAATTTTTTATCATTTTAAGAAAAATTAAATTTTAAGCTTCAAAAAGCAAAATATTGATCATTCTTTTCAATTTGACAATATAAAACGAAGGAACACAGGACTGTGTCAGCCATTAATTTATTATTCTTTTCATATTTTTTAAATTTTGTTTACCAAAAAATAAAAAAAAAAAAAAACATCCCTAAAATCTATTTTTGGCTTTGTATGCATCAGACTTTTACGATTAAGAACTTCACAGACAATCAAGTAATTAATTCAACTTACTAAATTAACAGGGTTGCTCACCCACTCCTATTTTATTCTTATATTCCTTTAATATATCTCAATGCTTAGAAGAAAAGCTGTTTTTATGTTTCTACATTAATTATAAAGGTTTTTTTCTTTCGTTTAACTAAATACATAGGACCTAATCTAATTAAGCTGGGATTTTCTTTTTTCAAAATTAAAATTAACACACCCGGATTTTCACCCTAATTTATCCTAATGTAGTACATTTTACAATGTTGTGTTTTTACCCACCAGAGACAACTTCTGAAAGGTCGTTTGTACTGTGTTTTTTAATAAAAAAAAAGAATAAGGAAACACCCTAAGAAAATCCCAAACAACGTGTGAATACCCAAAATAAAATCCCCTGAGTCCACACAATAAAATAAAATAAAATAAAATAACAACAACCTTTTTATTTTATATAAATTTGTAAACAAGATTTTCCATTTTCTTGATTTATTTCAAAACACGGAAATTCTTGTCTAAATTTTTTTTGGTGCGGTGTGGTGGTGGGTGGGGTTACCAAACCATAAACACAAATAATTTCAAGAATGATATTATTCCCAATTCATACCTAAGACCCTTGTTTTCCCTCTCAAGAACAACAAACAAAATCAAACAAATAATCACTTTTCTTCTAACAGCTGTTATATAAGAAACTTGAGAATCAAAAAGAACAACACAAAAACAGAAAAATCTCAATTATCAAAACGGAAACGTGTTGGCATTATTTTTGTTTTCTTGTGAATTCGATGAGCAATATGTTCTTTTCATCGTCATTCAATTTTTATCATTATCAATGCACGTTCCCTTTTTTTTTTTTTGAAGTACTTACAGAACCAATAATTACACAAAAGCTCGTTTTTGTTGTTGTGTAGTTTTTCTAAGGTTATTATTATTTGTTTTGTTCCAATTATAAATATTATTGGTGATTCAATGTCTTTCTCTGTATAAAAACAGCTAAACAATCCTAAAACAAATGATGACGATGACGAATTGCCATTTATTGGTGTTTTTCTAATGGATGATAGAGCAACAATAAAAATAGTTAGTGACAATATTTTATTATTCTCGATTTTCTCTTACGAAATCAAGAAAAATGTAAACAACAGCAGCAAACTTGCTGTACTTACTCGTATAGATGATGATATAATATGGTTTACCTGTACTTTGTACCTGTTGTTCAATCAACCCGCTATCGTACTCGACGTAATTCATTGCAAGGTAATAATTGACAGGTTAAGCACGAGTACTTCTAAATACGAAGAACGTGTGCTCAAAAATAAAAAAGATACGTATTCTGTTTTTATATATTTTGTATTCGTTTTTCAATGAATCCGATGAACTTTCGATTGCCCCTTCAAATTAATTTCTCAAGAAAATTAAAAAATGCAAGCTATTCCTTGGCAACGACGACCAACGCGATGTACTAACAAGCGGGAGGCACCAACCGAAACGATGGACACCCAATAGAAACGGAAGCGTTGCGACGGGTGGTGGCGGCGGCAGCGGCGGCATCGTCGAAGATGTGGAGAAAAATGTGGTGTGTTAATTTTCCAAGATCATCATCATCATCAACATCATCATCAAATCAAAAACAAAACAAAAATCATTCGCCCAATGATGTCGTTAAAAATTTGATTGGATGAATATTTTTAAAAATATCAATCGAAAAGTGTATTTTTGGTTATGCAGCTCTATAAAGGACTCTATATATATACAAGATGAGGTTGGGTGACCCTCCTGCTGCTGCTGCGATGTACTCCGCGTTCTCATTTTATTCGATTAAAATAGTAAAAAATAATAAAAATTCTTTAAAATGGAATTGTGCCAAATTAGAAAAGAGGACTGCGTTTTTGAGGTGATTCGATTTGATTTTTGAGTTGAGTTGAGTTAAGTTGACAAGTTTTATAAGAATATCAAAGTGGTGAAAGGAGGGGGAGGGGGGTATTTATTATAGAGATGAATTGTTTGGTGGCGCGTCTACTTCAATTACACACTCACGTATCTATTTTCATCCTTAGGTTAGGAAAGGTGGTATCTTTTTGATGATTTGAGTAAATATATCTTTTATTTAGCAGCGTCTTCTCTCGTCTCATCTCGAATCGTCTCATATCGTATGATTTCATTTTAATATTTAGCTACTTTTATTATGTAAGACGATTTTTGTATTTTTTGATTCGACGATACCGACGAGGTGCCAGACAAATTTGATTTTATTGCATTGCATTTCAATGAAATAAAAGAACAAAACATTATAAAATGTTAGCAATTTGTTTTGTTTGTAAATTGGGATTTAAAATATATGTAAAAGATAGAAATGGATGGTTGGCAAAGGGGGTGAATTTATAGTGTAGCACTATTTTGTTGCACTTCAATAAATAACAACATAATATTCTTTCTAGTATTTTTGTATTTTCTATGACAATGAGAAGAGGGAAAGGTGTGTGTCATTACATTTAATTTAATTTTTAAAATTTTGAGAATAAGAAAAATAAAATTTTTTGTAGCTTTGATGATGGTGATGATGATGATTAATTCGTCTCAACAATTTTCCGGCAGTGACATTGTTGTAATGCATCATTTCGATTTGTTGTTTTCGAGGTTGTCTTATAATATTTTTCCGCATTCTTTGTCTAGAAAAATATTATGTGTTTTTAGTTTGTTTGCGTGATTTTTTTAAGTTTGTTTGTATCCATATTTTTTTTAATTAATGTTCAAAAATGGAGAAAAAAGTTTGCAATGTGACCCATATTGATGACTTCCCATTAAAATTTTCAAATGAAATATTTTGTAAAAAGCAAAATTTTCATTAAAAGAAATTCAGAAATTATATAATCAAAATTGAAAATTTGTCTTATAGCTTTGAATATCAAAATGGGAGGGATAGACATAGTTGGATACTTGATAATACGCCCGAAATTCAGGACAAGGTTAAACTGATGAGCATTTTTGGAAGTTCGAGTATTACGGCTGAATTTGAGGGGCTAGTTGATTTGATCAACGAAAGGCATGAAACATTGCTGGGATGTTCAAGTGATGCAAATGTTTCAGCTATAGTTCTGTTGCCTATCATTTTAAAGCTCTTTTTCTATCCAAAAGACTTCTTAAATTACCACTTGCCCAAATATATTTGTTTGGCTTTGTATTTACAGCCAGATCAGAAGGGGTGAACAATTTCTTGAGAAATCCTAACATCAAATATGTGATCATTCCATAAGAAGAGATCTGTGATACATACTAAGAACTGAAAGTTGATAAGTTTCCTGGATGCAAATATGGGTTACGCTTTAATGACAGGAGACAGCATAAAATTGTTCAAACAATAAATTCTACACGGTTAATAATTCCCCATTGGATAGTTTGTTGAATATGACCATTGCAGGTCTTTCTAGATTGTTTGAACTTAATCTTGATTTTCCTAATAGTATTGGTTCTATAACAACCAAAACTCACATCTACATCCTTATAACCTCTTTACAGCTTAAATCAAATCATGAGTTTTCTTTGGCTTTAAAAGATTTCACAAAATTCAGTTTAAAATATCTCAATCTCACTTGTTAACATATCTCCGCTGGAATCGAGGAAGCATAGTGCCAGTTAAGATTTCAGAAGAAGTTGTTGGAACGTCTCAGTTAGCTTTCTCATATTTCCAAATGGTTTTCGTAGGGGTTTTTTCTTGAACTAGCTTTTTTTGCAATGTTAAATGTCAACATTTGCAATTTCCAAGTGAAAGTTAAAAACTAAGTGAAAACTGATTTTTTGCTGAATATTTGTTAGTAGAAGTTTTTTAATGAAGGTAACTTATTCTACAAATATTTTCTGGAGTAAACAAAGTTTGGTTTGAGTGCAGTATTCAAAAAATCTGTATTTCTGGAATTTTTCATTCTTGTGAACAGCCATAATTTCTGAACATTTGTCGAAGCAGAAAAAATATAAGACTGTCACTACTATTTTAATTATATTTGCTGATATTTTAGATACTTCCTATTTTAAATAATTTCTTAAAGTAATTTTCATTATTTGTTTCCAAAAATATTTAATCAAAATCAATTTAAATTTGTATCTTAAAATTCAGTATCTACCTAATTTTAATGGATTCTACCAAGCAAATAATAAATTTAATGTTTGATTTTAGCCCTTTCTGCTATTAAAAGTGAATTTAGGTTTCTGCATACATTTGAATGCATCTTTGCACAAGAAATTACAAAACCAAATAATAATGCACATACATACATTATGTATATTACATAGTACCTACCTTACCTAATGTAGACTTCTTCTTGAATATTTGATTCAAGCATAAAATTACTCCCTCTGCAAATTTGCAAGAATTTAATAATATACATGTTCATGTAGTATAAGTTCTTGCATACTCTATGTCTATCTATACCATCTAAACACAACCTACATATAGTTGGTTTTAAGGACGACTTCATTCAGGACAAACATTCATACACTCTCGTATGTAGTATGTACATATGACTAATTAACAATCCAAAGGAAGAAGAAGGAGAAATATTTTTAGTGCTTATAATAGGCTCTAGTCAAACAATTTAATTGTCTCACTCTCATCAAATAATTTGTCTTCTTTTATTACAACGAGAAAAGTGATATAATAAGTGTGTGTCCTTCAAAGCTTCAAAATTGCTTCATTTAAAAATATAATACATACAACAAGATACAAAAAAAAATTCTAACAGGGATATAAGGAGAAGGACACACTCAACAAAAAAAAAAAGACAATCTCTTCTTAAAGATCTAAAATTAAAATTCATTCCCATATTTTCTGGTCTGTTATGTTTTTATCTTCCCTTTTTGAATAAAAATATGGGAAGTATGTATAAACGATATGCTAAAAGCTTTGGATTTCCAAAAACCATCTCACAGACTTAAACGAAACCCTTAAGGCGTAGGTACTAATGTCAATCCTGCTTCATATGCAAGCAAGAAAGCAAGCAAGCAAAGGAAAGAAACTATAACTTACGTACCACCCGCTACGAACGCCAAACAGATAATTTCCATACCAATTATGTAATGTTAAAGAGAATAAGCAAAAATAATAAAGAAAAAAAAAAACATCTCAAACACAAAAGACCTACAGCAAATAGCAAACACTTAAAAAGAAAAAAGTAAATACTTTTACATCGCTTTATCTGTGTATAAGTGTAAAGACTAAATTTGGAGCAGAAATATCTTAAAAACGACAAATGACAACATAACCAGAGTTGCCATGAGTAGCCTAAAGTAGCTCAATACGCCACTTTAAAGATATTTAAAGCAAAAACATAACTAAACCGAAAAAGTAGCTCATAATAGCTCAATTTTAAAAGCTTCACTTAGAATTTATTAAAATTTGTCTATTTGTCACATTTATTTGTGTAAAGAAAATATCACTTTAGATAAACTATTGCTATTTTTATGATTTGGTTGTCGTACTTAGTTTGCTGTCAGAAATTGAACAAACTCAATTTCCAATAAATAGCTCAATTTGGATAGTGGCGCACGATGTCCGCAATGACGATTTGGCTATTCGCTAAATATTGAGCTATCTTCTTCTGAATTAACTGGTCTAATATTGATACCTCATCGTTTTTTAAGTACAATATAGTAACTGGTATTTTTCGTTGTTTTTTCCAATAAGAATAAATTCTAATTGAAGCTGTCAGATTTTTGTTCATTGAAATTGGGTTTTTATTTGAGCAACTTTTTTAGCTACGATTTTGGGCTGCAAATATTTTGTATATTATTTTTGTACTTAAATTGGGCTACTTTCTCATATCCGATTTCCGATTATGAGCTGCAAATATTTTTATATTATAAGATTTTGGCTCCCATCCTTAGCTAAAAATGATTTGATATAACACCAAATTTGTTTAAAATTAAAACTGGGCTATTATTTGGGCTACTTTCTCGGCTCCTATTTTGGGCTGCAAATATTTGTATATTCTACGAAAATATTGTATTATTGAAATTGATCTTTTGTTTGGGTTCTACAATTATTCTAATTTGATATCAGAATTTGAGCTATTGATTGGGCTACTTTTTCTACTCCTATTTTGAGCTACAAATGTATTAATATCATACCAAATTATATTGCATTGCAATTTGCAAATTGAATTTAATTAGCTACTTTTTCTGAACCAAATTTGTGCATATTGAAATTGGGCTACTTTTTACACTCCGATTTTGGGCTACAAACGTTTTTATATTATACTAGATTTTCTATATTGGAATTGGGCTAAGTTTTTGGCTCCCATCCTTAGCTAAAAATAATTTGATATAACACCAAATTTGTTTAAAATTAAAACTGGACTATTATTTGGGCTACTTTCTCGGCTCCTATTTTGGGCTACAAATATTTGTATATTCTACGAAAATTTTGTTTTAACGAAATTGATCTATTATTTGGGTTCTACAATTATTCTAATTTGATATCAGAATTTGAGGTATTGATTTTGCTACTTTTTCCCCTCCGATCTTGAGCTACAAATGTATTTATATTAAAGCAAATTATATTGTATTGCAATTTGCAAATTGAATTTAATAAGCTGCTTTTCTGACCCAAATCTGTGCATATTGAAATTGGGCTACTTTTTAAACTCCGATTTTGGGTTACAAACGTTTTTATATTATACCATATTTTCTATTTTGGAATTGGGCTAAGATTTTGGCTCCCATCCTTAGCTAAAAATAATTTGATATAACACCAAATTTGTTTAAAATTAAAACTGGGCTATTATTTGAGCTACTTGTTTGGCTCCAATTTTGGACAGCAAATATTTGTATATTCAACGACAATTTTGTTTTATTGAAATTGATCTGTAATTTGGTTTCTTCAATTATTCTTATTTGATATCAGAATTTGAGCTATTGATTGGGCTACTTTTTCCACTCTGATTTTGAGATACAAATGTATTTATATTATACCAAATTATTGCAAATTGAATTTAATTAGCTACTTTTTCAGTTCCAAATTTGTGCATATTGAAATTGGGCTACTTTTTGAACTACGATTTTGGGCTATAAATGTTTTTATATTATACTAGATTTTCTATATTGAAATTGGGCTAAGTTTTTGGCTCCCATCCTCAACTTTAAATATTTGTGTATAACACCAAATTTGTTTAAAAATAAAACTGGGCTATTATTTGGGCTACTTGTTTGGCTACAATTTTGGACAACAAATATATTTAAACTGTTCCAGATTTGTTAGTATTGAAATTTAGCTATTTTTGAGCTTCTATCTTAGGCTTCAATATTGAACTACAAATATTTTGAAAATTGGGCTATTAAGCAAGTTCAAAACACGGCAACCCTGTTAATGAATACGACGACGACAAAAATAAAGCTACACATAGAACTCAACCAAAGAAGCAAGCAAAGTAAACTTACTCTACTCTAGAGCACAAACAGAAATGCCAACCAGCATCTATATAAGGCTGCAAAAAGCAACCAGTGTTGTAGCATAGCGCTTTGTAGATACAATATCCACCTAAATACAGCTCCTCACAGCAGCTTAGAGCGCATTGCGGCGAAAACATCTTTTCCCAAAGTCTTCGAAGTTCTCTTTTTCTGTGTGTGTGTTCATGTGTCCTCTCCCTCTCTTGTTGTCTCTCTCTCTCTCCATCTCCATTTGAAAAATACAAAGAGCAACCTAAATGACTTAAAAGAAATCTCTGCTGTCTGCCCGTATATAGCTTATAGCGCCAATCCCAGCCCCAGTTTGCTCCCAGCTCCCAGCTCTAGCAGCAACTTAAAGGTGGCAACAACAACAAAAAAAAAGCGGCACAAAGCTTTACTAAATGAGAGTATACGACAAGAGTTATGCTGTGTTTTTAGTTGGTGTTTTACCTTTCATTTTGTTGTTCGAAAAGTATGTCAAAGTCAACCGCCGGGTATTGCATGTAGGTCTGTTACATAAAAATTAACACAACAACAACAAAAATGCCTAAATGTGCAATAATAACAACAAATAAAAAAGAAAAAGATACAAACAAAACTGACAAAAGACGTATCTCCGTATAAAGGGGGCCTGGTTTGGTGATTGGATTAATTCAAGCCAAATCCAATGATTGTAGGTAAGGTAGGATGGTGATGGTGATGATGATGATGAAAATGGTAACACAGCAGTTGTTGTTACTAAATGGAGATATGAGTTAGGAGTGTTACCGACTGACAACAATGTCGACGTGACGAGCAGACTACGACACGGTGTGAGGTAATCTCAAGAGCGTGGTAACGTTTTTGACTTAATTAGGTTCACACAGAAATATACGAGTAGAGAAAGATATTTCCACTCTTTTTGTATATAGATACTTTTATTTATACGATCTACGAGATGAGATGCCTTACGATGCGATGTAGCAGTCGCTTGCTGCCGGTTTTGCTATTTTATTTCTTTCCTCCAACGCTGGCTGCTACTTCTTCTTTATCATATCGTCATCGTCATCGTCTTCTTATGAATGCATAATTTCTATGTAATTATCATTGTTGTTGTTATTGTTGGTTTTATATTGAGGATTGTAGAATTGGTTGGGAAAATGTTATTCACTTCTCACAAGAACCACTCAAATTGAAGGAGAATACTCCAAGTCAATAGAACGAATAAAAACAGCGAATTATAATTTTATTTGCACAGTGATTTATTATGCAATTGATGACAATTCTTTTTATTTAAAAAATAACAGTTTTAGGAGAGGTAATTGTAATTCTCTTATGATTTGTGTAATTTCTTTATTTGTTCACTTTATTTATTGTAACAAGAGTGATTTAATCAATGATTGTTGTAATTTTATATTAGCTTTGTTGCAGCACACTTTACGTAGCGTAGCACACTGAGAGTGAGTTGAGTATATCTACGATATTGCCGATATTGCAGTTCGTTGTGTACTCGTAGTAGATTCAGCTGTCATTTGGCGCTAGTTGTATTTATGAATATTTTTTTTTTTGTTGTTGGCGAGCTGTCACGTTCATAAACAAGTTCGTTGAATAAGCGACGACGACGACGAGGACGGTTGATCATTGCGTAAGATGGCAATTTTTATTCTATTCTTTTGATGTTATGTAGATACCAATAAGTGGCATGTTTTTGTTTTTTGTTGTCAACAAATGATTATGTTCTGACAGTTGTACGCGATGGGTTTTTGACATTTCATCTAATCAAATAAAAAACAAGTTTTTGTTGTGTTCTAAAATTTTGTTTGTTTACATAATCATCACATTCTTTTTTTTTTTTTTTTGTATTGTTATGAATATTATAACATTTTTATATATGAATTGGCAGTTGACATAAAATGATGTGTATGTATTCTGACATTTGGTTATGCGATTCAGATATGCCAAATCAATTGATGTTATTCAATTTAGTATAGCTACATAAATGATTGCGTATAAAATCAATTATAAATAACCTTACCTAATTATTATAAGAAAAAGTAGAATAGATCAGATATACGAGTAATATGCATTCAATGTACATAAGTAATCTTGATGCATATTATTTTTATGGTAATATAATTATGGTGTTTTGTAACACGAATAAAAATAGGCCTTTATAACGCAAGGAAAAAAAAAACACAAGATTGTGCTAGTTACAACTTTGAACATTTCTACAGACACTTAATTTGTTTTTATTTTATAAATGGGAAAGCTGTTTAACCTTATAAAAACCGTTACTCGGGCTGGTTTTCATTCCAATGACAAGGTTTTTATAGATTTTATGGATAAATATTCAAATATTTGTTTATTTTTTTTTTTCAATTGTAACAAAATACATATTAAATTTGTTGAAAAAAAAATTCTGACAATCTTTAAAAATATTGAAAATATTTTACAGTTTTGATGAGGGAAATACAAAATTTACATTAACATATGTAATAAATCTAATTGTGTACAGTTAAAAAACTTTAAAAAAAAAAACACAAGTTGTCCGTTTAGATAAATCAAAATGTTATCTATGGTACTTCTGAAAAGTACTTAATTTAGTAATTTAAGTTTAAGCTGTATTTGTGGAGATATTTTTTTAGACGTCAAACCAATTAAGCGTCAATTGAATTTTGTTTTTAATTTTACCGACAGTTCGAAGTCTATATATACCTTCATTTATTCTCTAGATATAGGAGTTAAAAATCAATTTTTCCCAATTTCTAGTGAATATTTTGAATTAGGTTTTAATTAAAAAAAAAAAAGACTGGCAATTTGATTTCTCTGAAAATCAAACCAGGTGACAAAAGTGTTAAAATTTAAGTAAAATATTCAAGGTCAGAAATCTTTTTTCCATTTTTTTTTAATTTATAAAAATATTTTTTAAGTTTAATTTTTACAAGGCTCATAACAAATTGCGTAATAAAAAATTTGATTGAATTCGAAAGAGTTAATGGTTTTTGAGATATAAGTACTCAACCAATTTTCTTAAAATGTTTTCTGCATATTTTGAAGTTATTGTCTGTAAAACAAAATTTATTTGGATGGATATATCATATATTTTTTGAGATATGGCAGCAGAAAATAGGTATTCCGAACTGAAGCGACACATACATCTTTCTAAAAACCATAAATTTGGATTTAAGGGGAATATTCATTCTAAAAAAATTGGATTTTCAATATCTTTCAATGGGAAGTTTAAAATTTGATCGTCAACATTAAATTGTATCTATAGATATTTTTAGTGTTTTTCAAAGAACGCTAAAGAAACATGTGTAAAAAGAAAATAATATTTTGAGAAGTCAAATTTTATTCAATACAAATTGTTTTAGTGTACTTGTATCATATTGATCCAGCTTTAATTTAATGTTTGTTTTTGTGTCTCAAATAAGAAATCATGACAACAAGAATCAAACAACAATTTGTCTTACTTTTTAACGTAGTTAAAAAAAAGGTAAACAAAACTGGTCTTTGTGTTTTTGTAAATGTTTTGCAGAGACTTTTTGTCAAATATTTTTTATAATTCAAAGTCATTTAGATAAACAAAAAAATAATCAAATAAAATAATAAATAAAATAAAATAAAATAAAATAAAATAAAATAAAAATAATAAAAAAATAAAAAAAAACTAAAACAAAAGATTATATAAGGTTTATCATCAAACATTTTTCATACAAAAAGGATTTCTAAAACATGTCCAATACTATTTAAAACATTTAAAGGAAAACTTAAAACTTGTGAGCTTAGTAACAGTCCAGTAAAATATAGATAAAAAAGAAGTTAAGTAAGCTGAAGATTTATTTATACCCTTATAGTGTTCTAAACTATGTGTTAAAAGTCTCATGAAATCCTGTGTCTGCGTCGTAAGTTTTTGACGGCCAAATATAGCCAAAATCACTTTTTAGTGATTTGTCAAAATTGTCGAGCATAACATTTACTCAATTTAAGTCCCAGAATATTATCTAATATGGTCATCCTTTTTAATTAAAAATGTAATTATATTACATTGAAAAAAGTACTCATATGCCACAGTAAACATTAAAGAAATTCTGAATAATACCAAAAACTCTAATTCAGACATGACTCATGTGGGTATCTGCTTCAAAAAAATGTCGACTATTCATTTTGCTTAGATAAAGGTTCATTTAACCATTTTCTAAAAATGTTATTTATAAATTAAAATATTGAAATAGTAAAACAAACATTTTATATTATATTGTTTCTAATTTTGTATTTTTGTATGCAATATGTCAAAGCTCAAGTATCCCATCTTTTGTTCTAAAGAATCAAAGCAATTTAACCACACATTTCTATTTTTTTATTTGAGTTGACCTAAAACAACACAAATTCTAAGCAATCCAAAATAAAAATATATCAACACACGCTTTTCTATTCTTCAATATTTGTTCTCATAAAAGACAAAAATATAAAACAACAAAATAGATAAAAAAAACAGTGAACACGTTTTCTATTGAGGTTATTGTTCTCTCTCTGTGCTAGATGCGATATTGACAGGTGTTGAAAAATATCTTTTCAAATGTTTTTTGTATCTTTTTTTCTTCTGTTGCTTTTAATGGGGATACAAAAAAAAATACAAAAATATTCAACTGGTATTCCAAAAAAAAAAAAAGATAGCATGATGAGATGATGACTAAAGTACAGCAACAAAAAACAAACACAATTAGATACATAAATATCTAAATTTCATATCTATGCCATAAAAGATCTTCACCATTATGAATTTAATTTCTTATTTGCTTTTGTTTCAGTTTCTGAAACAAAAACAAAATTCAAACAAAAATTATGAGTAGCAATTATTATGGTTTCTAACAAATAAAATTTGAAATAGGTGAGATATTTAACAATTAATTTAAACATAATAAGAACTCTAAATTTATGTATACAAATGACATTGAATATTATTGTTCCACAAAAATAGAATCAAAAATAATCTTCTTGTCGTCCATAAAAAGAAAAACTGGTCTTAAGCCGTCTTAACCTTTTCAAAAAATAATAAAATCAAAAGAAAATTATAGTGAGTGATTTTTTGTTTGACCTTTTTCTTGAGAATCATATTAACTTAAAATTAATTTTTTATTTAAATGAACTTTGGTTTTTATTCTTCTTTCAAACTTTTATGGAAAGATAAAACAAAAAGGGTTACAAAATAATTTATCTATGGGTCAATGAATATTTTAGAATTTAAATAATTTAAAAAAAAAACCATGATAATGACTACTTGAGAAAATTAAATTGTAAATTAAATTATTAAGCTATTGTTTTTTAGACATACATTATTAAAATTATTTTATCACAGTGTTTGATGTTTACATTTTTGTTTTTCTATCAAAAATTATCTTTTTTTAAAGTATTTAATTATATAATTTGTTTTTATGTACCTACTTTATTAAGGGAAAGTAAAGGATTTAATTATTTTTCATTTTCAATTGACACGAACTTCGTGATAAATTCACATTTTTTCAAGGCTATTTACATCTGATAAAGTTTTGCAACAGTTGAATGGCGTTAAAAAAACTTATTTAATATCATTTTACATGTGTACATATTTAAAGTACATATAAAGTTAATAACTTGGTTTTAAGTACCTAATAGTTCAGAAAATTATTTCTACCCTTAAATTAAAAAAAAAAAATAAGATTAATTTTGGAAAGTGATTTTGTAAATTTGGTTTTTATATGTGTCGTTAAGTGTCTTAAGTGTTTCTTTTTTAAGTATAATCATACAAAATAGCAGATTTAATATGTTTTTTACAATATATTTAACTTTTAATACAAAAAAAGTACTCATACGCCAGAGTGCACTTAGCTATATTGCTTAATTAAGTACCTAGATATCTTTAAATATTGAAATTTTATTTATTTATTGAAAACAATTAAGTTAGTATGAAGAAAGTGATATTTGAAAGACTACAATTTTTCTATGTATCACAAACAATGGAGATCACTTTGAATGGTGGAATTTTCGTCTCCTGTTATGAAACTAAAAATACGTCTATATCAGTGTCGTCCTTTGTTCCCCTTTAATTTTTCAAACACTTCCTATATTTCTATGTCTATTTAAAGGCGTTTAAAAGTCTTTTGAAGGCCTCTCAGTAAAAAAAAAAATTAAATAAAAAATATATTTAAAAAAAAAATACTCATACGCCATGGTGTACTTTTTTTACTTATTTTGATTTTTCTTTTTTGTATCAATTTTTTTGATGTTTTGATAAAGATAGTATTTATATGATAAATAAAAGCTATTTTTAGCTTACTTCATGTGAACTGAATTTTTGATAGTGAAGCCACAAGATGCTCACATAAAATTTCTTTAACAACCTATTTTTTACTTTTTTTGATTGATTTCTTCATATTTGTGCCCAAGAAAGTTTTGATAACACACAAAGTCTTGCATCTTTATTTTCTTACCATATGTACTTACTTAAATAATGTTAAACTTATATGGTTCCTTTCATATTTTCAAAGTTTAATTTTCAAAAACTTAGTTCAGAAATAGTTTCTTCCTCGTTCTAGTACCTACTTGTAAGGACATCCATTTCCATGGGACGTCTCGTTTGGTGTTCTTTTTTTGTAAACTTTCATTAGCATGGCACTCTAATTTCCTGTTACACCTTTATGTACATTATTTCTCATACCCAGGTGCTGTTATTCTTATTATATGAACTTAGTTGAACTGGGGAGGTTAAAACCAGGGTTAGGGGTAAATTACAACAATATCTACATAGTAAAGGTACTATTATAATAATTATGCTATATTGCGGATATCGATTAAGAGTGAGTTCCTTTCATTTTATTTTTTACTACAGAAACATTCAAGAGGATTGCCATGCCATAAAACACTCCCTTATTTTGCATAATGGCAACTGGAATAGGAATTAAAAAAAAAACTATATAGCAAACAAATTGAAGTTACTCTTGATTACAGTATTCAAATGGGGAGTTTTGAGTGACCGATTCGATCGACCTTACGACGCGACGCGACGACGACGAGCAACGTAGGGGTTAAAATGTATGCTATTCACTATTTACTGCTATAATATCTTTGTTCTTAGTAATTTTCACACTGTTGAATTGAAGTTACGAGTGTATGTGTTTTCATATTCTAGTCCTTTTGCACATTATTTTACATAGTTTATTTTGTTTGTTGTTTTTGTTTTACATTTTAACCTGAAGAAGAAACCTCTATTTTTTGATTTTGTTTGTTTTATGAAGCACTCTAAAAATTAAGTTTTTGTACATATCACATTACACACAAAATGTTTATTTCTATGGCTGCCCCAAAAACACCCTCTCTCTCTCTATCTTTAACTTGTCATTTATTTTGTGACTAAGAAGAAAAAGACATGAATTACTGAAAATGATGGTTAATATGGATATGGATATGCATAGAGACCAAGATAGAAGTGTTTAAGCATGTTTACCTTATAATTTATGTCTTCATAAGTTTATTAAGGTAGTGAAAATGTTAGCTTTCTGATAGACGTCGGCATTTAAGGGCTTTTTGTGCGTCAGTAAGAAGTCTGTTTTAAGGGTGTTTTCGCTCGAAAACTAAAATTCAGTGATATACCAACATTTGTAGTTTTTGAAAAATGACTAGGGGTACTATTTGTCAAAATCAACAATTTGTTATTTTTAAGTTCTTAAATTTTGCTTCAGTCCAATTTTCTTAAAGCCTAAATCCACACTAGAATTTCCGAAAAATCGATTTTTTTTTAAATGGACCCTTAGGTCCTTAAAACTGTTGTCCTAAGCTATTAAAGTATAGAAAAACCTTTGAGTATTAAGTGTTCAAATTTTAGTATAAAATATATTGCAAAATTATTCAAGAATTTTCACTAAACTTCAAAATTTCAAACAACTTTATCTCGATACTACTTTTTTTTTTTAGTTTGCCGGATTCATAACTTAGACAATTTTTAAACGATGAAAGCGAAATTTTCAATATATCTTGGAAAAAAGGGTGTTTTCCTAAACGTGTGCTTTTGAATAGAAATAAAACGCTTTTAATTGAATGCTATGGCCAAGAATTTAGCTTTCTCATAAAGATAAAGGTTTGCCATTATGTTTTAAAAACCATTTTGGGAAGTTGAAAAACGTGGCTGTCTAGAATAAGTTCCAGCCGAAAAGCCCAGTTTCGATCCTCTTTTTGCAACAATTGGGGCCGTTTGTCAGCAATAAATCGTCAAAGCCTCTTTTCCAATGCTTCAATCGTCTCAATCTTAAATGCATAAACAAGGGACTTCAAAAAAAAACACACAAAATAGTCCAGCGTTGTTAAATCGCACGATCTTGGAGGCCACGCCCCCTCAGTCCTACGACGTAAGATAATCGGCTCACAAAAAAGTTCCCTTCAATAAATTGATTGTTTCGATGGTTGTAAGACATGTCGCGCAGTCTTGTGAGAACCAAAGGTCGTTCACATCAACATTTTCAAAGGAGTAAGTTTTTTTCATTATGAAATGGCAAACAAAATTGAGGATAAATCAAGACAAAAAGAAGCACTTAGTCAGGCTTTGAACCCTGAAACAAGAGACGACATCGCAAAAACCATGCACAGCCGCCATACCATTGCTGATGAAAGAAATAAAATACCTTTTTTGATATCTGGGTTTATTACCTTTTGGACTACACGTTAGCTTAAGGCCTTAAAAATTCAATTGGTATCTTAGTTTTACCTTCAAAACTGCGATACATCAATCTAAATTTTCTACTAAAATTTCTGTTTTTGCCGACTTCTCTCATCTATTTCTAAATATTTTCCAATTAGAAACAGGAAAAATATCTGTTTTCCTTTAAATGCAGTCTTCTTCATCTCCAGGAGCCTAAAAGTTGTTAAGCTTTTTTTTATTTTCGAACTAAAATATGACAGAAACAGAAAACCAAAAAGCTGTTGAGTATCTCAAGCCAGAGTTAAAAATTAAAACATACAACTTTGCATAAAACAAAATTAAACAAACGACTTCTAAGCTTTTCTCAATCCTATTTTCTTACAGACTTTTGGATTTTGAATGCCTTATTGTGTGTCCAATAAACTTCCGAACCCCATCCAAAATTCCTTTAAAAACTGGTTTAAAAAAAAACATCTAACTATTAAAAGGTCATTATGATAATGTCAAAAAGCCACAAAACTTTTTTGTTGTGCTCTTTAAAACCAAATTGACAACAAAATCCATTACCGTCATTATCCAACCCCCCCCCCCTCCAAAAAAAACACTATTTCAAGAAAAATAAAAAGACAAACAAAAACACAAAAATCCTTGTCCAAATAATTGGAAAACCTCAGAAAAGCCACAAGCTTTTTCCTACACTGATTCCAAAGTTTATTTCATAATCCTTAAAATCTCCCTTGTCAAAATAAAAAAAAAAACAAGGAAAAACAGGTAAAGATGAGATAAACAACAAACGAAAGAAAGAAAGGAAGAAAAACAACAACAACACCACAAAAAAGAGTATAAAAATAATAAAAAAAAAAAACAGATTTTCAAAGCAATCTCCTTGAGGCCTATTCAATTTGTTTATGGCACTTGCCAAAGATGAAATGTCCTTGAAGAGTTATTTCTTCACATATTTTTATCCCAATAAAAATATGATATTATATCTTTTATCCATACAAATAAACGTATTAATGTTTTTTTTCTTATGCGGAATATATGTATATTTTTTTTTATAAAATATTATAACCCACTTCATAAATGGTGGAAAATTATATAACCAGGACATTTATTCTTCTGATTCCATTTTTCTTCCATTTTTAAACAATATCATAAAACATAACATAAATACAATATCATAACACGACCTACATTATTTGCAATCTTGTTATATTCCCCAGACCATACCAAAGGCTCTATATCTTCCTATACCATCCTCCTAATCCCCCCCTCCTCTTCACTGCTGCTTCATTCTAAAAACAAAAACAAAAAAAAATAAGAAAAGAGTCATAAAAATTTGCTATTCAATCATCAAAACCCGGCAATTCCTTTGAGGTACCTTCTCGAGAAGGCTGAAAAAAAGATATAAGATACAAACCAGAACACATCAGCATCAACATCAACATCAACATCACCATCATCGCATCGCAACAAATAAACGACCAACCGTCGTCGTTTGTCGACGATAGGATAGGAAAAGGTAGATATAAGCTTTTCTAGGCCGCTAAAAGTGCGAATGAAATACTATAGCCAAGCTACAATATCTTGAAAAGTACTTGAGATTTAAATTTAATTTGATGCCTTTTTGCCTTAGCTATAAAATATTCGAGTCGAGCAAATCCTCCCAGCCCCCCCACAACATCTAAACTGACTGTGAGTAAAAATCCGGATAATTAGAGCGAATTATTGTGGGATTATTTAAAAAAAAAAACAAAAACTTAAGATACTCACACAAGCCTAAGGAAAGAAAATTAAAACAACAACAAAAAAATACAAAAGAAAAGATATAAATTGAAGGTCGAGATAAACATTATTATGTATTCAGATACTTGTTTTCCCTCGTTCAGATACATTTAATTGCAATAAAAATAATCAAGGAACAAAAAATTAATTCGTAATACGTAAACATGTATAGGAACACCAACAACAACAATAACAACAAGAAAAAATATATTAAAATATGTACAAAACCGTAACTTAAGAACATGTATCTTATAGATACATACATACATATGTCTTATTACAATATGTTCGGAAACCACTTAGCTAGTTGTAGGTATAGCGGTAATGATGAAGATTGGCCTCGAGTGTACTTTAGGTTTGTGCGGTTTTTGAGCCGTTTGTTGTTTGTTGTTTGTTTCTGCCGTTGGCGTTGCGTTTTGCAGTTTGCATTTTGCGTTGCATGTTGTAATGCTATTTATGGGGCAGTTATCGCTGCCGCACTCGAGTGCGGTGGAATCAATTTTCGCGGCAGTTGTAATAATATACGAGAGCCTAATGTCATTTTGATGTCATAATCAGTAATTCACAAATGTGCATTCATTAGATGTTTTTGTTATGCGTTATTTTATTTTGCTTTACATATTATTCAAAACTTGTATATTTGAATAATATACTATCGACATCGACAGTGAGATAATTTTATTTTTCTTATTTTTCTTTTTATGCAATGTGAGTATACGGAAAGAAATTCTTACATAATAATGAGGGAGAATAGAATATTATAATTCTTGGATGTTTTTTCTTTTTGTTATTTGATAGTGTATATAATATACATATAACATAAAGAGGACAGATTTATGGGAAAAAATCTGCAATCACAAATAGATTGCATAAGATTTTATTTTTTAGCTATAAGTGAATTGTATCTATGTATATCCATATGTATAGAATGGACTGGTTTTCAATTTTGGCAGCAGCTATATTATATTATGAATATTTATAATACTTGTTTTGAAGAAAACAAAATATAAATTGTTAGATATATATTTCTTTTGTTCAAGAAACCAACAGACACAAAAAAAAACGTAATAATTCGGTCATAACCCCAGATGTTTGAAAAACAATATTATGTGGATGGTTTTTGCATATACATACGTAAAGGATATGTTTTGAGGATTTATTTTTTTCCCTAAAATTGAACTGAACAAGTTATGAGAGGATATCTTTGGTAAAGGGTTGTGCAATGTCTGATTTATGTTATATATTTCTAAATTTATTTCAGTAAAACAAAAACGTTATTATTAATATTTCACTTAAGAATCGTGTTTTGAACTTAGATTTAGTAAATTATAAAAAAAAGTCATAGAACTTCAAAAAATTATAGATCTATTTTGAAAGCATTGAATTTTGACAAAAAAAATTACAAAAATGTTAATATTTTGGTAAAGAATGATAAATGTACGTTTTTAGCAAAGCCAGGAAAACCTTAATTGGTAACTTGCTATTGGAGTATTTAAAAATTGTATTTTATTATTATCTAATCAATGAAATTATCATTTCAAGAAATTCAATAAACCTTCACAGTTTTTTGTCTAGATATTTGAGATATTGAGAGAATTTAGTTCTAGTTTTTGTAGGTTCATATTTTTTCCAAAAAAAAAATGTTAAATGGATTTTTCAAAAATTTGCCTGTGGGATGAAATTAATAGTTGATCAATATTTTTGTTTGTTCTCAAGATTTTTACTTTAATCCAAAATTAATTTTTACCAATTTTTAGTATGATTTATTGGGACATTTGAACAAAACCCTATGCTTATAGGATAACCACAGCCACCACGAAACTCTCACAAGGAGGCCGTCCCATGTACACAGCTGACCAAAAAAATAGGTGCAATTATTGTTTTTTCATATAAACTCAATTTTTTTTATATCTTTTCATACTTTAATATTATTTTAACATTAGTTTTTATTGGACTATAAATATTTAACAAAATATTAACATTTAACGCTTTTTAAATTGAGTTATTATACATTTTATAGAAAAAAACTGTCCGTATATACATTTGCGCCTGGACAAAAAAATAGGTGCGTCTTCCTAAAATATCAAAAATGGTCGTTTGTATACACATTTTGATGCGTTTTATCATCATTTTCGATTACCTATTTTTAATACCCCGAGTGTCCGCCATTATTTTCCAAAACTTTTTGAAGTCGGCGTGGCATTGAGTCTACAAGCTTTTTACATGTTTCTTGGGGTATAGAACACCATTCCCTCTGAACAGCATCCCACAATTTGTTCCCATTTGTAAAATATTGGCCTCCTAGTTTTCTTTTAAGCTCATTCCACAAGTTCTCAATCGGGTTGAGATCTGGGGATTGACTTGGCCATGAAACAATGGAGACTTCTTTCTCTCGACACCAATCTCGCACAAGACCCGCCGTATGTTTCGGATCATTATCCTGTTGAAACTTCCATCGGAGAGGCATATTCTCTTCGGCAAATGGGAGCATAACATCTTCCAAAATATCCCTATACCCGTATTTGGTCAGGATGTTATTGATACGGAATATAGGGCCCACACCATACCAGGAAAAACAGCCCCAAACCATAATATTACCTCCACCGTGTTTAATAGTTTTTTTGGTATAGCGTGGGTGATAGTCCTTTCCTTTTGGTCGTCGGACATTACGCCCCGAATCCGATGAGAATAAATTAATTTTTGTTTCGTCACTCCAGAGTACATTACGCCATTTCTTAGCTCCTTCAGGTCCACTCCAACTTCTATGGCTTGAGGCAAATTCTTTCCGTGCCCTTATATTATTCACTCTTAGTAAGGGAACTTTCCTGGCTAATCTTCCTGGTAGATTGAAGTTCTGAAGTCTTCTGCGAATTGTGCGTGCACTGACTTCGTTATTTATTACAGCGCCTATAGTCCTTGATGAAGCAAAAGGGTTTGATTTCGCTAAAAAGAGGACCCGGCGATCAGTAGTAATTGATGTTTTCTTCGGCCTTTCCCGATTTTCGCGCAATGATATGGCCTTGAGAGCATTTGTTACGAAATTCTGAGATCTTCCTAGGGCTTCCGCTATAAATTTATACGTTTTACCTTCATTCCTTAATTGCAAAACTATTCTTTTTTCTTCCGGTGAACAGTGCACGTTTCTGCCCATATTTAAACTCTAATGTATAAAAAACTTATGTCTATAGATGTAAAAATAGTTTTAAACAAGTTACCTTAAAATTTAGTACCCTCTTTGAAATAAAAAAGATATGAAGTTTGAATTAATTTAATGGACACCTATTTTTATGACCAACTTCTTAAGCACTCCAAATCTTAATGCAGCAAAATTACAAGAACATCTCATCATAACACAAACAGAATGCAATATGCTCAGCGTCAATGACAAGAGAATAACCGTTATTTCTTAAAACAAAACTGTTTTTTAGGTTCGCGATAAAAAAAAAACAGTTATTTTACATCAAAGACAACAGTGGTGAACAAAAATTCAATCACACCTATTTTTTTGACCAGCTGTGTATGTACACGGAATGACCGTGGGGCTGCTACATACCCCGTGGCACCATTTTAGCAATGGTCGGCTATAATTTACGTTCTTTGATATGAAGGATCTAGGGAAGATAACCCTAGAAGTGGACGCTTCGGTTTCATGTGGGACCCAATCCACCAAGCTTTATCTACATTAACATCATTCTTTTATAAAATGATTTTTACTTCATTTCCACTTCAGACTTTTATCTTTTCTTAAACACCGATTTAGAAGAGGTCGGTTTTTATATTTATTGATTTTTATGGATTTTTATAACTTTTTATCAGTAAGTCTACCTCAGAACCCTTGAGGCAGGACGACGGTCCCTTGTTACCGCCGATCTTAAGATTTTTCAATCTTAAGAAGGAAGGCAACTGTAACTGTAACAAGTAGAGACTTTTTATAATTAATTGTACAGTATCGGCTCATCAATGAACTACACCGGCGTCTCAAACTTGTGCCCAGGGGCCACCAACGTGGAGGTGCAAGTAAGTACTTCTGCCTTCCAGATTGTAGACAAGCATATAGCATCCCTACATCTACACGGAAGTCAGTTTGACCCCCTAACATTTCGGACAGTATCTCACGAATAAATGCTTCAATAATGACTTGCTGTACGTCAATAGAAGCAGGTTTATCACTATAGACATGAGCTTCAACATAGCCTCACAAAAAATAACCTCGAGGAGTATAATCGCCAATTGACCGGCCCCAAATTCTGCCAATTTGTCCATTGTTATGCATGTTGTGTGGCATTTGATACCGCCTTATTCAAACCACATGTCAAGTAAGTCAAGCTCTTTCATTGCGTGGTAGTGCTCACAATTCACAACAAAGTAGAGATTCGCATCATCTTTACAGAAAAACGTACCAAAGCTTCTGCCAGCCCATACTCCGCACCAAACAGTCACTATTTTAGGATGCATTGGTCTTGTAATGCTTTTGGCTGGTCTTAACTCCGAGTACTGCAGTTTTGATTTTTGACATATTAACCAGAAATGAGTCTTGTCGCTGAACACAATTTTCCGATAAAAAAGTGGACCTTCGGCCAATTTATCGGCGTTGTGGCGAGTCTTTCAGCTTCAATTCTTGCACCAGCTACATTTTTAAAGGCTTCACACCTAAATTCGTAGTAGAGTAATAGAGGCCCAATTGCTGCTAACAGCGGCTCCGAATTGATATTTACGGTCATCACTAACACTAGCCGATAAAGCTGCGATATTTTCCTCAGTTCGCAATCTAAGTAAGCAAACTTGTTGATGGTTTTAAGTCCAAAAATTTAAATTTGGTACGAAATTTAGTCACAATATTCCGAATAGCCGCCTCTTAACGATGCACGCATTTTGATAATAAAATTCAGTAATTTACAAGCCTTGTTTGTTTCAAGACGATGCATGGTTAAGTTAAAAAATAAACTGAAGATGTTTTAAATGTGTTTTAACTGTCAAAACCATTATTGCCAACAAAAAATCAACTATTAGTTTCTTATGATTTTTGCATTTTTAAAAAATATAATACATTTTGGTGAAGCTAGATCTTGCAAACAAAGAGCACCAAGTATTTTAAAAAAAAAAAAAAAAAAAATAAGATTAATATACTTAACAATTTCTGTATGCGACTTATTCCAAGGATAAAGGTGACCTATGCCGAATTCAAAGAGCTAATAGAAGTAGTAAACTGCTATCCGATGAGAAGAACTAGGAAAAGAATGACTTTTTGAGGATTTGTCAACTCCTCGCATAAGAGTCATACGTTCGTCATACCATCACTACCAAGACACTTACCAGTGTCTGCATTGCATATTTTAATTTTTTAAGCTGAATATACGATTTACTTAGAAAATAGATTTAATGCGAGTCATAACCATCTCAAACAAAATTCAGCTAAGGTAAAGAAATTTAAAAAAAAAGTGCGTATACGCCCCAGTGAACCCATCGACCTTTTTTGCGTTTTCTGTTTGAATAAAATAAAAACAACTATTTTTTGTGGTTCAACTTCACTTAAAGAAATTATGGAGATCCGATTTCCGAAACTCACAAAAAGTGTGATTTTTTTATTGGTTTTCATTATTCAGCTTGAGAAATAAGGAAAATATTAGTAATTTTACTGCAGCGTCACCTTAAAAATAGAATAATGCATCTTTATCCTAAAACTTTAATTTTCTTCTTAAATGTTAAAAAACACTCCCTACAAAAAATATAATTTTGAACATTAGATACGCTTAGTCCAAAAAGTCTCCGTACAGCAGCCTAATTTTAGTGTTTTTTTTTTTTTGAAAAAAAGTACTACGAATTAATATAAAAACCAAAGTGGTAACATTGAAAAAAAGTTATTTTCCACCTTCACCTTTTTACCAAATTTTTCAAAAATTGCGATTTTCAAAATACTTGTTTTTAATATATTGTTATAGTAAATGTTTTATCTCAGAATCAACAAAAAGAAAGCTGCTGTACGGACACTTTTTGGACTATGTGTATATGCAAATATGTACATATACATATTTATATACGTCACCCTTGAAAAAAACATATAATTTAAAATGAAATAAAGAAGCTTTAAAATATTAATAAAAAATGTCAGTTTGAAAAAAAAAAAAAAAAAAAAAAAAACAGGAAACATATTTTATTTCTTATGTTACCTCATGTTAAGTTCTTAAAATAACATTTTACTTACTTGAAATTTCTACTAATTTATGTACAAAACTCTAACTTATGGAAAGCCAAGAGGTTTTCCTTTGATAAGTTTTATTTCTCAATTTAAATACATAAAAATAAATCCCACAAAACACAAAAACTTTTGTTACATTCATTTTTCTTGGCAATAAATCCAAAAATGACAAACGCCAACATATTTACAAAAGAGTAAATAAAATTATCTTTTGTTTTTTTTTTCTCTTTTTCGTCAAGGATATAGTTATCCTTTATTATGCAAAATAAAATTATGTACAAACAGAAAAATAAAGATGACAACCCCCTTTACCCCACCCTCACCCCCTCTTGTGTGAAACTGTGCGTCATTCCTGACATTTATATAAATACACACAAAGGTATACATAATGTTTTTCTAAAAATATTCTTATCTAACCAATTTGACTAAATATAAAATTATTGATTTCAATTATTCATAAAAAAACATAACCCAGGTCCTGTGGTTTCCAAAGGAGTAGAATTCTTTATTCACAGTTGGGGAGAGAATTTCTTCTTTTTTTTTGTTTAAAGTAATAAAAATAAATTTCTTACTTTTTCATATACTATTTCGAATGGCTCCCTTTGCAAATATATAATATACACCAACACCCTCCGATTACACCCCCCCCCCCCGCTCCCACTTCAACCGAAAGCAACAACGTCTTCTGAGGTCAATTGTGAATGTCTTTTTCAGAATTCCACTTGTTTGAATTCTATAATTTTTTTATTTTATTTCTTTTCTCTTCTCCCTTCAAAAAAAAAAAAAAACAAAATACCTCCCTAACATTGTGAACAAGGATTTAATTCCCTTTTTCTAAGAAATTTTCCATTTTCGTTGAGCCCGCCGCGCCACTGCCATTTCTACAACCATACCTCCGTCATACCTCTCGCAGTTCCGTTTCTTTAGCATTTTGTCTGAGAATTTTTGGATTGGAAGGAAAAAATGTATATTCCTCAAGGATATCAAGTTGTTTTTGTTACTGTTACTGGTTACTGCGTTGTTGTCGAAACCACTTCACTAAGCACAAAGAATGTCCTTAAAGTTATATTGCTTTTTCAGGAATTTACAAACAATCTTCTTGTTGTTTCAAATATAAGCACTTTTAGATTAAGGATAAAATATTATATTTAAAATTGTGTGATGGGCCGACGTGGGGGTGATGGAGGGTGGTCTTGCGTGTGATATATGTATGGGAAATTAAATATTCTTTACATTTTAAGTACCTTTACTTACTCCTTCCACACACACTTCCACAGCCAACCAACCTTTCTTCAGCTCTAAGTCATGTTGTATCTTACAATACAAAAAAAAAAAACTCATTTAGGATCTTAAAAAGGCAAGACAATTTAATTTAGCCAATTTGGAAATTTTATTTAATAAAGTTATCATTTTATTTGCATAGAAAATGAAAAAGTCAAAATTAAATGAAAAGACAAAGTGTATACATCCAAAGATTCGAAAAAAACCTTATAAATTAATTTCAAGTCGTATTATATAGCTTTTTGTTTCCTTGAAAGTGTATCCTTGCTTCTTGATATTCCTTCCATAAGCCACCAAGTCGACAACGACGACGACGATACGATGGGAACCAACCAACTCCATTCCAACATTTTACGTATATTATTCTCACTGAGTCATCCCTGAGTTTGGAGAGGCTCCCAGTCAAATCGAGTCGAGTCGAGTCGAGGCGAGTGATTTGGGTCAAGGGAATACACGCGCTCATTGTCACTAGCATTAAAATTTATTGCCAGTAAATAATGAAACATATGTGTTTTTTGCTTGGCTTGACTTGTGTTTCGAAAGAGACGAAAAGCAACAACAACAAAAAATTTATAATGAAAAAGGAAGAAAACAGATTGAATATAAATTCGAAGGCGGAGTTGGAGGCCATTTTGCAAGGCTTCAAGACATCAACCAAAACCGAAAACGAAAAATGAGACGTGCTGATGATATGATGCTTTGTGTATAAAAGAAAAAAAAAAGCAAGTATTCGCAGTGTATACCCTGCTAAAACATTTTAACGTTCATACGCGAGTAGGTTATATGGTACCGCGAAATTGCTGAATATTTGAAAAGCCAACTTAAAAGACATTTAATCGACGAACGATGATGATGTCGCGATATGAGGAAGAAGTCGTGGGTATTTTTCTTTCTTTTGGTTCATCTTTTCATCTTTTAGGGCGAGATTTTTGGTGTTTTTTTTCTGGTTCTTTTATCATCTCTGAAGCATATTTGATGGGTTTATTGAAGAAGTTCTATGAACTAACAAATTGGGTTGTTAACCCAGGGTTGATTTCATAATAAATAATGTGGATGGTGTTTTATCGGTTATTTGCAAAGAGTCATGATTTTTAAGTGTGTGTTTTTTTTGTCTGAAGTAGATAGAAAAATACGTTGGTTTTTCTTCTTATTCTTCTGTTTTAATAACATTTAAGAGTAAGTAACTCACGTTAAGCGTTATCTTCAAAGGAGCAGCAGACAACGCATAAGGGGTTGTTGTTGTGATTTGTATTCTTTTTTTTTAGTAGAGAAAGGATTTGTGATTTATTTATAGCTAAAACATGGCTATTACTTGTAAGAATACTTAAATTCAGAATTTTAGGACATCAGGAAAGTTGCAGGATCTTCCGTTTTGGTAAGATAGAATTTATTTATGTCGTTTAGTTTGAGTGCCTGAGTTGTTAAGAGCAGAATTGTGGACAGAGATCGTAATTTCTTTGCAAACACCATTTTTGGTGTGTGAGAATTTTTCCAGGTTACTTATTTTAGTATTTGCTTTAGTTTTCACTTAATTTAATTTTTCTTTAATTCATGATTTTATGAATTTGAGACTCTTTTGTACCTCGAAACTAAAGGAACTCTCCAAAAAGTGGATCTTACTTTTAAATTCTGGCTTAAGTTATGTAAAGTATATGAAATTGTTGTGATTTTCAGTCCATAAGACCCAAAATGTCGAAAAGATATCGTAGTACTTATTTTTTGGATTTGGAAATTATATTTTTGAAATTTTTTAACATTATGTGACAACAGAAATTTATTTAATAAGCTCTTTTAACAACTTTCATATTTAGTTAAGTTGTTATTTAAGTCTTCGACGGAACCAAAATTTAGTGGAGTTCGAAAAAATAATATACTTACTTTCAATACAAGTTACAAAACTATTCGTGTTTTTTTCAAAACCACACAATTTTAGTGATAAGAAATATTTATATAAAAAAACAACTGTCACTCGACATCATTATGTGTATATTTGTTTTCATGAAACACGTGTGTTGATAATTATAATAATTAATTAATGTATTTTTAAATGATTCCAAAGCTCCTGAATCTTAAAAAAAGATAAGAATTCATTGAAATAGAAGATTTCAAAAATTTGTTTTATTTTGAGTAAATTTTTAACGACAACAGATGTTGATGGTATCAATTTAAAGTCTTTACTTTATCAAAAACAATTATAATATTAAGCTTAGTTTTAAGACCTTGGCAGTGTAAAAATTGGGTGAAGGGTTTGTTGTCTAATGATAAAGATTAGTGAATACTTCTTCAATTAATTTCACGCTTAAGAAAAATATATTAAGACAACATTTTGCACTCAACAATCCACATCAATAATTAAACACTGTATTCGACAGCACTGGTGCATTGAGGTGAATATCGTTATTAGTGCACTCAAATGTTTTTTCCTGAGAGGAAAGCGTTTGATATGAAAATTAATTTAATTTTAAAAAATGGCGGGGGGGCATCGAAAAAAAAATTCGAAATTTCAAAATTTATAAGTAAAAGTTAATTCTTTAACAAATTAATTAGTATTATTTAATTTAATATTAAGTTTAGTTTTTAGACCTTGGCAGTATAAAAATTGGGTGAAGGGTTTGTTGTCTAATGATGAAGATTAGTGAATATTTCTTCAATTAATTCCACACTTAAGAAAAATATGTTAAGACAACATTTTACACTCAAAAATCCACATTAATAATGAAACACTGCATTCGACAGCACTGGTGCATTGAGGTGAATATCGTTATTAGGGCACTCAAATGTTTTTTTCTGAGAGGAAAGTGTTTGATATGAAAATTAATTTAATTTTAAAAAATGGGGGGGGGGCATCGAAAAAAAACAAAAACAAATTTCGAAATTTTATCGAAAATTTATAAGTAAAAGTTAATTCTTTAAAAAATTATTCAGTATTATTTAGCAGTGAGCCCTCTTACAATCCCCTAAGAATATTGCGTATAAGAAACTTTCTCACTGTTCGAGTTCGCTACCTATATTTTTTTAGTTTCTTTGAAACTAGTTTCACGGCAAAACTTGTTTTGAAGTGGTTTCTAGTTTTAAGTTTTCTATTAAAATTTAATTTAAATGTCAAGAAAAAATTATTTTTATTCATTTTGATTTGATTAACATCCAATTCAAATTTTCGAAAAACTCGGAAATTCGAAACTTCTTTAAACCTAGTTTTGTAGTAGGACTAGTTTTGAAGAAACTCAACAATACGCGCGTTAAATTAAATTAGCTCAACAAAGTTTTATACTGAACAATAAAAATGAACTTAAAAGGTTTTTGGTGACCTTAGGTCAAACTTAGGACCCTTAAAATTAATAATTCACATCGCGTCGGTTTTATGAGATATGACCATTTGAAATGGGAAAATAAACTTAGTTTAAGTTTTTTAAAGCTGCGATGTGAAGTAAATACTCAAATACTTACTTTTTGATTTGGTTAATATTTAAATACAAAATTTTCAAAAACCTAAAACTGGAAACCCCCTTTAATCTAGTTTCTTATTAAAATTTGGTTGGAAAAAATTCAATAATTTGGGTTTTAAGTTTAGACAAAAAAATAATTTTTTTCATTTTCTTATACTTTTTCAAGGTTTTGATGGCCTTAGTTAGAAGCCCACTTCCAAATCAATCTATAGCGTCAGGTTCTTGAGATATGACTTTTAAAAATTCGAAAAACGAATACAAGACTTTTTGAAGCTGTACAATTTGTGATGATTTTCAAAAACTAAAATCTCTATTTTCAAAATTTCATAGTCATATTTTCATTATTTGCTTTTCAAAAAATCCTCATTAGCTGTTAGTTTTCAACTGCCCTACATAACACTTGAAAAAAAAACTGATCATTAAAACATTTTATGATAAAATGGTTTTTCAGAAAAAAATTCGTTGTTCAAAAAAGAGTTATTCCATCAAGTTTTTGAAAAATATTGAAAAAAAATTAAATAAAAATGTTGAAATAGAGGATTTGATAATATAGCTAAAACTTTAGTCCAGATTTGGAATCAAAACAAAATATTAATTCTAAATCGTATTTTACAAGATTTTCCAAAACTTCGTATAGAGTCAAATGAAGACTCATAAATCATCACATAACAAGTTAGAATTGAAAGTTCATTGTATTATGAAATGAATCCCCAAATTCGAAAATGAAATAAGTTCCCAAAATCACATGCAATATGTCTCCAAAAAAAAAATGAAATAAGTCCTCAAAAAGAATTGACATAAGTCCCCAACTTTAAAAATTGTCTTACAATTTTATTTCTTCTCTAATGCGCTTTTCAGTTGGGCGAGGGGTAGAGGGTTTGGTCTTCGCGCACGTTTTGACAAAGTGAAATAAGGCCAAATTGTTTTGAGAAATAAGATCAAATTATTTTACCAAAGTGAAAGCATAAGGGTGAGTAAGTTATCATGAAATAACTCCCCAAATTAAAAATGAAATAAGTTCCCTAAAAAACATGAGTTAATTACCCAAAAATTGGAACTTCTTTAATATTAAAGCACTCCCCATTTATATACAATACTAGCTGACCCGTCAGACTTCGTACTGCCTCAATTGATAATATTATCAGATGGCATCCGATCCAATGCTATTTTGAACATGTTCACGTAATTGTTATTCTGATGAAGAAACATTTGTAAATTTGGCCCTCCCTTACAAAACTGACTACCAGCTGATTGATTTACTATGGGAGGGCCAAATTTTTTTTTCATATTTCAAATTGACTCTAGAAAACATTTGTATAGGAAATAGAAAAGGGCTGTTTTTAGGGTTTTCCCGGAAATTATTCGATATTTTCTCGCCTTTTAAACCTTCCCTAGACCTCCACGAACATTTCAAGACTAAGATAAGATAAATCCGTCCAGCCGTTCTCGAGTTATAGTGAGACTAACGAACAGCAATTAATTTTTATATATATAGATTTTGAGGAGTTATTCCATTCTTTTTTTTGGGGATTGTTTCTTGTGAAAATATTTCACGGAGCTTTTGAGGCCATTTAAAAGAGGTGTATTTCAAAAATTTGACGTGAAAAAAGAAATTATTATGTGAATTTCTGAATTCAAAACAACAAAACCTTTTGGAAAAGTATAGTTTTATTTTTATTGCAAACAAAGAATCAAATCAAAAATTTTATGAGTCATATCCAGACAGAATGACAAAGTCAAGTATAATCTCAAAGCTTGGTTCATAAGCCATCCCCCCTCCTCCCTTCCTCGAACATTGTACTCAAAAATCAAACCAAAAAAAAAAAAATGAATTACCAACCTGATTTGATTTTGTTTTTGGCGAGATATTATGCAACCAATAACATTGTTTTGACTTTCATGTGAATTATATCAAGGTTAATGGGTATAATTCCAACAACCGACGAATGTGGTATATTTTTGTGTTTACCCAAATGTATGCCCGGAGCTGGCGCATTTTAAAAATATAAAAATACTTTGTTTTTTTTATTATACCCGCCATATACCCATTAATTTCTATATACTTTGGGTTACTGACCTGCAATGTCTAAAATGCGCCTCAAATTTTTTAATAATAATTTTGTGATATCATTTGTTTGCTGTTTTTGAATAAAAAAAAATATATATATACAAGCAGGTTTCTATCACGTCATTCAATCTAAATTTAAGTGTTTTGTTAAAGCACAAGCGCATTTATACATATGTATCTATGAGATGAAATCTGGTTAATATATCCAATTCATGAATCCCCCTTCTCTTAATATGATTTATGAACAAGTCTATACCATCAGAGTAATGTTGTCATTTGTGTCGTCGGTCGGTCGAGTCGTCCCATCATTTTGTCATCCTCCTCATTTTATTATAAGTTCCAACAATTCACACATTAACTTAGACTCATCACAGAGGGAAGGCTATCCGCATCGTTAAAAATGCTTCGTTTAGCATGGCCTTGAGATGAGTGTTCATGAGTTCATAGGTCGTTGGCGTTTGTTCGCATTAATGGATCATTTATCTGCTGCTGCTGCTGTTGTCACTCTTGTCCACTTCCACACCAAACCACACCATTCAAGCGACCGACCGATGACGATATGGCGTCTATATTCTTTGTCCCAAAACCCCAAGAGGGAGCAAAAAAAAAACATTTTATCAAAATGGAACTTAATTGAAGGATTATTATCCTGCTGTTGCTGTTGAGTAGTATCTATAGATAGGGGAGGTAGGAGTATCTGTATCTGGCCTATACTCGTATGTTTAGATACACAGAAAAAATGTTGACACGTTCAAAACCAAATAGTTGGATTTTTTTTGACGATGACATTTGTGAGATGAGATTTCGATATCTTTGTCTGCTTTAAGTGGAGCTAAAATTTCACAATTTTCTAGGAATTTTATTCGAACAAAAAGAAAGGAAAAACCTATGTGTCATTCACACTCCACCCCTTCCTCACACCTCCTAACAAGAGTATTAATCGATCGATAATTTCTCTTATGGATAAATAATAATTTTAAGTTTGTAATGCATCGTGTAAACAATATAGTTAGCCATTATGGAGGCCGCATGACTAAACGCCATATAAAGTGTCATATGTGCATTTAAAGTTTGCACCACAATTTGTGGGTGGTGTTGCTATGAAAATATTACACTTGGGTTTTTATGGCGTGAGAATTTAATATAGACCAAGTTTTGCCCTGGAGGTTTTATTTTTTTTTTTTTTTTTTTTTTGTTGTTTTTGTATTTCTATATCCATAACTACGTACTATATAATATAAATGGACAAAACATGGAGTTCAGTATAAAATGGAATTTATGAATACGGTTTTCATCAAACAGGAAATTTATTTATGCATATTCATACATGGAAATATTTACGTAGGTAGAGAAGAAAGGTATATGCTTTGCTTATATATAATGTTTTTCAATATTGTTGGAGTTTAATTTTAACATAGAAAGGAATTTAATTAGATAAAAATTCAATATTGTTTTTTATTTTAGAATTTAGTAGTTTTGTTAGATTTTTGTTTTGAATATTCCAGAGACATTTTATTGGAACATAGAAATATTGAAGACCCTCTTTTTACACTTAATGACACAGATTGATGTTAAGTTTTAAGCATGATAATAATTAAGGATCCGTTATAATAAAAGAGTACTTGTTAATTTTTTTTTCAGATTTGTAAACAAATCATTGCTTTTTCACAAATCGTTCCATTTTCCAATCTATCTGTCAGTTTGGTTGTCAAAACTTAATCAGGAATTAAGGATCTCGATGGCAGCCATTTTAAGTTCCAGTTTGGTTTTAAGTCAAACATTTACAAATTTTTGTTTTTAATATTGAACTGAATGCACTTAAGGATTCAGGCCGACTTATTTTAAGACCAGAAAGTTTAGGTTCTTATTGATGTTTTTTTCAGAAATGCTACAAAATACTCGTAAATGAGTCCGATCAACTTAAAAAATGCATTATTGATATAAACACGTTTGAAGTTTAAATTAGTAAAAATTCATGAATAATTTTGAATAACCTTTAATACTAAAATTCAAAAACCGGGGCTTTTCTCTACTATACTCTTTTAAGATAATAAGGCCTTAAGAAAATTAGACTGAAACAAAAATTTCAGATCTTAAAAGTTGCATTTTCTTGATTTTGACACACAGTATCCAAATTCATTTTTCAACAACTACAAAAAAAAGAATAAGTGAATTTTAGTTTTCGTACAAAGTTTTGAATGTTTTAATTCAGTGTTTAAATTCAAAAACCGAGTATTTAAAGGGTTTTACCTACAAAATCTTTAAGAACATCTTTTTTGAGTATACATATACATTTTTTGAAATAAATAGACTTTTTGAAAATTCTAAAACAGTGATATAGTAAAGAGTATTCTTTTAAGGAGGGTGTTTTTTAAAAAGAAATAATACACATACAAGTAAATGTTATGGATACGAATTTAACTTTATTATAGAGACAAGGGTTTGCCATTATGTTTTAAGAATAATTTCGGAGAAGATGAAGAATGTTTCACCACTTTTTGGGGAATTAAGGCCATATGTCAGCAATTTTGCACCGAGTGTTCTTTTCCAAGGCGTCAATCGTCTCGATCTGCCCAGGCAAGCCACTTCACATAACTCCACAAAAATAATAAGTTTGTAATAAATTTGCACGAAGTCTATTTATGTATAATGAAATACCCAAACTATGCTAAGCATACATATATCAAGTGACAGCTGCCAAAAAGACCAACTCCGAAAAAAGCATTAAAAAAAATAAATTAGGTGGCGCATCACTTCATTGAGAACTAGGGCGTAGTGACTTACAACTCTCAACCATTTCTGTGTACGAGTAAAGTTGTCACAGATGGAGGGGACCTACAATTTTAAGCCGATTCCGAAGGCCTTATTTGAGAAAGCACTTTTCATGACAAGAATTACTTTTGGAGGATTTGTCAATTCCTCGCAAGAGGCAGTACCCGTGAAAACTTTTTCTTTTAAGTATTGAAAAAAACACGTCATTAAAAAACAACCCAAAAACCCAACCCAAAAAAAGTTTTCTAAATCAAAAAGGTATGCCAATAATTCACAAAATTCCCAAAATGAATTAAAACCATATAAAAAAATTTTAAACAAACATGTTAATCAAGCTTATTCTGTTTTTCGTTTTGAACTTGTTTTTTTTTTATTAAATTAAATTATATCTTTCAAAGAATTGTGCAGGTTTCCAAAAATTATTCACTTCATTCCAAAAATTATGCTCAGCTTAAACGAATATTTATATGCTTTAAGATTATTTTTATAAGCTGGTTTTTTGTAAAAACCATTTTTTTACCCAGTAGTAATTTTTTGATGCCTTAAAATAAATCCAAGTGAAAAAAAGTAAAAATTTTGGGTAAGGGAAGTTTTCCCCCCTCTCCTTACATACTTCACCAAAAAAAATAAATTTGTCTTATTTCTCAAAATAATTTGGTTTTATTTCACTTTTTCAAAAATCATTTTGACCAACTGTTGAAAATTGATCTTATTTTTAAAATCTAGCCGTATTTTACTTGTTTTCATTTCTTGTAGGTTTCTATATTTTGTTATAAAACATTTTACCCGATGTCAAAAACATCCAAAATAGTAGTCCAAAATTATTCTTCGAAAATATTTGAGAAAAAAAATGTGTTTTTCATGGCCGACAAAAAAGTTATCTAATTTAAAAACCATGGGCTTATATTCTAGGAACCTTTAAACGTCGAGAAATGTAAAAATGTCCATTTCGACAAAAAAAAACACATTGACACCTTTGACGATAAAATTGAAATGTCTACAATTAATTTACATGCAACCAAGGATACATTATTAAGCACTAAACCATTCATTACACAAAAATGTCGCAACACCTTTTCGAGAGGGTTCGTCCTCCCTTACGTTAAATCAAGGTTACATAACATTTAACAAACAAAAAAAAAACTAGAAAACATTGAACAACAAATTTAGAATTGTCATTAGGATCAAGTTCCTATAATAATTAAGGACAATTTAAAGGGCGTTTAGTCTATCCAACCACGCATTTTTCTATTCATTAATGTTCCTTTTTTACTAACTTGATAATTATGTATGAACATTGATTTAATGAAGAGTTTCGTGTAAAGTTAATAAAAATAAATCAATGGGTTTACATTCAGAGCATGGGATTAATATTGTTACTTAAGTCGGCAATTGTTTATAACCCAATTTTTCTTTCTAGAATTATTTGAATAATTAAATCTATTTAAAATCTTCAAGTTGATTCTCTAATTGCTACATTGTCTTTATTTTTGTAAGAAGGTAGATTGGTATAGGTAAATAAATACCTTTATGTAGCTACAATGTATTTATACATAAATTAGCATAAACTTCAACACAAAATGCCAACATCCCCCTAAAACTTTTGCTCCAATAATACTTGTATACCCCAGAGCCGCCTTCTTTGTATATCTACTTCTTACTTATATCTACCTCTCTTAATATCCTCAAAAAGTTAGTGAAAATTTGTTTTCGTGACCACAATAGTGTTTGGGATTAGAAGTGGCGTGAATGAAAAACAAAAAACAACAACAAAACACTTAAAACGTAATCAACAAGCTAAAAGCTACAAGCTAAAGAACGCCAACCCACTATACTGTTTATATATTAAACAAACTTTCATACCTGCAAATACATATACATACATATGTATACGAATATAGTTAAAAATATATAATTTGTTTTGAAAATACACAAGTTTTGAGTTTTTTGTTTTTTTTTTTTTTTTGCTGTATGTATTAATCGAATGCCAATAGATAAAAATACCTTTAAAAAAAAAATTACGCAAATAACTTCTTGTCAACAAGAACAAATAAACAAAACAAAAACTAAGGAAAACGATATTAAAATGAAAACAAAAGTCACATATTAAAAAATTACAATCAGAGAATTCAGAAAATGAAATACAAATTTCGAACAAAGAAAGAAACGGCAACATTTTTACTTCTTCTCTCCAGAATCAACATCAGTGACATAAAAACAGAACTCCAAACACTTCATTCCATCAGCAACCTATGAGTATGATGTACAAAAGAAAAAAGTATCTCGTTTTGTAGAATCATTATCGCAACATCATCCCCCTTCTCACAACAATTCTGTCCGTCGTCGTCCATAGGCAGAAAGCGTATAGAGCTCCACTCCGCTTTCACCATCCACACAAAAACAACACAACACACTGCACTGCACTGCCCTTCTGTGCTTTTATTTGTACCCTCAACATTTTGCCACCCATCAATTCCGCCCCCTCCCCCCTCTCCGCTCGGTTATGGGTGGTTTCTCTGTTGGTTCTGCTGTACATCAAGCAGGTCATCCACCCCACTTGTACGTCAAAATCAAGAAAAAAGATACACTCGTTCTCGTGCAATAAAATACAAACTGTTCTCGTCTCTTTGACTCCCTCTCTCTTTTACAACAGCTATGGCTGGCTATGGCTTTAGCTTTAGCTCTATAGCTCTATACCTCTAGAAGCTCTAGTGATAGTGAGTGGCCTTCCTAGCTCTCTCTTCTCTGTCTGATGTGGGGCCATTCTGGGGGGTGGCAGCAATGGCGGTGGTGGTGGGTGAAGTGTTGAGTCGTTGCCTTCACGAAACAAAAGCGTTGCCGAGTCGAACAAAACAAAGAGAGAAAAAAAAAAGTTGATTTTTAAACTTTTTTTCGACTAGCCACAGCCAGCCGCACACATGCTCAGGCTCACACAAACAACTCTCATTAAAGGGTGAAAAACTCACCCCCATGTAGGATCCCATTTATCCTCCATTGTCATCCCCATTTTCTTTATACCCTCTGCACAATGTTAACAAACAAAACTCCCCACGCAGACAGACGACAAAGAGAATGTGGCAATCTGGCAATATACCTAAAGCTGATGAAGGAGGAAGGGGTGAGGGGGAAGTGAGGACTAGGGACTCGGGAGCCTTCAAACTTGTGGAAAAAAAACATGGCGCTAAATGAAACAAAAAAAAAACAACGAAGCAGTTTTAATCTAAATGACGTAACACCACACCAAGTTTTAGTGAGTGTTTTCTGTGGCTTTAGCTTGTCTCGTGTTAATACCTTTTATATTTCTCACACTCTATTCACCTATTCTACCTTCTCCACATACCTACCTGGCTGTCAGTAAGTGAAGAGAATGAAGAGAGCCATCCGTCAGTTAATTTGTATTGTTTTTCTTCATCAACCCTTATAGTCATTTTTCTGATAGTGATTACACAACAAATCGCGACCCTAATTAAGAAGGTCAAAAGACTTGCAAGACTTTTTTGTTAGCTTGAGGGGGTTATTTAAAATTGTATACTCTTATAGATCCACAACGAGACATCGAATGAACCTTCAAAAACTGCGCTTGCAAGTTGTTTTTTTCAGTCTTCATTCTTCAATAACAAGAAACCTCCAATATTATGCATAACTGTTATATCATCACTCTGCTGGACGACTCTGTTTTAGATGGCGTGAGGCGTGACATATAAAAAAAACAAGAAGAAAAGCTCTTTTTTTTCTGGAAATACTTTTTCTATGGTTTTGATGTTTAAAGAAAAAAGAACATACAAAATTCTTTGGTGAGTTCTTAGAACAATAAAAATTGGTCTCTCTTTACACCTTTTTTCTCTCTTAACTACATGCCTAAACGAACGTTTTTGTCGGACTAAAGCGAGTTTATTTGAGTGTTTTAGTTGTTTTAGAGTGTGAGTTTGGTGGAGACGATTTTCGACTCTCAGCTCAGTCTCAATCTCAACTCAACATACAGATACAATGCATGCCGGCTTGACTGTGTTTTTTTTTTTGTTTTTCTCTTTTTTTTTCTCTTCGCCAAGTTTTACTTCTCTTAATTTCACTCCCTTTAATTCAGCTAAAATAAAAGCTTTTATTTCGATAAAAAATATCTGATTCTGAATTCTGATTCATTTGGCCTAAGAGCTTAAGAGTTCGTTACGTTAACAAAATTATTGTCTTTTGCGCAACATCGAACGAAAGAGATATTTTTGTTATAATTTTTGTTGTTATTTTTTTGTTTTTTCTTTGTGCTGTCAGTGAATTAGTTGAGTAACCTAAATATAATAGTTCTCCCTGAGCATATAACCTCGTATTTTTGTGGTGTAAACAAAAAAATGTTATTCAACAAGCTGCAAGTAATAGTGATGCCACTTTTTTGCAATCAAGCTGGTATACAATACAATAGACCTGAAAATTGTTATGTTTGATTTGAAAATTTGTAAACGATGACGTAATAATTTTTTTTTTTTTTCGATAAAAAATTAAACATTTAGACGATTGGTGAAAGGTTCGAAATTATTAAAATATTGATTTATAACAAGGAAAGGGCAACAATAAAGAGAATAGCCTCAGATATTATTTTCAGGTACGGCGGCGCGGCGCGGCGTTTAAAAAGATGTTTAATACTTTATTTATTTGTTTTAAAATTAATTAAGATGCCTTTTAGCTACTTTGATTCTTTTTGTAAGGTTATTTGTATTATCTTTTATACTTGCTGTGAATTATTCTTATAACTTACATTCTACTGAGTAGAGACACATATTAAATTCGTGACGTTGGGTGCCATTCAATTTCAAATGGAAATTGTCGTACGAATAATTTGTCTGCCTAAAATTAAGTATTATTTAAACAAAATGTACAAAAAAAAACCAATCAAACTAATTTTCTCACGTTGGGCGCCATTTTCTTTTAAACTGAAATCATGAATTTCTGTTTATTTAATTGGTTCTTTTGTACGAACAAATATAAAATAAGATACGTTTCTTTTAATATTTTCATTTTTAAGCAAGAGGTACAAAAAATAACTAAAAAAATTCTCATGTTGGGCACCATTTTATTTCAAAATAAAATCATGGTTTCTTGGTAATATATTTGTTTATATTTGTACGATTATCTTTATGATCTACTTAAAAGTGTGTTTTGTTCTTGAATAAGAGTTAGGAATTAGAACTAAATAATGAAATTCTCACGTTGGGCGCCATTTAGTGTTAAACTGAATTCTTGGATTCCTGCTTATTGAATTAGATATTTTTGTAAAAATGCTTTATAGCTTCTTTAAAAAGTTTGTTTTTCTTAATATTTCCACCTAAGCAAGAGTTACAAACAAGAAACACAAAAATTCTCATATTGGGCGCCACTTTGTTTCAAGCTTAAATCATAGTTTCTGGGATATTCATTTAGTTATTTTTGTAGGAGTACTTTAACTAGTTTAAAATATGTTTTTTTTTATATTTCCATTTAAGCAAGAGATTAGTATCTAAAAAATTCTTATGTTGGGCGCCACTTTGATTCAAACTAAAACCGTCGTTTATTACTTATTTCATTAGTTTCTCTTGTAGTTATATTTTTATTACGTACGAATACAACTTTGCTTCTTATTTTTAAACATTATTTACATTTAAAAAAGAGGAACAAATAAGAAAAAACAACAAAAAATCACACGTTGGGCGCCATTATGGTAATGATTGTGTTTCATTTCATAAGATTGTTTTCATTTGAGCAAACCAAAACACATGACAAATTTTTTTTCTTAATCTTGCGTTGGGCGCCAATAAGTGTTTTTCAAGGTGTTATCATTTCAAGGTATAAATGCAATTCGGTGTCATTTAGAGTTTTAAAAGTTGGTTACTTGGTCATTTTTTAAGCTATAATTGTAGTTGGACGCCATTAATTGGCTCTCAAGGTTTAAATGTAGTTGAGCGCCATTGACATTGACAGTTTAATAAGGTTAGGAACTCGATTTTTTTGTATTAAGATGTAAATTGTTGTTGGGCGCCACCTAGTATTTTTGGAAGTTTAAGTACATTTTTTTTTTAGATCTCACGTTGGGCGCCATTTAGTACTTTTCAAGGTTTAAAATTTTGCAGTTTTTCAAGGTTTAAATCGAGGTTGGGTAGCTTTGTAAGGTTTGATATGTAGTTGTACTTTTCAAGGTTTAAAATTTTGGGCGCCATTTAGTGTTTCTTCAAGGGTTAAGTGTAGTTTTGTGTTTTTCTTAAGAATCTACATTTCTCACAAAGTTTTGGAAATATTTTCAACTAAATGAAATTAATGATGGCGAAATCCTGCCATTTGAAATTATTTATGTCACAAAGAAGCTTGATTTTTTTAGAAAACACACTCACAGGCTCTAATTTTCAACAACTTTTTCCACCTTTATTTTTAGCTCAAGAAAAAAAGTATGAGATGTCCTTAAAAAAAAACGATTTTTCGAATTAATAAAACAAAGAATTATGTTCACACTAAGCAATGAGCAATGTTCAATGACCAATGACCAAAGACCAAACCACGCTATTTACCTGTGATTCTCTTTCTCGTTGTATACAAATTACCTCAGTCTCTTAAAACCCCACATCTGTCATTTAGAAAAAAAGACGAAAACTTTGTTTTTGCATTTCTATTAAATCAAGTCATGCTCGTGTATAGCTCCATTAGTCATCAAAAAATAGAATACCTATCTTGTTTGGTTTATTTTTTTTGTTTGAAGACCACAGACATTTCGGTTATTTTAGCTTGTGCTAAAATCATCATCCGCCGCTTCGCGCCTCACCGAACTGAACTGAACTGAACTGAATTTGAGTGAATTGTAGTTTTTCTAATGGGCTAAATGTGTATCCGGTGGCAAATATTTGGTCATCAATTTTGTACCTAGGTCGTCACATCATATATAAAACTCCCATCCCATCCCCGAGGAAGAACCAAATCATAAAATAAAAAAAAAATCTTATGGACACCTCTCTCAGTTAGTAACAGAATTTTCAGTTCAGTTCTTCAATATCAGATTGTGTACTTCTGATGTTCATTGGGGTGAACATTTCATCATCATCATAATCATCATCATCATGTCATCGTCACCTTTATTCATTTATCTATTTCATCATAAATTGACCTTCTTTCCGTCCTTCTTTCTAACGTAACAATATTTAGTTGTTACCGTGTTTTTATACGTAACCAATTGAATTATGGTTTTCCACTCAAACTACGTCACGTCACTTGAACAATTTCACAGTTGAACAATGAATCAAATAAGTTACTGACGATGAAAAACGTAACCGTTATAAACAAAAATTTCAACTTATTGATATATAGCCAAAAAAAGGCCTACATAATGTGGGTCTTTTGTCAAACAACAATTTTTTGTGTGGGAAGGGACAGGGGTAGGTGCATTAAACGTTATTGTTCAAAATTTAATGTGTGGGCTTATTTTGATGTGAGCTCGCATAGTCAATTAATCTTTAGAGTGCGTTTTATTTTTATATAAAATACATAGATGCAATTTTTATTTTTGTTGAATAATTGCAAATCAATAACAATCACAATCGCATCCGTTCAAAAACTCATTTGTCAAAAAACGGATTCTTTTGCTTTTGGGGGCAAACATTTTACCCTGCCCTCCCCCCCCCCCATCAACATCATCACTCACCATTTTACCATTTGCCACCCAACATATCCACTTCCAAAATACATGGCAGAATGTATGTAAAGGGTGTTTTTTTTTTAATTGTAATTGATGACATTTTTTAATTGACAAGAAATTTACTTTATTCGAAAGATAATCTTATGAAATTATAATTTAAATATGACTTCTGTCTTATAGCTGAAATTTTTCATGACTATTTCCGACATTTTTAGCAAATGTCAATCGTGATCAAACAGCGCCGGTGTAGCGACATTACGCACCCCCACAGAAAATGGTCAAGCGGAGGCAATAAATCACACAATCTTGGAGACTATTTCATGGAATTATCTCCGTAACGTGAAACTATGCGGTAACGAAACGTAACCTTCGATAAATCTATTGTGACATGTCGCGCAGCGCCATCTTGTTGAAACCACAGCGGCTGCAGATCTTGGTTGTTAAAAATGATTAATGAAAAAGTCAGTAATCATGACTCTGTAGCCGTCACCATTGACTGTAACGTTCTGGCCAATATTGTTTTTAAAGAAGAATAATTGTTCAATTATTGCACCAACACATCAAGTATACCAAACAGTCAGTTTTTCTGGATGTACCGGTTGCCGCAACACACACTTCAGAACTATCATCACTTCTAATACGGCAGTTTTGTTTATTGACCGTAAAATTTTCACCGTTCTTTGAACTTGTTGATACGTATTTTGAACAGAACCATGATTTTCAAAATAAAATTTTAGGTTAAAATGTCAAACCAAACTGTCACTTTGACAGCCGACAAAATGGCCGCCAGTTAAAACAATGTTTCCAACTTTAAGTTCTATACCTCTATAAAAAAAAAACACCCTCTTCATACATATGTGAGATAAACATTGGTTACGATTTTGGAAATTGAAAAATCACTTTGCTCGTATGGTCGTCGTTCGTTTTATAGAGTCATCGTCATAGAGTCACAGTCGCAATTGCAGTTGCCGTCGTAGATGGAAGTCGTTCGTCCTCGAGGACGACACGAATCGTCTGATATGTAGGTATAGCTTCAGATGATTTGGGAAACTTTACCATGAATGGGTGATGTGCTCCAATTCCGTTGCAACTAGCGACGACCGACGACGACGATGACGATGTGATGCGATGCAATGCAATGCATGGCCAGAGAATATCTTGTGTATATCTAGAAGATAGTTTCGTGAATTTAATGTCGACTGCAGTTGAAGTGGTGGATATGGTTTTCTTTAAATGTGACCTACTTTTGGGCGTATATTTCTTTTTAGTTTTATTTTTTTGGTCGAAATGAAGGTCCATTTCCGAAAAAATAAAAAAAAAATATTAAAAAACACCCAGAAACTAAATTGTTTTTGAAGTTTCTGCTTTGCTCTCACGCTCCATTATGTTGGTTTGGTTGGATTGAATTGAGGGTTGGGTTTTCTTTAGTGGTTGAATGTTATTTAGTTGTTCTAATTTTAGAATTTTAAAGTGCTCGTATAAAAGCTACATCCATACATTATTCCGTTTTTGAGAGTACATGGTACATATTTCTTTATATCGAATTAGTTACAGGTAGCTTTCTACTCAAATCAGGTAAAACATGGAAAGATGTTGTCTTTTATCGATGATGCGAGATGTGATGAGATGAGATGAAGAAAGCTTAATTTGATTTCTGGGAGAGAAAATTTCAAAATAAATGTTTGTCCTTCATTATTATTGAACATCAACAACAAGATATTTTATTTAGGTCAAAAATTTAAATTCAATTTGATGATGCGATGAACTTACAAAAAGCACACAGATGTTCCATAGTCAACGTTTTTCTTTTTTTTTTGGGGTTGAATTGTATTATAAATTACTCTCATAAAATGTTTAAAATTCCAACACCCCCCTTCCCCTCTAGGTGGGAAAATGTATGCATCACAATAAAAATAGAATAAACTAGCAAGAACCGGTGGTGCAACATTATTATTTCCCCATACCGATTTTAATTGCAAATATAAGACGTAAGACTTGTTTTATTTTTCGAACCTGAACACAGAACACAGAATAAGCACGCTGCTTTACTATATTTCTTTTTAGTTACATCATATATTTTAATAATTATAATGAGTAAGATCTTATAACACCTTTTATTAGTTTCGTTATTTTATGCAATACTTATAGATAGGAATATAAAGGCAGAACATTCTGATTCGTGTAACATGGCGTCTATTATATTTACACCATTAGCAACAATATTTACAAACATTATGTAATCGTATGTATACATGTGTAGATACATATTTGTAGGTATATTTTGTATTTCTAGGGAAATACTAAAAGTTCTAACTAATTATTTAATATTTATTTAATTTAATAGTTTAACCTTTTGTGACCTATTGATAGATAAGGCATTTTAAAAAAAAATGAAACACACCCCTCCAATTTATACAGAGACATTGTTGCAATTGAAAATTATAATAAATTCATTGAATTTAATTTTATTTTATTTTTATTCGAAGAATACTAAAATTAGGTATGTGTTGCATCTTGCATAATAAATCGTAGAGATTTTTCATGATCATATCAATAAAATTTAGGCAAATTATTATTTTTTGGACATGTTTTTCTATATTTGGAACATTTTAATTTCCTGTTTGTCTGTTTATACAAATTAGATAAATGATTTGTATGTTTTCAGTTGAATGAATAAAGCTTTAATTTCAGGAATTTACCAAAAAGAAGCATCATGTTCAAGATATAGAAAAGGTACTTGAAGAAGTTTTTCTAAGTTAGGAAAAATATAAACAATTTTATTTAATTTAATTCAAAGAAAATTTAAAATAAAATCCAAAAGACAAGAAAACAGAGCCTAAAAAGATTTAAATAAATACGTATCAATTTTTAGATCTAGGGGGAGGAGCAGTTACCCCATTTTCCTTAACATTGTTTCGATTTCAAAAACCTTTTACATTCAAAATTGTTTAATCAATCACTTCCTGAGTTTTCACCGCACCCATAGCGTGATGGTTAGTGCGTTGGGCTGTCATGCTAGATGTCTTGGGTTTAATCCCTGCCTGTGCCACTTAAAATTTCTTGTACGGGTACTGCCTCTTCCGAGGAATAGACAAATCCTCCAAGAGTAATTCTTGTCATGAATAGTGCTTTCTCAAACATAACTCATACTCAGGAAATAATCATTTTAAAGATCACTAGGTTATCAGTTCGATTCGCATCCCAGCCTCTTTTTTAAGAAATTAACCTAAGAGTGTCTCTGGGAATGACAATAGCTATTTTTGGCATACAATTGTAGGTCCTTTGCATTTTTGACATAACTCGGACACCAGATTCTTTTAAATCATTAGATTTAGGCTCTTTACAATCTACAACAAATTCCAACTAATATTATAAAGTTGAACAGTTTGTTTGTCTGTTTGTTTGTTTGTTTGTTTGTTTGAACGCTGTAATCTCAGAAGCTGCTCGTCCGATTTGAAAGATTCTTTCAGTTTTAGATAACAGCATATGTCTTTCTTTGAAAGTTGTCTCACTATAACCTTTTTTTCTAACCAAATTTGTTCTGAAATAAAACATGAGAGTGACTCCACGGGGATCAGCCAATTCATCTATAATTGATGAGTTCGACTACATAAATGATTAAAATCAAAATAAAACGATTCTATGAATTGAAAACTTTTATTTGATTTGATTGTTTCGAATCCAAAACTAGGATTTTTTTAAAACAACAAATATTAAATTAGACTGACTCTATAAAAAATGACATTCTTCATTATTTTTAAGCCACCTTTTTTCATTTTTGTAGGTTGAGTTTAATATTTGAGTGAAAAATATATTTGATGATGGATATCATCCCAAAATCTGTAATTTTTTGATTTTGAATGCCCACATAACTTCTTTATGACCTCTTTTTTCACCCACATATCACATATTATCTTATAACAAAACATAAAATAATATGTTGGTCCCCTTCACAATCAAACAAATCACTTTCCCTTCTCAGTTTGTCATTTTTAGGTTATGTATGTACACATAAATTCAATAGGTACATATGTACATATATACAATCCTTCTACCCTTCAATCTTCTGGTCAAATAAAATGCTTCATAAGCTACCCAATCAACCGAAAATTTAAAATCACCCCACAGTCATGTCTCGTTTTTAACTTTTAAACACAAACAAAAACAACAAAAAAAGCAAACAAACAAAACAATGACGCTATGTGTTTTATTACGATTACAATTTTGTATATAACATAATCAAGGTGAACCCCACAGTTTACGTACCATACGTTGGTTAGGTATGGAACGACAACAACGACGTATGATACGAGTCGAGTATATCAGAAAGTCTGTTTTATAACAGTAAAAAACATACCACAATCCACCCACATTCAAAAAACAACAATGTAACCCACCCCCAAACCCACAACACAACACAACATGGTCATAATACCATGCAAACATAATAACGTAAAACGTAATGTAATGTGTAATGTAATGAATGTCATCAGTCATAAGTCATCAAAAATATGTACATATAACTGTACTGGACGTCAACTCTTATACGTTGTCTTTATTTTTATTGTTGTGGATAGTTTTTAAAAATTGTATATGATTCATATGAATCAATAAAACATAGACACACAAAAAGTCATAGTCACACAAGAAGTGAAGCGGAATTATAAAATTATATTTTGTTTTGTGTGTTTTTTTTTTTTTTCTTCTGATTGTTGACATAAAACAAATTTTTAAATGAAAATTTTATATTATGGAAGTGAGCCAAGTAAAGACAAAGAGAGGATAAAACTATAAAATAAATGGGAATGCCCCTGGCTAAAATGGTTTAAGGAGGAGTCAAGGTCACTTCCGGTTTCGCTGAGCTGCTGAGTGGTGTTGTTCATAGGTTTTTTCTTTGTGCAATGGTCTTGTTCTGTGAAATTTTTATCCATTTTATAAACAGGTCAATATTACCTTCCCTTTTTTCATCCCACACTTTTGACTTTAAACTAAAGCATCATATAAACGTAACTGTCAAACAAAAAAAAACAAAACGCCATCTCTCGGAATAAATGTCAATCTTTGTAACTGTCGTAATTTGCAATGTAACACCGATCGCTCGCACAATCCATTTAAATGAAAAATGATTAACGAAATCATGTTGCACAAACGTCTGCCTCTCATTCATTTATACATAATACCGTAATACCATTGGTAACACTATGACGCCATCGAATAAACTTTACAATTTAGCAACAAAAGGCATTTAAATGTTACACAAAACGTAATATTGCTGTTGGGCGGGCGCGGCAGTCTCGTCGCTTTGGTATATGTATAAGATAACCCAACAGCCGGTAACTCGCCGAGTCTGTTTCATTTCTGGCACACATTTCCGATGTAGGTAAGGTATAGGTATATTAAAAGCGAAGGAGTAAAAGATACAACACCAAACCACACTTCACTATGGGTTGTGTTATATCTTTAGTTTTGTATGGCATGTCATAAGTGCGCCTAATGACACTTAAAACTAACCATCGCATTGCAGCCAGCCAGCGCCAGCGCAACAACGGTATATAAACGGGTGATGTTGATAGCTGATGGTGAATGGATTCCATTTTGAAAAAAAAAAGCAACAACAAAAAGTGAGTGAGGTGATTATGTCACTTTAGCCAAGAGAAGTTTTGTAGTACATTAGATGGTAATTATCTCATTTTCTTATTCAAATATCATTTGTGATGACATTAACCACACTTTGTATATATCAGCAGCGTCTCCTCATCTCACAGCACATCATATGCGGTAATATAGAGTGATGCCACTTCTTTGGGGCCACATATTGCGGCAAGTCAGTTGTCGGACATCTGATTTATGTTGGCAGTTGACAGTTTGTTGCGTGTGAGTGGGACATAAACGAATTGGGCTAGAAGCCAAACTTGTTAAAAACTCATGTTGTATAGGTATATTTCTATTTGAAACAAAAAAAAAATCAAAACAATAGACTTTTTAGAGAACGATAAGATTTATGTTTAAAACGTTTCAAAAATTAAATACGTATATAATTCATAATTTATTACATTCATAGTTATGGGTACACATTTTATTTCATGAAAAATGTTTCAGTGGTTTTTAACTAATTTCTCATCGTAAAATTATTGTATGAATGAGAAGGAAATTGGCTTGTCACACTTCATTTTGTGTATATTTGATTGAGGATTTAAATTTAAATTCTTATAGAAAAACATGAATTACATATAATTATTTATATTTGGAATAGTTTAAATCGCGCCTCTTTTTTTCTATTTATTCTTTCAAAATATTGACAGTCATCATTTTTCATTCGCCAATAAAATTGAATTGAAAATATATTTGAAGGTCGATTTTGACGTATACCTGTATCCATATCTACTGTCAGTGGGTCATGTAAGTTTATCAACACACATTTTGGATGTTTCTTTTTTTCCAATTTAATGGATATATAAAGATAGATACTTTTTTGTGAGTGCTTGAAAACCTTGAAAAAAAGAAATGGTTGGTTGTTTTTTTTAAATGATTGGTTACTGAATTGACAGCACTGTTTTTGTAGTAAATTTTAATTTAATTTGACAGCTGTCAGATAGATTGACATCCCATTCTGTTTTTTTTTTATTCAATGTCTAAGACTTTTGTTAGATTTACCTGTTTCCCTACACAAACAACAAGGGACAGAAAAGATGGTTTTTGGAATATTTGCATTTAGACAAGCCGAGTGAAACCCTAGTATATGGGGTAGCACATTCAAGTTGTTGTTGTTGTTGCAATGAAACGCTTCAAATGTCTCTAGCATTTTGCTTAGAAGTGAACTTTTTTAAGGCTCAGTTCTAGTTGAAAACTTCGTTCTATTTTTCTAGTTTCTAGAACTTGTTTTTATTTCAAGACATTTTAAAAAAGTCTCAAAAGAATCAGCTCTTAAATATAGGAGCTTTAAAAGCAATTAGTTTACTTATTGTTTAGCTTACTTATTGCGAATGAACTGAAAAGTTCGGTAATGTTTCCTAAGAAAAATAAGCTAAAGCTTTTTGAGCTACCTTCTGAGGGGGCAAAATACATTGTAATTGTTGTTAGATTTTCACACTAAGGAAGTGCGGGCATTAGAAAAATGGGGAAGAATTTGAAAGAAGATATTGGTGTGGTTTTGTTCATAAGAATTGAGAGGGAAAACAGAATTGGGTAAAGCATTTCACATTCTCGATGTGGGGTTGAAAAAAGAATCTCTATAGTTAAAATACGTCCGAAATTGAGCTTAAAAGGGTAAACCGATGGGCATTCCTAGAAGTGCAAGCGATATGGTGATTTTTAACTGGGTGGAGGGGGTCATAATGTTGCTAAAACAACGAGAGACGTGAAACATTGCGGCAGTGTTGGAGTAATGAAAATGTTTTGTTACAGTTCTGTCACTTATATCATTTTCAAAATTTAAAGGTCTTGCCCAAATTAACGAGTTATATTCACGTTTTGGGCAAATGAAGACTTTGTAAATTAAGGCCAGATCAAAAGGGGTCCAAATTTCTTTCACTTAACAGCATTTTTTGGCGAAGTCGAATGAGAGCTAAGAAGTGATCTGTGATACACAAACCGAGAACTAAAAGTTGATTAGATATAAGCTGAACATAGCTAAAAATTATTCAACATATTTAAAATAGAAGTTCAAAGATACAACTCAAGATTAAAATACACTTTTTGAGAAAATAACACTTAAATGAATGTTATATATAGACCGATGAAATAAACCCTAGTTTTGTATTTTTTCACCCTTAGTTAAAACAAAATTAAATAATAAGAATAATTATTCAAAGTTCCTTAATTAATTTATGTTCTAAATTTTATCTTTTTAGGTCCAAATAATTTCAACAGTCTTTTATTGCGGGCCGAAGTCCTAAGAAGACTCAACCATTACCAAAGTTCTTTAGCAGACATTGACCATGCCCTGCGAAGAAAATCCTCATCAGCCAAGGTAAATATACAAATTTTTCCTCCAGCATTCTATCCTTTTAAATCCTATCCCCAAATTCAAAATAAAAGACTCCCATTTATTGTTTGGCTCTTATCCCAAAATACAAAACAAAACAAACAACATATTAAGTCAAATCAATTAAAGCATTATCCTGACACTTTATTTTCTTCCTTTTTTTCTGTTTAGGCCCATTATCATCGCTCACTGGCACTTTGTGGATTAGGTCGTTTAGATGAAGCACTTGTTGACCATTGTCTGGCAGTTTGTTTCGATACTAAAAATTCCCAGCTCTCTTCAACCGAACTCTTTCAACATGATCTCGCCAAGGTAAGTCAACTTTTAGCCTAAACCACAAAAACCATTTACCACATAATCCTCAAACTAATCTTTCTACTTTTTCAATTATCCCCAACCAACAAAAACAAAAATTATAGCTCCTGCAAAAACTTTTGGCACAATCTCCAAAGAAAATCCATCTCAACTCGTTGTCGTCGTTGTCATCGTCATCACCCAATTCAGCACCCTACGATGTTGTCCTCCAAAGTCGACAGAGAAGGAAGCAGATAGTATTACAAGGCGCCTCGTTTAAGGGGGATGAGTGCATTATAAATGCTACTGATGCAACCACAGACTGTGACCTTCTGCGGCAAGGCTCACGTAAACATTGTCGCAGAAAATCCTATAGTATAAATCGTAGACAGCAACAACAACAACAACAAAAACCACAAGTCGTAGAAGAAAAACCTACACAGTTGGTGAACTTTTTTGGAAGCGCACGTTTCGATAGTATTTTGGAAAGAACTCAGCAAGAAGTACAAAGAATCAAAGGTAAGAGCTGCTTAAATCCGCTTCGATTGTACTTAGCGAAATATGATTTAACCTTTCCTTTCTTTTTGTCTTTTGTCAGAATCCGAATCAAATTTAAGTCAAGAACAGCAGCGACATCTCCTGCCGGTTAATCCTAATCTTATTGATGCATCAGACTTCGATTGTGTATTGTGCTGTCGGACGTTTTGGAAGCCTGTAGTGACGCCTTGCGGCCACACCTACTGTTGGGTATGCTTGGACCGATGCATGGATTACTCACCCTCGTGTCCATTGTGTATGTCGCCACTTGTTGAACAGCATGTGAATGTTTTGCAAGGCTCATCCTCACCAGTTCCTTTCATTCTTGCCAAGAGGCCAGTTACGAAATTCCTTGAAGCAGCCATGAAACGATTCATTCCAGAGTGCTATGAGAAGCGTTTCCAACAGGAAATGGACCTGGAGCCATCAGTTCCGGTCTTTATTTGCACCACAGCATTTCCACACGTTCCCTGCCCATTATTTGTCTACGAGCCAAGATACCGACTTATGGTCCGACGAGCCGTAGAATCTGGCGAAAAACAATTTGGTATTGTCCAACCGCACAGTGGCAAGTCAAGGTATTTTGATGTGGGCACAATTCTCGATATACGGGATTGTGTGCTATTGGGTGATGGTTGTTCGATATTGAGCACAGTTGGATGTAAGAGATTCAGGATACTTGCCAGAAATGAAAAGGATGGCTATGAAACGGCCAAAGTCGAATATATCTACGATGAGATTATAACAGAGGATACAATTCCGTTTATTAGTAGTATGCATGCGTCGGTGCTGAGCAAGGCAATTGAATGGTATGAGAGTTTGGGAACAGAAATTAAGGAGGAGATTTTAAGAAGCTTCGGTGGAATGCCAGCTGTGGAGGATAATTGGGAGAGTATTGCTGATGGACCGGCGTGGGCGTGGTGGATAATTGCACTTTTACCGCTCAATCAGCAATTGAAGGTAAATTTTGATTTTCCCGATACCTAATATCATTATAAACAACAAATTGATTGCAATAGAAGGGAAGTGTGGGATATGATTTGATTAGGTCTTAACATTGAAAATTTGAGTTAATTTTTGAGGACATGTCTTTAATTATACCAAATTAGGAATTTACATACGTCAACCTTTTTGTCATTACATGGTATTGTTGGGCGCCATTTTTTGAGTCGCCGTTTTTCTTTATAAGTCGACGGCTGGATTAACAGCTCTTATAATTTTTACTTAGTAACCTTATGGCAAGTATTGTATTCTTAAAATAAATTCAAACTATAAATTTAAATCAAACATGACATTAAGATGATAGGGATGACAAAAAAAAGTGGGTCTGGCAATTCAGTCCCTCTGTTTATTTGGCCTGTCCTCAACACTACAGCCTTAACCATTTGATCGATTGAAATCGAACTTGTAAATTTTTGAGCTCTTTGTTTTTCTATTTAAATAAATGATTTTTAAAGCTTCAAAAAACTGACCGTTTGGTGAGCTTTAACCGTTAGTGGAATATTTGGTGTGTACTTCTTTAAGAACGATGTTGCTCAAAACGTTACAGTCAAATATAATGTAGATCCATGATTACTGACTGAGATGTGGTTTCAACAAGACAGCGGCAGCGGCAGAACATGTCAAATAGCTCATGTCCAATTGGTGAATTGAATGAAACGTTTAATATAATTTCACGTTACGGACCAGTGAACTTGCCTTCAGAATCGTGCCATTGAATGCCGCTTGACTATTTTCTGTCGGGATATGTAATTCGTCACGTTAGTGTCGATATACGGCCAAAAATGTTGAAAAAATAATTAAACTACGTCCGAAGCAGCAGCTGTAGTCATATTTAAGAAATTATATCTATACTTATATTATAAATAAAGTGTTTGTTTGCTTGCTGGTTTGAACGTGCTAATCTCAGGAACTACTGGTCCGTTTTTAAAAATTTTTTCAGCGTTAGATACCCCATTTATTGAGTAAGGCTTTAAAATCAATAATCTATGAAATGATTGTTCCCCTTCAATAGTTTAAAAAAGTTCGCGGCAGCATATATTCGACTTTTAAAGTAAGCTCATTTTAACTTTAGTGTACTAACCAAATTTGTTTAATTTGTATTAAAAGAAGATTATCTTTCAAATACAGTAAATTTCAAATAATTCTTAATAACAAACTAATTTTGCAAATTTTCCAAAGAAAATGTATTTTCCAAAATGTTTTCAACACTTCAATTCGATCGGTTGATAATTGCCTGAGTTATGAATCCGACCAGTTAAAATATTCAGTATTGGGATAAACGCGTATAACATTTAACATTACTTTTAATACTTAAATTCAAAAACCAGTACTCTTTTGGGTTCACAATTGTTGAGCTCTTTGTTGTCAATTTAAAATGAATGATTTTTAAAGCTTCTCAAAACTATACGAAAATAGATGTCACTAAACCCTTAATATTTAAAAAAATATATCACCAAAAATTGAGAAATTTCTACGTAAGTTTTGTAAATCTTCCTTCTAAAAATGCATTCAATTTCAATATTTTTTTCAACACTTAGAAAACTCATTTTAAAACTTCTTTTTTCTTTTGCTTCTTTTAGGTGGATATCTTAGCTACAACGAGTTTAGAAAAACGACTTCGTGCCATTGAAAAAACTCTAGATTGCATGTCTGGAACATTTAAGCGTTCTCAACAAAGTTGTGTTGTTGTTCATCGTGAATGCATTCAGCCATGTCAAGCAGTTGAATGCTGTCAACGTTCCTCATCTGAATTGTCCAGCAGCAGTGATTCCCATACACCAAGTGAACACTCGCACTTGATGCTTTAGTTCCTGATGGCTCTAAAAGAATTTAAAAAAAACATAAAACAAGAAGTTACCAACAGCAAAATTAACTATGCTACTACTAATCGACCATTACACTAAACATTTAATTAGATTTTAATTTCTTATTTTTTAATAACAATTTAAAAACAAAAAAAACACACTATTTTTTGTTATACATTTAAGTAAAAATAAATCTGTATAAGTGTTGTAATAGTGAAACTAATTTTAAATTAAATTTAAACAAAAAAAAAACAAAAAATCAACCAACTTTATAGCTTTAGGGATGTTTTAGCCCGCGCATCTGAGCCGTTGTCATCCTAAACATAATATATTATAATTATATTATTATTACATATAATTACAAACTATATTGTATATTCGATGTATAATCTAAAAATCGTATTCGTATTCGTATTCGTAATATGCGTATTCTTCTCATCTTTTTAGTATTCTTTTCCGTTTATTTTTATATATAGTAAAATTTCTTCTCGTCAAACGTAGGAACACATCTTGGGGGCCAAAATAAAAATATTATTAATAAAACAAAACAAACAAAATTCGTATAACCAAATTGTTTCCAAAAAAGAAAACACTAATAGAAAAACAATTAATATAATTATAACTTACAAACAATCAAACTTTTAGAGGGAATTATATATAGATGAATAAAATTATATATATACATTTATATTTATATATAAACAAAATATTTATGCAAATTTTAGCTAGATCTTTCTCTTACTATTACAAAATTTGTTATCCATATTACATTATATACTTATATCAACAACATAACAAAAGAAAATAGATATTTTTACTAAAAACAAAAACAAAAACAAAAAACTAACAAAAAATTTAAGAAAAAAATAAATGTTAATAATAGCAAAATGTTTAATTGGTTCAACTTATTCCACATTACAGAATTTATACATTCCGATAAATAAAAATTAATTAAAACAAAATATATATAAAAATATGTAACCATTACATAAATATATAATCTAGGGAATATATACTTGTATCTTATAGATGGTTTAGTAAATAAATGTATTGTGTATATTCTAAAACAAAAAATGTACAGTAAATATATAAATTAATTATACATATATTTTGTATATGTCAATAGTCTCGTTTAGCCAATGAACTACACGGTTTCCAAATGTGTAACATTAACAATTTTACTATCCATTAAATGTTCTCAGAATGATTTAGGTGAAAAATTAAAATAGAATACAATTTCCAAAAATACAAAACAAAATACACAAAATAAAATAAAATATAATAAAAAAAATATTATCGACGGCAACTGAATGACAATCTCGTGTTAAAGCGCCATCGCGTTCGTTTCTTAATAACTCAAAACAAGAAAAAAATATTTTTCAAAATATGCAAAATGACTCACAGAATAAAACAGAAAAAATAAATTCACAACCAACTTTTACTATGCATAGTTTAAACAATAACAAAACAAAGAAATAACACACAAAAAATTGCTAAATGAAAGTTTAAAACAAATAATTATTAAAAAATAATTACTTTTTTGTCTTTTTGTCCTCCTCCAATATTCATTCCCAAGAGAGTTTCTTCTGTATCCGATTTTTATATAACCTCTATGCATACAAAGTCTCTTTAAAAAAATTTATTTAACAAAAATATTTAAACAAACAAAATAAAAACAAAAATAAATTAATTACTTTTTTAACTCTTAGATAATAAATACAAAATTATATTACTTTATATTATTATTATAGAAATGAAATTTAAACAACAACAAGAAAAATTAACCTCGAACAACTCACAATTTTATTTATTAACTTTAGTTATTTAAAATTAAAATTAATACAAAAATACAAATAAAAATTATAAACTGAAACAAACAATTTTTTAAGCTGTGAATATTATCTTATATTATGTATGTATGTATATTTTTTTTATTAAAATTATTATTTTTCTGTAATTTGTATTAAATTAAGTGAATATGTATATTTTTCTCAATTTCAAATATGAAACAAAACAAACTGACAATGAAAATTTTTGTATCTTATTTAATTCTTTTTATTTTGGTTATGTTTTAGGTTTTTAATTTTTGTTTACAGTTTCTTATTTTTTAATTTTTAATTTCTATGTAATATATATTTCTTTTTTGTTGATAAGTTGTTTGTTATATATTTTTTTTAATTATTTTATTTTTTATGAATATTTTTTTACACAATATAAAATAATTTCTTATATAGATTAGATTAGGTAAAGTATTTATCTAAAAATCAAAATATCCTGTATTTTTTATATGTATACTATGTGAAAGATAAAAATATATGTATGAGAGAATAAAAACAAAAAATTAAAACAAAAAAAACAAAAATCATTTAAATGTAATTGTTGTAGTGTTTTTATTAGTTTTCTTTGTCTTATAAAATAATAAAAATTTTATTTAGAAATACACTTAATAAAATGTGAACAAAAAATGAAAATCAAAATTTAAAATGAGTATTTTATTTATTTGTTGTCTTATTTGAAATCAATACAAAATTTTAGGGAAGGTGAGCTTTTTGGGATTTAAATAAAAGGTATAGCCCCTATATTTTCGAAGGAAGTATAAGTTTGGTTCATGTCAAGGATAACACGTTCGCAAAAAGCTTTTATATAATGTGAGCTTTTATCAAAGTATGTGACGCGAAAATTGTGGGGTAGAAATGTTTCAACTGCTACTTACTATGAGTTTTCAAATATTGTTTCAACTTTAGCACTAAAAACAAAAATTAGTTTAATAAATTACAAATTATGTAACTTTTGAAAAATTATATTCTTTAAGTAGTTAAATTCAGAAGAGATTTCAAATTTGTTTTCCACTACATAATTAATAAACAATGAAGTGAAGAATTTCACAGTCCCAACGTATTTATAAAATATTTGTTTTCAAACATTTCAGTCATTCTCTGCTTCGTTCAATTAAATCAAATTCGGTCGAACGATTCCGACAAAATTTTTCACCAATGTAAAATTCAAATAAATTTTCTTTTAAAGTCTTTTTGAAGTTTAAAGGGTTTCAAGGCAGTTATTGAAAGACAATTACAACAACAATGGTTCAACAAAGTCAAAATTTAAGTTTTATTTTTTAAATGCTTGCTTTGATACTTCAAAAATATGTTTTAACACATTACACAATAAAATGGCCCTACTTTGAAAAAATTCTGACACAGATGAACGTTGGTAGAGAGCTTTATATTTATAAAAAGTCTTTTCATTTTGGACTGTAACAAAAAAGTTCTTATTATACGAAAACTGTAGCTCGTTTGAAAAAAGTCGAAAGTATAAATTGTACTTCAAGTAATTTTTCACAAAAAAGATTATTACATTTTTTTCGTACAGTTGAGAGATTTGGAGAAATTTAAAAAGCTACTATTGATTTGAATTGAATGGTTTGGGGAAGTTTTTAAAATGAATCGAATGTTTAACAGTGCAAATAAATTTGGTAGTTTTCAAATTTGTTTTCGATCGATTTATAAGAGAGCTTCAAAAGGTATGAAGTAGAGTGCCTCTTAAAAAAGTATCTTCAGTAGAAAATTGAAAGCTTAAAAATTGTGAAAACGAAATAATAAGCGTACCAAACTAAGAAGATGCCAATTATCCTCTCTAATAAATATTGCTTAACTTACTTACTTCATCAGCCTGGCCAATAACTTCGCCATCATTGTCACAATCGTGATCCAATCCACGCCTCGTTCAACGTGTTTCTTCATCATTCCCAGTTGTTGGTCGACGTCATCCAGTTGGGCACTCCAAGGCTCCGGGTGTCCTAGTCTAAGGCATCCTTCCAGCGGAGACATGGTCTTCCCCACTGTCTTCTACCATAAATCGTACCGCAGATGATTTTCCTTGCATTGAACCTTGCTGAACAACCAGCAAAAAAAGGGGAGAATTTTTAGTACCTTTTAAGTATTGTCTCAACTGAAATTGGAAGATAACAAGATAGCGCTATCCGTAATGGTAAATCTGAAAGTGCCTTCGGGATGTTGTCCAATGTTTAGACAAACTTTCGACTCAAACATCGAATCAGTACTGTTTTATGGTTACAGCACCGTGAAAATAACAGCTAAAATTACCAGAAAACTACAGACCTTCATTAATGTCTACGAAATATCTTACGCATTTCTAGCCCATTCGTCCCCAATGAAGAAGGCTAACAGGTCAGGACCCTATGTCAACTATTATACAAAGCCGAAAGTGGCAGTGGATTGGACACTTCGAAAAGGTAATTCTGCATTGAAGAATAGACAGTGGAGTAAAATTAAAGAAGGCAGAAAAATCGATATCCCGAGAAGCACGTAGAAAAAAACCGTCGAGGAAGAATTGTCGAGATAGGAGGAGAAGAGCTGAAAGGAGCTTGAACATATCGCCCAAAACGGCGTAGGAGTATAGTTGAGACTCTTTATACCACTAGAGATCACCCACTGACTTTATAGGTTTGAGGATCTAAGCAAGTAGTATATGCGTCAAAAATCTTCATTTCAATGTTAAATTACTTAAAATTTACTAAATAACTTTCAACAGTAATGTATCGATTAAAAATTCAGATTATTAAGAAAAATTGAAATCTCACTGAAACCAAGTTAGAACCCAGGTTCAATAATACGGCTAATAGTAGACTAAAAACGTAACATTTTTAGAAGATTCAAATGTGCCTATCTTTTCCGATAAAAGGTTTTTCATGTGGCAAAAAAGTGTCTTTATTACGGGAAATGAATAAAAGTATTTTATTGCAAGGAAAAAAGTGTGCCGTTGGCAATGAAAATCAATTAAATAATCCGAACAGCCTTCTTTTAAGGAACCATATTCTTTTCAAGAAATTTTCCATGACGAATTCGTACAATTCCAAAAATTACAAAAATTTTGCCAGCAGATTGTGTTTACGTCTTTATTACAACTTTTTAAGCCATATTTAGTAAAGGCGTAGTTTATAGGTACTTACCAAATGTCTAAATATGACAGTGCAGAAACCCAAACAGCGGGCTTTTTAAAATGAATGTTCCTATGTTATTACATTTAATAGTTTTTATGTTGATAACTTAGCAAATCAGTAAAAATGTTTTATGTCTCTTTATTTTAGTTAAGCGTCTGTAACAACAATTCTAACAATTTGTATGAAAACAGGTGTTTTCAACCGTTTCATTTCTTACAAATTTACTTTTTAAATCAACATACTGATTCCGCCCCTGAAACGGTTTTAGAAGCCCTCCTCGGTTGATTGAATTTTCCTGATGTTAATTTCAAAATCATACAAAAAAATAAACAAAACAAAAACAATCTTTTTTTGGACTTTTCCGTATGCCTAAGTTTATTGTATAATTTTGTCAACATACCGTTCAATTCTTGTATCTCCTTTCGAAGACTTAAATGCATATATTTTGAAACACAGTATATTTTATAATATCTTATCCATGCATTATCTGAATCATTCATTTGTCTGTTTACTATACTATTTTTGTAAACAGTCCCTGATGCATTTCGTCAGAACGCACTACCTTCATTTGAATAAAAAAGATAATTTAATCGAAGCTCGCTTATCGATGTTGTAATACCGCATACTAGTAGTAATAGCTTGCAATTTCAAATGCAGCACAAAATAAGAACTACATTTTTGAACGATAACAAAACAGACAGACAGTATAGCAGCTAAAAAAAACCCTCTCTCGAACAACCCCTGACACAAAAATAAAGCAATTATAGTTAGAGCCCAGGGTTGCCATGTCTTGAAGTAGGTTGGTAGCCCAATTTAAAAATATTTGTAGCCCCCCAATAAAAGCAGAAAAGTAGCCCAAATATTAGTTCGATTTCAACACACACACACAAAAATATACAAATATTTGTAGCTCAATCAGCCCAATTATGAAGGAGCTGCCATACTGCAGATTATAGTGCAAGATTCAAGTAAGATTTGGGCTCTTTATAGCAACATTGTGATTTAACTTACGTATTATAAATTCTTTGTTGTTAATTTTGGCTGTTTTCTGAAAACAGCCCAATCTAGGAAGCCTTTTAGATACTGCACCTTATAGTGAGAGATTCAAATCAGATTTGGGCTAATTATAGCCCAATTATGATTGGACTGTCATACTAAATTTGATGTAGGTAATTTTTAGATGGCCCAGTTTCTAAAATAAAAAATAGACCAATCCGGCAAGCCTGTAAGAGAAGACAGCTTATAGTGAGAGATACAACTTAGATTTGGGCTATTTTTAGCAAAATTGTGATTTAACTGTCATATTCCAAATTTTTTTGGGTTAATTTTGGAAACCGACCATCTGGGATGCATGTCAGAGTCTGTTGATTATAGTAAAAGATTCAAATTAGATTTGGGCTATCATACTAAATTAGTTGTCGGTAATTTTTGGATAGCCCAGTTTCCAAAAAAAATAGCCCAATCTGGCAAGCCTGTTTAGAGACTGCAGCTTATAAATATTGAGAGATACAACTTTTTTGCAGGCTATCTAAAGCTTTCTCTAGAATCTAGAACTGCATACATTTGTCGTAATTGAATGTAGATTCTCCCTAAGCTTGCGAACGGGTTTTTGTTGTGAATGTCAACGGTTAGAAACTTTTCCATTTCACCGATGCAAGTTATATTGAATATAGAGCTGCGTCGGAGAGCAAGTGCATGCTGCGCGTTGTTCTTGGTTCTTAGAGCACGGCACGGCACGGCAAGGCACAGAACGGCCGGCATGACAAGCTTTAGAGTCTTCTCGCATAACTGTGTATGCAAAACGATGTAATTTTCGCACACACCATGATAAAAAAAGAATATCAACGGTAATATTGGTGTATTGTAAACTTGTTGTATATTTTCACAAGTTTGTTGTCTTTTTGCGACATCAAAGCTTAGAATGCAGCACAGCATGCACTTAGTTCGGTTTAAGGAAGGCTCGGATTGCCCGCGGAGCTTCGATTTGTCTGCCGGACCTTAGACGCTAGAATTTTTTTATTTTCTTTTTGTAACGGTTATAATTTTATTTTTTTAAATTTAGTCGCAAATCTTGAGATTTTAAATTTTGTTTAAGTTAATTAAAATGGATTTTTAAAGCTTGGCCAACGAAAGCAAGAGTTTAAGTTCGACACCCTCAACTTTTGGCTCAAGCAAATAATAGTTTACAACAAAAGTACATAATTTATTTATACTTAAATAGATTTGTTTAATTTCATTAAGCTCTCGAGAGTAAAATACGGAAAAAATCACTTAAGAAATTTTACCTTTGGAGGTGGCGCGCAGTGGCGTTAAAGTTCCTATATATGCACTTTAATTTCTGCAAGTTATAAAGTTTTTTATTTTTATTTTGAGAAAAAAAAAAGAAAAAGTTTATTTATATTGCTATTCCAGACGTTGTTTCTAATTATCTAATAGAAAGAAAATAACATGTAATGTAAATATAAGCTATTTGATAATAATAAGAATTTGTGTGTGTTGGTGTGTCTGCCGTATGTGTAGATATACGTACTTGTGACTTTATATTTTTGTTTTAATATATGCAATTAATCATTGCAAATTAAACAATAAATAAATAAATATATATGTACCTTTATGTGGAAATGGAAATGAAAAAGGAAAACAAACAACAACAAATTAAATCTAAAGAAAATTTGTAAGTTGTTAAACAAGTAAACGAGTATTTAAGACATACTCGTAGTATGGCTGACTTTGGTATTTTATAATCAGCTTTTCTTGTATGTGAACTTGAAGTGTGTTCGCATGACCTTTGACACATCATCAGTAATAAATAGTGATATATACGAGTACTTATTTATGTATGTACTGTGTACATATGTACCAGTTTCTATAAATACTTTACAAATCTATGTACACAATATTTGAATTTGATTTAATTTAAAGATGAATACTTAATTGAGCATTGATTAAAGTTATTTGTTTATATTTCCTTGTAACGTGGCATATTTTATTATGAAATCCGTCATTTTCGTTATGAAATCCATGAATTTTGTTCTATAGTGCATATTAGTATTAATTTGATATAAGGAAATAATATAGGCGATAGAGAAAGGCTATAAGTTTTAAAAAGTGGTTAATTGATAGACATAATTTTTGGGAAGATAATTAAATCAGAATAAAGTTTCTCCAGTTTCTTAAAAACAATACAAACAAATAAGTACGAGAACAATATCACTCAAAATCCCGCCAAAAGTTTCAAGATGTCATCTTTACTCATTTATTCTAAAAAAAATAATACAAATTTTTGGCCTGTGGATTATTGACCCTGTGTCTAAATATTAAATATATTATTATTAACTTCAATAGAAGGTTACTGCACAGGTATGGAGGAACATAAGGGTTTTCGCTAAAAAATAAACTACACTCGCTAGTTAGTTTTTGAGATGTCATTAATTTCAAACTTAGAACTTCACTTCATTATCTTTTCAGTTGATCGTGCAGAAAATTCTGACAGCAAAAAAATTATTACGTAAGGTAGAAGTCTTTCAAAACAAAAAGTCCTTTTTCATTTTCAAAAAGGACAAGGAATACTGTAATACTAAACTTTAAATAAAATTGTGTAGTAAATAAATAAATGAAAAAGAGTCATGAAGTTCAGCTTTTAGCTGAATAAAAAAACATAATCAGCTGACATTTTGACATGATTAAAATTTACTTGATTGTAAGGGATATTTTTCTTGACTAACGTTGCAGTAAAAAATTCCAAAAAATTGCTTTAATTGGAAGCCAATTTTTTGCCAGCTGGACTATCAGTTTTTAAAGCTGATAGTTTTTAATTTTTTTTTTTTTTTTAATGTTTAATTTTTGGGCGTAGAATCTAAATCCATTACTTTTAAAAAATTTGTGTGTGAAGATATCGATCTCAAAAGATAATAACATAAAAATATGCATAAGGAACTTTTAGAAAAATTCAGTTCGTGTTTGGGATGTGACCCACACTGATAACTTCCCATCCCGTCTATCGATTTGTCTGGCTTAAAAGTTTGTAGGTTTTCGTGTTGTGTTAAAAAAGGTGTCAGTTAAATTATTCTTAAAAATTTCAAAATTACCAACAATATTTTGTATATAATAAAATAGTTTGAATTCAAAATCTATTTTTGCTAACGAGATTTTTAGTCGAAAACCAATTTTTACCAATTTTAGTAACATTTCTTAAGAGTTTTTATTTCTTATATAAACAAATACAAATTGGATGAATGAAATTAAATTGAAAGATATAAAGAACCGAACATCAATTTCTACCAAATTTGCGTACTATTTTTTGTAGATTTTATATTTTTATGAAAAAAAAAAGAACTGTTGGATTCTTATAAAAAAAATTACTGAATGTCGAAAACAATATTTTCTGTCAGATTAAATAAGTTTGAAGCCAATAATTTTTACCAACTTTTGTTAAATTTGTATTTAGGTTTTTATTTTTTGTAAAAAAACTGTAAATTCGAATTTTTTCAAAAATTGTCCGAATGTTTATAACAATATTTTTTAAAAGATAAAATTAATTTAAAGTCAATATCTCAAAGTTTTGAAAAGATATTTAAGTGGAAAATCAATTTTTACCAACCTTTGTTAATTTTTTTTTTAGGTTTTTTATTTGTTGTAAAAAAACTATCAATTCGATTTTTCTCAAAAGTTTACTGAATACTGAAAACAATATTTCTTATAAGATAAAATAAAATAGAAGCCATAATCTCAAATTTTCGAAAAGATATTTAAGTCGAAATTCAATTTTTACCAACTTTTGTTAATTCTTTTTTAGGTTTTTAATTTTTTGTAAGAAAACTATCAATTAGATTTTTCTCAAAATTTTACCAGGTGTTGAAAACGTTATTCTCCCTTGCACAAAATTGTATTGGAGATAAAACATTTTTTGGTCGTAAAATTTTCGAGGTGACACATTTTTTTTCAGTTTTTTTGATTTATAAAAAAAAACTGTTAGTTGGAACTTTTTTTCAAAAATATATTTGTTTGGTATCACGATACAATATATAATATAAAATTTAATTCAAGTTTCTAGCGTTATTGGTTCGTGAGATATTTTGGGTTAACCAAAATGTTCACCTTTTTTTCAAATTGGTATGGTAGAAAAAAACACCCACCCAATTTTCTTGAGAGTCCTTTCTGCATCTTTCTGCATTATTATCTGTATAACAAAATTTATTTGAAGTCGATATTTCTTCTGGTTCTTGAGCTATGGACGCTGAAAAAACGTCGCGAACGTACGGACATATACAGACGTACGTATACACGCACGCACAGACATCTTTCCAAAAATCTTTTATTTCGACTCTAGTCGAGAAATGTCAAAATTTTTAATTCGACAAATCGGACCCATTACAATAACTTCCTATGGGAAGTTAAAAAAAAGAAATATAAATACCACGCGGTTATTATAAACTCAAAAATTAAAATTAAAATCAATTTTTAGTAGTTCAAAAATCCGTTTAAAAACTCTGTTAATATTTTTTTTTTCAATTCCATAAATTACAGACTTTAACATATGTATTTACATAAATATATACAAAATAAACGTATTCCTTACAGTAAAATATTTTTTACCACAAAACTGACATTTTTGAGTCAATTTTGGACAATTCTGCACAAACATTTTAGAACTTCTGTGATTATTTCCTCAAAAAATATCGGTCTGTCATTTTGCAATTGGATAATTTGAAGAGTCTTAGAACATAATGGGACTATAATACATTTCTTCCAAATGACATGCCTTGTATCATCTTTGTCATACCTCTGAAGGCTTGCGCACTTTGGCACGGTATAAATGCTGTGCCTCTTTATGTTTAGCTATATGTTGACCAAGGTCTGTCTAGTTGCAATGCAAACTATAAACTTTTTGCAAATGAATTAGCTAAAGTCGATTTTATCACACCTTTGACTGGAATTTTCACCATGTTTGTTACGGATACAAGTAGACAGACTTGGTGTAGTCTTTGTTCTACTCCCCGATACCTATCTGTTGATGTCCCTCAGAATATTTCGCGAATGACTTGACATTTTTTTTACTGGCTCTTAGACTATTTGCATTTTTGCCATAAAATTTGTTTTGAGGTAGTTCAAAATATCACTGAAAGGCTTTTAGAATTTGAGTTCGACAGACTTTAAGCTTACTTAGGAGACAGTTATAGCTGTAATTGGTTTTTATCATTGAACATTTTTTCTTCAAAGCGTTTTGAAGCTAATGAATTGTAGAATTGTTGCTTAATTTAATCTAGAACTTTTCTTTTAGTTCATTTCATTTTTTTAATAATAAAGTCGTTTTCAATAAACAACTGGTTTTTCACTTCATAATTCGGAACAAAATAATTCCACTGAAAGTGATCCATTTTCATTGTATTCCCACCTGTTAGTTTAGCTTTTAATAACCAACTCAAACCTCAAATGCTTGATTTAATTTTTTTTTTAATGACGAACATTTTCAATGATAGCTAACCAGTCAAAAAATTCTAATGATTGGTTTTAATGATTTAAACCAACTATAACCATAATTGATAATTGTGAATTCACAAAATTCTGACTAATACATCTTTCTATATAATGTCGTTGTCGATTTTTCACTTTTTAATTATTATTATTTTAATTATATACCAATTTAAATGCACTCCATGCGCAAATCTATGAAACAAACATTTTCGAATTAAGGAACTGACATTTTCTTCAAGAAGATCGCTTCCGGAATCTACAACTACCTCTCATCAACTTCGAGACATCAAGATAAAGGTGAAGTCAGGTAATCTATGCACCATTAAAAGTGTAAAAGCTTCAGGTGTTGTTATGGTTAAGGAACTATGCTGCCTTTGACGTAAGCTTGTATTTTTCCATTGCTTTTGAATTGAGTGAAAGATTTTCAAAAACAAGTTTTAAGTTTTCAATATCCAAACAAATTGAAAATCATTATTAGATACAAACATTTCAATCGAAATTTATATATTTTTCCAATTAATTAAACATAAGCCCTTAAAATATTGTTCATTATTGACGTAATTGACCTATCAATTTCCATAAACATTTATCATAGCTTTAAAAAAAATACATCAGAAATTCCTGAGTATGCTTCGTTACGTAACAAATTAAAACCAAAACCGAACCATATGTGTCGCATGTTTTTGTTTTTTAATTTACGGAAATCCAATCTGGTCGCATCTGTTAATTTTTTTGTGGTCAAAGAACGACTTACCGCTGAAAGTAATACGCCCTCTTCCAATCCATTCAGCGCATAGCACGATAAACTTCTTACCTTAAAAACAGCGCACATTAACACTCTGTTCGTTTGCGTTTCGTTTGTTTCGCTGTATGTCGTCAGCATCACTTCACTGCATTAGTCTCGCAGTCGTCGTGCGCCACAACGACCGGCATCCAACTTTTATAAACTTGGGGTAAAGGTAAGCCAAGTTTATGCAAACGGGTTGTAATGGGGTTGAAGAAAAGCTTCAAGGTGACTACTATTTATAATATAATATTATTTAATTTTCATTTCTTCACTACACACCCTCCTCCATTCCCCATTAGCCCACTATACCTCCAAGCCAAAGCCAACATCAACTAAAAACATCATTCTCTTATTGGCATTGTTTGTATGTATGCGTGAAAAAAGTGCATGTGCAGTGCATTACCTCTCTAAGTCCCGTGCGCTGAACTATTCACTCTGCTACATACATACACACATGCACCAAGCATGCTTTGCAGCAGCCACACACTAATAAAGAATCAACGTACGCCATACTGCAAATATTATGCAATTTACGCTGCAAAGTTATCGTTTGCATTATTACTGCAGATAATGCAATTAAGTTTGTCGTCTGTGTGTATGTGTGTGCAGCGTAGAGTGGTGTAAAATGTAAATGTGTGGCATCAAGTCAAGTTCAATGGCAAAAAAAACAAACTTTAACTAACGGCAACCATACTATACTCTACCCATACCAAGACAAAATCATTCAAACACTATCTAAGTAGCAAAATAATATCAGAGAAAAATTGACCGATATATACAGTTGTGGTCATATAATTAAGCCTCTTAAATTATACATAGCTACCTTATTTAGTTACAAATTAAGCATTTATTGGAAAAATAAATACATTTTTCTATTCTATCCATAATTCATATATTGTCCTGTTTTTTGAAAGTTGATACAATTGAACATTTGTCAGAATAATTACATATGTTATACAGCCTTTTAAAAAAATATAGAAATTCAGACCAGAACTAATTTAATAAACTAAAACACTTAAGGAGAATATGTTAAGAATATATCAGCAATAATATATATTTAATTTGTTTTTATGTTTTCCATTTTGTAAACTGAAATTGAATAAAATAAGAACTGAAGAAAAGGGGTTTGTTCGTAGATAATGGTCTAACTATGTGTAGACCTACGCTACGCATGCAAAACATGGCGCTATATTTGTTGACACTAAATTTTTACAAAATATCAAACAAACATGAAAATAACTTATTTTTTTGAGAACCATTGTTAATGACCTACCAAATAATAACAACAATTATTTTCCAAAGTTTCCCAGAATTACTTTATTCCCATCTTCAAGCGACAATTTTTGTATACAATTTTATTAAAATAAATGCCAAAAAGTTTACCATAAAAGTGAAGACAAAATTTTTAAAAAATAATAATAACACTAAACAAATTCCTACAATTGGTTTGACGTTTGTCATATCTTTTTAATGTGACGTTTGACACATTGTATCTGTTCTGTGTGTTTATACTTGTTACACAGTTTGAACATAAATGGAAGAAAGGACCGTTGCCAGTGTTCATTTCAGGTTTTTGTTTTTCAACTTATATACTTCCACGTGCGTCAAGATTTTGGGGATTTTGAACGGATTTTATTAATTTAAGTGATGTTTCGTCACAGTCATGGTTTTCAGTTATGGTTACAATTAAGAAATAATAAAGCTTATGTCTACTTCCGAAAAAACTAAAAACTAAGTCAGCTTACAAAAACAAAAATGTATTTTTATCTAGTTTAACAATAAATTTTAAAAAAGATTACAAGACTTGCCAAGATACTTTTAAGGTTTTCTTCTGAAAGGTATGGACTATGGAGGTATATGGAGTCACCAAAAAATTTTGGCGGACTATACAAAAATTGAAAACATGCATTTACAAAAAAGAAAAGAAAAAAGAAAAGAAAAGAAAAGTAGTTAAATTAGAAAACTTTCGAAATATCAGAGTTCATATTGATTTTAAAAATTTGTTTCATTGTGTTTTGTATATTGGACACTACTCTACAAACACATTTATCGAGCCTCAAGGAGGTATCAAAAGTATCAACAACGTCTAAAAATGAAAACTCAAAAATTAATTTCAATACTCGAATATAGGCAAAATTCTATCCGCAGCAGGATATCATTTTAACTTTTATCTGCAGTGATGTTGTATTTGGTATTGATATAAATTTCTGCTATACTACGGATAGCTTTTCCTAAAGAAATTGTCCTAATATTGTTTGTAAGGAATTAAGTTCGCCTGAATTAAAAATAAATATTATAATTTTGTTATACTATATGGTTTTTAAAATATGCCTCTTTAAAAATGTTAAAGACAATCAACAAGTTGTTTTTAAGGCTGATGTAAGCAAACATTTTTTTCTTCTCGAGACATTTTTAATCATTTTAGTATAATACTTAGTTTCTGGAAATTCTTATATGTTATTAGACTTAATTTGACTCTATAAGTTCTGAGAAATCTTGAATTTGATGATTACATGGTGTTTTAAAATATGTTTGGACTTAATTTTTTAGTACTGACTTCGAATCTTAATTTCGATTTTAACTATTTTGCATAACTTTGAAAATACCAGTTTTTGAAATTGTTTTTATATTCACAATAAGTGCGTTTTGTTCGCATTCCATAGTAAAGTGAGAAATTGCCAACAAAACGATCCGCAGTATTTAAAAGTTGGTACAACTGAATATTTGTCAGAATAATTTATCAAAAAATTCCAAAAAAAAATAGCGAAATTTAGACCAGGGGTGAAATCGTGTAAGCTGATTTTTGATAGTTGACTATCAAAATCAAGAAAATACGTCTGTGTAATGTGATAGTCAATTTCAAAGTTTTAGCCAAACAATTTGACATAAATTAAAAACTTCAAGAATTGGGTTTGTTTTAATCAAATTAAAAATAAAATTGCACATGGAGTAGGTAACATATTCTTATATGGTGGTGAACTATTCAGTTTTTTATTGTTTAACACGAACCAAACTATCTCACTTGCACTTCATAAGAAACATCAAAACACCATTTGCATTTTAGAAAGTGATGTCAAGCTTAATCATTTTTAAATCTTCTTGTGCGATGGAAACACCAAAAAGATTTATTTAATCTAAACTGAGATAAACATTTGGTGGATATCTTTTCTATTGTTTTCTCTTGCAAAATAAGCCCAGTTAGTCCATTTTCACTAACAAAACTAAATAATATCAACAGTAATATATTGATTTTTTCCCCAATGGAAAACACACATGATTCCAGATGCACAACTACTCAACGAACACAGCGATCGAGATACAAATGCAATATCAATCGTACCAACATTTGAGAACGAAATCACATAAGATCAAAAACCCATCCATAGTGAGATTCTACTCTAACTTTTATCGGTGTTATTCATACTATGGATATTGTTTTTGTTATTCGTATAAAATCCTACTATACTATGGATAGATTTGATAACAAAACGCTGGTAATTCTATAGCAAATTGTTGTTGTTGTTATTGATGTTTCAATATCTAGATTTTATATAAAAGGTTTTTTAGAGAGGTTCATTACACCATTTTTCGTCAGCCATATCTCAAGAACCAGTGTTAACACCAAAAGATGCAGAAATGACTTTCACACAAATTCAGGCAGTCATTGGCAGTAATTGGCCCAAAATATGTCACAAAAAACTATAACAAGGACTTAAATTTTTTTTTCTATAAATAAATAAGAACAATTTTATGCATCGCAGAAAAACGACGTTTTTAATAAAAACAGAATTGACATTTTTTGAAAAAATAACAACCTTATAATCTAAAAAAATGACTTCTAAGAATCAACTATCCCGAAAATAAATAATGTTTCTGACTTGTTGTTAAAATTAACCATTTTTTATTAAAATCCAACTGAATTTTAAAAAAAATTAAAACCTGAAAAAAAAAACACAAATAAAAACTTGTAAAAATTGATTTTGGACTCAAATATCTTTATATTGACTTCTTGCTAATTCTTTTAAAAATGTATTTTGAAAAAAGGGACGGGACCCTTTGGGGGCAGTACAAAAATATATTTCTTCTATATTGAAAGAAGCCAAGTTAAGAAATAATAATTTAGAGAAAATTTCAGAAAAATCTATCCTGTCGTCGTTTTTGAGAAAATTTGAACATTCGATTTTTGTCCAAAAACTTTGTACGACTTGTTTAAAACCATAATTTCCATCTTTGAACTCAATCGAGCCAAAGGTATATTCTGTAGATACGAGGACAGACACTAGACAGTCTGACAAAGGGGAACGAATCACCGAACACACCTTTTTCTACTTTTCCAGTATCGCAATGTCATGTGTTTGAAATTTTAAGTAGTATAGACAAATTATCAGTAATTTTGCGATACCTGTTATACTAACATTTTAAAATTGAGTACATAAAACTTTTTTATCCGCCCATATTCTTTTCGGACAAGATTTTTGAGGTCCTAGGCGACCATTGAAAATTAAAAAAAAAAATCTAGGGTAGCCTGATTATTATTTAAGAAAAAGAAATCTAAGTTGATGCAGAAACCCAACATTGGAAAAAATGGTTTTTATTGCTTTGTGACTAAATAATATGACCACAGCTGTATGTGCATACGAATTATGGTCTATCGGCTTTTTTTCTCTAGGTTAGGTTCGAAGTGAGCTTTTTTTTTAATAGTCTCAGCGTTAGCGTCATTGTTGTCCACATTTTACATCAACGAGTATATGACTATGAACTTACAAATTGATTTTATACCAATTTAATTACATTGTAATGATTTATAGATACATTTTGAAAATGTACATTTATTGGAAATAATTGGATGATATTTGCGAATAGGGATCATGAGAATAAGCCTTTTGCTGATGCAGATTCCATCGACATATCAGAGAACACACCATATTCACTTCAGAGTATATATATTCGACATCAGCTTCAAAATATAAATGTCAACAAATCCGTATTCGTCCTTTGTAGATTTTCTGCTGTTTTGAATTTTAATTAGAGATTGTGAATCTCTGTGATGATATGGTGATGGCGATGGGTTGGTTTTCCGGCGATATATGATGATGGTTTAATCTGGAATCCTTTATCTCTATATATGTATAGATATTTTGTACTTCTTGGAATATGAATTGTATATGTAGGTATAATGGGGTCTGGACTGGGCAGTTCTCTGGACACCTCTCCTTTTGGTTAAATTTACCAGAATATACCTCTGGGAAATTATAAGCTTGTTAAAATTGGTTAAGCTTCAGCAGGTGTACAAACAAACAGAGAAACAAGAGAATGAGAGAGAAAAAGAGAGTTTATGGCATAGATACTGTTATACCTACCCACATATATAAATTTAAATATAAACCAGGTATAGGTATCCGGTAATCGGTTTATTTTGTATTTGATTAATAAGCGAATGCATTTAATGGTCAACATAAGTCCTTTTATTTATATTCATATTTTTTTTTTATTTTTACCTTTAAACATATTAATTAAATGGCAATTAAAAGCACATACATACATATGTGTGTGTACATTTGAGTGTATCTTACTAATTGGGCAGGTATTGTCAAAGAAGATTATTATTGATGAGAGACTTATCTATTTATTTGATTTAAAAAAAACTACAGCTAATCGTCTTTATTGAATATTCTTTTTTTGTTTTATTTTAAAAGATAGAGGAAGGTATTTATAAAGTATACCCTATCCATAAATATTAATTTCCCCCTAAAGGATTGTTACAAGAAAATAATATTTAGCAATATCAAAAGAGTTAAGTTAAGTTAAAGAAATGAATTGAAATATTTTAATTTTAGCGGCAAAACTTGAGGTTGAAAATCCCTTAGGGGGTATAATTTAAAATGGTAACTTTCCATTGAAAAAAGATTACTAATATTTTTTTCTATATATGCAAAATTTTTATTTTAGAAAGTTCGAAAACATTGCAGTTTAAGTTGTTTTTTGTTCAGATATTCGAGACGTAAAACTAGTTTTGAACTGTATTTTTGCATGTAGTTTTTAATTCCTCATATAAAATTTTATCAATTTAATGTTTGTTAACTTGGTAAATACTCATAACTTTATTGTTCATAAAATAAAATTAGGGCCAAGTCATTTTTGATTGCTCCGTGAAATAACTTAACACAAAATTACCCCCGAAAAAATAGGAAAAAACCCTTCAAAAAATTGTATGGGAATGGGAATGGGAAGTTCTTTCATATGAAAGAACACCCCATTTTTGGGGATTTAATTCATGCTTTTTTGGAGACTAGTTTCATTTTTAACTTGGTTGTTTTTTCATGATGAAATAACTCCCCGAAATTATGGATATGGTTTTATTTTATTATAATGAGCTGAAATAAGGCCAAATTGGTTGAAGAAGAAATAAAATGGTATGACAGTTTGTAAAGTTAGGGTTTTTTTTTCAATCGTTTTCGTAGACTTATTTCATTTTGTTTTGGTTGGTTATTTTTTGGGAAGTAATTTCACGAAAACGTTTTTGGTTAATAGGATTTTTCGTAATAAAACGATTGATTATTTTGTCTATCATTTACTACTTTAGTCAAAAACGTCATTTGTCGGAGCATAAAATTCCTCTGGAGCCAATAGGAATTAATATTTGAACCTAAAAATATTTAAGTTATTTTTTTTAATTCATACCGATTTTGTATAATGTCATCAAATTTTAAGTTTTATTTAAATTTGTATATCAAAAAAATACATACGTTTTCAACTGTTCAAAAATATAGTATTCTTTCATTTTTAAGGAAGTGTTGAAAAAATATGAACTGAATTACATAAGTTTAAGACCTTAGAGGACCTTATTCATATTTTGAATATAAATATTTTTAAATAAATGCATACAAACATGGAGTGCACAAAAAATAGTGTTATAAGTCGAAAATAAGGTTGTACAAGCATTTTTTTATACATTTTATTAAAACAAAAACCCTTAGTTTACCTGAAACTTTTTTAAATTCACTCAAATATAAATAACAATATTTTTTATAAAGTAAAATTATTTTGAAGGCAATATTTCTATTTATTCTCAAGATATCGGAGTCGAAAATCAACTTTTACCAATTTTCAGCTGCATTTTTTGAAGGTTTTCAAATTTTACAAACAAAAAACTGTTTGTTGGATTTTCACTTTAAAGTAAATCAATTCTTACCAATGTTAAGTAGCAGTTTTTATGTTGTCCTTGAAGAATTTTGATTTTCTAAAAATTGTTCTATATGTTAAAAAAATGAGTTCTTTATAACATAAAATTAATTTGGTGTGACCACAAAATTTATAAAATAAAATTGAATTATAGTCGATAGCCTTATTGGTTCGTGACATATTTAAAGAATTTTTCACTTTAAAAAAAATATAGTAAAAACAACTTCCCACACAATTTTTTGAAATCAAAATTAATATGAAGTTCATATCTCTATGAGTTATCTACACTAATATTATAAAAGGGAAAGATTTGTATTTTTGTATGTAACGAATAAACTCAAAAAGTACTGGACCGATTTTAATAATTCTTTTTTCATTAGAAAGCTACATTATCTGTACCTGTTTATGTCTACCCGTGCGAAGCCGGGACGGGCCTCTAGTTTTTTATATATAGAGATCGAAAAGACATGGATTCAGATTATGTGGACGTTTAAACAACGATATATTTCAAAATTTTCAAATCTACAAATCACAAAAACTTCAGCAAAGATTGTTGAAAAAATTCAAAAACTGTCCAAAACGACCTTTGAAGGTCAGTCAAAAAAATTAATATTTTTAAAAAATAAAACAACTTTACTTTTCTTTTCAAAACTAAAGATAAGTAAAATTTAGGAACTTCAAAATCAATTAAACTGGAAAGTTAAAAGTTATAATCAAGTATTTGGAATAAACTTGAGATTACCGAGACTTACGAAAGTTTTCAAATTTATATTGTAGCAAAAGTTGAAACCAAATTTTATTGGAAAACATTATGTCTTGCAATTTTTCATAAATATCACAAACATTTAATCTATATGTTAAGTTTCATTAATTTTAGGGGCTTTGACTTTTACATTACATTTTAACTCTACATTTAAGCTTGAAAGGCCAATTTTTTTTGGAGAAATTGTAATCAAAAATTAGTTTTTCCTGATTTTTTTAAATTTGTTTCATTAATTTTCTTTATTTTCAAAGTATCAAGGTTAATTAAACTTCAAATGAATTAAATTTAATTTTTAGAGAACTACAAATTATGATTTTTTAAAATTTGTTTTCATACAAAATGTTATAAAATATGTTACAAATGTTAAAAAGTTTTTTTATAATAATTATTGATGCAAACAAAATTAATTTTTGTATTAATTATTTAACCAGAATACCCATTATTTAACTAGTGTACCCATGCAGGAAAAATTTGTTTCCAAGCGAAAATACTAAATCATTCTATTGTAGAGTTATAAAAACAGTTTTTACTTTCAGCATATAGGACTCATGTATATGGCAAATATTGCATTTGTAAAAAATTTTCAACTCGGATTTTAATCAAACATAACATATCGATATTTGAGAAATCTAAAAAAAAAGGTACCCCGATTCCGCCCATCTGTCTGTCTGTTTGTCCTCACCCTTACAGCCCAAACTATTGGGTCGATTTAGTTCAAACTTGGAAATTAAGGTTTCAAGCAGATGCATTTTTATGCATTTTTTCTTTTTAAGACAAAAAATAACAGCAGTCTCCATACAAATTCTTTGCAAAAAATCGAAAATTCACATTTTTTCAAAAACCAACCGATAGATTTTTATTAAATTTTCCCTGATTTTTTTTTTTTGTATCAATTTAATTTGTTAACTTGATAAATATTCATAACTTTATTGTTCATAAAATAAAATTAGGGTCAAGTCATGTAATTTGTATCAGATAGCTTAGTAGACACACAATTTTTATGAATTTTTGATTGCTCCGTAAAATAACTTAACACAAAATTACCCCAAAAAAACAGGAAAAAACCCTTCAAAAAATTGTATGGGAATGGAAAGTTCTTTCATATGAAAGAATACCCCATTTTTGGGGATTTAATTCATGCTTTTTTGGAGACTAGTTTCATTTTTTACTTGGGCGTTATTTCATGATGAAATAACTCCCCGAAATGAAATGTGAAGGGCAATTTTCAGGATATGGTTTTATTTTATTACAACGAGGTGAAATAAGGCCAAATTGGTTGAAGAAGAAATAAAATGGAAGGACAGTTTGTAAAGTTTGGGTTTTATTTCAATCGTTTTTGGAGACTTATTTTATTTTTTTTTTGGTCGGTTATTTCTTGGGAAGTAATTTCACGGAGACGTTATTATTATTATTTGAACCTACAAATATTTTATATTAATGAATTCTTCATATTATAAAATAAATTTAGTGTGACCTCAAAATTTATAAAATAAATTACATATTTAAAGAATTGTTCACTTTAAAAAAAAAATAGTAAAAAAAACTCCCCACTCAATTTTTTTAAATCAAAATTTATATGAAGTTTATATCACTATGATTTGTATATGTATAGAGATCGAAAAGACATGGATTCAGATTATGTGGACGTTTAAACAACGCAATGATATATTTCAAAATTTTCAAATCTAAAAATCACAAAAACTTCACCCAAGATTATTGAAAAAATTAAAAACTGTCCAAAACAACCTTTGAAGTCCAGTCAAAAAAGTTTATATTTTTAAAATGTAAAACAACATTCCTTTTCTTTTCTAAACTCTAGATAAGTAAAATTTAGGAACTTCGAAATCAATTAAAGTGGAAAGTTAAAAGTTATAATCAGGTATTTGGAATAAACTTGAGATTTCCGAGACTTACGAAAGTTTTCAAATTTATATTGTAGCACATGTTGAAACCAAATTTTATTGGAAAACATTATGTCTTGCAATTTTTCATAAATATCACAAACATTTAATCTATATGTTAAGTTTCATTAATTTGAGGGGCTTTGACTTTTACATTACATTTTAACTCTACATTTAAGCTTGAAAGGCCAATTTTTTTTGGAGAAATTGTAATCAAAAATTAGTTTTTCCTGATTTTTTTAAATTTGTTTCATTAATTTTCTTTATTTTCAAAGTATCAAGGTTAATTAAACTTCAAATGAATTAAATTTAATTTTTAGAGAACTACAAATTATGATTTTTTAAAATTTGTTTTCATACGAAATGTTATAAAATATGTTACAAATGTTAAAAAGTTTTTTTATAATAATTATTGATGCAAACAAAATTAATTTTTGTATTAATTATTTAACCAGAATACCCATTATTTAACTAGTGTACCCATGCAGGAAAAATTTGTTTCCAAGCGAAAATACTAAATCATTCTATTGTAGAGTTATAAAAACAGTTTTTACTTTCAGCATATAGGACTCATGTATATGGCAAATATTGCATTTGTAAAAAATTTTCAACTCGGATTTTAATCAAACATAACATATCGATATTTGAGAAATCTAAAAAAAAAGGTACCCCGATTCCGCCCATCTGTCTGTCTGTTTGTCCTCACCCTTACAGCCCAAACTATTGGGTCGATTTAGTTCAAACTTGGAAATTAAGGTTTCAAGCAGATGCATTTTTATGCATTTTTTCTTTTTAAGACAAAAAATAACAGCAGTCTCCATACAAATTCTTTGCAAAAAATCGAAAATTCACATTTTTTCAAAAACCAACCGATAGATTTTTATTAAATTTTCCCTGATTTTTTTTTTGTAAATTAGATATCTCAGAAAGGGGTCAACATTGTTTAAAGAAACTAAAATGCAAAATGTATATTTATAAGCGTAAAATAAGTGCATACAAAAAATATTTTTAAGACAAAATTTAAAAATTATATATATGAAAAATTAATTTAAAAAAAAAACGCTCTAACGATTTTCGAAAAAAAAAATCCTTGTAAACAATGCCTGCTTAAATTCTTATAAACTGGAGTGTACACTTAGATACAAGGAACAAAAAATCAAAGCAACACAATTTTTTGCAAAACCTCAAAGTCTTAAGTTTTGTTTTGATTTGTATTTTAAATCATATTTTCTCATTTTAAACCCCATTTATTAACAAATTTAAATAACGTGAAAACGATTTAATTTCTTTGATGAATAAAAATATTGAGAAACAGTAAAACTTGTTCCTTTAGATAATTTGTTAAGAAACTGCTTATTCATTATAGAAAAACCGTAGGATTAATGAGTTTAAAAGTTTACAAGAATATTGATGATTCACTATATTTTCTGTGAAATCTCATACCAAAAGACAAACATTTTCTTTTTCATTTAACATAAATAATTGCAAGCCAACAGTATCCACGGACAATAGGTTTTAACAAAAATTATTTAATTAAAGAATAGAAATGTGAATCTTTTTAAATTAACCTTTTTTTTTATAATAATCGCACACTCAAAGGGATAATACTACTCTTTTTATGTAGACATAGTGCACTAGGAAAGGGGGAGGGTTGAAAGGAGGTGTCGGTGCACATTGGTTTTGAATTCCTTAATATTGCAATGGCTGGGAAAGACAGAGTGTGGCAAAAAATTCCACATTCGCGTAGTACGGCTAAAGAACGAATCTCTGTACTTGACAGTACGACCGAAGTTGGGCTCGGGGGTATACTGATTAGCATTCCTAGAAGCGCAAGTATTACGGTTGAACTGTTTAAGGGGAGGAATGCAGCTGGCTATTTTTGTAAATAACGGTAAAAATGAAAAATGTTTACGTACATAAATACAGTCCTTTAAGAAATACTAAAAAACTGAAAATAACTACGTTGCCTTAACTAAGAGATTTGTGTTATATTCAATGTATTTTAACATATTTTTGTTTTTGGATAATACTTTAAGGACTTTAAGTTTAATAAAAATCTAAATTTTACTAAAATGTTTGTTTTGATATCCATATGACATTTTGTGTGTCCGCAGTTTGAGGATTTAGGCCATCCTAGAGATACACATTTTTTTTTTTTTTTAATTTTAAATGGTCCTCTAGATTTTTTTAAATGAATTAACTAAGGGTTATAATTAAGACAAATCTTTAAGTACACATTTCGATTTTAGTATTAAAAGAACGTAAAATTTCTGATAATTTTATAAACTTCAAAAGCGTTTATCTCAAAACTGTATTTTTCAAGTTGACCACACTCATAACTCAGGCATTTTACAACTAATCGACTTAAAACTTTTAATGTATACTTTGGAAAATATATTCTCCTTGGAAGTTTCGCATATATTTCGCATGTTATTAACAATTATTATCTGACGATTTTGTAGATACATTCTTCACTTTAGAAAAGCGTCATTATGCCAAAAATCTTTATATCAAAATATCCTACGTATTTCTAGAGCAGTAATCTAAAAAAAAGCTAAAAAATTACAGAATCTGTGTCCCTAAAAGAAGAAGTCGTCATTTTGAAGCAAAAATTGATATGTATAATAAATGCCTGTTTCTGTAATTTGTATTTATTGTTGTAGCTCTATAAAAAATTCCTCTAGGACCGTACTATGTATTTGTTTAAATTCGTAAACCGCTTACTTAATACTTATTTCACTGTAATAGCTTATTTTAAAATTTTATAATCGATATTTTTGAATGAACAAAATCTTGAAATCATAAAAGTTTTTTTCCAATTATTTCTAAACCAAACTGTTTTTTTTTTTTCAAAATATTTAAAATCTTCATGACTCAACAATTGAACCATATTTTTCAAAAGATAAATAAATAGATACGTGTTAAGAAAAATCAGTTATGAATCAACTGCGATTTAAGTTAATCAATCATTTTTATTATATGATAAAAATTGATTGTATTCAATTGTAACCCTATATGAGCATTATGGATAATTTCTGTAGGTACAATTTTTCTTGTCTGAAACATTTTTATTGAAATTATACATTACCACATTATTTCCCAACTCTTTAAAAACATGTCTTTCCCTTAAAATAATAAGCTCGAAGTCTTTGACGGAAAGTGTTTTAAATATTTGTCAACCCTTTAATGATTGTTATCCTTTTTTTTCTAAGTAACATTCGCAGGTATGCATAAAGTATGTGGTGTGGGTATATCGAATAACGGAAACCAACTAAATGCGTCATTATTCAAAAGGCGTTTGTAAATTTTCCACACAAGTTTCTCTGAGTCCTGAGACTTCGAAGACGTGTTGGTTTTCTTTTCGAATGAAAACTCAAAGAAAACCATGTTCCTTTCCTTCTTCATTTCTCTCTAGAAGTATACACATTATTACGAAAAGACTTCAATGACTTCCTTGGAACAATCAAGAAATCCAAAGCCCACTACTGGTGGTATAGCTAGTATAGCTTTGACAAGAAATAACAACAAAAACAACAACCTAGAAATATACCAATACCTTCCGCAACTTGCTCCTGCTTCGCTATGCTATTCTATGCTCTCTATTCTTCCAGAACTTATTGTTCTAGTTCAACCCCTTGATGTGATGTTCTTTGCATCAGGTTAAAATTTTAAGAAGCTCTCGGTGAAACTAAAATTATTAAAGAAGCCCCAAGAGCACCAAACAAGGCCTGATGCATTCAAAAATACCTTCACCTATGATTCCTTGAGTTAGCAACAAGCTATATCCAATATATTGTTCTTGAGACGACTTTCAGTTGCATACAGTTTTAGATCCAAAATAACTTTGATGAATCAAATCAACCAAAACATTTGTAATTTCAAGAAACCCATTTAATTTTTGATAGGCTGATAAATGGAAGCGGCTATAAAACCAGGACGCACAAACCTGTATCCTTTTTGCCCTATTTTAAAAGCATTCCATATATAGTAAAGCTAGGTAGATATGATATGACGGTTTTGAGTGCAGGGGTGGTACCGAATATGAGGAAGGCACTCCATCTGCTGCTATGGAAAATATGGTCTCTGGCATAAGATCCTGCGCATCACCAAATGTCCGTTACGTAATTGGTTGAATAAAAAATAAATAGCAAAATCCTTGTTTCACCAAAGAGTGAGGCAAACAGGAAACATGCCACAGGTAGTAGATTTTTGTAGATTTCTCTTGCTGCACATTTTGATGTGTCTATTTCGAGACTCGAAGTTGTTGAGTCTAGGTCTTTTTTTGTATGAGAGTGCACTTGTTGCTTTGTTATCGAAAGGACACTCTCCAGCACACGCGCCAACACACACACTTATTATAGTCCTATATCAAGGATTCCAATTTCAAAATCGGAAGGATATACTTTCGGTACGCAACGCATTGATATGAAAATAATAATTCTGAAATCAATTCAAATCGGCATTCGGCATTTGGAACTCGGTGTGCTATAAACGGCGGAGTTTATACCGTTACCGTCTCGAAGTTTTCGAAGTGAAGTGTTCCGTTGGAAATAAATTTGGATAAAAATAGAAAATTTATTAATTCAAAAATAAATATAAATAATAATGAAAATATTGTGAATATTTTTTTTAGGTGCAGAATGTGTGTTAAAAATTACTGTATTTTGTTTAATGTTAATGCTACCTGAATTTTTTTTAAAATACAAAGAAATAAAAAAGTATTACAAATTTAATTAAAAAAAAAAGAAAGTGTAAACAAAATTAAATTAAAATTTGAAGCAAAAATTTCAAACAACAAAACCAAAATTCTCCTTTCTCAAAATTGGAAGTAATAAGAGCTGTTATCAAACATCATGGAAGAAGAAAACGACGATAAGGATGACACGAAAAGGTAAGTCTTGAAAACGAATCTAAGGATTATTCCAGACTCTCAGCATTTCTACTAATGCCATGGACTTTGGTTAAATTAAACAATTATTTATAGGGAATAATTGATTAATTTTGTATTTGTGACGTTGCTGGTTGTTTCCTTCTATTTTGTCTTCCCGTATCAAATTTCGTCTAGAGTTGTTTCAATTAACTTCGGTGTGTTTTTCCTAATATAATTATTACCTACCAACCAGAAGATTACGTGAATGAATTTGTTGAGAATAGCCCAAGGTCGATGATATTTTTTTGGTTAATATATAATAACGTGTTAATCATTTTTTATTTGGAACGTTTCTTCGAATTGCCAGGAACTAAAAAGATGAATGCTTTTGGATTTTATCAGACAATATTAAATTATAATCATCTTCATCAATACAAGAATAAGTTAAATTTCAAGAATCTGTATAATTGGAATAAAAGTTGCTATTTGTGGACCACTTTTCGTCAAGAGAATTAGACAATGCTTCTGCCGTGGAGCTATCTTACTAGAAATTTGAGATTAAGCCAACAAATTGGTTAGTACCATAGTCAGAAGGTTGTTTAACTTGTTATACGTCATATTAAAGATTTTTTCTCATAGTGTCCTTAGTCCATAAAGTCGTAGTTGATAATATTGTAATATATCAAATTATTAGCAACACGTCATTTAAAATTTGAAAATTAATCACACATTTTTGATTCCCTTTAAAAAATCATTTAAAATAATACTTGGCAAAACTGCTTCTATGACTAATAAATGTTTTAAACTTATAAAGCTGTGTCCATACCAAAAAAACACATTTCAGGTGACGTGACGTGATCCACACTTTTTGAGACTCTTTTATTTATATGAAAACCACTAACGCACTTTCTACATAATGTGTTAATGCTTGGGAAACAAAATTCGTTTTTTTAAATGTTTCTTTGGTCTCAAATCACCTTAAGAAATTAAAAATGTGTATTAACGTTTTCAAAAAGAAATTATAGCTTTTATTCATTAACTCCGATTGGAAATGTTCTCCAATTTAAAGATAATGCAGATATTGGGTGAGGTTTTTGTCACTTTGTTTTTGATGTTAAAAAGTAATAATTCATATGAAAGAAGCTTCTAAATACTAGCGAAGTATTTTCACAATTTTCGGAGTATAATAATAATTTTTTTTAATTTAAATTGTCTGATTATTCTATTGAAACTTGTGTCAAATCCTGTAAATATGTTTCCTTACCACCTCATCTTGACGGTTCAAACTGAAGACATAATGTCTCATTTTAACACCATACTTTGAGACAGTTAAAACCCCAAAACTTTATTGTGTGCTTTATTTCGGTATTTATTTTGTTAGCTACTCAATTACATTTCAAAAATGGATGAAATTTCTAGTTTTTGGTATAATAGAATGATGAAACTTCTGAATTATGGGATTTTAAAAAAATTAAGACCTGATAAAGATTTCCTACAAATCTCTTATAGTAGACGTAACACTCAATGTTCAATACCTGCCTGTGCCACTTAAAGTTTTTTCACAGGTACTGCCTCTTGCGAGGAATTGACAAATTCTTGTCATGAAAAGTGAAAAGTGAAGTTATAAGTTATAAAAATGTAAAATAACAAAATATTTCATATTCATAGTTATACACTCATATTAAAGAGACTTTTTTTAAATTGATAGTTATCTTTTTCAAATTCTGGAAAAACAGCAAAACGCCAAAAATTAGTATTTTCATCTTTAAAAATCTTACAATTCTCAACCATTCCTGTGTGGGAGTAATGTTATCAGGGATTGAGGGGGCCTACAGTTTATATGCCGAATCCGAACGGGTAATTTGAGAAACCCCTTTTCATGACAAGAATTACCCTTGGATAATTTGTCAATTTGAAACATTTTTAGATAGCATAGGCAGGGATTGAATCACCACGCCCGCCACCGACCGGTACACTGCCTATTACGTCATTTCATTAAAATAATGCAAATCTTATTTACGTCCAAAACTCAGATAAAATTATATCACAGAAATAAACCCTATATAGTCAAATTGAGGGATTCTTTGTTTCTGTTTTCAAGACCTCGTCAATCGTCGATTCAAAAGTTAAATTCAATACCTTAAAACTTTGAGTGTAAAAAATTCAATTATAACAAACACTTAAAATCAATTTATTCCACTTCTAACCATGTTGAAAGTAATTATCTTGAAATTCCAAAGTTTTTGTATTATACAAATTTGTTTCAATCTCATTTTGTTGAACATTTTTTGTCTGCTCTCAGTGGATTTAACTTTGAGTCCATTTGTTAATAATACAAACTGCCAATACCAAAACAATTCGACATGTAGTATAAAATAACTTATATTCAAAGTTATTTTTCTAATACCTTATTGTTTCTAAAAAAAACAGTAGTGATTTTGTCCATATTATAAAAACGCCAAGACACCAAAAATCGTTATTTTAAAACGACGCGACGACGTTTCAAAATACTGTACGTTGTGACGTACATATGCTTACTTCTTAATTTAATCCACACAAAGTATTAAATAAATTAGTGTAGAAACACGTTCCGTTGCTGTCAATTTTATAGGAAAACTTGTTCTGGGTCAACCAATAATAATAACACTGGTCAAGAAGGTTTTGTAATTGGCAATCATATTAAACTTCTTTTATAAGGGTTTTGGTGACGGAATAAAGATTTAATCTTTTCAAAAAGTCTAAGTATATCCTAATATCCTCTTGGAAATATTAAATTTCATAACCTTCTCCTTTTTCAATAATATTTGTGATGATTTAAAAAATCTGTGTATGATCTTTCTGTTCATTACTTCAGGTTAAATATTTTTTTTTATTTTATTAATTTAAAAAAAAACATCATTAGTTGTTAGTCTTCTCTTGTCCTACATTATTGAATTTTTCCAAAACTAGATTTACCTCAAAATCAGATTTAAAGAGATTTCTAGTTTTAAAATTTTCAAACAATTTTTCTAGATATCAATCAATACCCGTGTTTTGTTGGAAAATCTATCCATAGTATAGTAGAATTTTACACGAATAACAAAAACAATATCCATAGTATGAATACTACTGATAAAAGTTGAAGTAGATTCTTACTACGGATGGGTTTTTGACATTTATACGAGTCTCGAATGGATCTTATGTATGTGATTTCGTTCTCAAATGTTGGTACGATTGATATTGCATTTGTATCTCGATGGCTGTGTTCGTTGAGTAGTTGTGCATTTGGAATCATGTATGTTTTCCTTTGGGGAAAAAATCAATATATTACTGTTGATATTATTTAGTTTTCTTAATGAAAATGGACTAACTGGGCTTATTTTGCAAGAGAAAACAATAGAAAAGATATTTATGTTTTGCTATGTTTCCACCAAAGGTTTATCTCAGTTTAGATTAAATAAATCTTTTTGGTGTTTCCACCGCACAAGAAGATTTAAAAATGATTAAGTTTGACAGCACTTTCTAAAATGCAAATGGTGTTTTGATGTTTCTTATGAAGTGCAAGTGAGATAGTTTGGTTCGTTTTAAACAATAATGAAAAACTGAATAGTTCAGCACCATATAAGAATATGCTACCTACTCCATGTGCAATTTTTTTTTTTTAATTTGATTAAAACAAATCTATATTTTTTTTACACAAACATGCAAATAAACAGACCATAACGCATTATCTGTAAAACCAACTCCTTTACACAGGTTTTTCTTCACAAATTTTCACTCTACTCCGATCCCCGACCAGAAACGAGGCGAATCAAGCTCATTTCAACTCGATTCAGGTATATAAAGAATTTAGGCCAGCTTCAAGCTCGCTTCAACACCACATGTTAATGTAGTAGTCTACGAACAAACCCCCTCCTTGAAGCAATTGTTAAATGAACTTTTATTTATAGAATCTCAATTTTCAGATGTTTTCTTACCATTTCTTCTTGAAAATTGTCCATTTTATTAGTTTTAGTTAGTTTGTTTTGCTAAGTTAATTTTAACATTTGATTTTCACAAAACTTTCTTCTATTTGTGTGTTTCTTTTATTAGTATTCTGACAGATCTTCTTTCAGTTGTACCAATTTTTAAATACAAAAATCTGGCTACTGTGGATCGTTTTGTTGGCAATTTCTCACTGTACTATATATGGAATACCAAAAAAACGCACTTAATGAAAATAGTCTTTGAATAATAATAACTAATATAAAATTACTAAAATACTTTAAAATCAAAACAATTTAAAAACTTTTTTACAGCAAATGTAACTAGTTTTATAAAAATAACATTTAATAATTTTTTCCAAAATGGTTTTTAACAGAAAAACATATAATGGAAAACAATGTTTGTTCTTATGACGAATTTTTCGTCTAAACACGGTTATAACATGAAGTTTTTCAGTGGTATTTTTAAATTAGATAATTTTACTGTAATTGGAGTTTGAGTTTGGAATCAGCACCAAAAAATTTACTCTTAACAAGCATAAAATTCATAGTTTCTCAAAACTTCATAAAGAGTCAAATAAAGACTCCTTACTAATGAGAGCCTCCGAAAATTAAGTGAGTTACTAAAAAAAGGACACTGCAAGTAGAAGAAAAACATTTATACATTTGAAAATAAGTATAACAGTTTTAGTTAAGAACTGTATTTTGTTTTCACTTAGTCTATAAAATACCGTAATATAAATGTTTCAACATTTTTAAACAGATAAATTTCAAAAATTGTACCTATTGGAGAAGAGTTTAATAATGGACAAAAAAGTATTATTTTATTCCATTTGTGTTATTGACCAGCATTTTTTTGAATGTACTCGTATTTCTTCTATTTTTGCTATATTTTTACTTTTAGCAATTACGTACAATTAGTTATTAAAAGCCATTCAATTCTAGAACAGGAATATACGAGTAACCATATAGAAAAGTATGAACAATTTTAGATATGCTCAACTCACAAAATACAAAACAATACAAAACAATTTCGATATAATCCGTTGGAAAATGATAATTTTTTAGAATCTAAATTGTGGATGTAATTTTCTCTTAAGAAAGTAGTAAAATTGAAAACCTGAAATATGTTAGTCTTAAAATTGGTGATCAGTTTATAGAAATGTTGTTTAATTTAAAATCTATTTAATACGTGTATAACTATCCGAGAAATATTAAATAATGCCCGAAATCTGCTTATCTGATTGAAATGTAACAAATACTAAAATTACACTTTAAATTTCTAACTCAGCTTTTCATTTTAAGCTATTTTCTAAAAATCTAAGACAACATTTCAAAACATATACAATAAATCATTTTTAAATTTCTAATAAAAACAAATATTTATTGAATTTAGACGCAAGTGATGATGTACATAAATAACTATTTAAAAAAATCACTTGATATATTGTTACCACCATAAAGTGAATATACAGTGATGGAAAAAAATAGAAACGGTGAAAAACTAGCCAAAATTCTAGTATTTGAGATCGAATGCAGAGTTTCTTGGTCATTTGTCAGACGATCATGGAACTTAAGTTCGATCCCAAATACATGGAGATGATAATTAAGGATTTATGTACATATGTAGGTTGAAGCACTATGAGTTTTTGCGGTTTTTTTTTCAACATCTGCAGATAGGCCAATTTTTTAAATTAAATAAAAAACATGTGCTGTGGACTAAATTCGGGCTCTAAACATCAAAATGATGCCTTTGCCTAAGAGGGCATGTCAATCAATAAGAATTTACGCAAGACAATTAACTGAAGCACTCATAAATTTTGTAGAAAGAATATAATATCCATAACACAATATAATTAAATAAAATCAACATTATTTGATTTAAAAAAAAAAGAGGCTGGGATGCGACCCACACTGATAACTTCCTATCCCGTCTGTCGATTTGTCTTGCTTAAAAGTTTGTCTATATGTATCAATTTTTACCAAATTTGCGTACTATTTTTTGTAGATTTTATTTTTTTATGAAAAAAACGGACTGTTGGATTTTTATAAAAAAATCACTGAATATCGAAAACAATATTTTCTGTGAAATAAAATAAGTTTGAAGCCAATATTTGTAATTTTTGAAAAGCTATTTAAGTCGCAAGTAAATTTTTACCAAGTTTTAGTATTGTTTATTTTTAGGTTTTTATTTTTTGTAAAAAAATTGTCAATTCGATTTTTCTCAAAATTTTTCCTTATGTTGAAATTAAAATTAGTTAGAAGATATTATGTCAAATTTTTGAAAAGATATTTGAGTCGAAAATCAATTTTTACCAACTTTTGTTAAATTTTTTTAGGTTTTTAATTTTTTGTACAAAAGCTGTCAATTCGATTTTTTTCAACATTTTACTGAATGTTCACAACAATATTTTTTGAAAGATTAAAGTAGTTTAAAGCCAATATCTCAAAGTTTTGAAAAGATATTTAAGTCGAAAATCAATTTTTACCAACTTTTGTTATATTTTTTTCGGTTTTTAATTTTTTGTAAAAAAAAACTGTTAATTCGATTTTTTTCAAAATTTGAATGAATGTTGACAACAATATTTTTTGAAAGATAAAAGTGGTTTAAAGCCATTATCTCAAAGTTTTGAGAAGATATTTGAGTCGAAAATCAATTTTTACCAACTTTGAGTAATTTTTTTTAGGTTTTTATTTTTTATAAAAAAAACTGTCAATTTGATGTTTCTCAAAATTTTACCAGATGTCAAAAACGTTATTCTTCGTTGCAAAAAATTATTTTAGAGATAAAATCATTTTTTGTTCATAAAATTTTCAAGGTGACAAATACTTTGTTTCAGTTTTTTTGATTTATAAAAAAAAAAACATTCATTGGAATTTTTTCCAAAAATATATTTGTTTGGTATCGAGTTACAAAATATAATATAAAATTTAATTCAAGTCTCTAACGTTATTGGTTCGTGACATACATATTTGGGGTTAACGAAAATGTTAACCTTTTTTTTAATTGCTATGGTAAAAAAAGCACCCACTCAATTTTGTTCAGAGTCCTTTCTGCATATTTCTGCATTATTATCTATATAACAAAATTTATTTGAAGTCGATATCTCTACTGGTTCTTGAGCTATAGACGACGAAAAAAATGCCGCGAATGTACGGACGTACGAACGTATGTACGTACACACGCACGCACAGACATCTCTCTAAAAATCTTTTATTTCGACTCTTTGGGCCTTGAAACGTCGAGAAATGTCAAAATTTTCAATTCGACAAATCGGACCGATTACAATAACTTCCTATGGGAAGTTAAAAATACGATTACTTATGTTTTTTTTAAATAAATGTGCGAGGATTAGCAACAATTTAAAATACAGTAGCATTCTTAATTCGTTTCTATTATTTTTGTTAGGGTAAACTAGTGGAAACTATTTCCGAGATTGTTTTATAATTATTTCGTATTGTTTAATTTTAACTATTTAATATGATATTTTTTCCTTAAAGTATGAAGAGTTGTAAGATACATTTTAAATTTGTTCATAGACTTGATGAAACGCTTTTTATTGCAATAGAATTTGCAAGCTAAGAATGTTTCTATTATTTTTCCATCACTGTATTTCTCTAAATATGCATATTTCACCAAAACCATTTGCAATTGAGCAAAAATGTATTCATAGTTTTGTTTTTAATTAGCTAAAAATACCCAAAATTGCTCAAGTTTAAGTTTTTAAATATTTTTAAGATACAAATGTATCAAAACAACTCTTTGTTCTTGTCATTTCCAAAGATTGACATTAATTAAGCTGTGTCGGTTTCAGAACCACAAAGAAACGACTCATAAAATTTGATTTCTTGATAAGTTTTTTTAATAACAAAAAATCCATCAAATTTTTAAAACAGCATATTAATAAAAGTTCAATTTATTTAAAGGGCTAGTGAAAAACTGAATGAAGTCAATTTTTGGACTTCAGCGATTTTAACATTATTCTTAACAACATCCTATTTTTAAAGTTTCTGTTTCGGGTTAAAAAAAAGCAGTCTTTGAACTACTCTTTATATATACTTAAACTTTTAGTGTCAAATCTAAATCATGAAATAAGATAAAATAGGTCACCAATGGGAAAAAATGTTGTTAACACATGTAATAACCTGTGCATCAAAAGAATGAACTATTTTTATGCTATCAGAAAGTTATGTATCTTTTTCAAAAATAAATGAAAAAGTGTATTTTTAAAACCAAATGTCTGGCATCAGTGCATACTTCATCCTTCTTAAGAACAACAACAACAAAAAAGAACGTTAAAATACACGTTTTTTGCAATAGTACATGAACATGACCTTTTGTAATATTCAAAAATATATAAAACTGCACTCGAAAATAACTTTTCTTTGGAAACCTTTGAGATGAACTCAGCTTTTAAAATTACCAACTCAACACCCACCCTCAATCAAATAAAACAAAACATACTTTTTAAGTTCCTATATACTACATACATATGCAATGCATGCGTACGTACCATATGTGTTTTGTTTTCAACATACATATGTTAAAAAACGTACGTAAAAAGTACGTAGGTCGTGACGGTGGTGGTGGTGATGGTTGTGGGAATATTCAAACAACCGTATAATAATTTTTAAACATAGAAGTTTAAGTTTGAATATTCTCTTAAGGTAAATATAACCAACCGTACAACATGTGTGACCTGTCAAATATAGTAGGTATTCCGATTCCACGCCAGACTGCACTCTAAATAGCTGTAAATAGTCCATAGACGTCTTATTCAGAGGAATTCTTCTTCGCAAAATTTCTGCTAATGACAGTTTTAAATAAAATACTCGTACTAGACTCATGCCAAAAGAAAATATCGAATGGAAGAAGATTTTCTGCCGGTTTAGGTTCGGGGAAAAAACTCCAGGTATCCAGAGACCAGGAGGGTTGAAATGTGAATGAAATGACAAGGACTACTATATACGAGGACTATTCCAGAGCAGCAGTTGTTGCTAGTTGCGAATATAATGCAATAATTAAAAAGTGAAACTCTAACCAAACCAAACCAAACCAACCAACCTATCATCATCATCATCATCATTTTCAGAGTACAATATTGAACCAGGGAGTCAGTTCTTGAAGTTTTTGTTGTTGTTGTTATTGTAAAGTCCTTTAAAAAAGGATAACACAACAACGACGCACAACAATAGATGCTCGGATGAATTCAGACTTCTGGATTTAGTATCTAGGTACTCTTTTTTTTTGTGTAGTAAGAAGGCGGTGGTGGTGGTAGATGGGTGGGTTGGGGGTGTAAAGTTACTATACTTACCTACGTGATGTACTCGAAAGGTCGACCGGTAAAAATAGACCAATTGTAGTAGTGATGTCCTTCCCAATTTATCAGCATCTGAGCGGAATTTTGTGCACCTGAGATTCCATTCGATTCGATTCACTATAAGATTCCCAGTTTAGCAATAATTGGATAACAATTGCGAGTTTTCTTAGAAAATTTTATAAATGTATAGTATTTTATATGTAGGTAGTTTTATTTTTTGGGGTTGTTTTAAATTGTTCCAAATCAGTGCTACAGGTGGGATAGTGGGAATAACTTTTGGATCTTATAACAATTGAAATAATGTATTTCCCTAAAATATCTTGTACTTGAAATTATTTCTTTTTTTTTTTAATAAAACGGTCTTTAAAAAAGTATAGAATTCTGGTGAACTTGATTTCACATTGTTAAGATTTCATCATCAATAAATTATTACCAATTCTGCTTGGATAATATTGTTGAGCATATTTTTAGAAAAAAATAAGTTCCTCGCTATAAATTTCTTAAAATTCTTCATTGAAATATTTGTGTGTGTTTCAGGAAGGAGATTTAAATCATTCTTTCTTAAGAAAATGTTTTTTTTAGAAAACTTTAGCGGTCTTACTTCAATAGTACCACTAAATTTAGCCCATTCTTTTGAGAAATCGATATTTAATTTATTTACAGCTACATCTTAGTAAATTCTAGAAATAGTTTTCTTTTCAAAAAATGTGTGATTCTTAGCTTAGCGCGAGAAATAAATTGACTAGAAATATTTTTTTACTCTTTTTAATTTATTAAGAAAAAACATTTATCATGGTTTAGTGTATTCCCAAAAATACATATAATACGTCCTTTTTAAATTTTATAAGTCAGATTCGATACCAAAGCAAGAAAATCCCTAATCTTTAATAATATTTACAGCCATTTTATTGAATTTCTTTAGAACTAGATTTAATTGGAAACATTTTAAAAGGGCTTCAAACTTTATATGTTTTTCAAAAATTTGGTTAAAATCTAAAAAAAAACATTATTTTGATTTATTGACATCTAAATCAAATTTGTAATCTTAAACTTAACCCTTTAAACAAGACTTGAAGACAATCAACATGAGTTCGAGCATTTCTTCATTTTCTATAAATTCGTTCTATATTTAGTTTTCAATTTTATGGACCTTAATCACAATTTAATAAAACAAATAAAAATAATTTCATACTTTCATAGTACCCGGTAGGATTTTTTGACGTTCCATAAATAAATAATGTTGAATATTTTTCAAAAATGAAGATACATATAAAGCAAATAAGGATAGCAAATGACACATTTAAAAAATTACATTTTTTGAACAATTGCACATAAACATAACTAATGATTTTTTAGAAATGATTGTCCTTTCAAAGCTATTTTAAGTTTAGTTCATTTTAAAATATGAAAAATTACAAACCCGTTTGTCGAATTGTCTTGGTTAAAAGTTTGAAATAGTTTAATTTCAAAATCTATTTTTGGTAACGACATTTTCAGTTGAAAACAAATTTTTACCAATTTTAGTAGCGTCTCTTAAAAGTTGTTATTTCTTATATAAACAAAAACAAATTGGATGAATAAGATTAATTTGAAGTCAATATCTTCTATTGTTCATCGAGAACCGAACATCAAATTTTACGAAATTTGTGTACTATTTTTTGTAGATTTTATTTTTTTATGAAAAAAAACTGACTGTTGGATTTTATTAAAAAATTTACTGAATGTCGAAAACAGTATTTTCAGTGAGATGAAACTAGTTTGAAGCCAATATTTTAAATTTTTGAAAAGATATTTGAGTTGAAAATCAATTTTTACGAACTCTTATTAATTTTTTGTTTAGGTTTTAGCTAATTGTTTCTAAAAAAAAAACTGTCAATTCGATTTTTCTCAAATTTGTCCGAATGTTGAAAACAATATTTCCTATAAGATAAAAATAATTTGGAGATATAATCTCAATTTTTTGGAAAGATATTTGAGTCGAAAATAAATGTTTACTAATTTTGAGTAATGTTTGTTTAGGTTTTTATTTTTTTTTTTAACTGCCAATTCGATTTTTCCCAAAATTTTACCAGATGTTGAAAACGTTATTTTTCATTGCACAAAATTGGTTTGGAGATAAAATCATTTTTTGTTCGTAAAATTTTCGAGTTGACAATTTTTTTTTTAGTTTTTTGATTTATAAAAAAACCGTTGGATATTATTCCAAAAATATATTTGTTTAATATCACGTTACAATATCTTAATATATAAAAATCCAGTGTCATATGTATGTTCCCAGTGAACTCTTCACCAAGTCAACCGATTTCGATGAAAGTTGGCATTTTATGTGTAACTTGGTCTAACTTGAGATATAGGATAGTTTATATTTCGATTAATGGTCTTAATAATTTATAATTAACAATAAACTGATTGTCAATGTTGATGTTTGTTGTATTTTTGTATGTAACGAATAAACTCAAAAAGTACTTGACCGATTTTAATAATTCTTTTTTCATTAGAAAGCTACATTATCTGTCCCTATTTATGTCTACCCGTGTGAAGCCGGGATGGACCACTAGTATAATATAAAATTTAATTCAAGTCTCTAGTGTTATTGGTTCGTGAAATATTTAGGGTTAACCAAAATTTTCACCTTTTTTTCAAATTGCTATGGTAAAAAAACCACCCACTCAATTTTCTTGAGAGCTCTTTCTGCATCTTTCTGCAGTATTATCTGTATAACAAAATTTATTTGAAGTCAATATCTCTACTGGTTCTTGAGCTATGGACGACGAAAAAACATCGCCAACGTACGGACCGGACGTACAGTCGTACTTTTAAAGTAACCCAGTAAAGGTTCTAGCTTTGACTGTGACGATATTTATGCTATTTGAAATCCCTAGATCTAGAAAAATTATTCTCAAAAAATTACTTTTTTACATTCATGATCAAAAAATGACTTCTATACCTTAAAATTGATTGTGTATATAATTTGTATCGTAGATAAATTTATTTGCCTTTCTTAAGCTTTGAAAGCCGTTTTTGTAATGTAGTTTACTTTGAGTGTTTTTTGATTATCTTGAGCTGTTATGTTCTTTTTGTTGTAAATTAATGGAATTATAAATTTTTGTTTGTTTTTTTTTCGAGAGTGTATTTGAAGTCATTTGTTTTGTTTTTGCAGCCACTCGAAATTAAACAATTTTTATTTTCAAAAATTGTAGCTAGTTAAAATTGTGTCCGTTGACTTTATAGCATATGTTATTTCAAAAAGCTGCTATTACGGGGAAAAGGGGAAAAAATGAAAAGGACAATGGAAATTGTTATGCCCAGTACGTAAGCCCATAAGATTAGTATCAAATGAAAGCTAATATTTTGCTTAATATACTTTACTAATACTTTGAAAATCGGTTTGGGGGATCTCGAGATATTTGAGCTTGAAGTTGGGGTAATACAAATCAAGAAAATCGTTGTTTTTTCCCATATCAGAAAAATATCTTATAGATGGTAGGAATAAATTTGACATCATATACAATTGGTTCAGACTTTGCTTGAAAATAAATACTTCAGTTATTTTTTACATGCTGATATCTCGAAATAACCATTGATGACAAATATTTTGTTTGGGTACCCATGATAAGTTTAATTTATAACCTTTATATTGATATACATATAATGTTATGTCCCTCCCTAGCCAAATATCCGGTCTGACGAAAAACCTTTTCCAAAAATTTGTATTATCTCATGGGTGAACGCACTATAGGCCCACACATGTATGGAAAGTCGCCATTCTCCTTTTGAACTTAACATACAGGCTTTCATTTTGTTTCAGTGAAATATTGAATAAAAATACTTAGTTTAACAACAAAATCGGGGTTTTGCGAGTTGTATCCAGTTCAAGTTGTGCACAAATTCATGCAAATAATTTTTTGAAATTTCTTATTTTTTGAATCTTGGAAACTTAAATATGAAAAAACTAAATGAAAAACTATAATTTTTGGAATAAAACTTTTTAAAAAGCTCATTTTTTAAAATTCTCTCCACTGGCTTATGCGAACCGGAAGTGCACTTTTGCAACATAAACAAGGAGGCACTAAAATAAATTGTTGGCTCAACGCAAAATTAAATGTTTTATTAAATTCAGTCTCATTTTTGCGGAGTTCTTAAAAATCAATAAACGGCGGGTGTAGCTACAACAACGGAATGTTTTCAACTGAAAAGAATTTAAAAAGCTACTACGGGGTTTACGTAGAAAGGATAACATACATATTTACCAATAACACCAAGATCTTATGTTATTATAATGAGCTTTGAATTATATATTTAATTGTTTTATTAAAATATGAATAAAATAAACACACTTCAGAAGTGGTAAACAATTATTTGATTTTATAAATAAGGTTTTTTTTAAACCTTTGTTCCCTAGTGGTTTCGCTGTGGAACCTCAAAATTGATACTTTTATGATATGTTCTTAGAGGTTTAATGACGAAAATCAAATCCATTGGTGTGAAATGTAATTAACACTTTCAGTAACAAAGGCTTAATAATGTATTTCATTTTAATATTTAAAAACAAAATATTTGAGTATGTAACTGTTACGAAAAATCTTCGATCTTGTGTTCCGAAGTTTAATTCAGACTTTTTAATCATTTTCTAAAAGAAGTAAAAAACAAACATTTCAACTAAATCTGATCTTAAAGCTTAAATTACCTCTGTAGTTCTTGATGACATAATACAAAAGTATCAAGCAAAATACTAAGAATCGATACCAAAAAATTATAGGAACAAAAATTGTCAAATTATTTAGAAGAAAATTTGACCTTTGAAAGTTTTTGTTTTGAAAAGTAAGTTTTGTCCTCATTTTGCTTAATAATAACGATATTCTTAAGAAATACTAGAAAATATATTTTAAAATAAATGCTTCCAAATTTTTCCCAGTATTTTCTCTCTAAATAGTAATTTCTCCAACTATACTTTTCAAAAAAAGACTTTTAAACTATTCTCTTAATTTTGTATGACTACTTTAATAGGTTCACCACGTTTTTTTTTAGATTTCCCCAGGCCATTTAACTCCTTAAAAGTGATCTAAAACTCACTTTTCGGTGTAACCTAATGGGTGGTATACCAAAAAACATCCGCAGATTTTAAAATCTCGCTTCCAACTTCCACCTTTTTCCCTAATAGTGAATAGGTTATTTGAGGAATTGCTGAATAAATGCCCTTCAATTTCATTCAGTTTACTAAAAAATCAAACATTTTTGTATTTCTTTTATTTTTCAAAGTGTTTGCATTCATTTTTATTCTTTTTCAATATTTCCAGAAAGTCTAGAAATCTCAGTGAGAAAAAACGTCGGGATCAATTTAACATGTTGGTGAATGACTTAAGTGGCTTGATATCATCAACATCTAGGAAAATGGACAAATCCACCGTACTCAAGTCAACAATTGCATTTCTTAAACATCACAATGGTAAGAAGCTCAAAAACAGCATTTTCAACAATCTATACTGAAAGTCATTATTTTTAATATTATGTAGAGGTAACTGATAAATCAAAAATCCATGAAATACCTCAAGACTGGAAGCCCTCATTTCTTACCAATGACGAATTTTCTCACCTCATGCTCGAAGCCCTCGATGGATTCATAATTATATTTTCAAGCAATGGTTCCATACATCATGTGTCAGAGAATGTAACATCTCTTTTGGGATACTTGCCGGTAAGCTCTACAAGAAGATTTTCAATACACATAAATATATTAACGTATATGTACGTCTTCAGCTTGTTTTGTTTTTCGCATATCTTTTAAAAAAAAAAAAAACATTCTTTGTTAAAATTTCAAAACTCTATTATCTTGCCTTTTGATATAAATTTAATTTAAATCAGCCATTATTGAATCAGAGCGATGAACTAAATTTCAGAGCGATCTATTGAATATGACAATCTTTGATTTAGCATATGAAGTTGATCATGAGAAACTATACAACATCTTTCTGAATCCATCAGCATTATTGAACGATGCGCCAAAAACCGAAGTAGTATCAGCCGAGTCTGCTGCTCAGATAAGTTGTTTTGTTCATCTTAAACGTGGTGCATTGGATAAAGTCGATACTACGGCGTATGAGCTGGTCAAGCTTGTGGGATGTTTAAGTAAGAAAGAAGAACTTTTTTGTGTGCTATCAAATTCAAAAAACTAAACTGTTTCCATGTTTTGTTTGTAGAAAAATATGCAAAAGTAGAAAATGCAACATCAAATACTCATTCCTTGTCGTTTTCGACGGATAGCTTTGATAAGGGCCTGACCTTTGTTGGAACGGGACGTGTCCAAATGCCTCAATTGATTCGGGAAATGTCTGCGATAGATCCGTCCAAGGATGAATTCACGTCAAAGCATAGCATGGAATGGAAGTTTATATTCCTCGACCAACGAGCGCCTCCAATTATCGGGTATATGCCATTTGAGGTGCTCGGAACTTCCGGCTATGATTATTATCACTTTGATGATCTGGACAACATCATAAGTTGCCATGAAGAATGTAAGCTTAACTCCCAATGTTTCAACTTTCTCAATAATTTGCTTCTTCGAAATTTCCAGTAATGCAGAAGGGCGAAGGTAAATCGTGTTACTATCGCTTCCTAACCAAGGGTCAGCAATGGATCTGGTTGCAAAGCGACTTTTACATATCCTATCACAATATAAGCTCAAAGCCTGACTATGTTGTTTGTACGCACAAGGTGGTTAGCTATGTTGATGTGATAAAACACAATAAGCTCAATAGCAGCAATAGCAATAAGGCCGCGCCTAAATCTACCTCAGCAACGGTTACCCTAAGAGATCTCGAAAGTGCGGCGGCGGCGTCGGTGGTTGGTGATAGTGGCAGTGTGACAGGTGTGACTGTTGGTGGCGGTGTGACTGCGATAGATGTGGGAGCAATTGAGAAGATGCCAGCGACTACAACGACAAAGTCGCCGGAAATCGATACGAGCATTGTGTGGCCACAGAGGGCAGCGAAACTGGCTAACTATGGAACTATGACGTCTGCAGCCGGTTTGGCCAGCAATGTGAAGCGAAAACGATATTCTCACACCAGAGGCAATGAGTCAGACTATACCTCGGATTCGTCGTCGAGTAGGCACTCCTTATTGACGCATCTTAGTTCGGTAAACTTAGAACTTCTTAAAATGTCAAACCTTTTAAACACTTTTTCAAGTTCTTTTGCTTTGTTCTTTTTTTCTAGCAAGCGAGAACGAGGCATAATTTATCATCTCATTTGCATCAAGCGCAACAGCAACACCAGCAGCAGCAGCAGCACCAACAACAACAACACCATCAGCAGCAGCAGCAAGAACACCACATGTCCAATAATCAACAGCAAACCCACCTTCCAAACCAAATGCAACAACAGCAAATCCAACCCATTGCCCATAATAAGCTTTCAAAAGTGTCGCAACCGCAACCGCAACCGCAGCAGGCCATAGGCCTTCAATTAGTTTCAAGCCCGCCCACTCAATTCAACCAGCCTACCTATCCGATTCGGAATACTCAGCTAATGGCACACACCTTTCTCGAACCGCAACAGTATCTAGCAGCAATACCCGTGCAGCCGGTGATAGCACCCTTTCCTATGACTCCAGTGCTGCCGACCATGAATGTAAGTAGTTTCCTAAACCTTCTGAATTACTCTCAATAATAGATTTCACTTTCCTTCCAGAACTCTTCCGATATTCTTCCCAGCGTTATGATGACCCCAACTCAGACGCAAATTCAAGACCAGCTCCAGCGGAAGCACGACGAGCTTCAGAAGATGATATTCCAGCAACAAGACGAGCTCCGACGAGTGTCTGAGCAGCTTCTTATGGCGCGCTACACCATCATTCCAACCTACAACAATTCTAACCATCAGAATAGGCATTACCAGTTGGGCAACAGTACCATGGACCATCAGCAGCAGCCCCAGTTTGTGAACTACAACTACGGCATGAATGATCAAATGCAAACTACTCAACACGATGCCTCGATGCACCAGCAGCACCATCACCAGCAACAGCAGCAACAGATGCATCCTCAGCAGCAGCAGCAGCCGCAACAGCAATCAACTCAATCTCTCCAGCAACAAATGCTTCCGAGAAATCCACCAGTACCTGATTTGGAGCAATTCGGCCACGAGGACATTGATGCCTTCCTCAATGCCGAGGCACTCCAACCAACGCTCGTCCTGCCATCACCATCTCCAACGGCCATGAACCCCCAACAGCCGTTGCAGCCACACCAACAGACGCCTGTGTTGTCCATGAATCCGCACAGCCTCGGAGTGCAGCAGGAAGAAAATTTATTGTCCTACATGCAAATACCAACTGAATCAACGGCGACGTCAAACCTGCACTTTCAAATGGGCTTGAGTGATGATGTTACCGAGAGCCGTCCTGAAGACGCGGTTGGCGGCGGTGGCGGGCAGAATCACTTCAACCCCTACCAAACGCAAAGCAATCAATTGCCAAATGATTTGGAGATCCTGCCATATCAGATGTCGTCTCAGGAAACATCACAGATTCTCTTCAATTCACCTCACACGCCTGGACATGGACAAACTCAATAGGGGTGGCAGTAGTCAGATTGCTGAGGCGGCGGTGACGATGGCGGTGGCGGTGGCAGTGGCGGCGTTCATCGTTCACCCTTCGTAATCTGATAGCTAATAACAAACAAATAATATCTATTGTCAGTGTGCTAAGGTGTATTATATATGTATGTATTAATTATAAATATTATAAATAAATTAATTATAAGCAACAACTTAATTATAAGATTATTACAATATACAATTTTGTAAATATGAAGTGCTATGATATTTAGTGTATATTATAAATGTGCCGTGGAGAATGTTAACTTAACGAATAATTTAAGTGTTGATGTACGAGCGTATAATGTATATTTGTAGTTATTATATAATAATAATTATTATTTTAATAATATAAAATGTACACACATAATAAAATTAGAAATATTTTTTTATATTGAAAATAAAAACAAAACAAATTTAAAAAAAAAGAAAATATTATATGAAAAAAAAAGAATTTGTAAAAGAAATTTGAGATATTTTATTTAAAAAATAGAAGAACATTTTTAAATAGCGTTTTATTTACAAAAGAAGTGGTAAGTAATCTTAAAATATAAATTAAAAATCATTTGTTTGTATAGAAGTGATTGTGAGACTTGAGCACGAAAGCAATCACCCAGCACTAGCAGGTGTGTTTTTAGTTGCTTGAGAAATTTTATTGGTTGTGGTTTGACAGTTGAAAATGTCAAACTATGTTGACATTTCCGGTTAGTAAATGACAAAAATGCCTTTTTGTATTACCCTGACGAAAATTTATTTTCATGAGCCGTTGGAATACAAGAAATTGTCAATGATTGCTATAGACGTGCAATGATTGTTTTCTCAGCAAGAGAAGTTTCGATGAATTTTGTCTATGGTTTGACAGTTGATAATGTCAAACTGTGATGGTATTTCTATACAGTTTGAAGCCAAAACAACGCTTCCAAATTGTGGAAATTTAATTTGAAAAAAATAAATCTGTTCGCGTTTCGCGAAGTTCATACAGCACATAATACAATGTTCAGTGATGCACATCAATTCTGGTAAAATGGCTTCGGCAATAACCAAAATTATGCTTTATGGAGTTAAGGCAATACATTCCATTTAATTTGGCTGCTTGGTAACTTGCACGATGGTGACATCATAAGTTCTTATTTCTTTCGAAATAATGAAGGCTGACTTTTTGTTTCCATAAATTAATTAGCTAAACATCTAACAAAAGTACCCAATAACAAAGATGGGAAACAAAGACACTATTATGAAGATATAAATCCTCGGTACCCATCTTGGTTGGCCAACAAGCTATCTCATTAGTTGATTTAACTTCCGCATGATATTGCTGGCAAGACTCACTTATTCATTCTATATATGCGTGAAAACAAGCCAAAAATAAGGAACCGGCACAACAATGTAAACAAATGAGTTTTGAAGATTGATACGTACGAAGAATTTAAGTCTTCAACTGTTTTTTATGGGAAACCTACAAGCTGCGGTAGTGGGAAACTTTTTGTGAGAAAGTGTGTATTAAATCGTGCCGTAATCATACACATTCTCACATTTAGTTCTTCGACCAATCAAATTACTTCTTTTTGAAAATGTCGTGGGCGCGTTCAAAAACATCCTATTTGAACAATAAACTGAACTTTTACAACTATATACCTACTTCCGAAAAGCTATAAGAGAACAATATTTTGCCTGGTTGTTAGAACATCGTACGTAATCCTTTATTTGTTTGCATCAACTTGTAAGTTATTAGGACTTCATGTTCTACAAAAATTGAAATAAATGCCGACCAAGGATTCCGTTGAATAAGTTGCTGTTGAATCAAAAGTAAGTTTTTGACTTTTTTGGTATGGTAGAAATGTCAAAAATGATATTTGATTTCTCCCGCAACCTACTCTCTTTCGTATGTAATTGATGCAATTACTTTTTCTTGAATTAAGGGGTTTTATTGTATGAGGTATAATATTTTTTTTTGATAACAATTTATGTATTTAACTGTCAAGATTAGATGTTCGGCAAGTGTCGATTTATTTTGTAATACTTTAACCAAGATTTAGTAACAAGCAATTTTTCGGTTATTACTCTTTTTAATTTCATTAATAAATTAAACTAAAAGCTCGTACCTATTATAAACGAAAATAATTTTCAATTGCAATATACGAGGTGTGTTCAAAAAGTACCCGTAATTTTCGTTTTTTCAAAAAAATATTTATTTATTCGTTTACACCAATGTGGTCCCCTTCAAAGTAGTCCCCCCCAGATGTAATACACTTATGTCAGCAGTTTTTCCAATCTTGGAAGAACTCTTGATATTCACTTTTTGATATGTCCTTAAGCATTCTCAGCGATTTTGAATTTATTTCTTCAATCGAGGAAAAACGGCGTCCTTTCATGGGTCTCTTCAACTTTGGAAACAGGAAAAAGTCACACGGAGCCATATCTGGTGAATATGGAGGTTGGGGCATGACTACGGTATTGTTTTTGGCCAAAAAATTACGAACAAGCAACGACGAGTGAGCAGGTGCGTTATCGTGGTGCAAAAGCCTTGAACTGTTTATCCATAAATCTGAGCGTTTTTTTCGGATTGCTTCACGCAAACGTCGCATAACTTCAAGGTAATACTCGTTATTAACCGTACAACCTTGTGGTAAGAACTCTTGATTCACTATGCCATTATAATCGAAGAAAACAGTAAGCAAAACCTTCACATTTGATCGAACTTGACGTGCTTTTTTCGTTCTTGACGTTAAATGCTTCCAGGTGGACGATTGTGCTTTGGTTTCGACATCATAACCGTACACACATGTTTCATGACCAGTTATGACCCTTTCAAGCAAACTTGGATCGTCGTTGACGTCATTTAACAGCTCTTGAGCGTTGTTCATACGATGGTTTTTTTGGTCAAAATTCAGCAGTTTTAGCAAAAATCGCCGAGCTCACAAAAACACGTCGAACCTTAGCAACTACCACAGACAAAGTAAACAGTGAATATAGCTGAAAATTGCATCATACTTTAGGGGCATGTATACCAATACAATAAAAAAATAATTTTGACCTTTGGACTCTCCAGACCCGCGGAATTTAAAAATTCCGGGTACTTTTTGAACACACCTCGTATTGTGCCATCCTTAATTTTAAGATTTTGCAAATACATCCTTGATACGATTTTCTAAAGTAAATCTGAAATTTGAAAAATTCAATTAATACACTAATAATAGTTCAATGATGTAGCCCCAGAAAGTATCCAGAGCAGACACTCCGATCTCTTTCCGAGAGAGTATTAAGCTGTCCTGAATTCAAATCACGCCTTAAAAACCATCGGTTTTTAAAAATATACCTCTTTAGAAATGTTTAATATTAGTAACTTAGTAATTTACTTAGTACCTATCTGGAAATTCTCATTGATTATGAGTCTTTATTAAAATCTATATGAAATACGTTTTAGAGTCATTTTTTAGTGTTGATATTGAATCCAATCTTCGATTTTAACTATCTATTAAAATCTTAAAAATATACGTTTTGAACATTATTTTTACATTTTTTTTAATATATGTATTTTAAAAACTTGATGTGATAGGCTTTATTTTAATTTAATTTCACTTTAAATACTAACGCTAAGCTAACAAACAATACTTATAACTAAATAAACGATCATTTAATAAATTTCAATTTGTATCGATGCGTTAAACATTATTATTTATAAAAATATCAAACAGTAAAGAATTTAAAAAATGTGAAAAAAAAGGGTTTTGAAACTAACGGATTTGATAATATGATAAACGTAATTTAAAAGAAAATCATATTTATTGTACATGTTTATAAACTGGTTAATTGGACTGTTAGAAACATAGTATGATCGGCTAAAATTTGTTCGATTCGGTACACGATTTCTCAAGTTATGTTGGCTACATTAAAGTGGAATCGACACAAAATTGATGAATATGAAATGGACGCACTCAGAATTCCAACAATAAAGCAAAGTTGCTAATACTTTCTATAAGGATGGAAGACCTATTAGTTTTAGCCTATTAAGATAAGGAGGCAATTTGACCATGGGAGAAAATGTAAAATAAACCTTAAGAAGCTTCTTTGGATGCCTTCTAGTCTATGAATATGAGTGGAGTAAGACTTACTTACTTAAGGTGGCGCTACAGTCCGGGGAGGACCTGGGCCTCAACCAACATGCGTCTCCAGCCAGCTCGGTCCCTAGCCAGCTCTCACCAGTTTCGCACGCCAAGTTGGTTGAGGTCTTCACCCACCTGCGTGCACCACCTAAGTCGCGGTCTTCCTCTACTGCGCCGTGCCTCAGGGTTGATTCCGGGCTGGAGTGTTGATGTCCATTCGCTCTACATGACCCAGCCATCAAAGTCGTTGGACTTGATTTCTGTTAACCAGGTCAGTGTCGCTGTACAGCCCGTACAGTTCGTCGTTATATCTTCTCCTCCATTCTCCATCTGTGCAGACGGGACCAAAAATCACCCGAAGAATTTTTCTCTGGAAGCATGAGTAATAAGGGGCCCAAATTATACAACCGTATTCAAGGACTAGGTTAGGTTAGATTAAAGTAGCTGTGGATACAGAATCCACACACTTAGGCCAAAAGAAAAGGCCCATTGTGATACCACATGAATCTAGAGAATTACTTCCCACTAGTCGAACCATTTTGAGCTTTTTATAAAGCGAAGGAGATATTTGATATCCTTTTTAGCTAGTTCACTGGGATTATCAAAAGAGTATTCTCCCAGATGAAGTTTGCGTCTTAGTGAAAGAGCAGGGCAGGTTCAGAGGAGATGAGAGATTGTTTCTTCTTCTTCCTCGTTCATATAGCTCCTGCAGAAGTCATTTGAGGCTACACCAAGTCGTATTGCGTGCCTGCCTATAAGACAGTGTCCCGTAAGGACACCTATTAGGGAGCTAATATGAAATCTGCTTTGAGATAATAAGTCTTTAGAGCGCTTTAGGTCCAATGAAGGCTGCGCATGTTGGTAAATTGTACCACCTAGAGTTTACTATCTGGAAAGCTGTTTCTTTTAGCAGAAGTTTACATGTAGCTATCGGTATACCTATCTTCTCCCAGGAATAGTCTGACTAATGATACATATAGAGTTTAAACGACATAAGGGCTTGTTTAGACAACGGATTCGTTACAAAACGTTTTGCCATCTTGTGTCAAAAACGGTGTAAGCATAAATGGTTCAGTGTTTCATTAAGTTTTATTTATGACAGAAGATTATTTAAAAATTTTATGAAAAACTATGAATTTTTTAACTGAATATTGAAGATAGGAATTATTAAAAATTATAACACGAATTTTATTTTTTAAAAATACTACTTCTTGAATTAAGATTTCCTCAAACCAGCAGGTACAATACATATTATGTATTTTTTTTTTAATTTTAAAAAGTAATATCTCAAAAACCTGTTGTTGTTAAGTAAATTTAGAGCCTAGCCTATTTCACTTTTTCCCTGCTAATATCTGGCAGCAATATTTCATGTTTTTCGTGGCTTTACAGACATTTTTACAAACAATGTTCTGTCGAATTAGAAAGTTACATTCCACCCCTCCAACAATTCAAGAATGACCATTAGTTTACCCATTAACTCAATTTCGGACATATTGTCAAGTATAGAGATTCTTTTTTAACAGCACATCATGAATGTGGAATACTTTACCCAACTTTGTTTTTCCCTACCATTTTGTTATTCAAAACCTTAAGACTAATGCCTTCCCTATTTATCTAAAGCTCGAATTGTGTTTAAAGTTGAAATATGTTAAGGGTATTAATAACCTCTTGAGTGCCTGCAAATTGTAAATAAAAGTGCTTTTCAAATCGACAGGTTTATGGATTTAGATTAACAGATTTATAGTCGAATTATGTCCTCTTTATGAATGCAGCACATAACGCTTCTTTACAAACTTCTTATCTATATACTTATACTGAGAATAAAAGTCTCAGCTCCTCGTTTTAAACACTGAAGTCACCAAAATATGACATAAATAAAAATAAAACTCTTAAAATTTTGTTATAATGGTTTTTCTTTTATTTTTCGTATAACCTAGTTATTCATATTTTTCTTACATTTTACTTTTTGCATTAATTCCAACACATATCATTTTTATTTTTGTTTTTATAGTTTGCTGTATAATATTCTGTACAAATTTAAATGAAACTCTATATTTAAAAAAAAAATAATAATATACCGATTTCGCTTACATTTGGGACGAAGTTGAAAACAAAAAAAAGAGAAACACAAAAATAAAAAGGATCATTCAAAAATACTTAACTAGGACTTAATATGGTATATTCCTTAACTACTACTAGCTACGTCCAATATATTTAATATATATTTATAGCTACAATATCTCAAAAAATCGATGCAATCTAAAATATTTTATTTTGTTTTTATTTTTATCTATACCATAATCATACTTTAGTACAAGCTGCAAGTTTATTATTTATTATTATGCAAAACCTTTCAAATCAAATCTCAAATCAGAAATGAAAAATGAAACATTAATTGAATTGAAAATACATTCTTTATTTTTATGTACTCTTGCCAATTGAATTGAATTATGTAATTATAAAAGAAAGAAACAAAATAAAATTAATGAAAATGTATTTCACAGCGCATGAAAATCATACTCGAAAAAAGGCAGAAAATTCTTCTTTTTTTCTTTTGTTTTATTCAATTCGAAAAGAAAAATGAAATTTTATCAATGAGTATATAATTATAATAATAATAAAAATACAATTTATATATATATATTAAAATTAAATATTCTCCTGTATCTCTCTTGTAACTCTCAAGTATTCAGTAAAATAAAACTAAAAAAGTAAAAGTCATAATATAAACTTAATAAAATAAAATAAAATAAAATATTTCTATTAAATATAAATATATTTTTGTATCCCTCTTCTTTTTCTTTTTCTTCTTCTTTAAAGATCAATATTCTTTGCGCAGCAAATATTTACAATAAAAAGTAAATCGATGTAGAACTTGTCTCTTGAATAATAATTATAATATAAAGTGTGAGAAAGTGAATAAAAACCGGAAGGGGAAGGCAGAAAGAAAGAAAGGCGTTTTTTTTTGTTTTCTGTTGTTTTGAAACTTACATTCAGGTCTTTTTCGAAGCATTCTATTTTTATGTATGTGATTAAAAGAGACTAAGTACAAACTAAACACTTAAATCAAATTCTAAAATTAATAATAAGAGACAGAAGAAACTAACAATAAAGGCGTTAACAGTTGTAATAGGCATCAATCTCATCAACCTGCATTGGCTATCCCTCAAGAGTTGCCCCCTGATTCACACAATGTTTGATAACCAATTGTGCTGTTTCTTTGATTTTATCGTACGGACTGGGATGCAATATTAAATCACTCAAAATATGCAGGCCATTTTCTTGTTCAACAAGTCTACAATACTTTTCAGGATACACCTACAAAATTTAAAAATTAATTCTCTGTGGATCATGATTGTGTGACTTTCAAAGAACTTACACATGTCAAATTAGCTAATGCCCAAACAGCCCAATGTTGACACTGGGGTGTGTCATAGCAACGAACTAAGCCCAAAATCGGCTCAAAGCTACGATAATTTATGTTCCGTTGACTCTTAATGTCCCAACGATCGATTGCTTTAACCATGCGCAGCAGGACATCGTCGCGGGTTGGTAATTGAATTGTCCATGCCTCTGGACCATCGGAAGCTATATGCGCCAAAACACCTGCCGCATTGTAACTTACCTAATTTAAGTTTAAAAAAAAAATAAAATATTTTTAGAATATATCAATTTCCGATAACTTACTTCAATTCCATCGCTATCAGAGTCAAGGAGTGTTGCAAACACTTCAATAAATTCCGATGTCATCAGGTTTGGTCTTAGCCATTTGACTTCAGCCACATTACCCAAAAGACCCATCATATTCCTAAGGAGTTCTTCACGATCAGGAAATGTCTAAAAAAACAAACACGACGTCCTCATAAGCTTCAAATAAAATGTTTGTGTATAAAAAAGAGAACTTACATTTAAACATTTTAGGAAGTACTCCATTCCTTTTCCATCTAAAAATCTCTTACAATTAATTGCAGTCTCATCGGTTACGTTCCACATCGTCGACCACGCTACTTCCATAACATCGTCAAATACAGAGCGTGTTAAACGGTCCTTGATTAAGCCTAACATCGTCTATAAGGAAGAAGATGACATTCATCATGGGGGTTTTCAAATCCAAAAAAAATAAAATTACTCACACTAACAACGCCCATGTCTCCTAAAAATAATTTCTGTCTCCCATCGACCTGACAGGCTAAGGTGTTTAGTAAATAAATAGCTATTCTTTGAACAAAGCCTTCTTGTTCGGTTTTGGACACACCATGCAGTAAAACCTTGATGAGGCGTTCATACTCAAAAAGCTACAAAAGGTTCAACAATTGGAGTGAATGTTTATTTGACAAAAAGACAAGAAAGTAACAAACCACATCATTTGGCATGGAAAACTGTGTGAGCGTTAGGTAGCCATTCCGGAGCATTGTGTCGTCAGTTATGTGCATTTCCATTCCGTTGAGTAGAGTGCGGATTATGTGATTTTTAAGAGGCGTCCCGAACTTTGATCGATCACGACCTTTCACTATGTAAAACAGAGTGGCACTAAAAGAGAACACATGTCAATCTCAAAAAAGCTAAACAAATGTTAAAAGTTAACTTACCTTCCGGATATCTGCATATGTTTGAATTTTAAATGACGGTCCATAGCTGTGAGAACAACATCCAGAGCTGTATGAATCTCCTTACAACATTCAAAACGAAAGATGTGATATAAATCATTCAGAACCTAAAGAAATGTGACAGAAATCATTGATTAAGAAAATATACCCAGACCCGTTTAGGAATTAAAAAAAAAGTTACCCTTGTCAAAACAGCAGGTCTGTCATAATAGTAAAGCGCTGCAGTCAGAATTTGCTCTTCATTCGCATCTCCAGCAATCTAAAAAAAAACAATTTAAAAGCTTTAACCTCCTCGAAAACTCAAAAATCTCCCAAAATAGGAATAAAATTTCCCTAGGCTTTTTTCTTATCGTTTATACTTTTTACTTGTTTTTTGAAAGCTACAATTTGGAATGAGTGGAATGAGTTTCCAAGAAACTCTCTTTCCAGTGTCAATAAAGTCCATCGATACTATTCACATTCCGAGGGAAATTTTAAGCCTCCTATATTTTTATATGTGTACATACCTCAATAGCTGGAATATCATGTCTTTTACAGGCCCAATGTGGTGTATGATAAAGGCCAAGGTACTGAAGTGGCCGTTCAGTTCTTCCCGCCAAACCAGGAATGTCTGAATTCATTTGCGGTCGAGATTCCAACGAACTAAAGCCATCTTTTTTCTCGCACACTCCCTTCTGAGCGACTCCATTGCCAGCTAAATTCGTTCCCGAAATATCCAAGTGCGAGAGTTCAGGTAGATTCTCAACAAGCATTTCAAGTGTCTTCAAAAGAAATGACATTTTATTTATTTTATTTTATTTTCATTTTCCTACAAACAAAATTTCATACCTGATCGGGAAGATCGTATGTCCCATGACCATTTACCGAACCACTTATCGATATATCAAGTGTTCGTAATTTCTTCATTCTACAAATAGCATGCAATTGATTTGCTATTGGCCATACATTAAATAATATTAACGTATGTAAATTAGGTAGACTGCATAATGCTTCCAAACTAAAATTGGCCAAAATGCATGATGTTAAATCTAAATAATTCAAGTCTTGCAGATGAGCAAATTGCAGGCGATGATGCATAACAACACCATTCAAGACAAGACGACGCAGGTGAGGACAATTTAATTGGAAGTCTACGGGTTCTTTTTCATTTGGTTCGGGCTGTTGCAGGAGATGTGCACTTAAACCTAATTCTAGCGAACGTAGACTTTCGCCATAGCGCGCTAGAAGATGATGTGATTGGACTGTTATTTTGTCACAATACCATATTGACAGTGCATACAAGTTATGTCGGAGTAGAATTTCTAGACCTAAAGAAAAAATATATACAAAAAATTGATAAGTTTAAATTTTTGTTGGAGTATTTAGTTTTTAAGTTAAAACAATAAACAAAGTTCTTGATTCAAAAAAACTTGCAAATTTTAGGATTTCAAGAATTTCAGATACTTGAGCAGGATTCCTCCAGAAAAATTCTATCAAAAACTAAGAAAAAAGGATTGGAATTCGTTCTTTATTTAAAGGGTGTGTTTCACAAGAATTAGAAATGTCAATGGATGTTTTATTTGGTTTGACAGTTAATTAGTGCGAATTAACACCTCTTGGTTACTTTTTGTCGGGCTATGTTACATCACCAACAAAAGTTTGCCAAAACCTCCCGTTGAAAAAGCTTAGAAGAATCCGGAACCTTAAGATTAGATTTACATAGTAATAAACATTCCTCGATAGAGCAAGTTCATCGAATTACTGATGTGGAGGAAAATGCACTTAAAAAAAAACAAGTAGGCTAGGAAATAATCTTAGATGCTGCACCAGCCTTTGAGGTTTGACACTTGGGACATGGTACAAGCTGCATAGGAACCTTCCCAGGCAGTTCTATAAAATCCTTTGTCGTGAACCGAATCTTTAGAGTAGATCAAGATTAAATTAAAAAATTACTCCAAAATAAAGAAAATTGAAGCCGGTGTACCACAAGGAAGTGTCCTAGGGCCAACCTTGTACTTTTTATATACAAGAGGTATTCCAGTGGGCATCAACGCTACCATGGGTACCTTTGGTGATGGGTGATGATACTGTAATATTAATGCCAGATTTATCCATTAAGAAGGCTATATACAAAAATTGGAAAAGGTAGTCGATAAAGTAAAGATAAAGGACGCAAAAATGGAGTATCAACTTTAAACGAAACAAAATCATTAACAAAATCAGTACAGAAGTACCTTACTAAAATATTGCCTAATACCTTGAAATTAGTTTGGACCTTAAATGAAAATAGCAAATCAAAAAGAGCCAACATTAAGGTAGAGAAGATTTTAAGGGTTACTAGGAAACAACTCTAAACTATTTTTCCAATTTTGAAGCTGTGAACAGAAAACAAACGCTAAACCCATTCAACAAAAAGAAAACAAAGCCTTTTGTAGAACAATAAATGACCTTTGGTAAAAATAAGATATAGCAATCTATATCGTGACCTTCAAACTTATATGGTTATAGAATTATAAATAATACATGATTTGTCGACCTTTAACAAATGCGGTAAGAGTCCCACACTACTCGGTACCGATTCATACTGAGGGTCTTTTGAAGGTTTCCATCGGAGGGAATACAAAATGTTAAGTCATTCGCTTCTGTCCACAAAACAAGAACTCTTGAAGAGTTAGAAGTCAATATTTAAGCCATACTGCCAAATTTATTGGAACAAATTAGTAAAAAAAATAAATCTATTCGACGGACACATGACCGAAAACGTATTCAAAAAGTCCATTCAAACACATTTATGAAAGTCCACCAACTGTCAACGTCTGCAGCTTCCAAAAAACATAAGATATTGCTGGTAATTTAGTCTAGTGGCATGAAGACAAATAATATTGTTTGGCCCGGAACTAAGTAAAGGGCCGTTTTTTGCTAATTTGTCTTCCATTTCATTCAGCAATTTTACCGTGTCCTGGGACAAAATATACAATTGCCTTGGTTTTATTTTATTGAATACTACACCACACCCTACAGCAGCGTTTCACAAGTTTTACCTTTGTGAGAATTCAGTGGATCAAGATCATATAGACCTCGTCCTAAAAATGGCATACAAAAATTAAAACAGTGACAACGAGACTAAAAATGTTACTTTTATTGAACCTTAAGTTTTGGAATACATTTCTAAAAGAAAGCTATGACACAAATTTTTTGTTACCATTTATAGCATACAGTTTCTTCCGACGAGACCTGCGATAAGGCCCAAATAATTTTTTTTATAAACTTGTAAGAAGAAAGGATGCGTACTTTTCGACAGACGAATCAATTCACTTCCATCAACGGGATCGGAGGCGGTAGATTGCACATTAGCTCCATTATAGGTGTTCTTACTGAACACTGCCTAATAGGTTGGCATATACTTTCCGACTTGGAACTTCTGGTATAGATTTTTACAGAAGCTGCATGGATAAACAGATAGAGAAGACACTTTCTCAGCTTTTATGTTCTTGTTTTGGTCTATCACAAAGACGAAGACTCCACCTGGAAGACTTCAACTTAAATTATCGAAGAGATCTTAAAAATGCTGACATATACTATCTTAAACGCTTCATTGGTAGCTGCAAATAATTTAGGGAATATGAAAGATCTTTAGATCCATTTGTTGTTTTTTTCCGGTCAACAGACACCTTAACCTTACTTAACTTTACCTAAGGAGAAGATTTTGTAAGGCTTCACAAACTGCAGGAACCTCTGATTAAAAGGCACTACAATGTTCTGGGAATTTTCATCGTTTTTCTATGCAGAAGTTATTTGAAAGGATACAAGATTCTACACTTCAGTTTGGCATAACCTTCTTTCCATAAAATTACTTCTACTATTCTTAAGATTGGGTTGTCAACAGTAAATCCGTCCGTATCCGAGGCTTGTTGGTGCTTCGCAACTAAGGTATCTTGGTATCTTTAAATCGATACCCACCATCTGTTTATCGATTTTAAAGCCGCGTATGACAGCATCTATAGTGAAGAGCTTTACAGAGCAATGTCTAGTTTTGGCATCCCTTTTTAACTTATCCGTTTGTGCAGAATGACGATGGAGAATGCACGCTCTATCAAGGTCGGAAAAGATCTCACCGATGCATTTGATGTCAAAAAAGGTTTTAGACAAGGCGATGCACTGTCATGCGACTTCTTCAACATCGTTCTGGAAAGAATTGTGCAAAACTCAACCGTCAACACTAGAGGCACAATCTTCCAAAGGTCCATCCAATTACTCGCATACGCAGATGATATTGACATAATTGGAAGATCAAAGCGTGATGTCAGTGGGGCGTTTTTGAGCATTGCGACGGAAGCGAAGAAGATGGGTTTAGTGGTCAATGAAGGCAAGACCAAGTATATGCTGTCATCAAAAAAGGACATTGAACAACGACGTCTTGGACAAAACGTCACCATGGACAGCTACCTAGGCACCGCTATAAACACAGACAACGACAACAGTGCTGAAATCAAACGAAGATTAACTCTTGCAAATCGCTGCTTCTTTGGACTTAGAAGGCAATTGAGTAGTAAAGTTCTCTCTGGAGCATCTAAAATCCCCATCTATAAGACACTCATCATCCCGGTTCTCATTTATGGCGCTGAGGCCTGGACCCTGTCAAAGAAAGATGAGAGAGTCTTAGGATACTTCGAGAGAAAAATTCTTCGGGACATCAACTCTCCAGCCCGAAAGGTCTTCGAATCCAATCCCGAGGGACCGGACGGCGCAGTAGAGGAAGACCGCGACTCAGGTGGTGCACGCAGGTGGGTGAAGACCTCAACCAACTTGGCGTGCGAAACTGGAGACAGCTAGCTAGGGACCGAGCTGGTTGGAGACGCATGTTGGTTGAGGCCCAGGTCCGCCCCGGACTGTAGCGCCACCTTAAATAAGTAAGTATTCTTAAGCTTGATTAAAGCAAATTAATGGATTTTACTTTCTCAACGTTCCAAAATACTTCAATTAATGTTTACTTAATTCACTAAGCAAATTGCTGTCTACCTTTGTATTTCATTCCAAGGAAATCGACATTGAATGTGTACACTAAAGTCAAGTAAATTCATTGTCAAAAAGAACACACTTTGGGAAAAATATTTTGTGCACAGATCAAAGAAAAAACTATATTCTATGCTGGAAGAGGTTCATAGGCATAGAAGGCTTCCAAATTCGAAACTCAAACCCTCATTAAAAATTACTAAACATTTGGAATAAAGTAAAATGACCTAGGACAAGTTTTTATATAACGGAATAGGGCATCTTTGTGATAAGACAATGGAGGATGAGATGTTGCCTTATGCAATCTGATGAAATGGGGGGACGGGTTGTCAACGGGACAAAGACAAGAAGCATACCAGAAAACTGGCAAGAAATGTTTCATGATAACAAGATTGAAGTCATAGAATGGTCTGCACAGTCGCCAATTTTTAAAAACAATTAGAATTCGTTGCGTTTTTGTAAAGACGGTTCAAGCCAAGTAAGGACAACAAACTGTGGTGTGCCGTAAGAGCTTTTAGGAATGAATTCCTATTGAAAGATGTCAACGGATTGAAAAATGCAAAGGTTCTGTACACCTGTTATAAATAATAAACAACATGCTTCCAAATATTGTTTTAAACCACAAATTCAATGCTCACAATTGTTATGCATAGCTTATCGGACGTTGGAAGAAATTACTCATTTCGAGAATCCCTTTTCAATACTCACTTCACAAGTCTATTTTTTAAGAAAACAAAATGTTGCTCTAAGACAACAACGGCAGTACCCGTGGCTTGATGGTAAGTGCGTTGGACTGTCATGCCAGAGGTCTTGGGTTCTATCCTTGTACTGGCTCCTCCGAGAAATTTACAAATCCTCCGAGAGTAATTCTTGTCATGAAAAGTGCTTTCTCAAATTAGCCGTTCGGATTCGTCTTGAAACTGTAGGTACCCTCCATCCCTGACAGTACTCGCACACAGGAATAGTTGAGAGTTGTAATTCACTAGGCTCTAGTTCTCAACGGACTATTGCGCCACCTAATTTATTTATTATAAAATGTTGCTCTGTTTAAAAATTCAATCCATTTTGGATTCCTCAAAAGTTCGAAATTTGATACATGTATCTTAAAAAAATATACTTAAAATCTAATAACAAAAGAAAACCTGAACCTAATTTGCATCATTATGGGCGCAAATTATTCTCACTACTCCACTGTATTTATGATTCATAAACAAACAATTACTGTTTCTATCACCATGCTCCGAAGAAAATCGATTAAGGACGTACTATAATACCTATTAATGATAAATCATAGGCCACTGACGACGACGACAATGCGATTACTAATCTCAATTAAAATAGCCAAATTGGAAAAACAAAAATCCCAACAACAAACACAAAATTAAAATCAAAACCAAAACAAACAAAAACAACAACAAAAAGAAAAAGAAACAATTGTAGAGTAATACAAAACATAAAAGAAGAATAAAACTCACCATCACCAGTCAATGTACTATTTCTTAAATGTACAATCTTAATCGAGGTCTTTTCTGTGTCCCGGAATAAATTAACAACTTTATCGTCCAGATGCTTTTGGAAGCGCTGGTAACACTCTAAAAAACGATCACAAATGTCATTTGGCAAAACGATACCATCGTCCAAAATACGATATCCCCGTTCGTCGCAACAACTTATAACCTCCAAATTATTTGATAGATATTGAAATGAGATGTCTTTCAATGTTGGTGGATCCTCATCGAGGACTCCATTCGCCTTTAATCGCACTTTTCCACTCATTTTTGGTTAATTTTTTATTTTGTTGTTTTTCTCCTCTGAAGTATGTTCAACAAAATAAAAATTATAAAAATTATATAAAAATATATATAATAACAACAAAAAGGAGACTTGTATCCTTTTAGTTGGATGGGTTTGGAGGAAGAGAGAGATTTTGTATCGTTATGAAGAAGAAGCTCCTCCTCTGTAGCACAGCTCTCCTTTTCCCTATCGATTCGTCGACACAATCTTTCTAAAAATACAAATAAAAATGTTTTTTAACAATTTTCATTTGATTTCATTTTGTTTTCTTTTTTTTTTTTAATTTCTCTTGTTCTTCTTCCTTAGTTAGAAGAAATTACGTAGGATTCGTTGCGAAGTGCATTACATTAAGAGTCCATAAATATGACGTGGGTCGAGCGGAAGGGGCCGAAGGGCAAAGGGGCGGAAAGAACAAATTCGTTTATCGTTTATCTGAGAGAAGACAAAAAAAGAACAAAAAAGAATTGTATTTTTCTGTCTCCGAAGTCCGAACGCAACCGACACGAAGGAGGACTCCAACTCAATCAAAAATATAAAAGTCTCTCTAACTTCACTGATTCTTCAATTTTTTGGCCAAAAACTTCAATTCATGTAAAAACACTCGTTTCGAAAAAGATTCTTTGTGTATTTTTGCAGTAAATAATTCATTTTTAGTGCATTTTGTACACTGCTGGCCTGATGGCCTGGGTGCTGCTGGGGCAAACACTGGGCACGACAGAACAGCAAACAGCGAACAACAGAACACCTAAGAAACAGCCCAAGTAGACGACTTTTTTCTGTGCTGGTGATGAAGAAAACTTCTCGATCGTTGTCGAGTTTCGAGTCCGAGTCGATTGTCGATTGTCGACGACGATACGATGGGTGATTCGATTCGTGATGAATGTGTCTTTAGAATTCGCGTATTAAAAGTTTTTTTTCTCGAGACAATGTCCTTGAAATGATTTCCTTGTTTGTTTGAGTTTTGTTTTTAAGTTTGGGAAGAGAATTTAATTGTTTTTTAGTTTTCCAAAATTTTCGAAAGTTACAAAAGATAATTTGCAAATAAAATTCACTTTTCTTTTTCTGTGTCGTTGCAAGCAGTTCACACAAAACAGACGAAAAAAAAACTACGATTTGGACTTTTCTTTCACTTTTCTGACGTTTCTTTTTCTGATTGCTGTCCTTCTGCTTCACTCTGCTCTGCTGTGCTGTGTGGAAAAAGAAAAGACATGGAATAAAATAGAAGATACAAAACAACAACAAATAATTTAATTACACCACACAATGCCTCATAATTAGCGTTGCCGTAATGTTTTGTTTTAGAGCTCCTTCCTATAGAGAAATTATTTGCGGAGGAATTCAAATGTCAAATTTGACTTTTCAACAGTAAACAATTGTCATTGGCAAAGATTCAGACGACATAAAGGACTTGAAGGTAAGGAAATCTGATTGGCCAGCTGTCAAAAAAATGCAAATTGGAAAATTTGTCAATAAAAATCTCCTTAACTATCAAGTGAAGTCTACTTACGACAAAATGATATCTGATCATGTTTTTTCATTCAACTGAAAGCTGAACTTTATTACTCTATGATTTTATATTTTCTGCACAATTCCATTGTGTGTGTTTTGTGTAAAAGGGTTTATTGTTAAATTACAAAAGGAAGAAGTAATATTTCTTGACAATTCAAAATACAACTCATGATAGACTTGTTGGATGCCTGAGGAGCTTTTTCTGTAGACAATAATGATTTAGGTAAGTTTTTTTTCACGATCAACTAAAGTTGAGGCCAAGTAAAGTTCTAGATTGGAAATTGTTGATATCTGAAAACAAACGTATTGCTTTAGTCTAAGTTTACGCTGCAGTTAACTCCAAATGAAGTTCCTTATGTGTTTTCCAAACCTGTCCATTCATTGAATTATTTTGACGTTTCGTCATTCTACTTGGCTAAGTGAACAGAAATCAGGTGTTCTTGATTCGATGCAAACAAATTTGTGTAAAATTGAGAAATTTTATTTTTTTTGATCGCATACACACCCTTTGAAATCTGTAGCAACACCTGATTAAAAATGTTAAATTAAACAAAAAATGCTACATAACATAAGACGGAGCTAAACACACATTTCAGACAGACAGAGACATATGTCAAACATCAATATTTCTATTTTTAAATTAGATTAAAAAATGAAGCAACAAAATGTGATGTCTGAAAAAAGCCCAAAGTGAACGCCATCTAACGAAACAAAATTTAATTAAATTGCGAGAAATTAGGCAAGACAATATTTGGAACTTTTGGATAAAAATGAAGAATTTAAATCTGTACATAAAATTAATGATGATTAAAATTCTTTTTTTATGACGGAGTTGGAAATTACAAGAAACAAAAATGGATGACCAAATGTCAATGAACGTGGTTTCCATTTAAAATCCTCTTGTTTCCACCAATGCTAAAGCTTATCATGCGTAATTGAGGGAAAATGACATCCTAATTCAAATTCTCTAGAGTAAGCTATAACAAAATATGTCTGATGGTTTTAAGAATATATCATCCCTTCCAGAAATGTACGTTTCTTGCAAAAATAAAGATTCTAGCTTGTTTTAAACTTCCATAATGAAGTATTTATAATCGGTACAAATTGTTACTTTAAAAATGTTAACATATTTTGTCGTTTTAAGGTCCCTGGAATATAAATTCATGGCTTTTGTTGGCTATATCTTAAGAGCCTGCAGAGATATCGACAAAACTGCTTAAACTTGAATTATTGATTGATCATTTTTCAAGATAAATTAAATGACAAAATTGTTTATTGCAACAAAAACAAATATTTTAAAGGACAACAATGAGAATTTATCAGATTGGGTCGTATCTTAAGCTTCTGTCCCTTCAAGAAAGATAATTTTAAACGATGGAGTTGACTTTATTCGAATAATAAAATCGAATGGTATTAGGACCAAGTGTGTATCGTCCCTAACATATTTCCAAATCCATTTTGCTCTTCTCACAAAACATCTTAACAATTTCAAAAGCTCATTCCACATAAAAACTCTTCGACCAATAAGAGAAATGTCATCTGTCAAATATCATCTGGTAAATTTTTCCCTTTAAAACATTTCGCGACCGATAAAAAATACCAAAAAAGTTAAATAACACACTCCACGAAATAAGAAAGAAATTGAAATGTTATCCTCTAAAATTCGAATTGTATTTAATCGACAAAATGCCGCTTTCATGTGTTTGCAATCAAAAGTAAGTAATTGTGAAATTCGAAATGAAGTACCTTCGAACCGCCTAACCTAAAATCTTCTTGGTTTTTATTTCAGGCGAACGGGTCGTCGGTGCTTACACCACTCTCGGCCTCCAGCAATCGAGATTTGCACATCGAACACTGCAGGAGGCCAATCCGCACAATTGATCCAACGATTGTCTCAAAATTGACACCTCTTATGGGACTAGGGAGCGTTCGTTTTGCGAGTGAAGATATCGCTGGGAAAAACATCGTCGATCTCACACAAATCCCTGAAGCACCTCCCATCCCAGAACCCCTATCGGTGACTGATGCCGCAGTTGAGGTCCTCAATGCAGCTGGAGAGCCAACATTCGCCTCCTTGGGCCTGGGTGGCTGGACTCCTGTGGGCATGGTCCAGAACTGCATGGAGTACCTGCACATTGGCTTGGATTTGCCTTGGTTCGCGGCGATCGCCATCGGTACGTGTGTGGTTCGAACACTTATCTTCCCGCTTGTCATAGTTTCCCAGCGGAACGCAGCGAAGATGAACAACCACATGCCACAGCTGCAAGTTCTGCAACTGAAGATGACCGAAGCCCGCCAGACGGGTGACGCCATCCAAAGCGCACGCTACGCCCAGGAAATGATGCTCTTCATGAAGGAGAAAGACTTGAACCCCCTGAAGAACATGGTTGTGCCCTTGGCGCAAGCACCTCTCTTCATTTCCTTCTTCATGGGTCTACGAGCGATGGCCAACACTCCAGTGGAGTCTCTGCGCGACGGAGGCCTCTGGTGGTTCACAGATCTGACCGTGGCAGACCCTTATTTTCTTCTGCCAGCCATCACGAGTGCCACCCTCTATCTGACCATTGAAATCGGAACAGACAGCGCCCGTCTCTCCGCCCAAAACATGCACCTCATGAAGTACGTGCTGCGTGCCCTTCCCATTGCCATCTTTCCCTTCACCATGAACTTCCCAGCGGCCATTCTGTGCTACTGGACCTGCAGTAACTTCATTTCATTGGGACAGGTTGCCGTCTTGAAGATTCCCGCCGTGCGGGAGTACTTCAAGATCGACAAAATGGTCACTCACAGTCCGGAGAACCTGCCCATGAAGAAAAAGAAGTCTGGCTTCGTCTCAGGGATTAAGGAATGTAGGTAGAAGTTTATAGGTTTTGTTTCCCCACTGATTGTTTCCTTTTTTCAGCTTGGAGCAACATGAAAATCACCAGACAGATCGAAGAACGACAGCAATTGGATCAAATACGCTTCGCCAAGGCAGGCAGAGGTCCCCTCGTGAAGACATTCAAGTATGATCCCACCAAAGCTCCACCCGCTGCGGCGGCGATGCAGACAAAGAGAAAGGATTAATAGAAACACATCCAACATCTCGGTGTGTGGGCTTTATTTATTAGGATTAAGGAATTAATTAACAATCTTGTATATGTACAGAAATAAACACTTTGGCGCTGAGTGTTTTTGTTAGGAAAAAAAGGCTTCGTTTATCCTTTGGTAGCAATGCATTGGTTTATGACCTCAGCAAGGTGTTTGTTCTCCAGGGCGGCGGCAACTCGTTCCTTGTCAGCCAATTGCTTATTCACAGCCATCTCCGAGGCATGGGTGCCGGGGGTTATCTCAACATTGACCTTGAACCTTGGAGGCAGGGAGCGAAGCAGCTTCACTCGAATTGATAGTCCAATGAGTGTGGCCATGCTGCAGTGAGGAATTGTTGGTGTGAACTGAATGGAGACTTCATTTCCTTCGTCGTCGACTTTAATGAGGTCTTCTTGGACGACATGTAGTTCCTCGAGAGACAAAGGGTGCTCTGGGTCGTTGATGCTACGGATTAGGTCTGAATAAGGGAGAGAATTTCTTTAGTGAGGACATTTTTAAGCGAGAAAATTGAATTTACCAAAAATTTCACGAGAATCAAATGGATCGGGAATACTTTCGTTTTCTTCTTCAGCAGTTGTTTCTCTCTCCTTGCATTTGCCATACACATTTGGGTTTATGTTTTCTATTTCTGTTGGCATTTTTTAAGTTATGTTTAATGAGAAAATAAAATGAGATGAAGTATTTTGTTGCGATCGAAAATTCAAAAATTATTTGCGTGTTGAGTTTTGCTTTTATTTTTAATTCACGAACTTTTTTGTTTTTGACAATTGAAATAAATGCGTTCAGTTAAATAGATAATGCAATGATTGCATTCAGCTGAACAAAAACAACACGGTGTTGCCTTTGATTGGAAACAAGTAGAACTAAGTCCCCTTACACACTGAGAAACTTAGTGCTGGGTTTATGGTTTGAAGTCATTAAGGTTTAAAAATAAATCAGCAATGAATTTGTTTAAAAAGATGTGTGCACATGCCATTTTCATATAAGTAATAAACATTTCTAAACGAATGCAATACACTTATTTAAAATAAACATTGCTGCGGACAACAGACAGATTTTCACTTTGTAGAAAAATATAAATTTCCAGACATATTCGCAAAAATATAATAAAATATTTTCACAATACAACAAATCCCAAGTCACATCAATAAAACTAACAGATAAATTGAATTGATGTAAGGAGGGGGTAAATCTTTCAACAGATTAAAATAAATGTAAGTTTAATTTTTGACCATTATTATGGTAGACTTTCATGTATCTACATTTTTTATTTCTGTCAAAGAATAAGTTATAGCAAACACAAATTTCACATTTTCCAGATAGAAAGAAAAGATAAAAATGGAGCGAACTTTTTTTCTGCATTATAGGTAAGGTAATTCAAGAAATACAAAATTGTTGTCAGGCTAAACAGGTTTATCTTTATTATAGCATCTACGTATGTATTTTCAAAATTGGTGACATTTTTCTATAAAACCTTTTGGCGAAAAAATATTATAGCAAAATTAATGCATTGTTTCGCATTATGTACATATTTTTTGAAGGAAGAATGTGTCGTTGTTCATTTATTATGCTAATTAAAATGTTAAAATCGGCAAATTTGTATTTTGACAGATTCAAAACAAAAATCATGATTTGATTTATTTTAAAAGAGGATAATATCATAATGTTCTGTAGATTTTGTTTGTTGTTTGCAATGTTAAATCACATCATTCAAAAAGAACAATTTTTTCGGGAGTCGGTGTCCTTAGCGAGATATTGTTTAATTTATTTAAAACGTGGTTGACAAAGCGAGCATTATAAGCTTTCTTTACAATGTGGTTTATCTAATATCACTTAACTCAAGCAATGCATACACAAGTCTAATGCAATACATTTTGCGCCGGTTTTCCAAATTACAAGTTTCTGCCAATTGAAAAAAAAGGCTGCTTAAGAGAAGCCGAAAAGACAACTGATCAAAAACAAAATGTATTAAAACGTCAACTGAACGATCTTTTTTCACAATTTCTTCGAATTTATACATTAAGTTAAGATCTGTGGATGTGGAGTGATTGTTAGTGAGTAGGACCAGGTCCTGGTTCAATCCCTGCCTGTGCCACCTAAACGAAATATAAATAAAAAAATGTAAAAAAAAATGTTTTCTTGAATTAGACTACAGATGTTCTTCATTCCTGAAATAAATCACACACAGTAATGGTTGAGTTGTAAGTCACTAGGCCCTGATTCTTCACAGGCTGCAAATGTTGGTTAAATTTTGAGACAAGCGTGATTAATAAAATGCTTTATAATTTATCGCTGCAGAGAAAAATTTAAATGCCAAAATAAATTTCACACATTTTTAGAATCAGAACTGTCACTTTTTCCCATTTGAAAACTTTCAGAGCTCTAAAAACGATCGTATTTTTTTTGTTATTATTGTTTTAGTGTTACTTCGTGGCGAATTAAGGAGTGTGATAGATCTGTCAAATTTAAAGCTAGTATTAGTGCAAACAGGGTCAAATCTTCCGAAAAATCCAGATCCATAGATTTCATCTTAAATCAAAAATAAATAAATAAATTGATTTATCTTATCCATGGAAAACTCAATTAATTACAACATTAAAAGTATATTGCACAAGTTTTCAAGATTGCAAATGTCAGAAATGATAGAAAAACAGCTTAAGTAACGCCGAGCTAACTTTGACAACTAAACACAAATAAACAGCCCAATTCTTAATATTCCCGGGGAAAACAATTCCCCGGGAGACTTGATCTCCCGAGAGTAAAATTCTCCTATTCCGAATTCCCCGGGAGACAGTTTTTCCCTTCGAACTCGGGAATAAACATTTTGTATGTTCGAAACAGCTGTTCCGAAGTATTTGACACAAGAATGTAGGTGTACAAAAGTTTCAGAAAAGGAAAACAAACAGTTTGAAATTGATATTTATGCATTAATAAACGCATATATAAGTAAATTAAATTAAAAAATGTTCAGTATTGCAGCAAGAATCTTGTTTGAAGAGAAGTTAGAAGAACATAAAAGCCCAAGGGTTGTTAGAAGATCCTTGACGGACAGTTCGAACCCTCTGGAGTTGCCTCAATGGTTGTAAGTACTTGTAAATTCACAAAGATTTATTCTAAATTTGTTTTTCTAGTTTCATTAAACAACTTGATTCTTAGGTTTCAAAAGTATTATAGAGGTAACAAGGTTGTCTTCAAGTATTTGCTGGATATTCTCTCTAGGTCCTGTGATCCAGCTAAAAAAAATTTGCGATTCCACCAATAACAAAATTGAGTGCTTGTTTGCGTTTCTTCGCTGAAGGAGGATATCAAACGGGGGTGGGAAAAGACTAAAATGTTGGACTGGCCCAACCTAGTTTTAGCAAAGTGCTTGCGGAAGTCTTAACCGTTTTGGAGGAGCTACTATGTCCAGAATGGATAAAAGTTTGCCAAACGGCCGCAGAAAAAAGAAGAGTTGCGCTGGTCTTCTACTCAAAACATAACATTCCTGGTATTGTTGGAGGCGTTGATGGAACGCACGTTCGGATCATTGCCCCATCTGTAAACAAACATGTATATTATAACAGAAAGGGAACATACAGCCTAAATGTTATGCTACATAGATGGCCTGTTCGTAGTCCGAAAAAGGTTGCTCCTTATTTGGTCCACCACCAGTCCCATTCCTTGCTTTCAGGTTCGCAGCCGCCTTTGATCGAATATATTTTTTCTGATCACTCCAAACCTATGATTATATATGTACATGTAAATACATATCTATATATGTTAATAAAAATAAATCTACTGAATTTTTATTTAAATGTTTACTTTTTTCCATTCCGTTAGTGTTTTTCTTGGTGGTCCACACGAATTCAGCTTATTTTCCACCATTTGCCAAAACAATGCCACTTCCTCCTTTGTTTTCTTGTGGAAGCCACACGCAATATCGCGTTGAGCCTCCATCAAATTTAAAAGCATTTCAAGCTGACCATTGTTTGTTGTTTTTGACCTTAACATATTTGAAATGTTATCAATTATTATTGCAAAAAAAAGAAAAACTTACATTTTATTTTGTAACTCTCCAGCTCAAGTGTCGGGAACAAACTCGCGCCAAATGAATTTGTATTTTCCCTTTTTTTGTCATTTAGAATAGCTACTTTTTTTCCCGGAGTATTTTTTCCCATTTTCGAACTTGTTTAGAATAAGGGAAATTGAAAAGGGAACAAAATCCCCGGGAATTTTTTATTTAGAATGAGAGAGAAGGGAAAAGGGAAATATTTCCCCGGGAATTGCCATTTAGAATTGGGCTGAAAATGTATTCAAATGCCACTTGAAAGGGTGCAAGATCGGCAATTTTTTGAGATTTATGAAAAATTAAGCCACTCTCACATCTTAGCAGTTTTTGCATCCACTGTTGTTAATAATAAAAATGTCAGTTCAAACCTTGGTGACATTTAGCAGGTTCCACAACAAAAGGGACTTGGGTCTATTGAATTCTACCTCTACATAATTGCCTACAAAACACTTCTCAGGCTAGCTGAGAGAAGAAATACTTATTGCTTTACCTAGTTGAGCCCTTTCACATAAAACATCAAATGGAATCACAGAGTAATAAAGTTCAACTCTCAGCTATATGAAAAATTTTGATTAGCTGCCATTTTGACATAAATGAAATTGTCTTTAGTTAGAGATTTTTCTTGACTTACTTTCTGAACCTGCCATTCTGTAGGGAAAGATCGAGGTACGTTTAGTTTTCCCCTTCTTTATGAACGATTTGCTTCAAGTAATTAAAAAATCGATCGCAAGCATTATAGAATCTCATTATACCCTTATCTCACGTTTTACAATCGTTTTCGTTTCTATCTTTATAGAACCCGATACAATTTATGAATATTTCAGTCCCAAAATATGTCGCATTGTCACTCAGAAAGAGGTACTGATCAAACACCTTATGAACCCGCAAACCTGTCCCGTATGCTTCCATGGGCCATATTCTCCGCCCAAGAATAGTCTGTTATCTGTCCCTAACAAGGAAAATCCACTCGAAGGACCACAGCACAGGTGAAAATAGGTCCAAATGTTAAAATTAAAACACATACAATAAATGTCACGTACTTTATTTGCAGATAAAAAGTTATACATTATTTTTGTGTTTCTCTACGAACAATTCCTCCGTCATTAAATTTTTAAATTGAATAGTCACTCAAAAAAAAAAATTGGATTGGATTCAATGTTCTCGGGTCGTGTATAGGTTGTCATTTCGTTTAATACTTGGATTTATATAATTTTTGGAACAATTTCTCTTCCTTTGTATTTTGTTTATTTTTTTGTTTTTTTCTGTTTTCAGTGGGATTTAATAGATAAAATGTCTAAATGTATTTTCTTTTGTAAAATATTATTCATCAGTTGCATTAAAATATCAAATTTTCAATATTTTTTTTAAATAAATTATTGTAAAGTATAAAAATGTTTTTCATCAATTTCATGTTGTTTTTGTTGTTGTTGTTTTTCTCATTCAGTTTCTTTTTGTTTCAACAATTAGGAGTTAAAAAGAGTAAACTAATTATTTTTATTAATTTCATGGAAGTCGAGTGCGTCGTCGTTTGGGTCACTCGGTCGGTTGGGTCTTGGTCTTCAGAGTCGTTCTTTTTTATTCAGTTGAGTTGTTGTTTTTCCGTTTTTTTTTAAATTTTTGTTTCTGATTTTCTTGTTATTTTGACGTCAAACTAACACTTGTATTCTGTCGTCGTTTGTTTTTAATTCAGGTATTACTGTCTGTGGAAAATAATAAAAAAAGGAAACATTTATGAATAATATTAGAACGTCTTAACATTTTTGTGTAGACAAGATTCAAAGCCGAAAGTCTTAAACTTTGGTAGTTTCGTTTCGTTTGTTTTTTTTTTCTATCATGGTGCGTAATTTTTCTCACTTATACTTACCACCGGACTCTTTCATATAATGGCTGTTTATTTTTACCTCAAAAAAGAAGAACGAGCAGAGAAAAAGAATTCTCTTTCAAATTATCTCAAAACTTACCTTGAACTGAATTAAACACGACGTACTCGTTTGCGATTATTCTCGCTGGGTTCCTCTGCGTCCATTACCTGCAAAAATGTTTCCAAAATTTTATTAAAAAGCACTTTTAATCATTTGAAAAATCTTTACCTTAATCTTTGAACTACAGATTTCAACTCCATTTAATGTGTCAATTGCATTTTGAGCACTTTCGTCCCTAGCGTATTTAACATATCCGCAGTTACGATTTGGAAGCAAATACACATCAATGAGGCTTCCAAAACATGAGAAGACGTTCTTCAAAATAGCTTGTGGAATGCTCTGCGAATATGAATATGAAGATTTTTAAGTTTGCTTTAAAAAAAACTGTTAAAATTAAATTGCTTACCGATGAAAGTACAATAAAAAGCCTGCGAGCAACTTGTGCATCTGGGGAAGCCATTGGTGCTGCAGGCGGCAAGTTTACGCTACATATTGCGTTATGGTTACGTTCCGAACGGGAATTGGGTACTAAACAAATTATTCAAATAAAATTTAAAACAAAATACAAATTTCAGAATACCAACCATCCATCATAGAATTATCCAAACGAGGATTAATGACAGAGAATTTTACAATCATTCTCTCACCAACTGGATACTCGAGACCATGAATTTTCTCTCTAAAATACAAGACAAATTGAAAACGAGGAATGTGTTTTTATATAACTAAATAAGGGCTTAAAATAGTTAAGAGATTATACAAATTCGAAAATATGGCCATAATAGCGTTTATGTCCACTTGAATATCCCTTGTTCCTTGAATATCAAAAAATGTACAATGGTGGTCCTGGGACTCTTCCTTGTGGTACACCGGCTTTAATTTTTTTTTATATCAAATTTCGAATTTAAGAGAAATTGAAATAAAATATTTTATCAAACAAAGGCACTGATTATGGAAAAAAATTAACGACGACTAAAAAAAGGACCAGTAAGTTAAAAATGATCCAGTAAGCAGTAGATACCTGAAAAAAGTGTGAAGACGTATGTATGCTTCAACCGAATACTCTTTATACAAAGTAGCAAAGCGTCTAAAAACACCACTAAGACACAAAACTAGCCAATAAAAACTCAAATAGATTTTTTTAGTAGTGAACATCTCGTGTATGTCTTTAGCTGTTTCCAGTAAATCTCTGGAGGATACCGAGGAGGAGGATTAGAAGAGAGATACAGATGCATACTGCAATGAGTGGGAAATATTGATCCCGGCAAAGCAAACCACATTCGTGTTGTGCGGCTATAAAAAGAATCTCTGTAACAATACGTTCAAAATTAGGTTCAAGGGTAAACTGATGAGCAATACTCGAAGTACGGGAATTACGGTTGAACGGTTTGAGGGGAGGAGTAGTTTTTACAAAATAATGCAAAGATTTGGTTTGAATGGTCGGTTAGATAAACCATCGAATCACCGGTAGATCTACGTATGTCTACGAAAGCAATATTCCTGGTAATTAAAAAGCTTTCCCTCTTCAAGATATTTCTTGAGCTGCAAATTGATCACCGATTTCATGAATTTGCAAAGAAGGGACGCAAGTGCAATTGGACAATAGGAGAGGCTGTTTTTTATCTGTTGGGAAAGAAACTTGTGGGATAAGATAGATGAAAAAGCTTACGCAGTGGTTTTTGCAATGTTGAAGAATAACTCTTTAATCCCATAGAATCATTTACGCTATCAATTACAAGCGAAGTCAAGACACTCACTGGCAGCGCTAAGTATTGAGTTTGCGGTAAACTACCTAGCAATGAGATTAGATTGCTCTAGAGAGCTAGGAAATGGTGTGTCATTGACGACGAGCGCAGGAACGTTTTTTTTTTACAAATGTTATATATGCAAGAAATGAATGCCGTTTGGACATATGGTATTTAACTAAGAGGCTGTACAAACAAAACAATGCTGAACCCAAGAATTCCAACATGCGCCTTGGTTTATAAGAAACATTGATCTATAACATTGAATTGATTAGTTATTAAATTATAATCAATTGATTATGGGCCAAGATTTCAATACAGAAAGGTGAACGGAATAATAAAAACATAATTTTGAGTGCAAAAGGATAAATAATAATATTTTTCAAATTACAAAATCTCTAAGGAAACGATAACTATCATCTATGAAAATATAAGCTGGAGCTTTTACATATAAAGAAAGTGGATATTCTTTCTCAATCCGAAACCAGATCCAACAGTAACCGAATAGACAAAGAAAGGTCACTATGCAAAGGAACTATTTGAGTTATCAGATGAAGACAATACTCCAAATCAGACGTGGGACCAGCTAAAATATCACCAACAAAATCAACACTCAGCAACAAGGTACAAATAGACGTAAAATGTTTAGCTTAAGACTTCAAGAGGGGTCAATAATGGAAGACCAGATCCAAACTAACTACGAAAAAGGTTGTCCAAACAACTCCTTATGAACTCATGGATTGAAAAGAATCCCAATATAGATAATCTTTATGCGTAAATTTCAAAAGTTTAAATGTAAAAACCCTTCCACAACAATGAAGAAAATTAGAATTTGACGACGAAAAATCAAAAAGTTATCAAGAATATAAGGGCAATAAGATTTCTTGATACTGATTTGGATAAGGATAAGGGGGGTAGAGGAAATAAAGGTGAATCGGAAGTTAATATATCAACCTATATACTTGGTCACTTAATCCAGTCTTGAAAGACGGGGTAGTAGAAAAAGACTGTGACTCAGGTAGAGCACGCAGATGGAAGGGGACCTTAATGTTGGTTGATGAACACATCAGTGATGATTCAAGTATCAAGGACAATCAAAAACAAGACATTGCCCCGATACCAAAAATCAATGAAGCAAATATGGTACAGGAAGACCTGTGTTAACTTAAAAGTACAAGTACAGAAGGGCCTAAAAGTTAAAACTTGATATCAATGGGAGTATCCAAAGACTTAGTAGATCAATCGGAGATTTAACCTGTTACGTATTAATAAATGTAGATGACGTTATTATGTCAAATACAGGTTAATCTCTTATTAAGAAATTCTTTATTGATGAAATCTTCAAAGGTAATCAACAAAGTTCAGTTAAAGACAAAAGCAATACTTTAATGACTTTGGTCTCAAGGGACGCAAAGAATTCAAATGTCCCAATAGAATAGAACCGACATAAGTATTACATAGTAAAGACTTCCAAAAACTAATCGGAAGCAACAACAAGGCAGGATATTGCAATAAGCGTATTGAATCGATTTCAGCAACAAAAAATGCGTCTCCAAGTCAAGTAGACTGGTTTGAACTTTATTACGCGTTATTGGACAACATAAAGAAAAAATCGCTAATCGATCTCGTGATGTATATTATTTATGAACGCAAGAGTTAATGCGCGTCTCATTTAACAACTGAAGCGTAGTTCATAGCTTTATCTAAAACACGTAAGAAAGAAATTTGGCTTAGGCAACTTTTGGACCATTTACACAGACCTAGCCAACTCTTAACATGACCAAAGATAGGTCAACTCTCAAGAAAAACTGAGCAACAAATGCTTTTAGACAGTTCATGTAAAATAGAGCGATAATAAAGTGTTTAAGTACATCAGTAATTTTAAAGACCTAGCCTCATGAGCCCATGGTCTAAAAAGTATGGACAAATATTGCGAGTGTCTTCTGAAGATCAAATAGAAAATGAAGCTTGAATTAAACTTGATCCATAATGTGCTCTCATAATCTAATGGGTACTAACCGCACCCAACGTGGCTGTTTTCCATTATTCGAAGCGAACCCATATTTTCATCGTGGTATGGTCGTTGGCCAACAAGTTTGAGAGAGTTTAATGTAATAATTTGTTATTTAAAACTTACTTTGCATAGATAGCAGCTTCAGGTGTGTTATAAGCGACTGTCGCTTCATTTGTCCTTGGTCCATCTTTAAAAAATAAAAACAATTAAAATTAAATTTCAAACAAAATTCGTGAATTTTCTTACCCTCTCTGGTAATTTGACAATAGTCCAAACCCGGCACAATATCAAACAAACGCCACAATTGATCCTGATTGACGCTGCTGCTGCAAATCACATCCAAAGTAGTTGTCATTTGGTCAACAGAGTTCTGCATCTTCAAAAATGTAGCCATCTCACTGCTGGAATTGTTAATTTGGCTATTACTGCTGCTTCCATTGCCCCAATCGTTGTATCGATTGAAGGACTCATCACGATGGCCATCACGTCCATCGCGACCACTATCTCGATTGCGAGACAATTTGGGCTCAGCGAAGACAGCTTTGTATTTGCCTGGGCAATTCTCGAAAGCAAGAGCAGCGTGATAGAACCTAAAAAGAGGAAACCATTAATATTTTAATCCCCAAATCACACTCCATTAATAGAAATGACTTGCCTATCATATCGGACATAGGCAAAACCTTTGGAAGTTCCAGTTTGACGATCTTGCATCACCGACACAGAAGCCACATCACCGTACTTCTCGAATTCGGCACGAATATCCTCCTCGGTGGCGTTCTTCGGGACAACTATGAACAAGCGAACGTATCTGTCGGGTTCATTGTCTGTGCGGCCTTGACTTTTACTAAACAAAATTGAATTCACTGAACTGTCTTAGACATTTTCTTCGATTATAGAACTTACTTAGCTGCAACAATAACTTTGACTGGACGCTCCAATTTACCAATGCGCTTACCATTCATTTCCTCCTGGGCCTGAGCGGCTTCCGAGGTCTTAGCGAACTTAACATAGGCAATGCCTTTGTTATCGCCAGTCTTCTTATCCTTCACCACCCAGACGTCTTCGATTTCACCGAACCTGCAGAAGGCATCGCGGAGTTCATCTTCGGTGTTTTCTTTGTTGCCGATAATGAACAATCGAGACATTGGAGGTTCGTCTCGTTTATTTGAGTTGGAATTAGAATTCGAGCGACTGTTTTGGTCATCTCGGTAACTTGAGCGGAAATCGGACATTTTTATAGAATTTCTTTACGATTCAAAGATAAATTAATTAAAGATGGTTTTTATCTTTTTTTTAAGTTAGTTTTCTTTATTTTAAAAACAGACAAATCGATTACAATTTTATTTTTATCAAGAAAAGCAAAAGTCGAAGTCGTCGAGAAGTGGTTTAATTGGTTTTTCATGAAAAAAGATGGAGTCAGAGCGTGAAAATAATGAGTGCGTTCAGCAAAAATAAACACATCAAGTTTGCCATTAGTACTTTTTAGTATGACAGGGTACGGAATAAGTACTAAACACTCATCGGCGAGATTTAAAGGAATCAAAAATTCGGTATATTTTTTTGTTTTAAAATTACAATTTATGTATGTTATGTATGCTTCTTACAATGTCTAGATATGTGAAAACGGTGTTTTTAAAGGGTAGTTAAATTTTGAAGGTCGATGTTGAATGTGAACCACACCAAAATGTCAAGTTTTTTCTGCATTTCATTTGATATTTCTCAATTTCAGACTTACTCAATTTGAAAAATGGAAAAATACACAATCGAGCAACGCGTTAAAGTTATAGGCGTTTAAATCAAAATGCATACGTCCAAAAGTGTCAAAATGTGTACAAATTTGAGAAACCCGGCTCTGTAGGAGATGTGCTCGTACAGCACGCATTGCAGAAAATATTGCTGCTGTTCGCGATAGTGTGGCTTAAAGCAGCATTCACATGAGCGCGACCAACGAACGACGAATGAATTACAAAATGTGAGTTTATATACGTTTAAAGACATATTTCCACACAAAATCTTAACAAAACGATAGCAATGTAGTTTCTATTTGATTTATGATGCATACTTTTACTTTTCAATATCATATATTGATAAATTTAAGAAAACAAATTTATTCGTCGCGAACAAAAATTTGGTTGATACGAACTGTCAAACTTTATTCGCGTTCCACATCATCCACACTCGCAACGAATAAAATAATCGCGCGTACTTAATCTAAAAAATCATTCTTGTTTTGGTTTCGGTGGTAAATGTCAAACTTCATTAGCGACGAATTTAAAACTCTCATGTGAAAGAAATGTCAAAATCGACGAATATTCGTTCATTCGATGGTCGTTGGTCGTGCTCATGTGAATATTGCTTAAGAGCCGCTCAACTCATCATTCGCGTCATGCCCAACAATTGCAGCTCTCACGATCGTTGTTGATGAATATTATGCGTAAAGACTTGCATTAATACGCTTAAAAGGAGAAATTGACTCAAGAACTAAAACCTCTTGACCATTTTAAGCGTCGTCAATGATCAGAATGGCAATAAATGGTAACAATGGATCATCCATTTGTAAAAAAATCATCTTCAGTGATGAGGATCATTTTCACTTCAGTTAATTCTTCAATAAATATTGTGGAAAACCCAATACACTCAAAAAGAGTAACTGCTTGTTCCGGTTTATGGTCTGATAGCATTATCGGGACGTATTATTTTCAAAATGAGGCCGGTCAGGAGCTACTGTGTTAATCGTGCAGTTAATGGTATTCGCTATCGTGAAATGATAACGAACTTTTAATGGCCCAAATAGGAAGATATCAATGTGGACGATATGTGGTTTGAACAAAAAGTGGTTGCCATTTGTCACAAAGCTAACGAAACAATGACTCTTTTGCGCGATAAATTCAATGGCCATGTTATCTCACTTGGTGGCGATGTCAATTCGCTGCCAAGATCATGTGATTTAACACCTTTGAACTTCTTTCTTTGGGGTTATTCCAGAGAATAGGTGTACGTCGATAAGTCAGCAATAATTCAAAAGCCAAAGGATGAGATAATTGTGCACATTAACAGCATAGAACATCAATTGTGCCTCAGCGAAAATTTGGACCATCAGATGGAGATGTGCCGCCAAGGTCTCGGTGGCCAGTTGGACTATATTTTGTTGCATACCAATTTGAACCATACCAATATTATCATAATAAAAAGAAATTACATTTATTTCCTAAATTATTTGTGTTTTATTCAAAATCAAAATCGGCCCTAGCAAATTTACCCACCCTATACTTTTATTCATGTTTGCAGATGTGAGTCCACCATAAATTTAACATTTGAAATCTGACGTTTGTTCATTTCAATTCCGGCACATAAATCAAGTTTTAATCTGAAATAATGACGCCGATCACATAATCTGATAAACAGGCTGTGGAGAGAATCAAATTCCAATGGTTAAGATAAAATTTCCACCCTTGTTTAATATAGAAAACAGAGCAACTGAATTGAAATACAATCGAAAAAAGGAACGTGTGTAGTGTAATCATAACCCAGCATTTTCTCTCAATTTTGTTTTGCGTTACGTTACGTTTTATGTTTCCAGATTTGACCAACAGATGTTGGTTACATGTCAAATGTCAAAAAATTTAAAAAATCAAAATTAAATTCAAAAAGTTTCATGGATTTATTTTTTAAACAAAACAAATTACAAATATAAATTATGGGAATTAAGGAACTTTGGACTGTCCTAACTCCATACTGCGAACGGAAGCCTTTTTATGAACTCCGTGGGAAGACAGTTGCCATCGATTTAGCGGGTTGGGTGTGTGAGAGTCTCAATGTTGTTGACTACTTTGTCCATCCTCGACAACATCTCAAGTTGGTCAAACCCTACTCCAGACTTATGTAGTTTCCTCTTTTTAAAAAACCCTTGTCATCCTCAGGAATCTATTCTTTCGCACTTGTTACCTCATTTGGGAGGAAGTCACTCCGGTCTTTGTTTTAGAAGGAACTGCTCCCAAACTCAAGGCAGATGTTATGGCCAAGAGGAATGAAATCCAATTTCGGGGAGTCAAACCGAAGGAGGCACCTCCAACACAACCTGAAGGAGTCGTCCCAGTTGCGAAGCCAGTGAATAAGGAAAAAAGTCGATCAAGATTCAATCATGTGTTGAAGCAATGCGAGAACTTGCTCCTGGCAATGGGAATAACTTGTGTCCAAGCCCCAGGCGAAGCTGAAGCATATTGTGCTTTTCTCAATAAGAAAGGGGTAAGTCCTCTGAAGATTCAACCATAAAGAAGAGCTTCACACGTAGCTAAGTTTTCAGTTGGTTGACGGTGTCATCAGCCAGGACTCGGATTGTTTTGCTTATGGAGCCGTTAAAGTCTATCGGAACTTCTCTGTTTCAACTCAAGGCACCTCATCGGCTTCTGGCGGAGCTGTGGATGTTTATGACATGACCAAGATTTGCCAAAATATGGGTGGGTAGGCGATGAAAAGAGCTACAAACAAATTAAAGACATCTCTTACATCTGCAGATTTTGGTCAGAACAAAATAATCGTCATGGGTTTGCTCTGTGGTTGTGATTACTGTCCAGATGGGGTGGGTGGAGTTGGTCGTGATGGAGTGTTGAAACTCTTCCAGAGATACTCCAACGATGTGATCATTGATAGGTCCGTTGAGAGCATCACAGTCGAGTCCTCTAGTTCATCTATTTCCTTTTTTTCTATTCCAGAATCAAATCTTGGAAGCAAGATGATGACAAATACTCGGCTCTGGAAATGAAAGTTGATGACAAAAGCTTCTGTTCCAATTGTGGGCATCTTGGAAAAACTATAAACCATACAAAAAGTGGTTGTGCAACTTGTGGTACACATCGGGGATGTGATTCAAGTCGTTGGAGGTAAGAATTTCTCTTTCCCTCAATCAAATTTTTAGATCACTTTTATGCTTGTTCTTTAAAAAGAGACGAACGCCTTGCTCTCAAATCCGAGCTAGCTCTTCGCAAAAAGGCCATGTTGAGTCCAGGTTTCCCATCGCAAGAAATCATCGATGAGTTCCTTAGAGAACCTTCCTCGATTCCTAAGCTAAATCTCAGTTGGAAACAGCCAAATATTGTGAAGTTCATAAAACAGATTGCTAAACTTCTCCAATGGCAGGAAGTTTACTGTTTTCAGAAATTCTTCCCTCTTCTCACGCGATGGCAGGTTCGGTTTATCCAAAGTCAGCCTCCCAACTCTGTGGCATATGTGGTGCCCGAGGAGATCGTAAAGAAGCGAACAGTCAAAGGAGTGCCAAGTCTGGAAGTTCGATGGAAAGATCAGAAAAGTTTCTTCCACGGACTAATTCCTGATAATCAATTAGAAATATTTGCCACCAATGATCCCAAGGGTATTCAAGACCTCTGGACAAGTGTGGAACCCTTGAATCTTATGGAAGAGGCATATCCAGAGATGGTCAAGAAATTCATCGCATCCAAGGAGAAACCAAAGAAAGTGAAAAAGCCCAGAAAACCTAAGACGCAAGATGTGTTGAAAGATAAAACTGATTCTTTGAATAATTTGAATGATCTCTTGGAAGCAACAAATGAAGTAGCCAAATCTTTGAAACCTAAAAGAGCTCCAGCGAAGCCTCAAGCGAAAAAAGGTCTTCAAATGATTGATAAGTTTTTCATTGCCAAGAAACCAGAAACAACCACAAAATCCTCATTCAATCCGAGTGGTTTATGTTCAACTCCAAAAAACAAGTGTTTGCCATCGGATATCGACAGCGATGACGACGATGATGATTTCGACATGTCAGGGATCATCAATGGAATCATCAGGAACACTGAACCACCCATAGCCAAGCACAATGGGCATTTTCTTCGCTATGAGCCTGTCAAGTTGGACAGAAGTGTGGATGATCTCGATCTGATCGTGGGAGAATCAAAGAAACGAAATATTTCTTGGTCAATTTTGGACAAGTCATCCAAGAGATTCTCCCTGGATGACAGCATAGATGCCCTGATAGGGGGAAAGGAGAATGCCTTTACTCATGTGGATAGATTTTTGAAGAAAAACTTTTCTCTAAACAAAAGAGCGTCCTCGTCGCTGATAAAACAAGAAGAACCTAATTGCAATACGAGTTACTTTTTTGGCCCGAACTGTGTTGCCGACGACGATGGAGAGGATCAATTCGAAAAATCTATGGATGTAAGTTTATGTAAAAAGTCTTTAGAAAATGTAGCTATAATGATAAGTAGCGATAGTGATTCAAATTGATAAGAATAACAATTAAACTGCAAATATATGTACAGTAAAAACTAACTCAAGGCGTTTTTCTTTTTAAGCTCGGAGCAGGGGACAGAACTTTTTTTTGTAAAAAAAAAAAGAAAGGATCGTTTTTTTTTTAGCGCTCAAGTTGTGTTTCTTTTTCTTGATCGGAGCTGACTCGGAGAGCTCAGGGCCTCACCCAACAAACTTCTCTATCTAGCTTGGTCTCTAGCTAGATGTCTCCAGTTGCGCATTCCATGTTGGGTGAGGTCACTTTCCACTTGTGCGAGGCGCCACCTGATCCGGAGTCTTTCTCTACCATGGTGTTGTCCATTCATATTCCATGCATACGTCGATCACGCGAAGAACTTTTCTCTAGGAACAACCCAAGGTGCTTTCATACGCTTTTGTTTTAGTCCATGCTTTTGAACCGTAAAGCAGGACGGGGAAGGTGAGGATCTTATATAGCGACACTTTGGTTACTCGAGGAATTGCTACCTTAGCCCAAAGAAAAATTGGTTGGAAGCAGGAGTAATTCTTTGTTTAATCTGGTGTTGTTTTCTGTGCGTTTCATAACGGATACTAGGAAGAAAAAGTCGGTAAATATCTCAAAGTTAATTCTGTGTTGTAGGTCCTTTCTTGATGACTACATGCACATGCTTTGTTTTGCCCTCATTCACCACTTAACCCATTTTTGCCGTCTCTGTTTCAGATTCAATTTAATTTCTCAATCCATTTTTGTAATCAGGGTTTTAGTTCATAATAATTTACTGCTATTTCATAGTCAATAGCCCATCGCCATGACATATTCATGTGCAAATTCTTCTTCAAAAACACTATATGAAGATATAAATCCTTCGTACGTATCACCCTTCAAAACCCATTTGTTTACATTGTTGTATTTGTAATGTGGAAATTTCATAAATTAGAGGAGAAATTACACGCACACTAAGAAATACTTTATGAGGCCAGTTTCCGGTTTAGGTTGTAGGCAACCAATATGGCTACCGAGGATTTATATCTTTACTAGTTTACTAGAGTGTTTTTGTTCTTCTTTATCTTTGATCTGTGGTAATCGGAATCGGAAGTAGAAAGAGAAAGAGAAGCAGTTTGTGAAATTCTTGTTCTAGTGCGGGTGTTCGCGATCGTCTTCTCTCGAAACTCGAATTGATAAACAAAAAATTAATTAAAAATGTTAAGTAAATAGTTAAGTTTTAATTTGTGTTAAAAAAATATAAATAATTCCGAAGTGAAGTGTTTTCTTTTTGTCGGTAAAATAATAATTTTGACTCAATTCATTTTTGTTTTTATTCATGATTCAACACGTTCATACCTCGGTTGGTTCGGTTGGTTCGTGTCGGTCGGCTCAGCTCGGCTCGGTATTGTTCGCTGTTAATGTTAATTGGCGGTTTAATTTAAAAATTTGAATTTAGTCTCTTTTGGTGATTAGTTTGTTTTGTTAAAAGAGAAAAGAAAAGGTAAAGATGTGGATTTTAACGTCGTTTTCAATTGGCAATCTGGAATTGTTCTTCGATTCGGAATCCCAATTGAACAGTTTTTTTTTATTCCAAAGAATCTGAAGTTTGGTGAGAATGTATTGGTTGAGTATGACATGTATCACATATATGTGTATTCGCGCTAAATTTCATTTTGTTTTTGTGCTGCAAACATGGAGGAAGTGACATTTAAAATTTATGAATGTGTGAGTGATTCTGCTTCTGATTCTGTTTTCAAAACCAGAAGGGAAATTCTCTTCTTTTCAGAATCAGAACTGTCACTTTTGCCCAATTGAACGCGTTTAGAATGTTTTTTTTCACTTCCAGATTGCCAATTGAAAACGACGTAAGTATCTGTCGGTTGGCGGTATAATTTGAAAATTATTTATTTAAATGGGTAAGTTACTTTATTTCGCTTTAAAAATCTTGACAAAGCTGTTTAAGCTATTTTCTATTGAGCTATATTCGACTGTTTTAAGCATTTTCAAAGTATTCATTGTAATCGGTCCAATTTGTCAAATTAAACATTTTGACAGTTATCCGTATTTGGCAAGAATTGAATTCTTAAATATTTCAAACTCAAAATTTAAATCAGAAATGACGATCGTAATCGTTAAAGAAGTTGAAAAGAGTGGATCCGACATTTCCTTCGCCTTCGGTCTGTCTGTCCTCGCCTACAAAGCCTGAAAAATTCGGTCGATTGAGTTCAAACTTGGAAATTAGGTTTAAAGCTGATTCGCGTTAAGCGTTTTCATACGCTCTACGTGACCCAGAAATCTTACGAGTAGTTGTTTATTCTTCTGGCATAGTCAAGGTCGCGTCGTCGCTGTACTGTATATGTACCCAAGGTGCTTTCATCCGCTTTTGTCATGGTCAATGCTTCAATGCTCAAAAAAGCACCATAGACATAACGTTGAGTTCTTCCAGTTATGTCAATCTCATCAGCATATGCGAGTAATTGGACAGACTTTTGAAAGATAGTGTCTCTAGTGTTGACTTGAGAGCTCTGCACTATTCTTTCAAGGACAATGTTAAAGAAATCATATGACAGTGCATTATCAAGTTTTAAGTCTTTTTTGACATCAAAAGGTTCGTTTAAGTTGTTTCCAACCTTTACGAATGCCAAAACTAGACGTGGCTCTATAGATGTAGTTCCTGTAAATGCTGTCATTTGCGCCCTTGAAATCGATACAAAAATGGTGGATGTCGATTTGATTTGATCTTGGGTTTTTTTTTTTTACAGGATGTGTGAGTCAAATACTCGACTGTGTACTTTTCTGGTCTAAAACCACATTTATAAGGACCAATCAGGTTGTTAACAATGGGCTTTAGAGGTTCACATATTACGGCAGATACGATTTTTTTTAGCGATGTTAATGAGACTTATTCCTCTCCTTTTAAGAGTACCTAGTAAACAATGCTGAGGTTGTATTCATCTTCTTTTGACCATATTTTACAGATAATTTTGAGCATTGCTTCCAACTAAATTATCTCCAGTTGCTTTGAAGAGCATGACATTCAAGCCAGCTGCTCTAGCGGCTTTGTTTGACTTCAGCTTGGATATGGCAATCTTTATTTCGTCTAAGTCGGGAAGACGGGAGTATGATGTTTCCACCTTCGTCTGTGCTGCCTTCTTCGGTTCGAGGTCTTTGTGAAATTCGTTTTAAAAAATTTTCGAACGTCATTTCAGCTAATGAATCCTTCAATATCTTCGACCGCACGCTTCTCATGCTCTTTTTCTTTTTTTTCCGAGAAGTCGGTGTTCCTCTCTCCTCTTCTGCTCGTAGGCATGTTTAATACGAGTGTTCTAAAATCTAAGCAGATACATATGTAGTTAAAATGGAAGTTCAGATTCGATATCAGCACTAAAAATTATTTCCAAAACGTATTTTTTTAAAACCATAAATAAACCATAAAATAAATATATGTAGATGCAAGGTTTTTCAAAACTTCATTTAGAATCAAATGAAGACTCATAAGTCATAATCATAACTAATGAGAATTTCTAGAAACTATAAAAGATACTAAAATGATATAAACTGGGGCCCTATTCTGTAATGCGTTTCGAAAGCAAATATTTGCGAAAACGAATATTTTGTACTCTCTATTTTCTAATGCGGATAAGAAATCTAGTACTTACGGAGTGACAAATCCGCATTTGGATTTTTCGTACCTGGCAATGCGTTTCCGAATGTCATTAGCGTTCGAAAACGGAAATTTTGTTTCTACATCAAGAGAGGTAACGGATTGCAATTTGAAGGTCGTTATTAAAGGACACAAAAGGAAAATTGTGTTAAGTTGTGTGAAATAGATAAAATTTAAGTAAGGAAATAATAATTTTATTTAAAATTTAAGCAAATAAATTTCATTACATGGAATCATCAGCGAAAAATGTGCATACCAAACAAAAGTAATTTGAAATTCATGTGTGCTCATCCCTCGTCTTGTTCATAGAGGAAATATATTATCTAGAGTCCCGACTTAATGGGTTTGCTCTCTTTCGGCCTACAAACTAAATTGAGCGAATTTTGCCCATTAGCATAAGCATGTGTTAGTTGTCCCGTGCATTTCTTATGGGAAAATGCAGATTCTATGTAGTTGTTACGGGCTTTTAAGAGAGTTACCTCAAATAAAATTTGAGGGTGTTTCAGGCAAGACGGGTACCAGTCGGGACTCTAGATAATATATTTCCTCTATGGTCTTGTTTGTGATTTGTTTTGATTTTTTTTTTGTATTTTGCTTTGACACATCTCATGAGAAATACTTTGAGACTCGGCAAATCTATTCTATAATTAGCTAAAGTACTAGATGATTGTTTTGTTCGATTGGAACATTTTACAGAGCATAGAGGAAATATATTATCTAGAGTCCCGACTGGTACCCGTCTTGCCTGAAACACCCTCAAATTTTATTTGAGGTAACTCTCTTAAAAGCCCGTAACAACTACATAGAATCTGCATTTTCCCATAAGAAATGCACGGGACAACTAACACATGCTTATGCTAATGGGCAAAATTCGCTCAATTTAGTTTGTAGGCCGAAAGAGAGCAAACCCATTAAGTCGGGACTCTAGATAATATATTTCCTCTATGTTACAGAGTACGAATTCATAGACGAATCGAATATCAGATTCGAATCGGATTGGCTTTCGAAACGCATTACAGAGTAGGGCTCCTGTATTTAGAAGGCAAAGATTTGTACTTTACAAAATCTTTGTATCATTTCTTTAGAAGACAGTGAACAGCATAAGAAATACAAGACAAATCACAAATTAATCGAGAGTTGTATGTTATAAGTCCAAGAAATTGTTTGAATTTGTCTGAATTCGAAGAAGACGCTATATTTTGGGTAACGCGTACTTTTTCTGGAGATTACTAATTTTGATAAATTCGACTAAATGTCCCAAATATTCAATCATCTCTAAAAAAATGAACATTTATATTTATTGATGTGTAGGTCAAATTCGGAAAGTTTTTGAAAGCATGTAACAAGATTTTGAAGACAATCATGGCATGAATTATTGTGTATCATCGAAATAAGTTTCTACTGCAAGAAAAGTTTTCAGAATTTGACATAAGATTTTATTGACATCTGAAGGTTCGGTCTTAATACCAAAAACTAAAACGATGTATTCGATAAGTGCTTCGAGATTTTTTGAAACTTTCTACTTTCTTCATAAACCTTTAAGTGTAGGTAAGCTTTGTTAAGGTCTAACTTGAAGAAATATTTTGAGTTCAGAAGGCTGTGAAAAAAGTAATCAATTGTTCTGATTAGATGATTAGGTTGCTTGGCGTTTATTAAAATAACATTTGTAGTCGACACATAAGCATATTCCGCCATCGGGTTACAGTATGGCAACTATTGAAGAACCCCAAAAACTAGCGTAAGATTTTTTTCTTTTTCAAGTTAGGTAAGTTTTTATAGAGTCAATGCACATTTCTCTCTCCAGTAAAAGTAGGTTTGGCTAAAAGAGTTGAAAAACATACCTCGAAAACTTGAACTTTTTTTTGCAAGAAGTAAAACTGAGTTAAGACTTGTCGGCTCTGCAAGTGAAACATTTTTATTAAGCCTGCAATTTTGTTGATATCAATATGTTTGCTGGAATGTCTTGAATTTTAAAGCAATTCTTTGCCTTTGGTTTTTGAAGCATCCAGAGTTATTGCTTTGAGTAGGATTAACCTAAGCGCGATTAAATTTTTTTGGAATTTTGAAATTTATATAGTATTTACAATCAAGAATGTGTACTTGTAACGAAAAAACTTAGCCAACGTTCTTATTTTACATTTTGAAAAATGTTTAAGAATTTATGTTGAAAAACCACCACATTTTTCTTTGGAATTTGCATCTTTTTTAAATTTGCAATCAGATTCCTCAATGGAAGGCTTTTGACAAACTTTTCTGGACACAGAAATGTAGCTAGGTTATTAAATTGCATGGATTACATAAAAGTTGTGGTTATTTCATGCTGAAATAGTTTTCGATACCTTCAAAATAATTTATGGCTGAATCACATACACGCTTCAGCTTCGGCTTCGCCTGACGTTTACGAGTTCAGCCATAGGAATTCAATGCATGCTATCGCAATGGAGCTTCGACCTCACGTTTCGTTTGACAATCGTAAGAAAAAGAACGTAATGTAACGTAATGTGACTCCAAACGGAAGCTCTAGTTCAATTATCTGAACATTTGCTTTGTCTGACAGCTCAAGAGCTGTAAAAAAATGTCAAAAAACAAAATATTTGCTCTTTGGAGGGATGAAATAATAGAAATGTCATTCAAAGCAACCTCGAAGCATGCCCAACGTAACGCAGACGAAGCCAAAGCTGAAGCGTGTATGTGATTCAGCCATTAAACATTTTTCTTTTTCGTCTTTTTTTTCTTCCATGACATAAAATCCTAAAGGACAGTTGTGTGTTTCGTTTATTTTAGCTTCTGGTTGCATTCTTTCTGTGGGTGTCTGCCACGCCCATCTATTTCGAAAATAAACTTCATTGCTACATACGAAATTTAACGAATTAAAATGTCTATTGCATTTAAAAAAAAAATTTGGTGAATCGCACGCCTCCCTGATTTCAAAATCTCAAGTATTCCATGTTAACCTATGTTTGTGCCCTAAAAGTCTTCACTTTTAACCAAATTCCATTATTATGCATTAAAAGTGTACTAAAAAGTCCCATAAAAAGCGAGTTAAACCACGAATTGAATTCAAATAATATTCAATTCCAGTTATACAATGAACATACACGTACTATGTGCTCTAAATTCCTTTGACCTATGCATCTACTGCTGTCATGGGAAACAACATTGTTAATTCTTGTCTATATTAATCTGTCCGCAAGGTCATTTGAAATTCCGATGTTATTCCCACCTCTCTTAGAAAACAAAACAAGAAAAGATACAAATACAAATACTTCTTCTAAGGACATACACCAGGTGCAAGTTAGACAATTTATTATGGTTTAACTTTATACGTATAAAAAGCTCACATTTTTGGGATACCTAGACACCACACCGGCCTCCGATAGCCGCCGCTCCGCTCCGCCACCGTCATCTCCTCCGCCGCCACTGTCCTCATCAGACAAACCAGCTGAAAATTATATTCACAATTCAGACAACCTTCTCATATATACTCGTAAGCATGTGCGCACATTTAGCTTTGCATTGCTCCTGATTGTGGTCAAGAGGGGTTGTGGCGCTGCGCTGCTGTACCTTGCACAATTATTCTTTCTGGTCACAAAACTTCTAATGTCAAATTGGATTCCGTTCCGGTTTTATTGTTGTTGTTTTTTCTTTTCTTTGCCAAATGCATTGATTTAAATAGTTCAATTTACTTTAAATGTACAATTTAGAATGCAAATTAAATGCTTCAGACTTTATTTATGGGTTGGCACAAACTTTTCAACGCCAAGACATGTTATTAACGAGCCCAGCATAAATACCTGGGCATGGACAGTGGACCAGTGGGCATTGGGCACTCAATCTCAACCTCAATATATAGAGCTGTGGTGGGAAAAAGAATGCCCATCGTAAAAGAACTAACCGACTCAGCACAATGCACATGGCCGATTGAAAAGTTCTTTCCTTGCGGGTGCGCTTCGCTTCTAGGGGCACAACTGTTGCTCTAATTGACCATTTTTCTGTGACTAAATCAACCACCATCGCCGACGACGGCCGATCGAAGGACTTATGTCCTAGCTTATAACAAAATCAAACCGCAACCCACACGCTGCGTTGAGTTTGCATTTGCGCTTGCGCTTGTGCTTAGTGGTGCTGGAATTTCCAATTCCAATTCCGAAAAGCAATTCCAATTCTCGATCCAGTGTGCCATTTGTTGCCAATCGGAAAGTGACTTGTTGTACTGTTTTGTGCTGTAGCTGTGGCTGTGGTTGTGGCTGTCCCGCTGTCCAGGACGGCTATATAGAGGTATAGAGGCACCAAATTTATTGCCCACATTAATGCCCGCTTGTCCGATGAAGTTGCAGCCGGCTGCGGTTCTTGCTGTAGCTGTGTTGGCCCTTGTTGCTTTGCTGCTGCTGCTGTTGTTGCGTGGTGGCTGCTGGCAGCATCACAGCCTCCACAAATCTTTGTGTTGTGTGCTGTTTAAGCCAATGAGCCATCACAAGACAGACACAGAGCCATTGAGCCACCTGGGCGATATGATTGATGCCTGGACATGATTATTGTTTCTCGGTGACATGCACCTCTGGGCCTATATTCTAGTCGCGTGGTGGTGGTGGATGAGCGGGCGCGGAAGACACAAAACAACGACATATCTTGCGGCAACATTGTAATCAGACCATTAGTATAATGGCACAAATCATTTCAAGGCGGATGCCATGGCAATTTGATCTTTGGCCGCGTGAATAGTGAAGACATCATGATCGCGACTTGCAGTCAGGTGGATGAAGATTATGATGATGATGACGATGAGGATTATGATGAGGCTGATGATGGTGTCTGCATAGCATCCTCCAATTCACACACAATTCTGAGTGAGGCCACTACGTGACAAGCGACACTGGGGTTTATCGTTTGAATAGATGCACGTTTCACGACGACGACGAAGCAGACGGCCGACCGAGAAACCATAAGGAAAACAACAACCGACGACAAACTGGCACTGGATTGGATTGGATGATGATATGACTATGGTTAGGCTTAGGTTATGCTTCTTTGCTGCTTAAGATTGCTCTAGGCTGCTGCTTATGACTATAATACGCTGGATGTGACTATTGTGTACTTTTGTTGAGGTAAGGATTAGACTTTTAATGGAGCCGATTTGTATGGAACTCCCAGTAATGTGCCATAGCCAAACCAAAGCCATAAAGCAACGATATTATTTCCCAAGAAGTTGTTTTGAATTTCTAAATAAAATAAAAAAAGGTGAAAATTCATATGGCACCATTTTACCCCGAAAAAATAAAAAAAAGGATATGATGGGGGTTTTGTAGGGGCTCCTCATATGCTACAAACTGCAATTGCCAATTCGTGTATCAAAAGAAAACAAAAATATTATTCACATGGCTCATGTGGCGTGAATTATGAAATTCAGACAAATTATGTTTGATGACCTTTTTTGTGATAAAATGCATGAAATATAGTTGTACCCAAACTCTTAAGGTTTTATTTGATTTTGCGCTTATGGAAGTAAATTTTGGAGTCGAGAGTTGATTATGTCAACAGATTTCGTAATTGGCCTTTAGGTCGACGCTATGCAAAGGTTGGAAAAGCTTTTCGCCATCCAAAAATAAGTTGGAAAAATTCAAAAGATTTTAAAGGGAAATAAGTCTGTTTCAAGAAATCAGTGTCATTAAAGCGAACCTATTATCGTGAGAATGAAAAAATTTCCTTATACCCACTCACATGGCTTTCTAACTTTTCGACTTTTCTTTTCGAAATGTTTAATTAATCAGGACTTGAAAAACACAGTATTTCATTGTTTTTAAAAAACATGTTTTGAAGATAATATTTTTGGTGCCGATTACGAATATCGGTACCTTGATTTTAATTGTCTGTCAAATTAACATTCAACATTATTTTTAAAATTCATGTAATATGAATTTGAAAAACCATTACGAATTTTATTGCAACACAAAATTACTTCAGTAATTTAGATATGTATGTATGCCCAAAACACATTTTTTGTATTGAATTTTTAAAATGAATTTCTCAAAAACCTGACGTAATAGAGTGTTTTTGGAGTTGGATTTACGTAAAAGCCTTTAAAACCCATCGAAATAGTTCAATTTAATTAACAAGAACAAAACTTTGTCGACAATTTAAATCATCATCAGTGAAAATAATTGATAACTTAGAATTTCAAAAAGTTTCAAAAAGTCAATAACAAAGAATTTGAATGTAGAAATGTTAAAACAATTCTATAAAGATGATGCATACTCGTTACTTGATGATATCCGACTTATACTTTGTGTTAAAATTGTAAGATTTGATTAAATAGAAGTGATTCTGATCAATTTTATCGATATGGAATAAGACAAACGAAAGAGCTGAGAACAAAACTCGAAATTACAAAATTCCCATTTTCTCATTAATTGCGTATTATATCATTGAAGTTCGCTTGAAAAATGGAAAGGTCTTATAGTTAAGATCAACTTATTATCGAGAGTGGTGAGCATAACGGTATATTTGTCTTGATTTGAAACCTGCACCTTTTTCACGTTTGTATTGTTATAAAAAAACAGCTTTTTAAAATTCCAATTCCATAAAACCAACAAACTGTGGACATCATTACACAATCGTATAAAAGTACTTTTATAGCGTTGATTGAACCATAAACATCTCACCAAAATGCCATTCAAGTTTGTATAACGTAAACTTTGTAACTTGAACCTCTGTCCGTTTTATTGGTGTTTTTTTTTTTATATTTTGTTCGTTAAAAAACACCTGTAACGTCTTGCCGGTTGTAGTCTGTACTTTGTAAACGTAATCCGTAATCCTGAAGTCTATTCCTGTTTTTCTATATTCTATGATGTGAGAGCCCTGCCAGCCTCCTGTTTGAACCTGCCACTTAAAGGGTGATCGTAAAAATGCTAAAACTATATATAGTCGAGAAGAGAGTAGCCGAAGCGACTACGACTACGACAACGATGACGCTGAGGATGCGATGGGCAAAGGCAGGCTACAAAAATAGCAACATTGAACGGCGACTATGAAAATAAAAACGTTCCTTCATTTGGCACTTGAGCTAAATAGTTATTCCAGTTTCAGAATTGGCTGGCAAATGACGACAAAACAACATCCTAAAGGTTTTCAAGTAAACTAGACGAATAGATGAAAAAAAGAAGTCCGTGCGCGCAGCGAGTTTTAATATGCACCATTTGCATGCGCAAAGCGTGTAGTACTTCGGTGGGAATTGCCCATGAAAAAAGAGCCTAACTATCCATAGGCTAAACTATGCACAGAGCTCTTCAGTTTTAGCCTCAACGCGTTCAGCGCGAAAGATCCAAATGACTTCACCGGCATTTGCCAATAATCGTAAATCAATTTTCCTTTAGAAGGAAGGATGGCGCAGCGGAAGGGGTGGTATATTTTGCAGTCGGTCGCGTTCGCGCTCGCGGGTGAGTGGACTTCAATTGGTGTGGTGGAGTGTGATTTTCCTCACGTTCCGGTTTTTATTCCATGATTTAAGCCAATTTTCTGGGCTGGATAAAGTGAAGGAAGACGGCGCGCGGCGGTGGTGGTGGCGGCAATTCTGTGCAAGTGGTGTTTTCCGCTTGTTCAAACAACACACCAGTCAGACAGGATGTTATACGGGAGATTATTCCATCGGGATGTGGTGTACCTTCTTCTATAATGCTTGTTGCTTGGATTTGAGATTTGCTTACTGCGCTCTATACGAGCTTAGAATGACACGAGGCGTTCAGAGACTTCAGAGTTCTTCCTCGACTCGAACGTATATGAATTTCTTTTTTTTTTGTTCTCTCCTGCGATGTTCTGTGATGTGTCTGAGTCTGAGCTGAGGAGGTGGACATACGGGACATGTTGGAGAATTAAAAGTTCTGCCCAATGTTTGGCTTGTTGTTGAGCTGTGTTCTTTCACCCGTACATGTCCAGGGGGAGGAGGTGTAGAGAAGGCGGATCTGAGAATAGACGGGCGTTTAATATCATCAGGCAGGCTTACCATTTTTATTTGTTTTGGATTTTCTTTGCAGTTCTCCTGAGCCATGTCTCGAGTCCGTGTGCCAAAGGCAGGCTATTAAGGAATCGTATTTAATGATATGTCTACAAGTTGACAGTGTTTTTAAAAGCGAAACAGTTTAATGTGCTCTAGGAAAGCAGCAGGAAGGATTGTTTACGTTTATGTTTCGCTTGGTTTGGTTTTCTTGTTGGTTGGTTGTTAAATGAAAGCTGATACAGCTTTTATTGCCACATAAAATGTGATACTTACTCAATTTAGAAATGAAATGTCATTTTGAAAGAGAGAAATAGTCTTTGATTTTCGATCTATAGACATTTATTGAACATTTCTGTATATCGAGAGTCTCGTTTATGTATAGTTACTAAGGTATTTATAGAAAATACCGTAGTTTTTCGTTCATATAGAATTCTTAAAAGAACATTAAAATCACTTTTAATTACTGAAGGTAAATGTGCAAGGAGGCATACATACATTTTTAGCCGTGGTATTAATAGACATTTAATTTTCTGCAAAAAAATGGTGTTTCTATATGAAATGAATATAGAAAAATGTTTAACTGATGAAGTTATAGACTTGTTTGTAATTTTTGCACACACCATTTGTTAATTCTTTTAAAGAAATTGTTCTTAAAAAAATAAGTTTGTAATAGAAGGACATTTGCTGAAAACTCTTTATATTCATAGGCACCTGTACTTTAAGGTTGCTAATTAATTTTGAGCTTAAGAAATCTTGAAGACCAAAAGCTTCTTATTGACTTTCAATATGACTTTCGTAGCAATAGATTGTCATTGTAATCTGAAGGTTTATCTAACTGAACAGTGGAACAAATCTTTATATCTTTTTGGAGAAAATAAATTATTGCACTTGATATTTCAAAAGGCATTTGAAAGAGTTTGACATGAAGCTCTATTATCGAAAATACGTGCTTTTGGTATCGATGAATCTCTCCTCGGTCAAGTTAAACTCTGGTGTGCCACAGGATTCTATATTGTCTCCGACACTTTTCCTTAATTTAATAAATGATCTTTTGCCTGAAACTTCTAACCTACTAAATTGTTTCGCTGACGACAGTACCATCAGCTCTTCATATTCGTTTTTAGATTCTCATCCTTGTTCTTTGGATGTGGACTACCAACGGCAGCGTATGATAAGCTCATTAAATTCTGATCTTGACAGCATTGTCATTGTCATTGGGGAATTAAAAACCGTGTAGAATTTAATGCTTCGAAAACTCAATGATGTCTACTGTCGCAAAAGCGTAACCCTCCCCCAATGCCACTTTCCATGAGTGGTACTTGCATCGAGGAGACTGAACAACTATCAGTCCTAGGTATGTGCATCACCAACCACTTGTTGTGGAGTGATCACATACTTGACATCGCCAAAAATGCTGCTAAGTGTTTAGGTTTTCTCCGCCGATGCAAGAAGTTTTTTACCCCTTCTGATCTGGCTATAATTTACAAAGCTTTTATTCGTCAAAACTTGAGTATAACTCTCATATTTGGGCTGGTGCTGCAATAACGTACTTGAGTCTTCTGGATAGAATTGAAAAAAGGGCTCTAAAAATGATTGGAGATCTTTCTCTTACCGAGACATTTGCTTCTCTTGAACCCCGCCGCAAGGTCTCACGCCTGTCATTGTTTTATCGCTATTTTTATATACAATACTCTATTGAAATAGCCAGTTGCATTCCTCCCCTTAAACAATTCAACCGTAATACCCGTACTGCTAGGAATGCCCATCAGTTTACCCTTGAGCCCAATTTCGGACGTACTGTTAAGTACAGAGATTCTTTCTTTAGCCGGACTACACGAATGTGGAATGCTTCATCAGGCTCAATATTTCCCAAACATTACAATGTGCAGACATTCAAAACCAATGTGCATCGGTTTTTCCTTTCTAATCCTATTCTCCTTTCCTAATTGCTCGCTCATTATAAGGGTATTCATAACCCCTTTAGTGCACGCACAACATAAAAAAAAAACAACATTGTCGATTGGGAAATTTAATGCTTCTCAAATTCCAACTGTGCAAGAATCCATAAAGCTCTGTTATTCATCCGTAAATCGTGAATTATTCTCTCACCCCCTTAAAACAATTCAAATGTAATGCTCGTAATCCTAGAAATTCTCTCATAACCATTGAGCCCAATTTCGGTCATTATGTTAGGTACAGAGATTCTCTTTTAAACCGCACTACACGAACTACTAGTTTCAATATTTCTTTTCAACTCAATTAATATGTTTCAATTATCTTTGAAACATTCTAAAATACCTTTTCTATTGTTTAATGCTCAATTTTACGAACTTTAAATTGACAGCTGTCAACATGTCATATGCAAATGCAACTTCAAAGATGTCATTAAATTCATACTTAATACCTAACTTCACAAACCTTGCCTTTATAAAATGCCACACACATTTTTTTTTACAGAATTCTATCTGAAATCATGTGAGACATTTGTAAGTAAATAACAAAGTCCAGCCTACAGTTTAATGTTTAACACAATATGATCAGCTGATAATTTGACTTTAAAGATTTGTCTTAATTAACTTTCCAGCCAACTTTTCAAAAAATAGAATACTTCAATAGGAAGATAATTTAATGACGGATACTAAATCAGTTCCTTTTGTCATTTGAACCGGCCCAATGTTCCATTTTTACTAACCCAAACTGCCAGCTGTCAAAGTCATAATGGCTGCGTTCAATCTCAGACAGATAGGGTATCCGGATACCTTTTTGTTAGTGTTTTACGTGTAAAATAACAGCTGATCAAAAACAGCTGAGATGTCAAAAAAGGTCATCATCGTCCGACGAATCAGTTGAATTATCTTACAACAATTTTGACTTCGAAGCTTAAATGTTTTTCTGCTTTTTGTGAACAGCTGAAAGTTGTTTTTATTTTTTGACAGCTATCTCAATACAGCTATCCAACTCGTTCAACAAGGTATCTAAAAATCCACCTATCCAAAATACTCTATCCAACACGATATTGAACGCAGACAATATTTTTTAATACTAACACAACCTTGACTTGACAACAAACTGAGAGCTGTCAAATTCACAATGTTTGATATTATCTTAAGAGAGCAGATTGAGACGAAAAAAAGAACTTAAAAAAACAATATGATCAGGTCATATTTTAACCTTAAAGTAATTGATTTATCTTAATTAACTTTTCTAAAAGAATGCTATGACAATTTAATGACAGGTGGCCAATCAGTCCCTTGTGTCATCTGAATCAGTCCTGAACTCCATTATCACTAACCCTAAACTGTCACTTGTCAAATTGTCAGCATTAGATATTTTTCAATGTATCTTAACTAAGACATGACAATAGCTGCTTTGATTGTTACTGTCACTTGCCAGGTGAACTTAATTATAGTTCCAGACTTTCCTTTGACATAATTAAACAAAATCCAACCCATCAATTTATGTCGCTCCATTTTAAAGATTGACATCTGCTTAGATCCTTCCGATTCCAATTCCAAATCCAATTTCAAACCTCATCAGCTGGAGCTTGCTTGATGCCTTGTGGAAAGTCAAAACAATCTAAGACAATAACTCTCTATGACTGTCATAAACATCCTTTCACTTTGACGCCATAAAGACTCTTTTGAAAAGATCTCTGTTTGTTATCTTTTACGACCTGTTGCCTGATGATGGCTCAGCTGCACGATGCGATGATGCGTTCTCCTTTCATTCCTCACTTTTGTTAAAGTAACTCGGTGGATTATCTTTCTACAGCAGCGTAGCGCGGAGCGGTATCCCTACTGTAGTGGCAATTTGTATAAACTTTTTGCGCTTTCAAATACACAGTGCCATTGGAAGACCGCATAGGAACACTGGATGCCATCAGCATCTGGAATCGATGACGATTGTCAATGAATCAGTCAATCAAATCAGCAGAAGCACAGCGAAGAGCGGTTCGGTGTGGTGTGGCGTTAGAGTTTCAGTTATCTCTCGACGTCACACTGCTCGTACATCAACGTGAGATACTATCACGCCACATGGCGCGCGCGGTGCGGCGGCTATTGTTTGCTTGGATCTATCGCTAATAATGTTTTAGCAATTTTTGTACTAATTGGCTTTGAGACTGTTGACAATAATTAAAAATCAATAAATAACTATGACTCCACGATAGATGGCGCGGCGGTAGTTGATCACTATGCCGCTTCTCATCGCAGAGCGCTCTATTCTTTGTATTTCTATCGCATCACGACGACGCGATGACGATAACGCTCAAAAGTGTGCTCTGCGTCTGCGATGACGCTTAAACTGACGACGACGATGATGATGACGCGTGTTGCGCAAGAAGTGATCGTAAACGTAGTTTTGTATAGCATCCTAAATGAGACTCTCATGAGTCATATATAACGGTGTTCTCTCACGCTACTATCGTGGCAAGTGTGTGCTAAATCGAAATCGAATGGAAAGTGAAGGCAATGTGAATGTTTCTGCTCGCTACCATCAGCATCAGCTTCAGCATCAGAAGCGTACAATTCCTTACCACAAAAATATTGCGCCTTCCTCGCAATATTACTTTTTTTTTTGTGTGGTGACTTTTTAAAGTTTGGATGTGATTCGAATTCAATTTAATTTTGCTGCTGTTGTCATGCTTTTGTAATTCATCTTTCAAAAAAAAGAAAAAAAAAAACACAAAATAAAAAGAAATCAAAAACCAAAATTGAGAATGGGAGATTGTATTATTTTTTTGCTGTGCGGTTATTTTGTTTATTATATTGGCTCAATGAAGTGCACTACTATACGCTCCGCTCTGCCATTCTGCCGCCTCCTACACGTTTTTAGGTGGAATTAGTGTCGTATATTTTTCGTTTGGAATGCGTAGGTGGCGCTTGCCATTCACTTTACAATCAAAAGATTGTATGTTGGAGTTTTTTTTTTTTATTATTTCGGAGTTTGTTTGGAGTTTCATTATGTTGTTTTTTCTTTCTTTTTATTTTGTTTAAACAGGTACTACCAGATAATAAAAGGTAATGGGATAGATGATAACGGATTTCGATATTTATTTATTTTTTTAAAGTTGTTCTACAATTGGAGAAATATAAGGTCTATTCTTTTCACTGGAAGTCTATAAAAATGTACATTGGGCTTTCAAGTTCTGTCCATTAATTTTTTAATATGAATTTCATAATCAAGGCTCTTTTCACATTCAACTCTTCTCAATTTGACGTTTCATAACTATATCTCCTTCATATCTGATTATTAAAAAAGACAGAAAAGCGAGACAGATATTTTAAATTTATTCAAATGAATGGAAGCAAAATGGAATTATGAAGTGTCAAAATGAATTTCCTGAAAAACGTCCAACACCTTAGACCCAATATGATCACATTGGATTCCTTTCTGAAGATTCATTTTCACAGTCCACTATTTTATCTTCCACTCATTACAAAAGAAATGTATTTCTCATTTTTCTGGCTATTTTTAGTATTTTTAAGGGCCAATCATTGCTATCATTGATTTGATCATTGAACCTTTTTTTTTGAGAAGAAAGTAAAATTTTGGGGGTTCATTTTTAATTTTTCAATAATGAAATCGTCAGTTTTCAATGAATAGGCGATTTTTTATTTCACAATTCGGGAACATAATCGTTTCACTGAAGACGTTCCATTTTCCGAGTATCCACATGCTTATCAGTTTGAGTGATCCAATCAGGATATTCTGTTTCAATGACAGAATTTTTCAATTATAGCTATAACCGACCTGTCAAAAAAAGTCCAATGATTGTTTTCAATAATAAAAACTAATGATAGGTGTAAATTGGCTCTTAGAGTATAAATAACTTAATATGAATGTAAAATTTGGTTTTATCAAAAAGTGCCAAAATTTGACAGCGAAACTCTTACAAATTTTGCTGAAAAAATCTTGACCCTGTAACTTAGGTGGGAGTGAGAAAAAATTGATTTTCCACAATATGTTACTTTTTTTCGGGCTTACAATTTAAACAAAAATTAGTTAAACACACCAAATCTGTCGAACAGTTGTGAACTGTTGATTTAGACAGCTAAAAGTGGCTATTGTTCAATTTGTTTTGTTGATATACATAGTTCATTCCACTTCAATTTACGTAGATCAAAAACATAATATAATATAATTCTAATATTTTTGAGAATTTTCTTAGGCGAGTTGACACAGCAGGAGAATGAAATATAAACAAAATTCCCTGTTCATCCTTTGTGAATTTTGCGATAGAAAATTCTTTAGAAATCCAATCATAAAAATTCCATTCTGAGATTTCTGAAATTCAAGTGAGAATTTTGAATGAGAAATTTTGATTATATTTCTGAGAATACGGAAACCTTTTGAAATATAAACTGGCCAAATCTCTCAGAAATGAATTTGTTATCCTTTTGAATTTAAGCCACTTAAAATCTTTCAACAAACAAAATTTGGTCAAGGTCTAGCACAAACTTTCATTTTATTCCTTTTTTATTAACATGGCCAACCCTATAAACAGGTAATAGAAACAAAATGATCTAATTTGCATTAATAAGCTTTTTTTAATAACTATTTTTATCAATTGTTTTTTATCTGAAAATTAAAAAAAAAATACAAAATATTAAACAAAAAAAAAATGGAAAGTAAATTCCGACCGATTTTTTGAGATATGGAAATCTCAAACCAAACCCGAAATCTTTTAACTCTTTGATTTTTGGTGGTTGTGCTGTGTAACCAAAAAATTAATACTTTTCTGATATGTTCCTAGAAGTTTCATTAAGAAAACCAATTCCATTTGTTCAAAATGTAATTGACACGTTCGGAAACAAAGAGTTAAAAATAATGTGCTTACTTTGTGAAAGAAACTTAATGAAAATATAGGTTAATATTTAAGTACTTTAGATCTTTGGGCTATCAATAATATCGTTATTTTAAAACCAAACTTTTATAAAACAGGCAAGAAGTTTTAAAAAAAATATATCACTCATACGCCACAATAACCTTTGTTAAAACATTTTTTTATCGATTTTTTCTTTATTTGAACACTCATACATTTAAATTTATAAATTGAAAGTAAACCTATGTTAAAATTTTAATATTTCAAAAAGAAATAAGTGCAAACAGTTATTAAATATTAGAAAGTGCTGTAAAATCAACAAAACCATACTTTTTACTTGCGACGTAAAGGAACTACATACAAATATGGGAAGTTTTGCATTCGTACAAAATTTCGAACTCGAGATTTTAATCAAACATGATATTACGATGGTAGAGAAGTCGAAAAAAGTGGGTCCCGCAATTCCGTCCGGTCTGTTTTTTCTGTCTGTCCACGCTCCTACAGCCTAAACCATTGGGTCGATTGAGTTCAAACATGGAAGTTAAGGTTTTGAGCAGATTCGCGTTAGGCGTTTTTTTCATTTTTTTTTTAATATCAAAACTAACAGTGGCCCCCATACAATTTTTTTGGTCAAATTTTCTCTAAAATTTTATTTTTTAACTTGGCTTCTTTTAATAAGAAAAACGTATTTTTGTTTTGCTCAGGAAAGGTACCGCTCATAGAACCGTTATTTTGTTTTTTAATTTTCTCAGCAACTTATGAACTGATTTCAATAATTTTTTTTTTGAATAAACTCTTATATTGCCTTAACAATATTTGATTATCAAAAGTGCATTTTTTTTTGTTTGGATTTTTAAAAAAAATATTGAACTTTTTTTTTCAAAATTCTATATCTGAAAAACGGGTCAACATTTTTGTACGAAATTCAAATTTAGCGCGTATATTTACAATCACTAAACAACTGCATACCAAAAATATTTTTAGAACAAAATTGAAAAATTTTATAAATAAAAAATTAATTTAAAAAAAACCGCTCTAACGATTTTCAAAAAAAAATTGAAAAATCAAGGGTTTTTTTATTTATAAAATGCCATTTAAATTTTTGAAACAAACTTATTTTTCAGGTAAAATTTTGAATCTTAAAACAGTTTTTTTTTTTTTAATATTTTAACTGTATTAAATGTAACCACCTCCCATCTCACCAGATCAAATCCGGGGAGAGTACGATAACTTTGGCGACAAAGTTAAATGACGGATTTGTATAGAACAGTTAAAAACAGGCATTTTTTACTATAGGAGGGGGGTCTATCTCCCCCCGTTTAGGCGGTAGGGGCAATTTAAAAAAATATGTACATTAAATGGAAAAAAAAATAATTTAAAAATAACGGTAATACCCTTAATTAAGTATTATACCTTTTTTAAAGCCAACACTTTTGTCTATTAGCTTGTTTTTAAATGAAGTCAAAACTATGCATAGTTTTTGAAAAAAATTGTTTTAAAGTCAAAATTTGTGCAAAAAAAAGTTAAAAAAAAGGTTTAAAGTGTAATTTTTCAAAATTTTCACATTATCTACTATTTTGTTTTTAGAATTCATTGATCTTATTTGTTTTTGATCAAAAACTGAAAACTAGATGACTTTATGTCTTCTAGTTCTTGAGAAAATTGAAAATTACCAAAAAAAATATTTTAATTAAATTACTTTTTCATTGCTTAAGTATTAACGTAGTCTTATTTTGATAGTAATAATCGAATATGGATTAAGACATAAATAAATAAATAAAATTAGGTGGCGCAACAGTCCATAAAGAACCAGGGCCTAGTGACTTACAAACTCTCAACCATTCCTGTGTGCGAGTAATGTTGTCAGAGATGGAAGGGACCTACAGTTTATATGCCGAATCCGAACGGCTAATTTGAGAAAGCACTTTTCATGACAAGAATTACTCTTGGAGAATTTGTCAATTCCTCGCAAGAGGCAGTACCCGTGAAAAAAGTTAGGTGGCACAGGCAGGGATTGAACCCAAGACCCCTTGCATGACAGTCCAACGCACTAACCATCACGCTACGGGTACTACAGGATTAAGATATACCTAGGGTAAATTAATTTTTCTTAAATCCAGCTTATTTAAATGCAAAAGAAAATTTGCATGCACCCCATCTTGCACCCTCCCCACCTTGCACACACTCCAACTTGCACCCACCCCAAATCCTATAGTGTGCCCAAGCAGGGGGGTTGCAGGGGGGCAACAGATGCCACTGTTGCATACACCCAAACTCGCGCACACCTTACTGTTGCATCATCCAAACACGCATTACGCATACGCAAATACCATTATTGCTATCAAAATAAGACCACTCAAGCAAAAAAAAATAATTAAACTTAAATAGTAGTAGTGGTTATTTTCCATTTTCTCAAAAACTAAAAGACATAAAATCATCTAGTTTTCAGTTTTTGATTAAAAACAAATAAGAGCAATAAATTCTGAAAAAAAAAACAATGGTAGATAATCTTGAAGTATTGAAAAAGTCACACTTTATACCTTTTTTTAACTTTTTTTACTCAAATTTTGAGTTTAAAATTAAATTTTTCAAAAACTACGCATAGTTTTGACTTGATTTAAAAACTGGATAATAAAACAGAATGTTGGCTTTAAAAAAAGGTATGATACTTAATTGTAAGTATTACCGTTATTTTTTAACTATTTTTTTTCATTTTAAATAACAATTTTTTTAAATTGCCCCTACCGCCTAAACGGGGGGAGATAGACACCCCCCCTCCCATAGTAAAAAATGCTTGTATTAAGCCCCTCTACCAAAAACCGTTATTATATCTTGTCGCCAAAGTTATCGTACTCGTGCCTCAAATCCTATGCATGAGCTCGAAAGAGCCCATTATTTTGACCAAATTTTAATAACATTCCTATCTTTTATCGAAGTTGATGCATTTGGTACCTACATATTTATGTATTTTTATAACTATAACTATTGTTAATACCAACGATGGCCGTGTAGCGCCACTGCATCCAGCCCCGTCGAGAGGGGGGGGGAAAGGGGGGGAAACCCCCCGGGCCCGGGATTTTCTAGGGGCCCGTAAAATTGAAAGCAATGAAGAGAGTGTATTTTTTTTAATATACTCTATATTTATCATCAACATACCTATTCCCACTTATTTTTAGGGGCCCGAAAATTTTAAATCATTCATGCTTACGCAATCGGGCCCCTGTTTGCATGTTATCTACCAATCTATCACTCACAAGATTGCCGATCTGGGCCCCTGATTATTATTGGCGTACATTTTTGTTAATATTTAATGAAAAATTGGGCAACTCTGAACTATTGAAAGAAAGTTATAATACATTTTTGCGCTTTTCTTATTTAATTTAACGTAAATTTAAAATTTATTTTAAGGGGCCCGGCAACTTAAAACAAAACAAAACACAAATATTTATTTCGGTTTCTGTTTTTATAAAGTTTCTTTTCTTCTATTTTTGTTTCTGCTGGGAACGAAATTTTTGATTCGGTTTCGGGGGACCGGAAAATCCCACGCAAACGTTTTTCAATTGTGGTTTTCGTAATATTAATTAATTAATATTTTGAATAAGTTGTTTACTAAAGATTTGAAGGATATCAAAACACTTCAAAGTGTGTATATAACGAAATGTTGTACTGCGCAATCACTTTCTTTGGTGATGTTCAAAAGTGATTCAACTTGTTAAGCAGCAGTGCACAACGTTGGGAAAATCTTAAGAAAATTTGGCCGGATCCCTTCATACACTTTCCGATACAAGATGGCCAGCTAGAATTGAGGCAGGGAAACCATTTGCAAATCATCTGAAAAACCTTACAACATCATTAGAAGCCTTAAGTGATATTAATTTAACTGCTAAAGCTCGAAGAGATGTAAATGGCGTTTTAAAATATATGCACAAATTTGAATGCGTCCTGATGTCTTCGATTTGGTGCAAGGTTCTTAGCGCTGTAAATAAAATAAATTTCCTTCTTCGAGCCAGAAACAGTACTATTGACGTTGAAATTCAAGATCTCGACAACTTGATCTTCGATTTGAACATTATTCGAAACGGATGAGATCAAATTTTATCTGAATGCAAAGCAGTTGCTACTGGATTGGGGGATGTTCCAGAATCGTTTCCATCGAACTGAAAAAGGCAATTAAAGAGACATTTTGTAGAACATCGAGGAGCCGGAATGCAAATTGAAACAGACGCAGAAATAAATTTCAAGAGAAACACCTTTTACGTCATAGTTGATTCAAATATATTTCGAATTTCTCGTCGGTTTGATACGATGAAAAATTTGAATCATTTTTATGGCAGTTTTCAACAATGGACAAAATTGAGATTAAAAACTCCGCTACAAGGGTTATTTAAAAGTATAACTCGTATGTGTCTCAAGAGTTGAAAGAAGAAATAATTCATCTGAAACACATTTATGAAGCCAATTTTGAAGCAGAACTTCTGCCATTGAGTTTGCTCAATTCTATTTATTCCCAGAACTTGGAGACGATTTTCCCCAACATTTGTGTTGCTCTCTGTGTGTTTTCCACCATATCTGTAATCTTAGCTAGTGCCGAACGTTCATTTAGCGCCCTTGCCAGAATAAAGAATTTTCATCGTTCGTGCTCATCACAAGATCGTGTTTCTGGACTTGCTACACTATGCTTTGAAGCACCTTTGGCAAGGAAATTGAATTTCGATGCAATTATAAGTTGTTTTGCTGCTCAGAAAGCTAGGAAAGCTCGTTTGAAAAAAGAAAATATTTCATTGAATGCAAACTAACTTTAATGAAAACTTTGTGATAATATTTTAATATAAAGTAAAACAATAAAGAGTATTTAATGCAAACCTTTTAAAATACATAGTTTTTTTTAAAGACAAATTTCAAATACTTTAATTCGCTCTATTTTATTTTCATAGTAGGTAATAGATCTACATGCTAATTTTTTTTTAAATAGTTAATGAACCGTATTATCAGTTACTAACATGTCGTTGGCAATATCGAATTGAATGTATGATTCGGTTCGAAATCTGATCTACTTGCATGTAGAATAATTTTCTATCCATCCTCCATTTCAACTAAACTGGACGATACCCGTGAGATTGATTTGAAGATTAACACTTTTTCTCGGTTCACTTTGCAAACAAAAAATTATTATTTCCGTCAATTCCAACCAATTTCATTCTAGTCGTAAATGAAATTAGAACGTACCATATCAGTAGGCATGAACTTTGAGAAAAAATGGTAAATAGGGGGGGGGGCCCGAGATTTTTCCGTCCCGGGCCCGGAATTCCTCTCGACGGCCCTGACTGCATCGGATTAACGAATATGATATAAATAAACTATTCTTTATTGTTTTAGACACCTACCTAACTACACAACCAATAGGCGATCGCTTTACAATTTAAACACACATGTTCTTCCTCTTTCTTATCTACAGATAATTTATTTTCCATCCTGGTTCCTCCAAATTAAAATACAGCTTTCCAAAGGAAAAAGCTTTGAACAAACAAGTTGAATACACAAACAATTGTTTTCGTTAAGTATGCTTACAAGTATTTTTCATTTCTCTGATGAGTTGTCCTAGGATGAGTTGTTCTTGGGATGAATCACACGTTTTTTGACAAATCAAATGACATTTATATCTTTGAAGACAAACTTATTTATAGGTATAAGGTTTGCAAGTTTTAAGTTTTCCAAAGGTCAATCAAATATTATTGGTTGATAAAAAACTTAATAACAAAAAAACCCCGAAATCATTTCAAAACTAGATTTGCCCTAAAACTAGTTTTGAAAAAATTTAATAAAATGCGTTATAATTTGTGAATTGTTTCATTTTTGAATACTGTCTGAAATCATTTTCTTTAAAATCACGTCACTTATACTGGGCACAATTTTATGAACAAAAATTAAGCTCGTTTTACCATGTCCTTTATTTAATCAAAAATAGCTCATTTTAAAAGTGTGGCTCCGGTTTCTAACTGAAGTTGAAAAGGGACAAACCATTTCAAATATTAAGACAGTTTACTTTGATTGACCCTCTCACCCCATGTGCCTATTACTTAAACTATTGTACTCATGATAACAAGAAATACAATATATTAGATTAATTTTTATGAACGCATTTACCAGGTGTGATTTCAATATATATTTTTCATACTTAACTCATGTTGCAAAACGGAAAATGGACTTTCACAATCCTTTCAAATACCAACACTTAATTATTAAAAAAAAAACCTAAATGGGTTTCACACGCTTCCATAAATTTTCAATTCCCGCATTCATTTAATTTACAAAATGAAATACTACTTTTCAGTTGTCTAAATGCCACTGTACTCCGTATCTGTATAAACAGCGGTAGGTTATGTAAACTTTTCGTTCCAATTTACAATTTATCAAAATCCTCATCATCATAACAATCACATTCCCGGATCCCCGTTTTGATGGGGATTCAAAATGATGCGCGAAGCGAGAGCTCCACAAAAAAAAAACAACCCAACCATGTACATATACACATTAATTTAAAAAATGTATTTGATTTCTGGACTTCATAATACAATGTTGCAACTTGAACTCATAAAATTTAAATAAGTTGTCTGAAAGATGTCTAAGGGCGCTACCGCACTACCGCACTACCGAACCGACACCGTAACAGCCGCAGGTGACGTGAATTTATCGACTTTGATCACACCCGAATTTTTGCAATTAAAATGTCAAATTTAGTTGAATTAAGTGTTTTATTTTTTGAAGGGACAACACAAAATATTTAAGAGCACAGGTTCTTTATTCATTTTTATAGGATTTTAAAAATTTCTCAATTAACGGTAATGATTGCCATTTAAAAAGCTCTAAAGATGTTGTACGTCTATACTTTGTCTTTATGGAGTCAAGTATTGAGACAAATTGAGACAGGTCTTGTGTTTCTTGTTTATAAATTACTTTCCAAATGAACTTTTAAAAATGACACCTTTCGGTTGGTATCCGCTTTAAAATTGAGATTGCCAATTTATGTGCTCTGAAAAGGTCGGCCATTAATACGAACATGGTCTGCATCATGTACCAATAAATGATATTTTTTAATGAAATTTATAACCGACAGATGGCGAATGCGAAAGCAATTGAAATAGATCATTAATTTTTGACTTCCATTCGAATAGTGCACCATCTAGTGGTCTTGTGTTGGAGTGCTTACAAAAAGGGACACAGTTATTTCTGCCAAAAGTCAAAATATTTTGTTTTGAATTTCAAATGTCAAATACAATTTTCAATTCAACTCACATCTATCTTCAGGCACATAAATAGTTAGTCCAACTAAGTTTACATGAATAAACACACCATGCGACTCGTCTTGTAGTCTTGTCTTGGAAGCTAAAATCAAAATGTCGATCGATAATCACCTTCAATCTTTATAAACAGACCTGCATAGTGCATAGAGATGCTGTTAAGATCTCTGAAATCTTTGCAGCGAGCTCAATGCTATTTAGGGAAATACAAAACCTATTGATTTTCCGTTGGCTGTAGATTATTTATACTGTTGTACGTCTTACGTGTGCAGTGCCATGTTTACAACGGATTAATTTCGTAACAGGACATTAATTAGGTTTAACTTTAAAACAGCATAAGAAGTTGTTGGTTTTGTAAAGTTTTTGGTATGGGATCCGCAGTTGTTTCGCGTGCATCCAAAATGGGTCTGCATGAATCTCACATAATGAACTATCTATGTACGAGCGACCAACGCTACGACGACGTCTTGGCTAAGTCATGGCTTTTTGGGGTTTTGGTTTTAGTTTTAGTTTTTGTTGTTTTTTTTTAGGATTTGGGAAGCTTGGAAGGCTAACTGTGTCAAGATAAGAGGTTGGTGGTAAATACGTGTGCCTGTAGCATGTTTGGTGAATCGTGTGCTGGAATGTCGTGGGAAATTATTTGTTTTTGGGCTTGGGGCGCATGTTTAAAAAATTGTTAAACGATCCAAGAGATGGAGTTATTTATAAAGGAATTCGTTGGTTTTTAAGCTTTTTTGGCATTCAATTGCAATTTAAATATAATGGATAGTAAATTAAAATTAATAAAATTGTTATGTAGTTAAAACAGCAAAAGAATGTGTTAACAATTTTAAAAACAACTACAATTGACAATTTAAGAGATTTGTGCTTTGGAAATTCTTGGCATATGTAGGTAAAATTGTGGACATAGTGGATTAATTTAGTTTAACTTAGAAAAATAATGACCAAGTGTTTTTGATTTGGTGTTGAAATTTTGCATGTAAATGATGTGTTATTTATAACTTCAGTTTAGTTTGACGAAATAAGTAATAAACCTTCTTCGGTTGTAGTGGAAAGTACAGAAATAAATTCTTTAGCCGCACAACACGAATGCTTTTTTTTTTTGTTTAAATGCGATGGAAATTTTTAAAAGGCATTTGGTAATAAAGGGTAAAGGGAAATAAATAATACACCTTCTTCGGTTGTAGTGGAAAGTACAAAAATAAATTCTTTAGCCGCACAACACGAATGCTTTTTTTTTGTTTAAATGCAATGGACATTTTTAAAAGACATTTGGTAATAAAGGGTAAAGGGAAATAAGTAATAAACCTTCTTCGGTTGTAGTGGAAAGTACAGAAATAAGTTCTTTAGCCGCACAACACGATTGCTTTTTTTTGTTTAAATGCGATGGAAATTTTTAAAAGACATTTGGTTTTAAAGGGTACCGAGTAGTGTTTAACCCTTACTACTGGTTGTTCAATACAGTGTGATTTTTAACAACTTTTGTAATCATTTCAATTTCACAATATGGTTTGCTGTCTCTTATATATAAACAGGTATTTATTTTAAGACAAGAGACTTTGCTTTGGAATTGTGTGGATGGGTCATTTGTTGCACCAAAGTATGATGCCATATTTCAAAGAAATCAGCTTTCTATTTCGGGTTTCCGATCCATTTACCATCTTGAGATTTTATTAGCCGGTTTTGTGTCAGACGCTTTGCTCTGATATTTTAGGGGTTATAAGCGTCCGGCGTCAGACTTTTCAGAAATCTACTTAGTAACTCATTTTGTTACTTGCAGATTCTTTTTTAAGGTCAGGGACTACACGAATATGAAATACTTTACCACATTATTTCTATTTCTGTCATTGAAATATTTAGGAATTTTAAGCCAATGTGCATCTAACCGACAATTCCTTTCAAAGCCTGTCTTTTAACTGTGGAAAAATCTACTTGTTTAGTACAGATATTCGTTCTTTAGCCGTACTGCAAGAATGCCCAATACCTTACAACACTCTGTCTTTTCCATATATTTAGGAATTTAAAACCAATGTGCACCTAAACCTTCTTTATTCTTATCTGAATGCTACCACACAGTTTTTGGCATAAAAAAGGGTACCAAAAAACCCTTGAGTTCTAAAAATGATATAAATGCTTGGTGGAAACTCTGGACTCAATTTACTTTAGATTTACTTTCTGCTGAGGATTTTCGACAACTGTGACTTGTTTGTAATTTTTTTTTTTGGATTTGATGTTTCAGTAAGGTGCAGTCAATTATTTAACAAATTTGAAGCAAAGTTTCTTCTGGCGCCTTCGTTCAAAGGTCTATCATTCTTCTACTGTCTCATACCGTTCCATATATGTACCACGATGAACTTTAAGATAGCTGAAAACAAATAACATATTAAGACTTAACCCAAAAATCCACCTTAATTGGTTCCCTTAAATCGTGCAAATAACAACCAATTGGCAACCAATAGAGAGGTAGGTACGGTACACCTCTATTAAATCTCTGTCTATCGACAAAATTCCCCAATTAGTTTCACGAAAATGTATACATATGCCATATATACTCCTTTAACCTCTCCCAAAGCTAATCACTGGCGATCACCAAACCAATCCCAAAACTATCAAAAAACCTATCTTTTACTTAGCATGACTCATTCTAATAATATGGACAATTTAAGTTCCAAAAAAGCAAAAAAAAAAAAAATACAACCAATAATCAAAGTCTCAAGACAGTCTCTCCTTCAAGAATCCAAGTGGCAACTAAATACGTGTAAACAAGCAAACAGCATATGTGAAAAAAAGCAATAAAGTTTTTTTTCCTTCATTTTTGTCAATTTTTTACCTGAAGCTTGTACAAACTGCAGAAATAAAGCCAAAAAAGACGTTGAAAAGACAAAGAACCAAACATTATAAACAACAACTAAACCAACACGATACATTCTATAAACAATTTAGTTGAAACACCAGAAAGACACACCACTTCACCATCATCAGGCACCAGAAAGGAGCAAATCTGTCGGAAATCATGCCACAGAGATATATCCACAATTTTACGGGATAATTGCCAGTGATCACGACATGCCAGGCGAAAGTCACCATAATAGAATAAACTGAGCTTAGCGCGCAGGAAGGCTTGCAGGCAGGCAGGAAGGTAGGCAGGAAGGCAGGTAAGTAGGCAGGCAGGTTGGCTGGAGCGACCAGACCAAATGGACAGAGAACGTCAGAAAGACAGATCGCGACTGAATTAGAAAAGATACACAGAAACTCACAGATGGATGGCTGAACGCTGAGCTGCTGCAGCAATTTCCACCATCAGTTTTAGCAGCAGCAGCAGCTTAGAGTCTCAGATCTCAGACCTTCAATCAACAGAGGGACACACACTCCAGCCGCAGCTCTCAGCTCACGAATATACACAACCCACAACGATTGCTCGCGCAAATTGTTTGCGCCACACCAATTGAATTCTAATTTCGTCGTTACATCTATCAATCCCGATCCAATCCAGCACCAGCACCAGCTTTAGAGTACCACCACCGTGCAGCAGCAGGCAATTCCAGAGCAGAGCAAAGCACATAGAATTCCTTTAATCGGTGATGGTGTTGGCCTTCATTGGTCTTGTTTTTGGTTCTTTTTGGAACTAACTCCTAGATCACAGCATGAGGACTCTGCAGACGGTTCGGTGGTTCTGGTGCTCGATTTGGTGAAATTACAGTGAGCGAGCAAACAAAAAACCATATTGCAACTTTCAAGGTGCTCCAGAGAAGGCGGGCGTTTGTGCTGCGCTGCACTGATTTCGTTTTTCTAGAGCACGTGCCACACGAACTAAATTGATTTCGCCAGTAGGTGGAATTATAGCACTCGGATCGTTGCCTTCATCATCGTCGTCGTCAGTCGTAGTCGGTCGTCAACATCGTTACAGCAGCAGCAGTATACAGCAATTCATCCATCTATCTGGCGAGTGTGTAATTTGCAGATTTCGATTATGGTCCATTCGGAACTAAAACTCTATACTTACTCCGCCAGGACCGTTGGCGGAGCCCTTTAATTTAAAAAAATTGCGCAAAGTTAAATGATTCATTAAAAATCTGTTGTGCCCGGAATGACATTCTATTTATTTGTTGTATCACGTAGGTAAATGGCCATCAGCCGGCAGCACGCTTCATGGAGTTTCAAACGCTCTTAGGTAATCTACCAGAGCACACAGCAGCGCCAGCGAGTGAAAACTCTCTTTCTACGTTTTATCGACTTCCTGGATAGATGCTCTCTGGTGCTCCTTATACTTGCAGCAGGGATTAATTTCGTTCTTGCATCCAGTAAGTTTTTGTTAGAGGCAAAGGCACAAAAATTCTCAAGAGTTTTTGCACATCACATGTGAACCCTTGTGAAGACCTCTGGCATTCTGACCCTCTTGCAGATGTATTTGTGGCGTGCCGCGCTGCTCTGCGCCAGCAGTCTCGCAGTGCACCAAGATTCGAGGAAAATCTCTGCAATGCGGATGGGAATATGGTCATTGGGTTTGAATTTAAGTTTGAGGTCTTTAGTTTGTCTTATGCTCCATACGAGCATAACGAACGGCGCAAAGCGACCGAGACTAAGTCTTACACTTTGGCTTGACTTTAAGCTAAAGTAGGTATATGTAGGTACATTGTACATGGAATCTCTTGGCATGCAACTAGATCGGTTCGACTTGGCATTTTAATAATGTTGTTTTTATTGTATGTTGTGTGGCTGAGTCTCTGAGGCTCTCTGCGCTTAAGTTATCTGAACCTTGGGGTTATAGAGATTGGCCACATACTTGTAATGAATTTAATTAGTTCAGGTTGCATATGGGTCGGATTTAGTTGCAGCTCAGCGGCTATAATAAGTGGAACTGGAATGTTGTCTGGGCTTTAAAACAATTCGAATGTCGTCAACGTTGCCAAACGCAAAACGTATTCCAAAAGGTTGTGAAAAGTTCATGGTTTGTGCGGCCGAAATACAAAACGAAACATTGTAACAGATTTTTTCTGCGAACGGTTAAGCTCTGAGTTGCGACTTTTTTTGTTTTAAATCAGTCAAACCAGGTACGAGTGACTTGTAAAAGAGAAGCAAATCGGTTAAAAAATCAGGCGAGGATCAGTGTGACTAAATTTTGTCCTATTCCAAGACAATTTATTTTAGGAAAAGTTTGGGATGCCTTGAATGCTCTTTAATCTCATGACAATTTCCCATGTCAATTTTTTTAATGAAAATTAGTGTCAGTCAAGCTGAACAAATGACAGATAATTTGACATAAGCAGTCTCAGCATTAGAGCCGTTCTTAACTTTCAAAGTTTTTTTTTTAGAATTTCATAAGTTGCACGTGTTGTTCCACGCAATGTCTATTTATTGTCACTGGATTAATGACAGCCAATTTGACAGATGTGACTTCAACAATATGGCTGCTATCAGTTGTCGAAGTTCTCCCGTTCATTTAATAAATTACCCGTGTTGTAAGACGCAATATCTGTTGATTGCCACTGGATTAATGACAGCAATTTTGACAAATGTAACTTCAATAATATGGCTGCTATCAGCTATCGAAGTTCTAGCGTATATTTAATAAGTTACTCGTGTTGTAAAACGCAATAACTGTTCATGGTCACTGGATTAATGACAGCCATATGACATATGTAACTTCAACAATATGGCTGCTATCAGCTGTCAAAGTTCTCCCGTACATTTAATAAGTTACCCGTGTTGTAAGACGCAATATCTGTTGATTGTCACTGGATAAATGACAGTCAGTTTGACAGATGTAACTTCACTAAAATGTGTGCCATTAACTGTCAAAGTTATTCCGTGAAAATTTAATAGCTGCCCGTTGTTACTGAATAATTTGACAGCCAATTTGACAGATGCAACCTTAGCGTTGGGGCCGTTCTTAACTTCTTATTTGCCCTTGTTGTTGGACGCAATATATTTATAGAGTTACTGAATAAATGAGAGCTGATTTGACAGATGTAATTTTAAGAATATGGCCGATATCAGCTGTCAACGCTCTTCCAAACAACTTTACTAGTTTCACCCAATCTCTTTTCATAGTTTCTGTATAAATTACAGCTGATTTGACAGATGTGACTTCAACAAAATGGCTGCTATCAGCTGTCAAAGTTCTTCCGTACCTTTAACAAGTTACCCGTGTTGTAAAACGCAATATCTGTTGATTGTCGCTGAATAAATGAGAGTCAGTTTGACAGATGTAACTTCACTAAAATGTGTGCCATTAACTGTCAAAGTTATTCCGTGAAAATTCAATAACTGCCCGTTGTTACTGAATAATTTGACAGCCAATTGGACAGATGCAACCTTAGCATTAGGGCCTTTCTTAACTTTCAAAGTTCTTGCGAAGAATTCAATTTTTTGCCCGTGTTGTTGGACGCAATATATTTTTAGAGTTACTGAATAAATGAGAGCGGATTTGACAGATGTAATTTTAAGAATATGGCCGATATCAGCTGTCAACGCTCTTCCATACAACTTCATAGTTACTGTATAATAATACAGCTGATTAATTTGACGGGTGTAATTTCAACAAAATGGCTGCTATCAACTGCAAAAGTTCTTGCGTTCAGATTTTATTTTAGGTTCTTATATTTTCAACCTCAAACTTCTATCTTACAAAAGAGCAAAAAAGCAGAAAAATAAAATTCCTTAAATTTTTAATAAAATCCCCATAAGTAAGTTGATCTGATAGCTGGATTTGTGTGTGCTTCGTTACACGTTCACATATTTTCTTGTAAAATTCACATCCTTAACCTTACACAAACGACGACGACGATGAATATAGGGACGTAGAGCTCCCAAAAAAGATGACTTGATAAAGTCCCATTTTTACGATCAACCTGTTTTTTGAGACAAGACTTACCAACTTACACTAAACATTCCTCTTTTATTTCTACCATCGATCTGTAATGAATTTCAAGATTCCCTCTGCACCTACTCGTACCATCACAATCATACAATCATTAAAAAGAAGGAACGAAAAACAATCAACTTCCATCTGCATTCCGTTCATATTTTAAACTCAAACCCAAAACTTCGACATACTAAACGTCGTCGTAACATATCGTAACATCATCGATATGAAGGCTAAATTTTTCTATAGATCCACCAAAAAGGCTTGAAAAGCATTGATGCATAATAAATTCAACTTTTAATGCATCCCCATCCCATACGACCGACCGACGACGACGACGACGACGGGAAAGAATCGCACATGGAAATCAATTCACATACGGATACGGAGGCGCGCATCACAGCAGCAACAACAGTCCAACAGTGGCGACATGCATCTCGAGGCGCTGCGCGGAATGTTTATAAGAACCCATATCTCGCACCATCTAAATGTGTAACTGAGTCTTGCGAATATATTATTTTGCTTGCGGCTAGGTGGCGGTACTACCTGCGTACTATCTGAATAAATTAAAACCAAGATCATCAGACGCGTCCAATTGCCACCATCATTGCAGTCGGCGGTGGTGAGTCGGTTCGGTGCGGCCACCATCGCAGTTATATTGTGAAAACTTTACTTCCCCATGACGCTGACGCTGAAACTGACGATGACGGTGATGACGGAGACAACAGACGTGATGCCACTGCTGTGAATGTGAAGCCTCTCTTATCCAGACCCAAAATCTCTCAAGACCTCGAATCCCAATTCCCTCTGATTGAATGGTATTTTCGTGAACGTACCGCTGGCTGCGCCGCCACTGCCGCCACGAAGTACATATAAGGCATATGAGCGCCAGCGCACTTTGACAATAAATTTGTGACCGCCATCATCGGAAAAGGTACACATCACACAAGGGTACCCCACCGACAACGACGAACGTCAACACCGATCGGGACCGGGAGGCAGGCATCCATATTCACCAAGTCACAACAGGGGGAAGATTGAGTTGATTTTGATGCAATCAAGATGGAATCATAGAAAACGTGAGGTGACTCTCTGGCTGTGGTAGCAATTTGAATCCCAAGTGCGGGTGGCATTAAGAAATAACACTCTCTGTGAAGTAATCCGCCAGTGGCAGCAGCAGCGGTGGCTCCGCGATGGATGGTAGGTGGTGGCATTGGCAATTTTAGCACAGATCCATAAGTATCGAGTATCGGTCGACCATCCCTCTAGCTCAAGCTTGTGGGTCGGGGGCCATAAAGAAGCTTAAAGTAGCCCACCTTTGCATATGTACAAACGCGACGACTACGACGTATGTATGCGCGAAAGTCGTGACAGTTTTTAAATATTGCATTCGATTTGAAGATTGACGTGCGCGCATGCGGGCCTGAGCTGAGCTGGCACTCCGCATATTACTTCCCTTCCGTCATAGCACATCCACCGCTACCTAGAGGCTCAGTTCGAAAGCTGGGATGGATGGCAGTGATGAAACTTAAAAATTCCTACGACTCAACACCAATATGGAAATATTCAAATGAATCGCACGATGGCTTATGAACCCATTTTTGGGGGCTCGGACCTATGGAGTGAGAGTGAGGTTAAGTACATGTGCACGTACCTACAATAAAAAAAAAAACAGAACAACGACGACGCCGACGACGACGACGCGAAGTTCGAGTTGTTTATGTCACGTAGTCCCTGCTCATAGGTGATTTACTTACCCGAGGGTACCTATGTACTACCTATATCGGAGGCTTGCGCGCTATTGTTTTGGCCATAATGACCCCCTTTGGTGTTCGGTTGTTCGTTGATCGGGCTCAGATATTATGTTCTTTTTATGGTCATTGAAGCACTCTGATGTTGGCCAATATGGGTGCAGTTTCTACAAATCGCTCGAAATGTATAAGGATTTGGTTTTTTGGTTTTTGGTTTGTTGGGCGTTTGTTTCGTTTGTTTACTTGCAAGTTGCAACTCCGCCAACCAAATGGGGTCACTAAGATTCTAAAAGGTATTCATAAGGTACCATTATAGTTCCATACAGCAGCATACAGCAGCGTTTGGGATTGTTTCAGTCTCACAGTTATCGAAAAGGAAAAGAGATTAATAAATGTGTACAAAGTTTTTGAGGGATACTTTGAGCTCTGTGCTAAGTGGATTATTGTTGAGTGATTGGAGCCAAAGTAAGATTGTTATGTCGCTAAGATAAGTTTGTTTTTATGTGTTTATCAAAAAAAAACAAGCGCACAAATTAATGGCTTGGGTTGGGTTGGGTTCTTTATAATTTTTGAGGAGAAGGCAGCAGATGTCAATCCGCACCACAAAATCCCAATCTTATAGCCCATATACCTCGATACAAGCTACGACGACGGACGACGTTAGGAAACGACCATGAAACTAAAAGTTATACCATTAAAGAAACATGTCCGGCTGGTTATGTTGTTTTGGGTTTTGGATGGATAACATATAAAAGTACTGCAAAAAAAAGAAGTCGTTTTCTTTTTGGCAAAGATTTGTCATTTTAAAAAGCTTAATATATTGCAGCAGCTTACAGTCCTTAATCGCTATGATAAATTTATAGTTTATTTTGTATGTGTTACTATGACAGATATTTAAGAATGTTTGTTACGTGTTAAGAGCTTATATTGCTAAGTGGTAAATGTGGAGGCCTATAGCAGAGTGCGTAAGCTACACATACTGTGGATGTGGGAGTGGCGCTCCGGATTCAATTATATTCAATGGAAGTAAATAGGTTCCACTGAAGTCTAATTGCTTGATTTTTGAATCAACAGAATGGTTTTGAGTTTTTTTTTGAACTTCTCTAGGGTATTTCTTAGACGTGGAATGAGCTGTTTTAAAGGTATAGTTGTCTATGGTTTGACAGTTGAGATTGCCAAACTGTTCAGTAAGGTTTGGTAATTCATCATGAGTCGTTTAACGCCAGAACTATGTTTCCAAATTGTGAAAATTAACTTTGACAACATAAATCTTGGGGTGAAGTTATAGAGCGCTTCGTCTATTTTAAGGTGTTAAGTCCAAAAGCAAAATTGCAGTATATGGATCGACAAAAACCCTCAAGCTATTCCAATTGTCGTGCTGGATGCACCATCTTTCGAAAGAATAAATAGCTGGCATTACGTTGATTGGTAATATGATTTCTGGCTAAGGATGGCTTGGATGTTATCTAATCTGGAGATCGATAACTTTTTGAAACATTTCTGGCCGTATATCAGCAATATGGTGGTGAATGGTGCCTTCCAAGGTCAATCGATTCGGGGTTGTCATCGTAGACTAGCGACTTTACATATTCCCACTGTGTGACATACTGCCGTCTTGTTGAATTTATAGCTCCTGCATGTTCAATTGATAAACGATACGTATTTCAAACAGAACCATGATTTTCCAAATAAATTTGCACAATTTGAAGGCGTTGTTCAGGCGTCAGTCTATTTATGTCAAACTAAACAAAAATAAATCACTTGACAGCTGTCAGTTAAAATAGTGTTGCCAACTTAAAGTTTTATACGAGGTGTGTTCAAAAAGTACCCGGAATTTTTAAATTCCGCGGGTCTGGAGAGTCCGAAGGTCAAAATTATTTTTTTATTGTGTTGGTATATATGCCCCTAAAGTGTGATCCAATTTTCAGCTATATTCACTGTTTACTTTGTCTGTGGTAGTTGCTAAGGTTCGACGTGTTTTTATGAGTTCGGCGATTTTTGCTGAAACTGCTTAATTTTGACCAAAAAAACAATCGCATGCACATTGCTCAAGAGCTGTTAAATGACGTCAACGACGATCCAAGTTTGCTTGAAAGGGTCATAACTGGTTATGAAACATGGGTGTACGGTTATGATGTCGAAACCAAAGCACTATCGTCCACCTGGAAGCATCTAACGTCAAGAACGAAAAAATCACGTCAAGTTCGATCAAATGTGAAGGTTTTGCTTACTGTTTTCTTCGATTATAATGGTATAGTGCATCAAGAGTTCTTACCACAAGGTCGCACGGTTAATAAGGAGTATTACCTTGAAGTTATGCGACGTTTGCGTGAAGCAATCCGAAAAAAACACTCAGATTTATGGAAAAACAGTTTATGGCTTTTGCACCACGATAACGCACCTGCTCACTCGTCGTTGCTTGTTCGAAATTTTTTGGCTAAAAACAATACCGTAGTCATGCCCCAACCTCCATATTCACCAGATATGACTCCGTGCGACTTTTTCCTGTTTCCAAAGTTGAAGAGACTAATGAAAGGACGGCGTTTTTCCTCGATTAAAGAAATGAAGGCAAAATCGCTGAGAAAGCTCAAGGACATATCAAAAAGTGAATATCAAGAGTCCTTCCAAGATTGGAAAAACTGCTGACATAAGTGTATTATATCTGGGAGGGACTACTTTGAAGGGCACCACATTGATGTAAACGAATAAATAAATATTTTTTTGAAAAAACGAAAATTTCGGGTACTTTTTGAACACACCTCGTACATCTAAAAAAACCGTTACGCTTACATTTGTATCTTTTGAACTTTATAGCGGCCATATTGTTGAAGCAACATCTCTCAAATATGCTGTCATTTATTCAGCATTTTTTCAGATATTGATTTTAAGATCTGTGCATTCAGCAGACCAACAATTGTCATATTTTGAGTGGTGACTTATGAGAATAAAATAAAATATATGTATGCGTTAGTTGAATGTCATCGAAAAATACTCTTTGGTCATGAAGCTTATATTAGGATGACAGGAGAACGTCATAGACTAGGATTGTCAAATTTTTAAGCTATTTAGAAGCCTTTTGAACTGACGTATTAGTACCGTTCATCCTTCTTCTTAAATTGTTCTGTCAAAATTTGAAATTGTCAAACTGACTTTTCTCTTGAATGTAAAACCTTGCGAAAACTACCCTGACATCTATGGAACTCCTATTCACATCCTTCTTTATAATCGAGCTATAATGTATTTTTTTTTCAAAGGAAATTGCTCTTTCACTTCTGGCGTTCACCTTACAAATGATAGATTCACGTGTTTGACGGCAAATTAGACGGCACTACCTTATAGCCTTTACCTAACGCTCAAGTGCACCACAAGGGAAAAGAGAATCTCAATTCAATTTCTCTGTCCGAATCGAAAAATATTCACGATTCCCCTCATGTATCGCGTTCCCAATTCCCGCCCGACGACGAACGTCGACGCGGTGCAAGACTCGGGAAGTTGTAGGATACATCGTTCGCCGATAACATCATTTATCTGTGATGGCCACTGACTCTGCCACTTACTGCGCGCTGGTGGTTTCCAAAGAGATCAAATTAAGAGTTGTGGTTATTTTTGTTTAAGCCTGCCATCACACTGACCGAACCGGGACCGGGACCGCTGCTGGGCTGAAAGTCAGGAATGAAGGAAAAAATTGACAAAATAACAAAATCAAAAAAAAAAAAACACACAAAACTGATAGCAGGCTTCTTGCGCAGCAAACAGCGCGCAGTTGAAAAATCATGCTTTTGAAGAGTGAGTCTGCTGAATCTGGACGCTAGGGGGCATTGCATTTAAATGGTTTTGATTATTTCGTATTCCGGTCGGCAATTCGCACACTACCACCATTCCACTGCGCCGCACCGGGCGGTCCATTTGGTCTAGGGTCTAGGCATCACGTATTCCTTAAAAGAAAATTTAATTTACAATTCAAATTGGTATTCTGGGAGCGCGGAAGCTGTGTGTATATGTTAAGCAATATTCCAAGACACAGTTTGGTTATGCCTTTGCTGTTCCGTTCCTTCTGCAATTCTGCATTTCTATAACCCAGACCCAACGCTAGCATACACCGTTCTGCTATAAGCGTTTGATTCAAAACCATATTAATCGTGTCCGATACTGGAGGCAATAAAAAACAAAATTTTTCAGCTCGATCCGTAAGAAATGCGCACCCCAACAACAAAAGGCGTCAAAAAACATTTGCATTTTGTCGTCCTATAAACTTAATGGAAAAATAAAATTGATTAATGTTTGATGGTCGTTAACAAGTAATATAACTGATCGTGGGTCATTGACAGGAAGAAAAATGACTTTTTACTTTTGTTGTTGCTTGAAACCGCAAGATCTCTGAGAATAATATAAGAAAATTTACTTGAATTAACCTTTGTGATCGTTTTGGGTCTTTGCTGACTTTGCAATATTTTATTGGTCAATGGATTTTTGAATTTTTGCAGAAATTTAACAAAATAAATTTAAGGTGTGTCCCTTGTTCGCTCGCTGGAAACGGAAACAATACGGTGATGACCTTTTGGCAATTTATTAGAAATCCCAATAAAGCCAAAAACAAGTTCCGTTATGTTATGGAGTATTTAAATGGAAGTGATTTATTTGTTTTTAAAACTTATGCATAAGTTAAAAATTCTTCTATTGTTGAGAGATTTCACATAGTTTGACAGTTGATACCATCCATATTGTTGAAGTTACATCTGTCAAAGTGAATGTCATTTATTCAACGAATTTAAAATTTTAAAAGCCTAACTCGAATCTGGTTAAAATCTTAATTTCCAAGTTTGAACTCAATCTACCCAATGGTTAAGATTAGAAGAAAGGACATACAGGCATAGAAAAACGGAAGAATTCGCTGGATCTAGTTTTTTCGATTTCTTTACCAATGTTATGTCATTTTATTAAAATTGTATTACATTATTTTTACGAATGCAATACTTCTCATATAACAGTTGTTTTTCTTAGAGGTATAGAACTTTATGTTGGCAACACTATTTTAACTGGCAGCCATTTTGTGTTGAAAGGGCTCGATATGTCAAAAATCTAATTTAAAATATAATGCCAGGAGTTTATCTTTCGAAAAAAAGTAAATTTCATGTGAATATAAAAAAATAATCTTTCTTTTCTTCGATTTATAAGTTCTATACCCTTAAAAAATACCTTTTATCAAATTTTCTTAGTCGAAGATCTGATACTGTACAAATTATGAATATCGGTTTTATTAGGCACTAAAAACTTTTAGCATACTTGCATTAAAAAATAGGACTTTAATAGGTTGAACTATATTTCCAAGATATTTTTTCTTTGGAAATCCATTTGAGTAAAAAGACAACTTCTTGGCATTTTCTTTTGCGGAAAATGAAAAATATTTTATCTACTTTGTTCCATTTATTTACTATCCATGAAGCCAGTATACGCGTTCAAGCTATGGGTGCCATCATATTGCTTCAGTAATCATCGTTAGACCTCTTTTTCTCATAGGTGGTCTTGTTATTTTTCTCATTGCTTCGTTCGCACTTGCGTTGGAATGCTGAAAGTCTTTAAAATTTCCCAAGGTGTTTGCAATGTCTTAAACGGAACATTAAAAAAAAAAACCAACGCAAAAACGCTAAAGAAGCTTCCATAACCGATACATGAATGTGATGTGCGGTGTGGTGTGGTGTGGTTAACTGCGGAAAAGTACAACAGTAAAAAACTATAGGAGTATTTGCACTTAGCACTCCTCTAGTCCAGTCATTTTTCATGTAGTATAATGATGAGATGAAAGAGTCCAACTCCAAATTAGGTAACTGTCAGTAGTGTCAGTTTATCTATCACCTTTCTCGAATTGCGTGTCCAATCACCTTGGAAGCAATTGAATACAAAGTAGTCGTCGACCATCAGCATCCAGCAATCCACGCTTCTTTACATCAGTCATTCATGGATTCGTTTGCCTTTGATTTGGTTTTCTGATGGTCATGGTGATGGTGATGATGATGGTAGTTCTAAGTAAAATTATTGCTATTTGCCCAACCAAACATCAAACCATCATTTATTGTGTCTTGCAACAATGTTGCAATAATATTTGCTCTACCGCAGTTGCAGTGGCAAGGAAATCTTAAAGGCTTGGGCTTGGTGGAATTTGGTGAGTGGTTTCACACATCCAATAAGGGCAATCGGAAGAATGGCTAGAATGTAAAATATAAGTTCTTTAATGAACAAAAAGTGCGGTATAAACTAAAGCTAGAGAAGTTTGAATACTTCTTGAGTATCTAGAGAGTGCAGTTTGCACAATTATGAGCAATTATATTTTTTATTTTTCGTCGGACAAGTCTTGAGACCGACCGCTGCGTGCGGTGGAGTGGCTGATGAAGATTTGAAGCTATCATAAAGACGCAGACATGAATTGAAAATAGTTCCTAGAAGGGATTGTTTTTAAGTCATTTAAAATAAATTCTTTTTCCATATTTTCTAAGTGTGAACTTAGAAGTTTTTTCTCAACGTGCACAAAGCAAAGAATAGAAGGATCAGAATCAATGGCATTGCTGTCTTCATCCTTTTTTGTTATGAATACAAAATGTTGATAATGCTGGAAGTTGTATTTAAAGGGAATTTTCTTTGACTTCCACCGGATAATAGGCAGAAAATATTTTTTTTACATTTAATATTAGCTGTTTAATTTTACTACAGCTTAATACTTAAAATTCTTCAATACAATTTAAAATTTTTTAATTTGTTGATATATTTAACCATTCAAGAGTGTTTTTTCTAGATTCTAAAGGGTACTATAGCTAGTTATGCTTGTTTTCCACTTGGTGTTTTAGTAGGTATCAATATCAAACCTGAAATGAATAAAAAAAACATTAAAAAAATTAAACTGCGTCAATAATTGACACTTAAAAAAAATTGGTCATTCAAGAGTGAGTCTCTAGATTAGTATATTCCTTTACATAGTTTAAAAGAACATATAGAATTTTGATAACAACACTAACAATAATATAAAATATATATTGTCAAACAAAAATGCGTCACTTATTGACACTCACGAAGAAATTTCATACAAAAATGAGTCTCATTACTTATCCTTACAAACTTTAAAAGAAACAGACGACTGATAGAAGGAATTAAAATGTCAAACGTCATTTACTAAAACAAAAATTGCGTAAATTATTGACACTCAAGTAGATTGTTCATTTAAGAATGAGTCTGTCGATTAATACTTATATTTAAGGAATTCAAGAGAAAAAGACGAAAGACAACAGCAAATAAATTGTCAAACGTCATTTATAATAACAAAATGCGTCAATTATTGACACTCACTTAGAGTGTTTATTCAAAAATGAGTCTCTGGATTTATACTTGTCTTTAAGAAATTTAAAAGAAAAAGACGACTGACAACAGAAATTATATTGTCACACGTCATTTACTAAAAAGAGACTGGGATGCGACCCACACTGATAACTTCACACCCCGTCTGTCGATTTGTTTTGCTTAAAAGTTTGTAGGTTTTAGTGTTGTGTTAAAAAAGTTGTCAGTTGAATTATTCTTGAAAAATTCAATTTTACCAACAATATTTTTCATATGTTGAAATAGTTTTATTTCAAAATCTAGTTTTGTTAAATAGATTTTTAGTCGAAAACAAATTTTTACCAATTTTAGTAGCATTTCTTAAAATTTTGTATTTCTTATATAAACAAATACAAATTGGATGAATGAAATTAATTTGAGAGATATCGAGAACCGAACATCAATTTTTACCAAATTTGAGTACTATTATTTGTAGATTTTATTTTTTTTATGAAAAAAAAAGGACTGTTGTATTCTTATAAAAAAATTACTGAATATCGAAAACAATATTTTCTGTAAAATAAAATAAGTTTGAAACTAACATTTTTAATTTTTGAAAAGCTATTTGAGTCGAAAGTAAATTTTTACCAAGTTTTAGTATTGTTGTTTTTTAGGTTTTAATTTTTTGTAAAAAAAATGTCAATTCGATTTTCTCAAAATTTTATCGAATGTTAAAAACAATATTTCTTATAAGATAAAATTAGTTTGAAGCCAATATCTCAAAGTTTTGAAAATACTTCGAAAAACAATTTTTACAAACTTTTGTTAATTTTTATTTAGGTTTTTATTTTTTGTAAAGAAACTGTCAATTCGATTTTTCTCAAAATTTGTCCGAATGTTGAAAATAATATTTCTTATAAGTTAAAATTAGTTGGAAACCATAGTCTCAAATTTTTAAAAAGATATTTGAGTCAAAAATCTGTTTTTACCAACTTTTATTAATTTTTTTAGGATTTTATTTTTTTGTAAAAAAACAATCAATTCGATTTTTCTCAAAATTTTACTGAATGTTGACAGAAATATTTTTTAAAAGATGAAAGTAGTTTAAAGCCAATATCTCAAAGTTTTGAAAAGATATTTGAGTCGAAAATCAATTTTTACCTAATTTTATTATTTTTTTTTAGGTTTTTATTTTTTGTAAGAAAACTGTCAATTTGATTTTTCTCAAAGTTTGTCCAAATATTTAAAAAAATATTTCTTATACATAAGTTCAAATTAGTTTGAAGCCATAATCTCAAATTTTTGAAAAGATATTTGAGTTGGAAATCAATTTTTACCAATTTTTGTTAATTTTTTTTTTAGGATTTTAATTTTTTTTTGTTAAACAACTATCAATTCCATTTTTCTTAAAATTTTTCTGACTGTTTAAAACAATATTTCTTATAAGATAAAATTAGTTTGAAGCTATAATCTCAAAATTTTGGAAAGATATTTGAGTCGAAAATCAATTTTTACCAACTTTGAGTAATGTTTTTTTTAGGTTTTTATTTTTTATAAAAAAAACTGTCTATTCGATTTTTCTCAAAATTTTACCAGATGTTAAAAACGTTATTCTTCGTTGCACAAAATTGTTTTGGAGATAAAATCATTTTTTATTCGTAAAATTTTCGAGGTGACAAAATTTTGTTTTCAGTTTTTTTTTATTTATTTACAAAAAAACAGGTTAATTGGATTTTTTTCCAAAAATATACCCACGCAATTTTCCTGAGAGCCCTTTCTGCATCTTTCTGCATTATTATCTGTATAACAAAACTTATTTGAAGTCGATATCTCTACTGGTTCTTGAGCTATGGACGACGAAAAAAACGTCGCGAACGGACGTACACACGCACACACAGACTAATTTCTAAAAAACTTTTATTTCGACTCTAGGGACCTTGAAACGTCGAGAAATGTAAACATTTTCAATTTGACAAGTCGGACCCATAACAATAACTTCCTATGTTAAGTTAAACAAATTGAGTTAATTATTAACATTGATTGTTTATTTAAGAGTGAGTCTCTAGATTAATACTTACCTTAAAGGAGTTTTAAATGACAAGATGACTGATACCAACACCAACAAATGGGAAAATGAAATAATTGTCAACTGCATCATTAAAAAATAACGCGTCAATTATTGACACACATCAAGATTGGTCATTCATGAACATTTTTTTAATCCGTTCATTACTTTCTCAAAAAAATTAAAAAATAAAATAACGGTTCCATTTTTTTGTATATTAAAGTTAAGAAAAAAGTTTTTGAGAAAATTCGAATTTTCGATTTTTGAAAAAAAAAACAGCTTGAACCCTTCAATTTAAAGTTTGAATTCAATCTACCCAATCGTTAGCCTGTGAAGTCGGAGACAGACAGAAGAAAAAAAGTAACACTAATCGTAAAAGACCATTTTTCGGCATCTCGGGTTTCCTGACTTCTTAAATGCGAAGCATTTAAACCTTATTTTTTGTTTTGATAAATAATAAAATATTTATTCCCTTTCAGAAAAGAATGGTGCATTGCATTTGAACACGTCTAACTATTAACAGTTCGTGAAAAAACACAAAGCAATTAATTTATAATGTCAAAGTTCAGATGTTATATAGATTTAACGAATTACTAAAAGTCGAAGAAGCCATTTTGTAATATACATAGTTAGATTTTAAGAGATAGTTAGATCTTAGGTTGATAAAAATTACCTGAAGCCTTTGATTGTTAATCAGTCCAAATTTTTCAACTAGTTTGAAAAGAGGAATACATTTTCAAGGACTGATATAACCTTTTAAACTTGTTCTCAGACATGTTGCTGTTACATAAAAACTTCTGGTTACAAAATAAAACGTTTTTTATCGCCGATTCCATTTTTAAGTTGTATTTTTAACTATTTATTTATTATGCTTCAAATTCCGTTCAAAGTGCAAACCTCTGCCACATGCAACATGATGTCGTATAAAATGTTGCAAAAGTTTTTGTTTTTCCACCATAGACTTCTAAGGATATATGTAGTTGCGTTACCTTATGTCTGGTAAAGCAGTTTCAAGATCCCAAAATACTCGAATTCTTAAATTCAAAAACATCCATCATAGTCTCGGTACTCGGTGTCTTCATAGCTACTGGCCTTTACATTTGCCACTTTAGTTTAGAACAAACTGATGAAACTTCTTTGCATCGTGCGTCGTTGTGGCGTAGCGTCGAGTACGTCGGTCGCATAATTGTCTCTTGCGTCGCACATGCGTCTTTTCATCTAACCTCATTGCACTTATAGTTTAGTTAGTACAGTGTTGTAGTTAAATGGTGTATCTAGTCACCCATAAGCATATTATATTGGCGGATGATGGTGATGGTCTACAAAAGAATAAATAACGAAAAAAGTCGAGAATCTATGAATCTGTGGACAAGTCTCTTCTAGACGGATATTAATGGCATTTAATTATACGATAAATTCATTGTGACATTGAACACAAACGCTAAATTTATGCAAAAGATATATACGCGACGATGACGACGCGAACGACGACGACGACGCCCGTATCTCCGAAGGCTCTGTGCTGGGTTGATGCTTTGCACGAAGAAGAAGAAGAACACCATAAGTATACCGAGTACGAGTACAACAGAGTACCTACTTATTCCTGCTTTAGAATCAAAATGTTTACAATTTTGGTACAGATCGTTTTGGTTGTTGTTGGTGTTGTTGTTGGTGGATGGTGCAGGAGTGTGGAGGCTAAGGACCGAAGAGGTGGTTAGTTTAGTTATTCAGAGTCTGGCAGCAATATAGGCGATAGATTCTGGTCCTAAAAGACGTGTCGCAATTTGTTAATGTTTTCGACTATAAATTTAGCGAATTTGTCCGACACTACGGCACGCATAGTTCGCTTTGATGATTTACTGAACGGAATGTGGCATGCTACGTGATGTCGGTCGCTAGTTCGTTCGTTTGGTTGGTTTGTTGGTCGGTGGTTCGGTTGATCGTTGTACACCTCAACAGCCATCGTAACTCCCCCGTCCCCCGTTCCCCTTCCACCCGATGTTCTATTACATTACGGTGATCATCAGCAAATTGCTCCCCTATAAGAATACGAACGAGTGTTGTAAAAAGATGGGGTCCTTGGTGATCTTTCAGCGAATGCAATTATATCGCAAATGAACAGGCAAAGATTAATAACTCAAGACATTGCCATCTGCTAAATATATACCAATAATGTTGTGTGCCTTTGCCTATAGCCTGCATAGCCTTTATAGCTTATAATGCCTATTAGTTTTATTGCAGTAATAGGGTTGCCGCACCATTTATAAGTGTGTGGCATGCGTGAGAGTACGGATTGCCGCCTCGCGCCACACCGCGTTGAAAGAGTGTTCCTCTATGTGTATAAAAACAATTCTAAAAACAAAAACATTTTATTTGCATTGCATAGAGTGTCTCGTTCGTTCACTTTGCCAAAATGATTAATCTCACCTGACACATCCTGAAACCACTATATTGCGGGATTGGGAGTAAAACATAAATGTGTTATGTTCAGGCTCGGAAAATGCGTCGGGAACGTTTTTTTTTTATTTATTTATTTTTTTTTTAAAGAAGACCTGCCAATTTAGTGTGTGGTTTTAATGTTGTTTCGTCATTTAAGTTAGGTATATGATGACAGATGGCCCGATGGGGCTTTGAAGGAAATTAATTTTTGTTATGAGTGGATTATGGTGTCAGTGAGTTTTCATTTATATACAAACGTTTGTGAGTATTTAAAAATGTTTGTTTATTTCCCCGTCTATTATGTGGTGTTGGTCTTATGTGTGTGTCATTAAATGACGCAGTTTGAAGTAGTTTGTGTCATTGTCAGTCATTTTTTCCTTTAAAACTCTGATTCACTCTTGAAATAACTATCTTCGAGAGTATCAATAATTGACGCAGGTTCTTTGTCGAATATAGCAGTTTTAAAATTTAATTTTCTCATTTTTTGTCTTGTTCTTCATTCTTCTGTTCATGTCTGTTTTTACTCCTAAATCAAAAATATTCTTGCGAGTGTCAATAATTGACACAGTTTTCCTTTTTGTTCAATGAATCGGTTTGAAAATTTATATTTCTCTATAATTGTGTTGTTATTCATCATCATTTCGTTTTTAACTCTTTAAGGAAAAGTATTAATCTAGAAATTTTTTGATAAGTGCCAATAATTGACACAGCTGTTTTTGTTGAATTCTTGCTCGAACATTTAATTTTTTCATTTTTTTGTTGTCATCAGTCATTTTTTTCTTTCAAACTCAAAAAAGGTTAGTACCAATCTAAAATGGAAAATCTACATGAGTGTCAATAATTGACACAGTTTTTTATTTTTTGAAGAACGTACATAGTTTAAAAGTTAAATGTCCCCATTTTTTGTGTTGTTTTCTTTTTAAAATCGTTAAGATAAGTACTCATCAAGGGTCTCACTATTGTTTTTTGTTAAATGACTCAGTTCAATAATTTAATTTTCCCATTTTTTCTTGGAATATACATATATAAAGTATGGCATATTTTGCATTCCCAAACAATTCGAGGTCAAGATTTTAATCAAACATGAAAGTAAAGAGTTGAAAACAGTGGCCCAGGTGATTGCATTCATCTGTCTGCCCCCCCTACTTTCTTGGATTTTTAACATAGGTTAATTTAATTATATTTTCAAAACACGATACCTCAAAAACGGGTCAGAATTTTTAAATTTAAAAAACAGTATTGATTTTCGAAAAAAATAATAAGTTCATTTAAATTTTTTTAGATAAACTTATTTTGCAGGTACATTTTTAAATCTAAGAATCGAGCAAGCTAGTCATGGATTTTATTTGAAACGATTCAATTTAAAATGGAGGACGCATAGCGTTTTTGGGATGTTTTATGGTTTTTGAGTAAATTTTTAATCATAGAAGTTAGTAGAATATTTTTCCAGATAAATTCAAAATTTTTTAAATCTGTTGAAAATTGTCTGAAGTAAGAATTCGCCTAACTTAAAAAATGTAGTATTATACCTAAATTCAAATACTGAGTACTTAAAGGTTTTTTTCCCGGTTTTAGGACAACATTTTTTAGGTGGTAGGTCCATCATGGTCAAATTATAAATACGCTTTTTTGAAAATTTTAGGGTGATCTAATTACTTAACAATATAATGTTTGATCTATTTTTCTGTTAGTGGATAAAATAGTTTAATTTGTTTTTTATTTTCTCAGTGCAGGTATTTTATAAATTTATTTAATAAATTGAAATGAAATAATAAAATCAAGAAATTCCGATTTGATTTGAAACAAAAAAAAAAAACTGCGCGTTTTACAAAAACGGCCTCAGACCTTATGTCGTCGTCGTCGAAAGCCACCAGCAATAGCATAACATAACAAATTGCAGATGCGATTATAAAAATATTTCATATTAAATTAAATTAAAAATTGCAAACAATTTCATAATATGTAATGTGTATATAATTACAATTGCATCCAACACTCCAACTATCTATAAGTTGTTATTTTATTTATTTTTTAAAATTGTTTTCTCTCTTATTAAAAATTCCAACCACATTTCTTCCACACACCAGATTTAGAGCAATACTTGTGAGAAGAATTTAAAAAAGAAAATAAATCAAACTTGAAGCTTTATAGTTAGTTTTATGTATAATATACAATATACATGTGGTTGTTGTTGTTTTTTTTTGTATTATAGGTTAAAGAGGAAAAAATAAAAATGGACTACGTGCAGCACTTCAGGTGCATATTATTGTTGAACAATACAGAACAACAACAAAAAAAACTGATGCAATCCATTTGGTAAATAAAAATATAAGTTAATGAAAAATGCCCTTTTTTGAAATTCTGAACAAAGAAATTGAAATACGAGTATATGCATTTAAAATAGTAAAATGTTTTTGAGGAGAACTCGTAGAAAAATAATTAAAAAATACAAGAAATTTGCAAAAAATCCAGTATATTTAATAAAATAACAATTTTGTTTTTCCACAGCCACAAAGTAGTTATTAAAATTTACTTTATTTGTATTAAAAAAGTATCAGTTCAAGGTCTTATTTTGAAGCTATCTAGTTGGTTATTTTTCAATATAGCTATACTGACACTATTTTCAAAATGACGGAATTATTGTGCATATGTTGATACACCTTTTAAAGTGTATTTTGTTATTTCTAAAACCATTATAAACTACTTAGTCGCCATGTAGCGAGCATCAAAATTGATCTTTTTTATAGGAAAAAATGTTAGAATTTTTATATGAACAATTGTGTGGTTTCTTTTCTAGTGTAAGGTTTTTTGGAGCAATTTTCGGAAGTCTCATCAAAGTATTATTAATTATATTGATATGAGAAAAGTATTTTTTCACTTTGCTTAAAAAATCACCTACAAAATCCAGCAAGGAGAGGTAGCATTATTTTGTTCTATTCAACAATGATTTCATTTGGTACACTTAGGCGTATACGTACTTTTTTATTTTTTTATTTCCAATTGGAAGTTATTACATTATCGTTTTTATTTGTTCAATTGAAAATGTTGAAATTTCTCTCCGTTTTAATGCCACACGAATATAAATCCTTTGTTCTTAGGTAAATGTCTGATCGTGCGTGTGTACGTACGTTCGGCATACTTTATTTCGTCAGCCATTTCTTAAGAAGAAGCAGAGGTATCGACTTCAAATAAATTCTGTTTTAGAAATAATTAAATTAAAGCATGTAGAAAGAATTTTGAAATAAATTTAGTGGGTGGTTTTGACTGTAGTAATTTAAATAAAATGTACGACTGGATCTCACGAACTTGCTCCTGTATTCAAAGAGTACCTAAATTTTACGATTTAAAAAAATAACTCAAAGTAAGTTTTTCTTTCTTTCTCCGAAAAACCTTAATATATTCATTTTTTCTCCACAAATCGTTTTTCTTGAATACGGGGTGATGCATTTTTTTTCTTACCTGGAACTCTCGCCAATGAGCGGCTATAATAATAAAGCTTTGGTTCATGGCGCGTTCGAAAGCACGTTATCTAAGATTTTGTATGATAAGTTCAGTTTGAAGAATGCAGTAGACAAATCATGAGTGTGCATTTTCCACACAAACATTCAGTTACTCTAGGGATTTCCAATCGCAAAATGAAACGAATTCTTTATGAAGAACTCAATTTTCACCCATACAAATTGGAACATCAACTTAATATCGCGAAAAATGAAGCCTTCCTCCAAGACCTGCCAAAGGACGCCCTGGTTATATTTATTTCCAATTTTCAGGATGCGTTTACAGGCAAAATATGCGATATTGGAGCCCAACAAACCTGTGGGAACTTTGTGAGCAGCCTCTGCATACAGGACGTGTTACTGTTTGAAGTGCAATATCCAAAATCAGCATCATTGGCCTATGGTTCTTCAAAAAGAACGAAAGAGCAGTTACCAAACTCGAAGAAATGAATACAAGGGAAGTTTAGCTTCAACAGATGAAGCCAAGGCTCACACAGCCAGCAAGAAGGTCAATGAATCTCTTGATAAAAAACTTCCCGAGTGGCTCATCTTTCTAAGAGGTGATTTTCAGTGGCCTGCACGATCGCCACATTTATCCCCGTGTGATTTGCTCCAAAGACTCTTTGTCTCCTGAAAAACAATAATCTTGCTTCTATTGCCGACATAGCACAGATATGCTGGAAAAAATAGACAAACATTTTATATTTCGGCTATCTCAGTGCATTGACGAGGCCGGTAGCTAAGCCACCTTAGAAATGTCGTTTTTAAAACCCATTACAATAAAACTTTAAATGTTTCCCTGTACACAGAACAAAAATTCAATATTGCCAAAAACTTTTGTGTTATGATTTTTTGAAGTAACAACACCCCTCCCTGAATAAACCTTTTCATTTTTTAACTTCTCATGTCAAATTAAAAATGTTGTCATTTCTCGACGTTTCAAGGTCCTTAGAGCCGAAATAAAAGATTTCTAGAAACTGTGCGTGAATGTGTACGTACGTTCGTACGTCCGTACGTTCGCGACGTTTTTTTCGTCGTCCATAGCTCAAGAACCAGAAGAGATATCGACTTCAAATAAATTGTGTTATACAGATAATAAGGCAGAAAGATGCAAAAAGGGCTCTCAAGAAAACAGCGTGGGTGTTTTTTTTTACCATAGCAGTTTAAAAAAAAGGTGAACATTTTGGATAACCCTGTTGTTGTCACCTCCAAAATTTTACGAATAAAATACGATTTCATCTCCAAAACAATTTTGTGCAACGAAGAATAATGTTTTTGACATCTGATAAAATTTTGAGAAAAATCGAATTGACAGTTTTTGTACAAAAAAATAAAAACCTAAAAAAAACATTACTCAATGTTGGTAAAAATTGAATTTTGACTCAAATATCTTTTCAAAAACTTGAGATTAAGGCTTGAAACTTATTTTATCTTATAAGAAATATTGTTTTCAATATCCTGAAAAATGTTGAGAAAAATGGAATTGACAGTTTTCCTACAAGAAATAAAAACCTAAAAAAAAATTAATAAAAGTTGGTAAAAATTCATTTCCGACGTTAATATCTTTTCAAAACTTTGAGATATTCACGTTAAACTTATTTCATATTTTAAAAATATTTTTGTCAACATTCAGTAGAATTTCGAGAAAAATCGAATTGATAGTTTTTTACCCAAAAGTAAAAACCTAAAAAAACATTACTAAAAGTTGATAAAAATTGACTTTCAACTCAAATATCTTTTCAAGACTTTAAAATATATGCTTTGAACTAATTTTATCTTTTAAAAAATATCGTTGTCAATATGCAGTCAAATTTTGAGAAAAATCGAATTGACAGTTTTTTTTACAAAAAAATAAAAACTAAACAAAAATTAATAAAAGTTGGTAAAAATTGATTTTCGACTAAAATATCTTTTCAATACTTTGAGATTGGCTTTAAACTAATTTTATTTTTTAAAAAGTATTGTTTTCAACATTCTATCAATTTTTTACAAAAAATAAAAACCTAAAAAAAAACAATACTAAAACTTGGTAAAAATTTACTTTCGACTTTTCAAAAATTAAAAATATTGGCTTTAAACTTATTTTATTTCCCAGAAAATATTGTTTTCGATATTCAGTAATTTTTTATAAAAATTCAACAGTCCGTTTTTTTCATACATTTAGAGCTTATTCAAATCGATTCATAAGTTATTGAACAAATTTAAAAGCAAAATAACGGTTCTAATTTTCTAAATATGTATATTTCTTATATTAAAAAATCCAAGTTAAGAAAAAAATTAGAGAACATTTCAGAAACATTTATTGATAAAATTCGAATTTACTATTTTTGACCAAACAAATTGTATAAGGACTACGAGTACCTTGAGAAGAAGCAAAGGTAATGATTTCAAACGTCAATTATCTTATACAAAAATATTGTTGTTAACTTTCGGTAATAATAAATAATAATAATAAAAAAAACTAAATCTTACCAAAAACTAAATCTTGCCAAAACTAAAATACTTAAATGTCTCGAATATCTTCTTCAACTTCAATTATTGATTACTTGCCTTTAGATATTCCTTAAATGACAATTTGTAGTTTGCAGAAAATAACCTTTTTCAAAAAATGGTGCACTTAGGCGTATACGTACTTTTTCAGTTATTTATATAAATTTCAGAAACCCAAGTGGTTGTCCGTACTGCCTAGAGGCCAATTATTGGAAAGAAATTGAATGTTGAAATATCTTATGCTACTTAACGTGAAACTTGTAAACTTTTTGGATTGAAAAAAAATGTATGTACTTTCCAAACAGTTCAGTAGGCAAAAAAGCGCACTAAACAACAAATCAGAATTTCCGAATCCCATAACACCACTTCTCTAACAATCATAGCTCATACCATAGTAAATTTAACAAGCCAAAGCCATCAAATTACGCCAAGTAACTATTTTCTAAGTCTTTCTTTATTTTTTGGCCGCAGCAGTAGTTCCAAGTTCCATATCCAAATGAGATGCATACCAAACGTTTTTATTTTTGTTTATTATCTTCTCTCGACCATAAACAACAAAACTCTCTGATGGCCAATGCAACGCATCTTAACTTAGGTAGGTACGTAATATGTACGTCCAGTTTAACTCTCGAAGAATACTTCACCTGTTGGCTTTTCTCAGAGCCATGCCTGAGAGGGCATCTATCTTCTTCCTCATTTTCCTAACCATATTGTGTACTGTATACCTAGAAAAAAAAAAAACAAACTTAAGAAAAAGATGCATAAATAGAAGCCTGTTTACTTAGTTCGAAAGGCAGCCAACAAAACGTCGTAGTCGTCGTCGCATCGTCTTCATCGCGTCTCTTCATTTCTAACCAACAGAGCTCAACTGTGTTTTGTTGTGCGATCTTAGACAAAACGCGTGACGTCTTGACCCCCAATATGTTGGGGCCATATTGCGCATACGCGCACGCCTTAGAAATCGTCTTCATCGTCTTCTTCGTCTGCGTCTTGGTCTTCATCCTATACCTAGATAGATAGACGTACCTATATGCTTATGCATGGTCATGTATGCCTGAAATGTGCCTGCCTACTTAGAAGTGTCCATCACGCGAATGCGGATGCAGATGCGTTCATGCGATGTGTCCCGCAAAAATTAACGGGCTATAAGCAAGTACGTATCGTCGTATATGTATGTATAGTGAAAGACTGACCAGGCCATCAGACCAACCAATATATACTGGTATGCAACTCCACAAAAGTGGGATGGAATGCTTTGGCTTATAGCTTAGCTTATGGCAGTCTTTCTATCCATTCGCGTGAAACTATTCCGAAAGATGCCTTAATTGGTATTAGCCTGATGCCTTGCTTATATATGCTTATATGCTTATGCTTATGGCTTTTGCTTGAATGGTGCTAAACGCTTAAGAGTTGAAGTTAAAGTTAAAGCTGAAGCTGAAGCACTTTAGCTCACAGTATCGTGCTCTTTAGAGATAATCATCGGAAGGGGATAAATAATGTTAATAAATTGTCAAGATTATGAATTCCCCTAACAAAGTTAGCATACCTCCCTGGAGGATATTTGCTTTGATGGTCATTATTGTTTAACCTGTATCATGAGTCTTCTTCCAGCAGCTATATGAAGGTAGCTTCCATAAAATGAAGAAGTTCCTTTCTATATTATAGATTCAGGTACCTGGTACATTATGTGTGTAAATAGGTATGAAATGAAGTTGCTTGTTTATTTGCACGCAGCTAAATAAGGTTCTTCTATCGCATCGCACATATTACGCCAATCATAGTTTTGCAAAGTGTAAAAATGTAAACAAGCACTTTTAACCCACATTCACAGTTATTTAATCAAAGATGGCTGATGTTCCTTTCACTTTTTTATATACATACGTATTCGCAAACATCAGCCATTTTATATGACTTTTTAAGGATCCTAAATTAAGTGTCAAGAGTCTGTAGTCTCAAGTCTCAAGCTCTCAAGTGTCGTCGTTGAATGGGACTTCGATCGATATGCCATTTCATATGAAGTCTTTGGATCCAATTTCGGATCGAAAACATTGTCGTATCATAAATTGACAGACCACTATAGTCTACCTCTGTGCCACTAACTAACTTGAAGAAGTGTTGATGATGATAATGATGAGAATTGTGAGCGGTGCAGTGGTGTGCACTTCTCTGCATCTTTGATTGTTTTCCCAAGTAGCATTTGGATTTCTGAAATGGAAAACGATAAATTTTGGTTATTGTTTGTGATTAATTTTACACATTTTGGCTTGATGATAGTTCGTTGTGGGTGCCAAAAGGTGTTGAAATTTGTATGATGGCAATTTAGCAATTTATTCATAAAGCCATTCACTTTTTTTATGGAACTTTGTAAAAGAGATTGTGGTTTTTTCGTGCCAATATGTTTTAGAAACACAAAAATACAGCTAGTTATTGTCGACTTTATGGGAAAAGTCTATATGAGTATCGTACTTTAGTTAAGGAGTTAAAGTTTTCAACATATTTGAGCATAATTTTTAAATATTTAGAAATAAAACTTGAATACCACTTTACTCTTATTCATACAAAATAGAAAAACTGATTTCAGAAACGAGTTTTAAGCAGATGCTCCTTTTTTTCACGTGACACATTGATATGTAAAGCTGAAATTACTGATTGACAATTCTAAAAAGTCCCTGAAAGGCTCTAAAGCAATCAGTTTTCTAATGAAAACTTTCTAGTGAGATCTGTAAAATACTGGTTTTTGGAGTTAGATCCTCAAAAAACCATCCAATATCACATGTGGCCTTAAACTTTGATGTTCGAAAGCTCAATTGTTTTTGAAGAGCTTCAGAACTTTAGACAGTACAAAGTGGATATGGAATACAATTTTTCTGAAGACATCATATAATAGTGACTTACAGTGAAAATGGCCCACCTGGTGATAAATTCCTGAACTATGAAAAAGGTTTCTAAAATAAAATTGAACCAAAAGAGAAACTAATGCCCTTTATAAGGAACTAGCGGGAACTCCCCCAACACAATCTGTTTTAAAGTTCAAAATGAATGGTATGTCTCAAGCTTTGTGTTGTAAGTCTCAGTTTGTCTTGCCTTTTTTAATCGCTATTATGCAATAATTTGCCTTTTTTGACATTTTTTGAATGTGAAAACCAAAAACACAAATCCATAAATTATGCTCATTCTAAGTTGTGTTATGAACTTGTAGCAAAAAATATGAAATACCGGGAAACTAGCTTATCGACAGAAATGGTTTATGCATTTGATTAGTTTTATCAAATACACAAACCATTGTTTCTGTTATTCTATTTTCCCAGTATTTTATTTTTAATTTGAAAAAAGTTAATTTGTTTTAACAAAATATAATGTTAAGTCAATAAAAATCATTCCGATAGTCCACAGAAGTTTCTCTTTTCTTTGTTTCTCTTTATTTGTTAAAATTGGTTCAGAGCCGGAAAAATGCCATTTTCAATGTGAGTCACTGTATTTTGAAATCAAGATTTTAATCAAACATGACATTAGATGGTAGAGAAGTCAAAAACATTTGATCTGGCAATTCTGTCGTCGGTCTGTCCTCTTCTGTCATTAGACGAAAACAAGGTTTCGGGTTATGAGTTTTTTTTTTTAATGTTTCAAGACCAAAAACAACAGCATTCAATACAAATTTTTGGGTCAAAAATTCTAATTTTCTCAAAATACGCCATATAAATTCATATGGAAATCAAACGATTGAAATCATTTAAGACTTCATGCTTTCTTTGCATTCACTTCAAGCCATCGCATTTTTAAGTGAAATTTTTATTTTGACATTTTGATTTTTATCTTTTGGTGTATGACATCGAAAATCGAAAGTTACTGTTTTATCGATATAAATTAATGACTTAACATATTCCCATTAAAAGTAATCGAAAGGAACAATTCTAGAAATAAAGTTGTAACCGAATTGATTTTAGCAAGGGGTGACTACCGTATAATTTTCGAAAAACCATTTTTTTAAATTCTAAATTCCCGCAAAATAAAGAAACCGGGATAAAAATTCAAGTACTTGGTTCTTGAATTTAAGTATCAAAGGTATTGCAAAATTATTCCTGACTAGTAAACACTTGCAATAGGTTCAGAATTACAATGTACTAAATAACAAAAAATATTTCTTTAATGACACATAGCCCACGGCATTAGTTTTGACCGTCCATATCCTATTTTGAATAGAGTTTTAGCATAGTTTCGTGCATTAATGTCATGATAGGAAACAATGATAGGTCCAAAAACAGGAACCAACCAATGAAATGCTGATAGTTAGTGTTCTAAAAAAGGATATATTGAATATGCAATTATACATAAGTGCTACCAACGAATCTGCTCAAATGAACTGTGAATAAGATATTTTACTGCTGTAAAAGAAAATTAAAACACTCTCCAGCCTAGCAACTACTTCCAAACGAAAAATGATGTCAAAATATTGTTCCGTTGTGATGTGAAATACGGACAAACAAACAAACAAGCAAACAAGAAAACAAACAAATAAGCAAACAAACAAACACAATTTTCCAGATTTGTTGCCGACTTCAAAATTTTATATTTCAATACTGCATTTTTTAATTGACTGGACTAATAAAGGACCAATAATGCCGATAATAGTGGTTCATTGCTTATTGATGGAGCTATTAAGCCAAAAACTAGCATAATTCTTTGGACGATTGAACTTTTTTTTCAAAATTTGCAAACGCTTTGCAAGAATTAAACTATTCATTATAAATTGTCAAATCTTGCTTGAACAGTAATGTAAACACAGTTTGACATTCTCAACTGTCAAACAAAAAAAAACAACCATCTAAACTTTGCATGACGCTAAAGAAATCACCCTATATTAAGTCTAGAATTTTAAGTTTAAGCCTTAGGCACACAAGAAAAGCTCTTTTGTAACGGTCACGAAATTAAAAGCTTAAATGATTGACACTGCAGATTAAGTCGCCTTGAACATATGTGCATACATATGTACATAATTTCTTGAGAAAATATTGTATTAAAAGTTCTTTTTGTTTTTTGAAAAATCCCACTTTAATCTATGCTTATTGAACTTCGTTGACATCTCATTAAATTTATAGAAATTCCTAAAACTCATTTTACGACATTAGTTTGACAGCTATTTTTCAAAAAAAACAAACAAAAACGTTTGAAAAGATAAAAATCAGTAATTAACAACTCTCTGTCAACTATTAGCATGACAAACAACATGTCTTTATGGCAATAAATATTTGGATGGCTGAAGCTGCACCTTTTGCAGGTATAACTAATTTCATGTTATGCACCGCTTACAAAAAGAAAAAAATCAAACATTAAAATTGGACATTCGCCGCCTCGAAACACCTGTAAGCTGCCTGTGCACGCGAAGTAATCAATTCTCGCAATTCACACAATATATACTCAAATCTATACCCACCATAGGTAGATTAATAAATTTTGATTGAAATTCACCAATCGAACACAGAATTGAGTTCGCCCATACTACACATTATAAGCCTGCCATAAGACTGTCAAAGCGGGTGCAGGTGATTTGCATATCATATACATAGTACCTACATGAGCTTTGTCACTGCGCCAAGATTTTTTTTCAAGATAGACGCGAATCTTGAAATCTCTTCTCGTTTTATTGCTGATTGAGCTGTTGGAATGCGCTGAATGTGTTTTGTGGCTTTTGACGTTAGCCCACTCTTTACTTTTTTTTTGTGTTGTCGATTACGATTTGCGAACTTTTCTGAGACGTTTTGGGCAATTTGTCATGATTACGTATGAGTATATACGTTTGGGGGTCTCTTTCGAATTCGAGTTGATTGCCAGAGACTGCTGCAACTGTCAAAAAATACGTACAAAACAGCAGTGAAAAAATGCCAACTCTTGAACAAGGAGGAGGAAGAGAGGCAGGTTGTTTTTTTTTAGCCAATTGTCACGAAGCTATTTATTATAACACCTGAGGCTGATTAACCTGCCACGAAAAGTACATGCGCGACCCCATGAGCATTCTTATGCAAATCTTTCAGGTGGTCGTCTTGTATAGTAGATACTCGCAAAGCCTCAGAGCTTCATAGCTTCAGAGCCTCAAACTCAGTCATCATCATCATCATCATCGCGTCTTAAACCTTACCTAGTCTTCACAGTTGTTGGTATATTTGAATGGTTTTTTGACAAATGTCGTTGCATTACCAAATGATGTCGGCGATAAATTGTCTCATGTCGCATGAGGAGTTCAGTCGATTTTCAAAAACAAATTAAAATTGAAGAAAAACAAAACAAAAATTATGAAAATAAATAAACAATAAAAATAAATATCTATTTGGCACACCATCAGAGGCAAGAAAAAGGCAACAGGAGCGCAAGCGCAACGTGGTAATTGCTTGTAAAGCTTTCAAGGCATTCAAGACATTCCTATATAGAAGGTAATATGTCGGTGGCGGCAGCGCGGTTAATATTGTTGGCACTCAGTAAATTTTTTTTTTTTCAAAACACCTGCGCGCATTACCTACAAATTTACTACGGCTGCAACTTGTGCAACTCCTACATTATAGCAGTAGGATATACCTTATAGCTAGTTTTCCATAACTGCAAAATGATTAAGGATTTTCTCGCGCGCATGCCGCACTATGATGGCGACGAACGACGCGACGCCATCCACTCTACTTTGGGGGAAATATATACGCGAATTTGTACTTCATCTTGGTTGAATGCAACAAAAAAATAAAAAAAGAAACACTTATTACCGCGGTTATACTAATTTTTCATAATGACATTTTGAACATGTCACCTGTTTGTTCACTTCTGACAATAATGTATTTTTTCGTTCACATATAGGTGGGAAGAAAAATATGTAAGTTTTGCAGTGACACCTGCATAGTTCCACAGAGTGTTATAAATATAAGAATGCAGAATTCTTAGTGATCTATAAAAGAAAAAAACTAAAGATTTATGAGTTTTTTCAAAGAGCACAGACTCCCAATAGATATTAGCAATCAAACAAAGATACAAATCAAGATTTAGGACAAGAAACTTGAAATTTTTAAGACGTACATACATACAAATAAAATGGAACTAAAATGTCCAAAAAACATAGTTTTTTAGAGGAGGTTTTCTTTTTATTACGAGTACAAAAATAATAATAGCAACTGCTCAACCTTATATATTTTGAAGACCTTTTCTGAGGACTTGCTCTAATTTGTTCATACGGCACATTGAATGTTAGACTGATCTTCATCTTTATCTTTTCTTAAATCTTTAATGTCTCTTTAATTATTTAACCCTTAAAAACTTATGTTCCTGATTTGGGCAGGAATATATTTCATAGGTTTAAAAAATTCGAAACGAAAAAGTAACGCATACGCCACAGTGTGCACTTAGTATTGTTTTTACTAAGATTTGATTATTTTAATTTAAAAAGTTCAAGATTTGAGAACAAAGCTGCCTTGTTTGTTTTTAAATAACATTGGTCGAAAGGTAACATTAACTTTTTTTTTTAAATAAAATGCACAACTGTGTCGAACTTTCTCTTGTATTCAAAGTGACTGTTTAAAGATAGAAGATGTATTTGAAGAGTTTAAAATATACCTGCAGAAGAGGTTTATCTTCAAAAATTTAAATGCCATTTAATATCTCAAAAACCTCCAATTTATTCATTATATTTTTCGAAAATCGTTTGAGCGGTATTTTTAATATTAGTTTTTTTTTTATACAAAAAGTGTTTCAATTTTTTTTTGGAATATTTTCTGTATCCAATTATTTAATGCTTGTAAATACTAAATATATTTATTAAAAAAATTGTGAACCAGTTTTTGGGATATCGAGTTTTGAAAAAGAAATTATAAATTTAAAAAAAACAAAAAAGAAGTTACATTTTTGATCCTTAAATAATATTTAGAAAATTGTACGAGCTAATTTAGAAAAAAGAATTTAAATCGGTTCATTAGTTCCTGAGAAAATTAAAAAAAACAGAATTCAAAAATGTGACGTCATTGGAAATTGGTGATAACTTAACAAAAATTAACTAAAATGTTGTTTATATATCAAAAAAACAGATTTGTCACCTTTAACATTTAATGAACAAAAAGTAAATAAGCTTCAGAATAATATTTTTTTAGAGAAGTTATTTCTCAACCTAGGTTATATTATAAGTTGTGTAGTTTTGGCAAAGTCTACGTGGCTGTACAGCTTATTGACTCAAATTCTATGCATATGCAACCGTAGACCACGCTAATAACTTTTTTCTCAATTTTTGTCATAGTCCATGCTTCTGCACTTTTTAGCAGGACGGGGATATTGAGAGTTTATGTAGCTACACTATGGCTCCTCCAGAGAGGCCTTTACTACTCAATTGCTTTCTTTGACCAAAGAAATAACGGTAAACAAGAGTAATGCTTTGTTTGATCTGAGCGTTGTGTTGTTTTCTGCGTTCAAAGCCTAGGCAGACAAAGTCCTTAACTACCTCAAAGTCACGTCTATCGATGAAGACGGTTTTGCCGAGACGTCGGTGTTGTAGGTTCAATTTTGATGACACCTTGTACTTTATTTTGCCCTCATTAACCGCTAAACCCATTTTTACTGCCGTTGTTTCAATACTCACAATAGCCCCATTGGTCAATGTCATCATCTTATGCGAGTAATTGGACGGACTTTTGAAAGATAGTGCATCCTGTGTTGACGTGGGAGCTGTCCAATATTCTCAAGGACTATGTTAAAGAATCTAAAGAACAGCGCACTAGCAAGTTTCAAGGCCTTTTTGACAAAGGTTCGGTTAAGTAATTTTCCAAACTTTATGGAGCAGCGCGAATTCCCCATGGTCATCCTGCCCCAATGAAAGAGTTTGACAGAGATGCCAAAACAAGACATGGCTCTATACAGTTAGTCTCTGTAGATGCTGTCATATGCGGCCTTGAAATCAATGAAAAGATGATGGGTGTCAATTTGATGTTCTTGTTTTTTTTTTCGAGAATATGTCGTAATGTGAACATTTGATCGACTGTATACTTTCTTTTTCACACCGCTAAGGACCTATCAGGTTGTTAACGATGGGCTCTAGGCGTTTACATATTACTGCAGAAAAAAATTTGTATGCGAACTGACTGACTGGAGACTGATTCTTCTATAGTTGGTACAGTTTAGAGGGTCTCCTTTTTCCATTATGAGGGTAATTTTATAAACTGATATAACTTTGTCTCTGTTTCTTTTCTAAACTGAGTTATCTTAAGCCTGGTTACCTTTAAACCATGGGTTATTTTTAATCCCGGGTTATTTTTAATCCTGGGCTATTTTTAATCCTGGGTTATTTTTAAAACGGGAATATTTTTGAACTTGGGTTATGTTTTGAACTGATTTATTTTTTAACGTGTATAATTTTGTAACCTAGGTTATTTTGTAACCAGAATTGTATGAAAGCGTGGGTTATTTTTAAACCTAGGTTATTTTTAAACCCTGGTTAGATTTTAATGGGTGAATATTTCTTGACTTGAGTTATTTTCAAACCTTTTATAGTTTCTATTATTATAAAACTCTGGTTATCATTTAACCTGAGCTATTTTATAACCGCTGTAATTTTTTAAACTGGGGTATTTTACATCATGAGATATTTCATGATAATTATTAAACCGGAGTTTAACCCCTGGCTACTTAACCTGTAATGTGTTTTTACTTGAGTTATTTCTTAACCTGGGTTGTTTTATATCCTGGGTTATTTCTGAACCTGCGTTATTTTATAGCCTGCGTTATTTGTAAACCTGGGTTATTTTTTAACTTTTATTTATTTTTAATCTAGGTCATTTTATAATCTGGGTTACTTTTAAACGTGGGTTATTTATAGCCTGGCTTATTTTTCAACCTTATTTATTTTTGAACTTTAGTTGTTTTATGACTCAAGTATTATGAGTTGTTTTATAACCTGGGTTATTTTTTAACCTAAGATATTTAAACCCTGGTTATTTTTTGAACCTTGGTTAATGTTTAACTGGGGTTTTCTTTTTCTCGGCTACTTTAAAATTGAGTTACTTTCCAAACTTGATTTTTTCTTAACATAGAATATTCTTAACAGGGGTTGCAAAACAACCGCAGTTTAACCTGCGTTATTTTATAGCCTTGGTTATTTTTGAGATATTTTGTAAGCTATGATATTGATTTCCCTTTCTGTTTTTAACCTGAGTTATTTAACCCCTGGTTACTTTTTAACATGGAAAAGTTTGTGACTATTGTTATTTTAAAGCTTTAGTTATTTTTTAATCTGTGTTACTTTAAAACAAAGGTTGTTTTATAACTTGCTTTTTTTACCCTAGGGTCTTCTTATAAACTGGATCATTTTATAACCGCTGTTATATCTTAAAAAAGGCTATTTTTTAACCTAGTTGCTTGAACTTGGGTTATTTTATAACCAAAGATATTATTTAATATGCGTAGTCTTATAACTAGGGTTATTTTTTAATCTAGATTTATTTATATTCTAAGATATTTTGGCCTATTTTTTATTAACTTATTAACCTGGGCATTTTTTTAACTTGGGGTGATATTTTGTATCATAGTTTAAACTCCAAAACATATTTTCAACCCATAAATGAGTAACTTCCCACAATTTGAATAAGTCCAAATTTCTTTTGAAAAAAAAAAAAACACCACCAACATGACATTCCCACGGCATCTTCCCGGCTCTGCCAGCTCCCTGTTTTCATGCAACAAAAACTTATCCTGATGATCTTCCAAAAGAGTCTCAATCAATTTTCTATTACCATAACTTTTTATTTGACTTCTTTATCGCTACTACATACTTTATTATTGTTTATTTAATTTTTTTTTTCATCTTGCCATATCTACCCACATAAAATATACCGTGATATACAATTTTATAGGTCAAAATCGATCGCAACAACAACAAAAGCAACAACAACAAAAAAGAGGTTAACTTCTCCAGTCAACCTATTGTCATTTCACAAAATGTTTTACAACAAAAACCTAAGTCCTACCCTCGACCTTTTGGCAAATCACATCGAACGTTTTTATCGTGACTACGATCAAAAAGTGCAGCGCCACCAACATCACCCAAAAGAGGAGGAGGTTTAATTTTTTCCTCCACCATAAGCCACCCGTCAATTTCGAGCTTCTTATACTCGTATACTCGTACTTGTACTCGTACACTCGTACTTGTACTCAAAAAAAAAAAAAAAAAGTAGTGTAGAAGTAGAAGGTGGATGGTTGATGTTGAACGTGCTGCATGTGCTGCATTTGGGTTGTTTTGTTGTTCTTATAATGTGCTCTGCATATACGGTATCTATAGTATAGAAGATTGTGTACAGTAAGCTCAGATACACTTATTCGTTACCTTGTCGTTACAACCAAAAAAAACAAACGAAACGAAACGAGGACGAAAGATTTGTGAAGATCATTTCGTGCCACAGCAGCTGCTCTGACTCTTAGAAAACGCCAACAATATCGATATCGCGTTGCAAGATCGAAAGATATCGAGCACACACATAACAAGTACCGCCACCTTACCGCTGGCTGCTGCACTATAATGCACAATGCACAATTCACATACAGTCAAAAGCAGCACAATCTTTATATTCGTATATGTACTGTACGTGTCCTAGAAGTATGCTATAACCATAAAGAGAGGTTTAGGTTATTTTTTGTGATGTTTACTTTCTGTTTACTCGCCTACCGCCCGCCCATTCCATAGACCGTCATTATGGATATGATATACAAAATGCAATCGTGTAAGCGATAATCGTAACAACGATCGATAGATCGAGCTCAAAGCAACATTATATCAAGTACTCATATATTGAACGGCTATAAGAACGGCATCATAGAGCATATCAGTCTGCATCAAAACAAAAGTCCAGCAGTATGCCATAAGAAATAATCATATATCAACCAGAGCTGTCGTTTTAAAGTTTGACAGTTTCTTAATTTAATAGAGAACAACATTAACGGTACAAAATCAACAAAGTTGCATTTTGACAGCATTGGTTTTTCATTGGGCAAAAAAGTTGATTTTTTTCATTAAATCTAGAATCAATTTAGAGCATCTGGATTTTTGGCAGATCTACCATCTGCCCCCGTTTTAATGTCTATTATTGTAAGTCTAAATAATTGACAGCTGTCAGTTGGACAAAATTTGCATTCAAAGGCAAAATTGCAACATTGAAGAGAAAAAAAATTGATTTTCCAGATCAATTTTTTTAATTCATTCTAATTGAATTGATTGGAAAAAAAGATTAAAAACAAACGCAGTCCTAAGGCCATTTTCACTTCACCAAGCCATTTGCTCTTTAAATTCCTAACGACGAAGACAGCACCGATCACAGAGTTAAAACAAACAGTAATACACTACCATAGATAGATCTATGTTGGGATTAAGTGGTATACATAACCTTAGCCAGGTTAGTTTTGTTGTCTTCTTGTCTGGGATTTTGTAGAACCAAACCAACCAGCTGCCGTTGTAAGGTATGTTGCTTGATCGTAACTTTTACTTTCATAAATCACACGCCAAATGGGTAAAACAAACAGAGAGTTACTCTTTTTTTTTGGATAGTGTTATGGGGCCCTTGTATTGTCGTTGTTGTTCCCCCATTCGATTCTGAAGACTTTTAAAGACTAAAACTAACTATTGACGATGTAACAACGTGTCAAAGTAAATTGGACAGACATAGGAACCGATCGGTAATCACTTGACCCACTCACAATCACCATCACTCCATTGCAAGTCATTGTCAGCGTTGTCAGCGAAGTCGTAGTTTTATTATTTTCTTCAGAAAAGTGCGAATCAGCTTTAAAATCGCTGCAATTTAGGTGATTTAGATGATGAAACCTTGGTTCATGGGAAACGTCATTATTGTTGTTTTTTTTGGCTGTCATCTCATGAATTCTCTCAAAAAAGGTTCGAATTCAACTTTATTCGGTGAGCATAATTTATTCGCCCATCTTTCACCAAATCATTTGCAATTTCTTCTCCTTTTCTCAAGCAAAAATGTCCAAAGGCGATGGGGGTCGCGGTCGATTGATTGCGTTTTTAAGTTTCAAAACATGATGATAGGTATCGTAGATTGAGCAGATTGTGTGTCGATGGTGATGTTTTGGATGATGACTGCTATTCGAAAACAAAAAGATGCAGAATGATAAATCGCCTTTCACTAAATCAATCGTTGGAACTCATTTGTTCCACTTGAACTTTGACAACATGAGTGCGCTGCTGGTTGGTGAGAAGTGATCAAGCAGGACCGGAATAAAAAAGTTACTGGAAATGATAATAATCAAATTTGGATTTAAAAAAAAAATAACTATCATACAAATAATTGTGCAGCGTGTTGAATCGGAATGTTTTGTTGTTTTTGCCTTACAAAAGAGTAACAATGGCAAGAGAAGGACAGCTTGACAGTTCATAGAAGACATTATTGAAGCTATAGCTGTCAAATTGGCTGTCATTTGTCAGTTTGTTTTGCCAAATAATATTTAAGCGCCAGGATTTATACTCCAGATTCATTGATCCATGGAGCTTTGAATCCTTCTTAATTTACAGTTTGACAGTTCATATAAGTTATTATAGAAGCTATAACTGTCAAATTGGCTGTCATTTGTCAGTTTGTTTTGCCAAATAATATTTGAACGCCATGTTGTCCTTCAAATTCTATCTGATTTATACTTCAAAATCATTGATTCATGGAGCTTTGAATCCTGCTTAATTTACAGGACAGTTTGACAGTTCATATAAGTATTGCTATAGCTTTCAAATTGGCTGTCATTTGTCAGTTTGTTTCGCCAAATCATATTCGAATGTCATGCCATCCTTAAAATTATGCCTGGTTTAAACTCCGGAATCATTGATTCATAAAGCTTTGAGTCCTACTTAATAAAGGTCCACGAAAATATCAAATAGTTTTGAATTTATGACGCAAGATCTGAAAGTAACGGGTGGTTTCTTAGAGCTATTGAACTTAAAGTTGGCAACACTTATTTAGCTGTCGGCCATTTTGTCATTTTTAGTTTGGCTTATCATCTTAACGCGAACATACTGACAGCTGGACAAGACTTCCAAAATGTGCAAATTTATTTTGAACGACGTTGTAGTCATTTGTCAAACCACATGGAAGGATTTATGTAGTACGAACACTAGGAACGTGGGGAACCTAATAACCCGGGGAACCTAAGGAACCATAGGAACCCTAGTCTTGTTTCGTTTAGCTTTGTTGTATTAAGGTTCACGTTTACAAATGGAAATTTAGAAGGAAAGACATTATAACAAGAAGCCAATATTTATGACGTAAATTTTGAAAGTATTTAAAGCTTTCAAAGCAACTGTCTTCGCTTCAAAAAGGTTTGGATCGTGCTCGGGCGGTTGAATAACAATTTTATATGAATGAAATTAACCACTTTAAAAACATGATTTTTAACTAGCCTAGCTGATTAAAAAAACATCAATAATGCAAATTTGATCATTATACCGTTATTAAGGCAGTGAATTCAATCAATTTGCCTAAAGCTATATTAAACATGCAACAAAACTATGGATTGCCTCAGGGGTCCCATATATCTATGTCATTTTTATATTTAATTTTACAAAAATCACAAAACTTGTCGGATCGTTTCATTAAAATTTTGCAAAATCTGTTTTAAGCTAGAGTGATCATTTTGATGTTCATCATCATCATCGTCATCAGATAAAGTTAGATGCAAATCACTCAAACGTGTCAGCCAACACGACGAATAATAATAATCTTCTATCTATAGACATGGAGCTTATCGTCTCGTCGTCATCCAATGAAATTCCGACGATGACTAATTGGCCACAATATTTTCAGGTGTCACGACCATTTGCATAATTGCTCAAAAGCCCCAATTATGACAGCACTCTCTGTGGTGATGGAATATGTGTCGAACCCCATTAAGCCACGTTGAAGCTTGGTAACTTGGATATTTTTTTTTGTTTTGTTGTTATAAGTTCCCATGCTCAACGCTACGACGCGACACGGCGACGAGACGCAGGGACTTGTATGTACGTCCATTGCGCGTCATGTTTCTGTAATAAATTGCCATGTTACGTGGGGGTCTTCGCAAAGACTCCATTCAAGCTAAGGTACTTTTATATACTCCTATGCACTCAATGCCGGAAGAGTGTACCACAATGAAGTCGTAGACTTGTTAACAAGGATAGATACACCCTTCGATGTAGCTAAGAGCGCTAGAAGTTGTCAACGCACGCTTTAGATCGTGATGATGTCCAAGTGGGCACAGCCTTTTGGCTGATGATAGTTTGTTCCTTGAAAGTCTATATCTTTTATGAGAGGAGGATGAACGCACGAAACAGCGACGGCAACAACGACGGACGAAACGACTAACGCGACGATACAATGCCACGCCATGAAAGTTTTTCATGTTCGCCAAATTGAAACTAAAATCCTTTCTGTGTCAACCATAAATTTTGACCTATCCTAGTGTAGGCATCGATTGTGTACAAATTGGTCCAGAACTCCAGACCAGGTGTAGGAATGCGTGTATTAAGCGTAATTCCTGATGTGATGTCTTGAATCAAAGACATGTTCTCCTATAGATATGTAACTAGGTAAATGCTCCAAAAGCAAGTGAGTGGGCTAAAATAATTGTGAAAATGTTAATCCCGTTTGCGGCGCGGTGCACCAAGCCTTTTCCAGCGTTCGCTACTCTGGAATAGAATTACTGATGTTAGCTGGATCAGCACACGGCATGGCGTAGTAATAATATGGTGCATAATTGGATACGTGTTATGATGCCTACGTGAAGTCCGGAGCTATAGACTTGGTACTGTGAGGTATTAATTTGCAAATCCCAGGTCAGAACATGCTGATTTATTTAAGTAGCAGGGTTGGGTGAGTAGATTTGCGCGCGCCACCATCAACTTCTACTCTCTTACTTCCAGTATACATATGCGTGCTGCTCAAGTTAACTCATCTACTACTATAAGCTTATATAAATTGCGGAAAACACCTGGCTCTTATTGATGTTGATTGATGCATTTAGCGTAGAGAGTGGACCTAGAGTTGGAACTGGACCAAGCTCAGTTCCTCGGGACAAAATTATAGATGGAACACTTGTATAGATAAACGGAAATGAAAAATGAATATGTAAATCAAGAGGTATAGGTAATTGGAGCATTTTTACGGTATGATTGGTTATGATAGGCTTCGAACTTGTATATTGGCTGAACTGATTGGGATCCAAAGAGAGAGACTATATAGGAATGTGGGACTTCAAATAATTGAACTGGACTAAAATTGATGGCAGTGAGTAGGAAATGTAATTGGGTTTGAAAAATTATGTGATTTTTACACAATTTCATTTAGAAATCTTATGCAGCTTTTAAAATATCGGATTCGATATTTCCAATGTTCCACATGTTTCTGGTAATAAATTAGGCTGAATTCGACCAATGGCAAGGTTTTTTTTAAATTCAAAAGGTGGAGAAGGTCTATTCCGAAAACACTGCAATCATGAATTGTATGCAATCTACCTCGAAGCAAATGTAGTACACAAAATTAAAAAGAGGATGGGATGCGACCCACACTGATAACTTCCCATCCCGTCTGTCGATTTGTCTTGCTTAAAAGTTGGTCTATATGTATCAATTTTTGCCAAATTTGCGTACTATTTTTTGTAGATTTTATTTTTTTTATGAAAAAACAGACTGTTGGATTTTTATAAAAAAAATTACTGAATATCGAAAACAATATCTGTGAAATAAAATAAGTTTGAAGCCAATATTTGTAATTTTTGAAAAGCTACTTGAGTCAAAAGTAAATTTTTACGAAGTTTTAGTATTGTTTTTTTTTAGGTTTTTATTTTTTGTAAAAAAAAACTGTCAATTCGATTTTTCTCAAAATTGTATCGAATGTTGAAAACAGTATTTCTTATAAGTTAAAATTAGTAAGAAGCCATTATCTCGAATCTTTGAAAAGATATTTGAGTCGAAAATCAATTTTTACCAACTTTTGTTAATTTTTTTTAGGTTATTAATTTTTTGAAAAAAAAAACTGTCAATTCGATTTTTCTCAAAGTTTTCCTAATGTTGAAAACAATATTTCTTATGAGTTAAAATGAGTTAGAAGCCATTATCTCAAATTTTTGAAGAGATACCAACTTTTGTTAATTTTTTTTTCGGTTTTTAATTTTTTGTAAAAAAAACTGTCAGTAAGATTTTTTTCAAAATAAAGATAAAAGTAGTTTAAAGCCAATTTCTCCAATTTTTGAAAAGATATTTGAGTCGAAAATCAATTTTTACCAACTTTTATTAATTTTTTGTTTAGGTTTTTATTTTTAGTAAAAAAAACTGTCTATTCGATTTTTCTCAAAATTTTATCAGATATCAAAATCATTATTCTTCGTTGCACAAAATTGTTTTGGAGATGAAATTATATTTAAGTCGTAAAATTTTCAAGGTGACAATTTTTTTTCAGTTTTTTTTTGATTTATAAAAAAAACCGTTAATTGGATTTTTTTCCAAAATTATAATTGTTTTGTATCACGTTGCAATATATAATATACAATTTAATTCAAGTCTCTAGCTTCATTGGTTCATGAGATATTTAGGGTTAACCAACATTTTCACTTTTTTTTAAACTGCTATGGTAAAAAAACCACCCACGCAATTTTCTTGAGAGCCCTTTCTGCATCTTTTTGCCTTATTATCTGTATAACAAAATTTATTTGAAGTCGATATCTCTTCTGGTTCTTGAGCTATGGACGACGAAAAAAAACGTCGCGAACGTACAGACGTACGGACGTATGTACACACGCACGCACAGACATCTTTCTAAAAATCTTTTATTTCGACTCTAGGGACCTTGAAACGTCGAGAAATGTCAAAATTTTCAATTCGACAAATCGGACCCATTACAATAACTTCCTATGGGAAGTTAAAAAGATCATAGATCAGAACGCCTGAAGCCTTAGGGTTGGCAAATGGATGGCGTGGGTCGAATAAGTTCGCTAACTTACTTAGGTCCTTGGACCTATTACGTTCATGAAGTTCCCTTTACTGGTCATGGGCCCGATTTATGGAGATATTATTTCAGCTCTCCCCAACTTTTCCCCAGTCATGCTGATTCCTGTTGGAGTGTTCATCGCCAAGAACTTCTAGGCTGACGTTCATATCTGCCCTCTTGTGTGCGCGGTTTTCACTGTTTTGCTTTTCCTGCCATACACATGTTTGCCTTTAAGAAGCTTATAGTCAATCCAACACCACTTTCAACTTCTTGAGCCGTTATCGCATTAAGTTCAGCATTGCAGATACAGTAGGCTTAAAAAATTTCGAACGTTTGAAGTTTTCTTGCGACAATACCTGTGGCTATCCAAGTGCTGCATCCATAAAGCAGCAACGATTTAACATCAGAAGGGAACAGTCGTAGGTTTCACTTTAAGCTAAAAGAGCTGTTTCTTCATGCATTTCAAACTGCAGCCTTTACTTTACCAATAAGGATGTCTAATTTAGTTCGGTAACCCGTACAGAAAATATTCCCAAAATATTGGAAACCTTTTACCATTTTTTTTGGTTATCTAAAAATATTAACTTGAATCGATGAGGGAGTTTCAAAGCTCATTCTTTGAATTTTAGACAAGTTGATCTTTAGCCACGCTATTTCTCCTTTTTTCTTAACCCTTTTTGTCATTTGATAGAGATGCATGATTCTAAAGATTGAGCAAAAGCATACAATGTCTGTGAAGTCCAGATTTTTGACTTATATTCTGAAAAGCTGAGTCACTTAATACAAATAAGAAAATTATTAGTGAGAGCATACAACCTTGCTGAATTCCACTTTAAAATTCAGCATTGGCTCGTGATTGGGATAAATAGAGAGATTTGTTGAGTTAATGAGTTACATTGGCTTCGAATGCCACTGAGGCGTAAGTAGTTTAGCAGGCAGTTCAAGTCGAAGTTAGTTATCATCGACTTTTCGTGTTTGATGGCCTAGCAAACGTCGCGTCGATCTCAAAGAAATATGCACCATTAACACTTAGAGCTCAAAATCCACACCAATCGTCAATTTTTTCGAAAGAATTGAAGAATCGTCCCAAATTTGAAAATTTTGTTTGCTGGCGAACCAAGTCTTTCCGAATTTGGTCTAATCACTAAAGATGATTTACCGATGAAAACTAGGGCTAGTTCTAAATTGGTCCAGAATCCATTCAGCAAGCTCAAGTTGATCTTCTGATTCAATTAAATTTTGTACTGAGGTAGGCAAAAGTCACGACAAAAAATTCGTCCAGTTTTAGTCTGCGAAGGGCCGAGTTGCGGAAATGACTATCACCGATTTTCTATAACACTCTGATGTTTCAAAGATAGCTTCGATGTTTTCGGAAGATCATGGGTTGAATCATACGTGCGATCGTTAAATGGTTGAAGTGCTTTAAATGTTACCATTTGTGCATGTTTTTAAACTGTTTATCCATTCATGGTGATTTGGCAACAGTATTTTATAAATGTCATCTAATTTGACAAGAGGTTACTTCAGAAATATGGCAGCTTTTAACTGTCAAATTCCGAAAGTTTCTCAGGAAAAAAAACCCTTATTAAATAAAAAAGTTATGAGAAAATTCCAGTATTCAAGTAATTCAAAACCACATACTTTATTTCCTCATACAAGATTCATGAGCAGCGTACAAATAACTCCAAGAATCTTAGAATAACATAAATCAACGATAAGATATGAAATAATTTTATGGTCCCTCCACCACTTAAAGGCAATCTTTGATTTCTCTGACAAGACATAAAACAAACATAACACATCAAAACGCACCACTTTGAAAATTCCCCAAAGTAAATAAATCCTCCCAACAAGCTCCAGATCATATTATATTGCCTATGGAACTATGAAAACACAAAAGCAAAAGCCTCTGGTGAGCAATTTCAGGTGATTCCTCTGTCTATGGTATACAATTTCATAAAAACTCCCATATACGTGTCCATGTCCGCACTATGTTTCCAAAGTGGTTAAACAAACATTCACCTTGTGCAAACATCTTGCAGACTTCCTTGACAAACAACCCAACTTAAAAAAAAAAACAAAAAAAACAACCGATTCATATCCCACCCAACTGGAACTCTTAAGTCGCTCGTAGTTGGCGGCGTCGTCATCGTCGTCGTCGTTGAAGTTACTTGTCGTTGTCGGTTGTTCGTATAGTCTCTATCCCAATGGCCATAACTAATGAGGTGCCTGTTGCATTGCGTTTCACAAATCGATCGCGATTCGCTCACAGCTTAACCTCAACAGATAACTGATGGATAAATTATTACGTACCTAGCTTCTAGCCTAAGCCTGATGGTGTGTTTGGCATTTTCAGCGAGCAAGCTATTGCGACGACGACTACGACTACGATGATGACGATGGCCCCAGAAACAATCATCATGATCGGCGAGCAGATAAATTGTGCGGATTTAACCAATCACCCTGAGGGCATCCGTATTGCTTTATCATTCTAGCCAAAGTTAAAGCTAAAGCCAAAGCCATAGAGACTCTGATGATGGTGGTGGCTTTGATGGGTCTCCTTCTTGTGAATTGCATTTCTCTCGTTTATTTTGCCGCCCGGTTTAAATGCGGAACAGATGAGAAGATCGAATCTCGGTTAGGCATGCGATTCGATCCGTTTCGACCATCACCACGGTGTGGCATTGCTCCAACGCTGTAGCGCTCTAGCACTCCGCACTCTTTCACTCGTACTCCTTGGAAACTAATAATTTTCGCATCACAATTTACAGCTAATTCCAGAGATTACAGGCGGATTATGTATAACTTGAAGCGGATTCCAGTGCCATGTCGAAGAGAAAAAGAGAATTCCCTTGTGTCCAAAACAATTCCATATTGTGTCAGTGTTGGAGCTTTCTCTCTTGACTAAGTGGATTGTGTGCCTAGGGAAGGGACTAACCAAACCATACCAAACCACCAAGCACACAATCAGTAAACAGGTCCATCTTGAGCGAGCAGAGAGTAGATTTATGAAGCAGCATTAAAGGTGCCATTTGACAGCATTTGACCTAAGTCACCTGAGATGTTCCTCCACCTTAGGTGGACACTCAAAATGGTGTCCAATTCGCAACGCATCGTTCTGGTCTCTGGTCTGGTACCAATCTGGTACTGGTCTGGTCTTCGTTTTGATGGGATTTATACCAGCGATCGATAGATAAGCACTTCTTGGACACACAATGAATTATGCCATAAGACACCCCGAGGAGGAACTTTTTGTGGGTGGACGATGTGCTCTGTGCTCTGTGCTCGATGCAGTCTCATAAACTGTGGCGGTTTTTTTTGCTGATCGAGCATAGTGCGGGCGACTGGAAAATTAATCTTAAACGGGGTGCATCGCGCAGGTTGCTTTGGTTACTTTGGGTTTTGTATTATGGTTTATTACTTCACAGGTCACCGAAGCATCTTTTTCGTCCTCGGTCGTGTGAGAAACTCTAAAGCATATCAGGTGAAAGTTTCCATCGAACTGTTTGGGTGGCGACTTTTTTCCCACCAAAGAAGCCATATTTGATTGGAAAATTGGAATTTGTCTGATGTAAGGAATTCCTGGCTTAGGCAACCTCCTGATGTTGAAGACTATCGCAAGTCATGTTCATTGATTCGGTGCTGTTCCGATAGAGACTCTAGACTTTTTTAATCAAGGCTCACCTATTTCATTTGGTTGGTATCTATAACCGAACGTAAAGATAAAACTCTGAGGCTTAAGTAATTGAACTTTTCGGGACGAGTTGATGGCAATATAGCTGGGGGCGACCTCATTTTTTTTTGTTTGCAAATGTCAAGAGGCTAATACGTGAAGTGGCTTCCTTTGACTATCCAGAGTTGTTTTTCCGTATTTTTGTCTTTATGGTTTTTTTTGTGAGAAATTAATAGCTTTTAGTGAGCAGGAGGTATAAGCATTATTTAAAGCCACGTGTGTGGACGGAGGAGGCAGTATAAAGTTTTCTTCAATATTGTTTTTGATCAGCCACATTTTGTGACCTCATTGAGACCTTTTTAATGCGCGCTCGATCAGGCGGTGGATCGGTTGTAGCGCATAACACGCGGACACACCTCCAAGATGTGCCTTTGCAGTGCCTTTGCCATAAGCAGCATGCGGCAAAAGTATATTTTTGGTGTGCCAATCTCCGTCAATATAATGCAACGCGTTGCACATTGTGCAATGTGTGTAGTATGTTAAATTAATGGATGCACATGCTGGGAATATTGATTGTGATTGGGAGTTAAGTGATTTGTCTTGAATGGGAAATTGTTTTTTTTTTTTTTATTTTTTGTTGTTGCACAACAACCCCAACAGATCAAGATGAAAGATCCTTATATAGTTTATACATAGATACGAGCTATATGATGTGATTTACATGAATATTCACAGTTTAATTAATCGTCACGAAGAATTGGAAAAAGTCTTAAATGACAGCAGAGTATGAGCGTGTAAATATGTGAGGGAGTGGCATATCCATATACGAATTGAGGCCAAATTAATAGAGCTTTGACTTTGAGAGTATTATTTATTTGTTTCAGATGGAAAAAGATTTTGAAAATAAAGTAGACGGTCTTCTAATATTTAGAAGATTTCGAAATTTTAAGACAGTTGATAGATGCCATTTTTTTTGAAGTAGCGTCTGTCGCAGCGGCTTTTCTGGGTATCGCGCGTTCGAAAGGTCAATTTTTCGATAACTTTGGCCCATAAATCAGGCTGAGCAATGGCCATGATTATGTTGATATTGAAGGCCGCGGTCGCTTACGGCTTATTCGCATCGACTTGCGACTTATATGTCTTTGGAGTCCATATCATCTAATTCAGGCCACAAGTAATTGACCTATAGAATTTTCTGTTGACGGTGATGGCCTGGTCAGCATCATTTTTAAAAAAAGTACGGACCGATGAGGCCTCAAGCCCAAAATCCTTGCCTTGTTGTGGCCTTCGACTGACCAAGTTCTTGTGAGCGACGCAGAATTCAATGCCTCGAATTGTGCTCATTTTTACGAACATCGGCGATGTTTTCGGCAGATTCTACGTTTTTTTAACGTAAGAGTGTTGGCTAATTGTTTTCTGATTTGGTGGACTTGACCATATACCCCATAAAAAAGAAGCAACGCGCATCGTTGCTGCTAGAAAACAGCCACTTTGATAGTAAGGTGCTAGCATTTGCACGTGTTGCTTGACGCTGAAACTTCCCATGATGATTTGTCTTTAGTGAATGATTAGTAGTAGTAGTAATTTTTTATTGAGTTTCTTGTTTTTTACACATTTGTTTATCTTATAGATTATACATTATTTCACTTAACTATTATATTGCCGACTTAGAATTGGCCAGGCTACACAGGATTTTATTTATATTGCTTGTTTTATATGTTTGACAATTTAATATAAGTATTTAAAGAAATTTTTTCTGCTATGAAAAATTTATGTGTGTTCACTCAATGGGAACCACGCTTATTTTGAAGTATGTAGAGGAGGAAATATGGGATAGAGATAGAAAAAGAGATAACAATATAGATTAGAACAGGCGAGGTAGATTCGATGAAGTCGAGTCTACTCTAACACAAACAGATATGTGTGTACAAGTGCCTGTGTTTTTATTTTTGAGATACAAGTTAAGTTTAATTGGTATAAGAATTTTTGTGAGTTTGTTTCACTACTCATACAAACATATTTACTTACATTTATAGATTGTGTTTATATTGCATAGGTTTTATAAAATAAAGATACTTTAATAAGTTAATTTCACATCTAGTATACTTATAAGGTACTGTAAGTCTTTTGTTTAGTAGTTTATATTTCATATTAGTAATAAATTATGTCTAAGCTAACTTAAAATAATAATTCACAGCCCTAGTTTAGGCACTTATTAATGTTAGACCTTTCATAAGTCAAATTTGGTATATATGTTTTAAACTTATAGATATATATGCTAAGTTAATAGTTTTGTACATATAGGTGAGTATATTTGTTTTTGATTTATATATATTTGTTTATACATTATTGAATATATGTATAGATATTTTTCCTTAATTCAATGGTTTGTATATTATCTTTTAAGTCATTATTAGGAACTTGAGTTGCAATTCACATATTGGAAGGTATCAAATAATGTATTTAATTTTCGATTATATCTTAATAATAAATACTTTAGTCTCAACTTTAATTCTGAAATGCTGCAATTAATCAATGTAAATTCTCTTTTTTTTTTTTTTCCATTATTTTCCATTACAAATATTACTTTTTTGTTTTTACAGATAATAAAGACAATAAAGATGAAATCTCCTAGCCTCTAAAATTATTTGGTGATCTTTTTTTATAAAAAGGAGCAAGAAACAAGTTGTCATCGTCAGAGAGTAGAAAACCCGGGCCGGAACCCTCACTGAGAATGCTAATTGGCGAAATATAATATCTGTCATTGTATGAATAGTTAAAATTATCTGAGAAGATATTTTGGAGGATAGGGTTGTCATGATGCTGCAGTGCAGCGATTCTTCTTTTAGAGAGTAGATATAAGTAATTCATTAGGGGGTCAATTCCTGATTCCTCGTATAATGTTTTATTGCTATGCCATTTCCCTGATGGTCTTCGTCTTTTTGAGATACAATTTCTTATTATTTTTCTCTCGAACCTTTGTAATTCCATTGCGACATTTGGGGTTATATAAAACCACAGTAGGAAACCATAAGAAATAAGAGGGCGAATTAGTGTTTTGTACATTAATAATTTAGTTTTTTTTTCAACCTCTCTTGAATTGATGAGACATTTAAGTTTTGCAGCTGCAGCTTTGCTGTTGCGTAGGGCTACTCTAGCATGTGGGTTTACTTTAAGACGTTCATGAAGGCGAACTCCTAGGTATTTTATTGATTGTCTGAGAGGAATGTTATTTCCTTCTATAGTCAACTTTAGGTATCGACTTTCACGTACGGCTAGATGATGCCCCCTACCAGAGGCATTACGAAAGCAAATAAGGTCACACTTCTTAAAATTGGGTTTAATTCCCCATTTCTTGTAGTACGGAAGAACTGCGTTTAAGTGGGTTCTTACATGACTCAAAGCCTCATGGGGTCTTTCATGAGAACTGAACAGCAATGTGTCGTCTGCATACAGAATTCCTTCAGAAGGATTAATTTGGATGGGAAAGTCATATAAGTATATATTGAAAAGAAATGGGCCTAAAATAGAACCTTGGGGGACTCCAGCAAGGACTGGGATAGAACCTGATTTAGTATTTTCAAAATAGATCTGTGTGCTGCGGTTAGATAAGAATGATCGGATGATTTTAATGAATTTAGTTGGAAAATTGAGTTGATTGAGTTTGTAGATGAGGCCTTCGTGCCAAACTGAATCAAACGCTTTATTTAAGTCGAGTGCGCAAGCAACTGTGCATTTTTTTAATCTTAGGTTTTTAAGGATGTGATCTTGCAGTGACAGAAGTGCGTGTTCAGTCGAGTGTTTATGTTTAAAGCCGAATTGCTGGTATTGAGTAAGCTGAGTATCTTCAAAAGCGTTTTGAATTTTTAATAATATGACCTTTTCAAGTATTTTACCTATGTTGGAAAGCATCGATATGGGGCGGAAGTTTTCTAGGCTGTTAGACTCTCTGTTTTTTTGTATCGGAATCAATTTTGCGATTTTCCATGAATTAGGAAAATAACAATTGTTTAAGCAATTGTTGATTAAAGGAGTTAGGTGCTTTGCAATAGTTTTTTTCACTTTTCGAAGAATAAAATTTGATATATTGTCTGGTCCACACGATCTTTTGTTATTGAGCGAGAAAATTATCGATTCGACAAGGCTTTCAGAGGCAAAGGACTCATTTAATGTTGTGTTTGACCTGTTAAATGGATCAAAATCGTTTATTTTAAAGTCGGCATTCCAAACTTCAAATGCACTGTTGATAGTATCAACTGTCAATACATTATCAGGATTGCTTTGAGGTACGTTTAGAGCGAAAAGGTCAGAATAGTAGGATTCAAACGCGGCAATTTTTTCCGCCGAAGATGAAAACGCTCTATCACCAAAGGTGAGAGTCTGATCAGAGCCTGAAGGTTTATTTTTACGACCTGTTATTTGGTCAATTACTTTAAAAACATTTGCGGACGGTTTCATACTATTGAGTTTGGAACGAAATTGAGAGTTAGTTTCAATTCTAACTTTGTCTTTTATTATTTTGCTCAAACAGCTAATACGGGAGGAGAGTTCCATGTATTCCTGATTCATACGATCTCCCAATCGATGGAAAATTCTTTTTAGGTTTTTTTTCCATATCTTTCTAATTTTAAATAGCCCAAGAGTAGCCTCTGTGATTTTATGATGGTTTGAGTGAAGTATTTTTTCTTTGCTGTGGGATTTTACACAGTTTACTACAGAGTTAGTGAGGCAATCAATTTGAAAGTCAATTTCATCATTTGATAGATTTCTATCAGTTGGCAAGAATTGATTGTTTAGAATTGTGTTCAGAGAACTATTGAGGATCGGCCAGTTAGTGTTTTTGAAACACGAGAAGGTTCTGGGAGAAGCAGGAAATATGGAGGTAGAGCGAAGTTGAATACTCAAGAAGACAGAAAAGTGGTCTGAAATGGGATCGAGTGTTATGCAAGCAATATTGTCTCCTGGGGGATTATGTGAGCGTAAATTAGCCGAAATTATAAAAAAATCTATGTGAGAACCCGAAATAGGACGAGTGGGGCCTGCAGCCGCAACTATGTCGAAATCCAGAAAGCGGTTATCCAAATACCATTTGTATAAGTGTTCGCCGTTTACATTTTTTTTTGTATCGCCCCAGAGAGGGTGGCGCGAATTAAAATCTCCCCCTATGATTATGAACTCATAGTTCGATAAACATGAAAGAAGGTCATTCAGTGCAGCGGGTAAAGAAGGGCCAATGCTGCATGGGACATAAATCGAGACCAATGCTAGAGATTTGGTTGACTGACAGACCTTAATTGGGATTGAGGCAATAGTGGCTGAAATGATTTGATTAGAAAAATGTATCTGTGAAAAATTGATGGAGTTTTTAACGAGGATTCCAGTGCCTCGAACCGAGTTGTTTTTAATAATATCGTAGCCGCTGTTATAGCTACTTTTAGAACTATTTTTTTTAAAGCAAGTTTCTTGCAAAAGGAGAGCAGTTGGAAAGGTGTCTTTCAGTAGCTCATCGATTTCAATTTGTTTTTCTGAGGATAAAAGGGAATTGACGTTAGCTGTTATTAAGTTTAAATTCATGGTGAAAGGGATGCAACAAAAAGCAAATAAGCACCAGGCTTCTCATTTTCATTCATTTTTTTATATGAAGGCCAGAACGACCTTATTTTTGAAATTAGTTGCCCAATAGGCAGACCAAACAATTTCTGAGACTCATTAATGAAATCTGAAACATCATTGCCATCAGTGGAACTAGGGAGGGGTTTATTTTTCCCATTATCATTATTTTTGACTATGTCCGCGAAGGAAAAGCCAGTTTGCGGTAACCTACTGTTATCACTGGTGCTTACTAAGTTATTTAAAACTAACTTGTTCTTTTTGTCAGGACGTGAAGTCACTTCTTCTCTTTTTTTTAAGTATAACGATCTTTTTGGGCAACCTTTGTAGTTGGCTGGATGCCCTTCAGTTCCACAATTGACACACGATGCAACAGATGTTTCATTTTTTGGTCCCAAGCTACACTTGCCAACTTCATGAGTAAGAAGGCATTTGACACATCTAGTGATAAACGCACAGTATTCAGACAGATGACCAAACCTCTGACATCTGTAGCACTGTTTCATTCCAGAGCTCCTTATTGCATCCCATCTAATTTTGTGCCTCAGCAAAGACTTGAGAGTTTTTATTTGAAGAAGACTGTCCCTATCCTCCAGAGAGCAGACAAACATGTCCAATGGAATTCCACTTTCTTTAGACCATTTGGTCTCAAAGTTTTTAACCGTCACCCTCAGTGAGGGCACCAGCCTCAAAATCTCCGACTGAATCTCAGACGGCGAGAACTCACTTGAAATACCTTTTAAAATTACACTGTATTTTTTTTGCTCCTTAGGAGTGAAAGAGAAAGCTTCTATTTCAGTTTTTCGAAATTCATTTAATAAGTAACTATGAAGATTTACATCTTTTACAAAAATTTTTAGTTTGCCAAAACCTCTAGTATCAAATTTAACGTTTTCAGAATTAAAGTTAGACTTACTTATAAAATGGAGAAGATCCCTCGATGAGACTCCTTTCGCAAAAATTGGGGGGCACCAGTTCTTTTCCTCCACCGGCAATGAAGCTTTGATGTTTCTTTGTTGGTTCATGATTCTCGGATTTGCTGACTGCTCTACGGCTGATGGGTTATAGTTAGCGTTTTCACAATAATCCGGATCCAGCGTTATGAAACGGTTACTATTATTTATTTCATTAGCAACCTTTTTAGCGTTGCTATCTGATGAGTGTTGGCGTCTTTTTCGGGCCAAAATATTCGTGAATGTATCTTTACTATTCACAAGAATGCTTCTCAGGGTAGATGTTGTATCTACATCTGTTGCTGCCGACGATCCGGCCGCTGCATTAGTATTTGTAGTAACGGCACTACCGATTACTACGCAGTTTTCAGGAAGTAGAACCTTGCCATCGAAATGACTGTCTCTCTCACTTGCACCAGTAACTGACGCGCTTGCGTCTGTCTCCATTTCATTTTCAGAAGTTGGTAATGCGCTTGATGTGGAAGCGCCAGCAATTGGCATCGACCACCATTCTAAATTTGTTAGAATCTTTTTTTTATCTTCACTATTTAATAAAGATGAGGGTAAACTCGTAGTTTTTTTGTTTTTTAAACATTTTGACAGGGTTTTGTCAGGGGGAACACTAGCTGGAGGTTTGCCCGCCTCCATGATTAGATTTTTCAATTTCACTTTTTTTTCTTGTTCACTATATAAGAGCTGCTAATAAACACGTCCTTCTTCTACGAAAGTCGAACCAAGAATCTTAGTGAATGATTAAAAGAAGTTATTTTGACAGAAAGTTATATTAACAACATGGCCGAAAGGAGCTGTCAAAATCAACTAATACTTTCCCAAGCTTATAACGTTTGGTTTTTCTTAGTAAACGAACATTGTCTTCTATACTGAAGACGGTCTTCATTTCGAAGTTGGTATGACTTTGCAGTCGCTAATGTGGATCTTAAAGCTTGTTTTCTTAATCACTTCTTCAATTTGAAGGTCACGTTGTAGATCGCTATTTTTTAAATTCCAAGGGGCTTTTGTTATTCCATGAAGGACTTTGCCTTGGAATTTTTGGATCATGACTATAGAATTTGTTTTCTTTGTAAAGCAATGGCATATGTCCAAACGGCCTAAGAAATAAGTTTGTTCTTGTTAAATAGCTTAGACTTCTTTACTTGTAACCAGTATATTCTTCTGTACTTCTCTTTTCTTTTTGATGTGTCTTTCCATTCAAAAATTGCATCCAAAACCAATCCAAGGTATTTGGCAGTACTGGAATAAGGTAATGAAATTAAAATATTGTTGATGCCTTCGTAACGGATTCATCTGGCACCAATATTGCAGTATCATCAGCAAAAGTGACCATGATAGCGTAGACCATCACGGAAATAACCGTTGTATAAAAAAGTTAATAGGTTGGCCCTACGACACTTCCTTGTGGTACACGGTACACCAGTTTAAATTTCCTTTAATTGCTAGTAATTTTGGTCGTACCATACTGCAAAAAATCGATGCGTTAAACAAGATTTTAGTATTTCGTATAGTATTGCCTTTGAAAAGGTTCCTATGCAGTCTGTTCTCAAGTCTCAAGTGCCAAACTTATCAAAGGATTGATCATCATCTAAGAATTTGATGTACTTGGTCTGTCACGGAATGTTTATTTGTAGATCAAAATTGGTGGCTCGAACTCCGTCTTACTTCCTACATTTTGCTGAGCATTTCGAGAGCAATTTTGGTCTAGAAGATGTAACTTCCGTTGGTATCTAACCTTGTAAGGGTATAACAATGACTTCTGCAATTTTCCAATGATGTGATACTTATCTTGGTTTAAGGCGTGGTTTATTATAAAAAGGAGTTTTTTCAAGCCTATTAAGGCATTTCTTTCAGAACTTGAATATTTATAAGATCGAATTTGGTGAATTTTTAGTAGATAACTTACATTGATACACACTTCTCACTTTTTTAAACGTTAACAAAAGAATTTCACATTCATTGTTTCTGTCAACAAATTGTGAGAGATCTGTAGCATATACTAGTTCAAGCTGGAAATCAGCTTTTTGTCCCGGGTTTTACGATAGATTTATCATCTTTATAGTGTATTGGCTCCTTAATATAAGGACTAATCGGGAAAAACATCTGTAGTATTTTTCAGAAAAATAAAGTATGTTTTGTTAAGACGGTTTAAAACTGCCTTATCATCTGGAAATCGTGTAGTTTTTCATTTTCTTCGAGCTTTTCTTTTTTCTAGAATCAGCTTCTTTATTTCGACATCAGGATATTTGACTTCTATTTCTTTCAAGTTCAAAATAGTTAAACTTTAACAACACCTACACAAGGTGAAAATGGACGCTCCGGTTTGGGTAACATTTGGCGTGCTTCAACTATTTTACGGTCGCTATAATTGAAAAAAAAAAAGAAACAACGAAGAACCTTGTATTTTTTAAGATTAAGTTATTATGAGAACTATTTTCAAGTAATCAACTTTGACTAATATTCTAGTCACGATTTTAAAACCGGATTAAGTGTGATTGATTTCATTGCTATACAGCCCCTAGAGCCTCTCAATATCAACCTAGATCTATCCCTTTGTTGAACGCACCCTGCTCAACAGTGGTTATAGAACGAGCCCATATAGAACTCACATAAAAAGGAAACAAATGTCATTCAAGGGATGTTATAGAAAACGTCATATTCAACTGTCATCTTTATACCTCAACGAGAAAATAAAGTGTCTAATTAAAGTATAAACGTGTTGTGTCTTTTATTTCTCAAGTTTTTATTTGAAGTAATTTATAAATTTTAAATAAATAAGTATAAGGCTTTTCAGCCAAAACATTGGTCCTTCGAGCACAAAATAAAATAAACAATTTTTCTCAAAGATTAATAAAGTGTGTGCGGATAAAAATTGTTGTAGTGTGTCAACGAGGGATAACCTGCAAAACTGCATCAGGATTTGGACGCCATTTTACAAAACAAGTAAGTGATTTCCTTACTTTTTTATATTACTATTTATATAAAATTAATATGGCAAGCAAACAATTAAGCGCAAAATACAAGCAACTTAAAAAAGACATAGACAATTTTGGCAAAAAAGGAAAAGCTATTAGTGTGAATTACGTTCAAACTCGAATCAAATTATTGGATGAGTTATGGGAATCTGTCTCTGCAATATATGAAGAGGTTATAGGTGCTGAAGATGAAGATGCGAAGAAGCAACCGGAGGCTGAAACCATGTATGAAAATTTTCGAGAAGAATACTGCGACTTTCAAACAAGGCTCCTGGATTCGCTGGCAAGTCTTGGTGGCAGTAGCAATCAGCAGTCCAAAGAAGTCTCTGAAAAAGAAAAAGTTTGTAAGAGCGACGAAATTCACCTGCCAGCTATTAAAATACCTTCTTTCGACGGAAGTTATGAGTCTTGGCCAAATTTTCATGATCTTTTTGTGACACTTGTCGGAAGTAAGGCATCTCTTTCTGATATTCAAAAGATGCACTACCTTAAGACAAGCTTAACTGGCGATGCTGAGAAGTTGCTTTCATCCTTGAAGATTCACGGCCATAATTATGCTAAAGCATGGACGATTTTGAAGGATCGTTATGATCACCCTCGCGTCCTTGTCAACATCCAGTTGAGTGCACTGTTCAATTTGCCATCACAGTCACAAGAGCGCGTGGAGTCGATTAAAGATTTATTATACACTTCAACTCAAGTGATTCACAGTCTGGCAAATCTGAAAATAGAAGTAGAACATTTAGATCCAGTGCTAATCTTTCTTCTAGTGCGAAAGTTACCTGGCAAGACACAGCAAATGTGGGAGGAGAAGCTGAACGAAAGAGAGAAACCGAAGCAGTTGCCGACTTTCAAGGAGTTTACATCCTTCTTGGAGACAAGGTTCAGAACTCTAGAAGCGGTCGATCAGCAGCACTGTCAGGGTACATCCAACACGTCACGCAACTCCTCACATAAGCATTCGTTTGTAGCTCATGCTCACGCTGATAAATCTAAGCTGTCCTGCAAAGTATGTCTGAAAAATAAACATGCGGTTAGAAAATGTCACAAATTTTTGAAAATGAGTATTACCGAACGTATTCAGCTTATAAATAAATTGGATTTATGTAGAAACTGTTTAGGGTATAATCATGCAACAGATAATTGTCAAAGTAGCCGTAGGTGTTACCATTGCCAACAACCACACCATACGCTATTACATAATAATAATACTCCTTTTCAGCCAAGCCAACAACCTTCACGCTTACAGCAAAATCAAAATAACTCTTTTCAGCCGGTTCAACAACAATCGTCAAATAGCAGTCAGCAGCAACAGGGTACCAGCCAAAATGTGCAAAATACCACTTTAAATGCACAAGCTCCTTCATTCCAAGCCGCCAATAGACAACCGTCTACATCTACCAATGTAACCTCTCACCACTCTCAGTACGACAGTCCCACGAAAAATTCACAAGTTTTACTGGCAACTGCCCTTGTGAAAGTAAAGTCTTCATTGGGAGAGTGGTTGACGCTGCGTGCATTGCTAGATACTGGATCTGAAGCGTCGTTTATTACGGAGTGTGCAGCCCAATTGCTACAACTCAAATCTCGAACAACTCACACGGGGGTGTCCGGGTTGGGTTTGGTCAGCAGTGGCACATGTTTAAGAGTGGTAGATATCACTTTTGCTTCGCAGCATTCCACTTTTGCAACAACAGCGCAAGCCTACATCTTAAAGTCACTGTCTGGGCATTTGCCGGCCCGGACCCTTCACGTTGAGAATTGGACTCATCTCAACGATTATGTTCTAGCCGATCCTGAATTCTACAGGTCGTCCAAAATTGATATTTTGCTTGGCAGTGATGTCTTAGCAGAACTTTTGTTGCCGGAGTTGATTTCGCCAACAGACAAGTCAATGCCAGTCATGCAGAAGACAACATTAGGATGGATCTTATTCGGAAAGGCCCCAATGGTATGCGAGTCAAGTCATCAGGTCAGAAGTTTTATCCAAACTGTAGATGTCGAAATCCAACTGCGCAAATTTTGGGAATTAGAAGAGACGCCTTTTAAGCCATTCCAAAAGTCGGAAGATATAGAATGTGAAAATCACTTCATCGCCAACACTGAACGCACAGTTGATGGACGCTATCAAGTAGCATTGCCGTTCAAAGGAAATGTTCGTCCGGTTTTCGGTGATTCTTACCAAGGTGCTTTACGGCGATTCCAAAGTTTAGAGCGACGTCTTGATACAAATCGACAACTCCGAGAGCAATATTCGGCATGCATCGAAGAATACATCCAACTGGGTCATATGAGCGAAGTCGACAAGAAAAGTTTGCCAGAAAATCAGCATTACTTCCTGCCACATCATGCTGTCATTAAAGAGAGCAGTTCAACCACGAAACTGAGGGTGGTGTTTGACGCATCCTTCAAAACATCCAGTGGAGTCTCTTTAAACGATGCTATGTTGGTAGGTCCTGCACTTCAACAGAATATCTGCGACATCATTCTTCGGTGGAGGTTGTATAAATACACCTTCACAGCTGACATCGAAAAGATGTATCGCCAGATCTTGATAGCTGAACAGGACAAAAATTATCAGCTGATTCTGTGGAGAAAGAATTCTGAAGACCTTATCAAAATGTACAGACTTAACACGGTTACCTTTGGAACAGCAGCCGCTCCATATCTTGCGATCCGAACGTTGCAGAAGTTAGCAGAGGACAATTCCGAAAATCAACTAGCAGCTACCATGATCCGTGAAGAGATGTACGTCGACGATTTGATATCTGGTGGAAACACGATCGAAGAGGCTAAGGAGAAAATTCATCAAATTAGCTCAACATTAGAGACAGCTGGATTTTACTTACGGAAATGGACTTCCAACTCTGACGAATTACTTTCGATCATCCCAACAGGAGAACGGGAATCAACATTCTCAATGCCGTCAGAAGATTCGGAACGAGTTAAGACACTCGGTGTCCATTGGCTTCCTTCTGTTGACAAATTCTCTTTCTGCTATAATTCGCTTTCCAATCCACAGCCGACGAAACGATTTATTCTATCTACGATAGCTCGGCTCTTCGATCCGATGGGTTGGATTGCTCCATGTATTGTGAAGGCGAAGATGTTCATGCAGCAATTGTGGGTGAAGAAAATGTCATGGGATGAACCAATTGAATCGTCACTTCTGGAACAGTGGAATGCTTTTTACGAAGACTTGCAATCTATCAACAAGATTCAATTTCCAAGATGGGTTCAAACCATTGGTGATCTGCCTCGTTTGGAACTGCATGGTTTCAGTGACGCCTCGGAGAAAGCATACGGAGCAGCAGTGTATCTAAGAGTTGAAGATGATAAAGGAATGGCGAAAATGCATCTCCTTATCGCCAAGTCTAAAGTTGCTCCTCTACAGCCAGTGAGTCTTCCTCGTTTGGAACTTTGTGGTGCTGTTATGTTGGCCAAGCTTTTGAATCATGTCACTGAAGTGTTCGGTAACAAAAACATTCAGCAATTCGCATGGACGGATTCAACTATTACGCTTTCTTGGATTCAAGCATCGCCAACCAAATGGGAGACATTTGTTCGGAATCGAGTCGGAGAGATACAACGGTTGACTCCAGTCAAAATATGGAAACACATTCCAACTCAACAAAATCCTGCAGATCTGGTTTCCAGAGGTGTTCTACCATCGGCTTTGCTGGATAACAAGTTATGGTGGAACGGACCTGAATTTTTACGAGATGTCTGGGATTTTCAGCATCCTACACAGCCACAAATTCATGTGCATCACATCGAACAGGTTGTTCCTCCAATTAATGAATTGATTCATAAATGTTCTGAAATGAACAAATTAATACGTATTTGCGCTATAATTTTACGTTTCATAAATAATGCTAAAAAATACATACCCAATTGGAAAAGTGGACCGATTTCACCAAAGGAACTTCATGATGCAGCCAAGGCATTAGCAAAATTAGCTCAGCTTGAAATGTTTCCGGACGGTATTTTAAAGTCCAGAGGCATGGCATCTCTACACCCTTTCGTAGATCCTGATGGAGTTATTCGTGTTGGTGGAAGATTGGAGAATGCTAACTTGCCGTATGATCAACAGCATCCAATCATTTTGGTTCCAAATCATCATTTTACCAAACTGATTCTTCAGGAGGCACATGAAAAAACTCTCCATGGTGGCATTCAATTGATGATGAATTTTCTGCGGCAAAAATATTGGATTTTTCAAACCAAACGAGCAGTAAAACATTATCTCCATAAATGCACTATCTGTTATCGGTATAGGACTAAGCCAGCTTATCAACTAATGGGAGAGTTACCATCGCCCAGAGTGACTGCTTCCAGACCATTTTCCCACACTGGGGTTGATTATGCCGGTCCGATCAATATCCGGGCTTGGAAAGGCCGCGGAGCAAAAACTTATAAAGGATATTTGGCCATCTTTGTTTGCCTAGCAACAAAGGCCATTCATCTAGAAGCGGTAAGCGATCTCACCACTCAAGCTTTTCTCGCAGCATTTCGGCGTTTCACATCACGAAGAGGAGTCTGTGGTCAGATTTACAGCGATTGTGGTACAAATTTTAGAGGAGCTGAGACAGAATTATATCGTCTTTTGAAAGATGCCACCCATGACTGGAAAAATGTTGCTGAAGTTTTATCGTCACAAGGAACAAAGTGGAATTTCATTCCTCCTGCTTCTCCTCATTTCGGAGGTTTATGGGAAGCCGGTGTAAAGAGTGTCAAACACCACTTCAAAAGAGTTGTTGGAAATGGGACACTAACTTTTGAGGAACTCACCACGCTTTTAACGCAAATTGAAGCGTGTTTAAACTCGAGGCCTCTTTGTCCATTGACAGAAAATCCAGATGACTTCCATGCTTTGACTCCAGCACATTTTTTAATTGGAACAGAAATGTTTACGGTACCCGAGCCGGATCTTACAATTGGTAAGACCAGCTATACAGATCGGTGGAAAGCTATCCAAGTCAGTCTACAGACTTTCTGGAATCATTGGCAATCGGAATATTTGGCCCGCCTACAGCAAAGACCAAAATGGCTGAAACCGCAACCGCAACTTCAAATTGGAGACCTGGTTTTAATTAAAGATGAGAGACTTCCCCCAACAAAATGGAATTTAGCACGAATCCTAGAAATGTTCCCAGGAAAAGATGGCATCACTAGAGTAGTAAAGCTGAAAACGCAACAAGGAGAGTTTAAAAGACCGGTAACGAAGCTATGTCCTCTACCAATTAATAACAAGGAACATAACATAACAAATCAAGCCTAAACACATACACACACACACACATACACACACACACACACACACACACACACACACACACACACACACACACACACACACACACACACACACACATCATTACATATCACAACACATCTTATATGCATCATGTAATATCATACGAAAATGGAAAATGCGAAGGCATCAATTTATTTTCCTCGCAACTCATCGTAATTTAAATATGCATACTCATTCACTTGAAAATGAACATTTAATTCATCAACCGAATTTATTTCGCCTATCATTTTCTTCGAAAAATAGCAAATAAATAAATTTCATTTCATTTTCACGTTATTAATTCCGCATGAAAGCACTTATATTTGCTCATTTCACCAGAAAAACGCAAAAAAAGATAGACAAAATATTTTAATTTATTTATAATTTCACCGAAAATCATCCAAAATTAAAATATCTACGATTAAAATGCTCAATTGTTTAATCAAAACGCATTTAAAATTATATTCGCTTATAAAAAGAACGCATATGCACTTAAAATAATAAATCACATTAAAAATTATAAATTTCAATCTAATTTTCATCAACGGAATCATCAAAAATAATTATTATTTCAATTTAATGAATTCAACAAAATTAACAATCACTTAAAACATTTTCACTTAAATTCCGACCGAAGAAAATTAAAAACCGACTGGAGAAAACGGCCCTTGAACAGACTTCGATGGACATGGACTTACATACATACAATTATACAATGAAATCTTTTGATTAATCAAATATAGTATTTAATTGAAACCTAATAATCTTTGAACTCACCTGGATTGCTGCATAATTTTCAATTGTTTTTTTTTTAAATATTTTTCACAAATTTAACACTAATTAACAACACTTAATTCGAAATTTAAATAATACAACAAAAAAAATACACACCCGAAAACACAAACAACGCCGTAATTGATGGAATTTTCCATTTACAACCAGGCAAATTGTTGTTGTTTGCCTCCGTCTTACTCGTTGGTTTTATCAATGAAAACGATCGAATTATCGCAGCATTGACATGTGCATTTTGTGGATATATCGACCACCAAAACCAATTAGCACATACACAAACCAACACCAGCGTTCTAAAACGATATAGTTTTTATTAAATATTTCTCTCAAATGATTTATTTTACCATGCTCTAATAAAATTTGTTTCTTTTCATGTTGTTGGAAATGTTGGAAACACAAGACAAATTTTACCTCCTAACGTTTTCTATCCGCTATTCTCTACCAAAATGCAAGTTAATGAGCGCCTGTTTCGCCCGGGGAGAATGTTGAACGCACCCTGCTCAACAGTGGTTATAGAACGAGCCCATATAGAACTCACATAAAAAGGAAACAAATGTCATTCAAGGGATGTTATAGAAAACGTCATATTCAACTGTCATCTTTATACCTCAACGAGAAAATAAAGTGTCTAATTAAAGTATAAACGTGTTGTGTCTTTTATTTCTCAAGTTTTTATTTGAAGTAATTTATAAATTTTAAATAAATAAGTATAAGGCTTTTCAGCCAAAACACCCTTATTTTTATTGCCATCGATCTTTATCAATCAACATTGACTATCAATTACTCTATCAGACAATTATTACTGTAAACATTTCGGATTCAATTTCAGTTGTTGTTTCTTAAGCCCAGCTCACACATTTAGAGTCTCTACCGATTAAGATACTCACTCCACACTTAATCCGTCCATAACGTATACGTCCGGAGGCAATGAATTTAATTAAAGCAATCAGCACGATTGCAAATACAAGGTATACATCCACTCAAGACACAAAGGCTTCCATAAGACTGGGCCTAAATGTGCTACCGACTAGTGGTTAGTCTGTATACGAACTTATATAGTGTGGTTTGATTTAAAAATCAAATAAATTGCGGAGGAAAAAAAAACGCGGCAACATCGAAACACGAGACCACGCGAATGTCATTGTGTCAATGGAGCTTGCAATAAAGAGTGGCGCTGGCTACAAATCAATAAACTTTGAAACATGCGCCTTCCAGACTAATTACTGATCTGCCCGATCTCGCATCTCATACACAAAATGAAGGTGGCCAAGCCCCGGTCATAATTCATTCAACTTCAAACAGCTATAAAAGCCTCACTGCACCGACCGTTGCACCGTGCGTCGCTGCCGCCGCCGCCGAGCATCACCGATTAAACAACAGCATTAACGCGCACACACCTTTTGGTCAGAATTTCCATTTCAATTAATCGGCAATATAAGCGAGCAAAAGAGCTCGAGATTTTAAGTTGAGGAATTCTTCGTCTTCGACTCTTGGACGGCTTCGGCTTCGTCTTCGAAGGCTACCATAAACCAGAGAGACCAGACCACCATCGCCTTCCAAGCTCATCGCAGATGACAGCTCGGCAGTCATCGGGTTCAATACAAAAAACTGATTTTTATTGCTAACGAGCATGACGTTAAGATGCCCATAAAGCTGCGCGTCCGTCCATCGCGTCGTGCAATTAAATGCACGCGGCCAAGATGGCACATCATTGTGTGGTAAGTTGCAGCTGCTGATGTTGGTACTGCTACTGCGCACTGTTTTGTACAACGCAGCGCTGCGTTTGCGTTTGCGTTTGCGTTGGTGCTATTGCTGTTGTTTCTGGATTGGATATATACGCAGCCATGTCCGTCCGCACCACAGCAGACGCAGACTCTACAGAGTATTCCATTTCGGATTTGAAATTCAATATTTAACGGATTGAAAGCAATCAGCGAACTCATGTACCTGTCAATTGGAGTTTTGCGGGGATTTGTCATCGATATTGAACGGTGACCGGAGCTTTGCTCACGATGGCGATAGCAAAATGGCGGTGGTGATGGTGGTGCATAGAACGCGGCGTCAGCGCGGCGGTACGCATCTAGTATGCTAGAGTGGACGTGGTTTAGCGCAGTCCTAATGAATTGCCTAGCGATTGTGGCTGGCATTGAAAATGCGGGAAAATGTGCGCAGACTTATAGGTGAACTGAACTTACTCACTGCAGCTGCTTCTATACCTACTAGTCGTCGTATATATTGTTTAACTAAGCTGAGCTGCTACTGCTGCTGCTTCTAGGCTATTGTTTGTTTCTGTTTGCTTGGCAAGTGACTGTAATTCACTTGTTGCCGCACTGCATACAAATCGGGAGCTAGCTAGCTAACTTATAACTGCGGTGCGGTTCGGCGTACCGTGAGCGCATATTATGTTGTGGAGAGAGACTAGGTACGTCTCCTGGATACCAAGTATCAATCGAATTTATTTGGTTTAAATTTTGCAACGTGCTTGGATTTTTATTATATCGACGAATCGAGTGATCGTACTTTTTTTCTTTAGATTGCATTGAACGCAAACCTAAAACGATTGAGCCAACAACACGCAGTGAAATAAGATTGATAAAAATTGTTAGAAGAAAAAAATATCGAAAAGTAAAAATAGAAGGAAAAATATATAGAAAGATGGAGGTCTTTAGATATGAAGAGAGAAGAAGGAGATTGATATCTGAAAATAGCCTTGCAGGCAAACAGCAAGATTCAATATTAATCAGAAAAAATCGTTTCGATGAAAGTGCAGATCTTATACTTACTTAGACGTACTTGGCCATAAACATAAAGGGTGTATTTTTTAGAAGGTATAAAACTTGGAAATGGAATAAGACAAAGATGATTTTCTTAAATTGACATTAAATTTACTTCCAAAGATAATCTTCTGGCATTATCTTAATACATATTTAAAAATCCAGTGTCATATGTATGTTCCCAGTGAACTCTTCACCAAGTCAACCGATTTCGTTGAAAGTTGGCATTTTATGTGTAATTTGGTCTTGCTTGAGTATATCTAGCAAGGATAGGATAGTTTATATTTCGATTAATGGTCTTAATAATTTATAATCTACACTAATATTATAAAGAGGAAAGATTTTTATTTTTGTATGTAACGAAAAAGTACTGGACCGATTTTAATAATTCTTTTTTCATTAGAAAGCTACATTATCACTGAGTAACATAGGGTATATTTAGTACTAGATTACTATAGAAATCTTTAGAAATTCCTATTAAAACCAACCGAAAATGTAAAAAAATTAGCCATAAAATGTCTTTCATCGCACACGCTGCGAAGAGTATTAATGATAGGACAAAAAAATGCTTTCTAATTTAGTGATTCATGGTCGTTTTAATTAGCATGCCTATAACTTAAATATCTGTACCTATTTATATCTACCCGTGCGAAGCTGGGACGGGCCGCTAGTAATTTAAATATGATTTCTGGCATACGACCAATATTATAATTTTTCCACCATTTGTAGTTGTGTGTGAATTTTGTCCTTCAAGCATTAAATAGTTTTGGGCTTATCAGCGTAGACTAAAGAATTCACAATCCCCACAGAAAATAGTCAAGCCGCGTTAAATCTGGCGTTTAAGCCTAATTTTCCCAAAATTAACGATTATATTAACAGATGTAATTTTGAAAATATGGCTGTTGAAGGAGGGACATTAAAGACGTAGAGCTTCTCCGTCAGTTCCGCTAAAAGAACAAGCTTTGGGAACATTTTCTACGTTCTCAATGCCTAACTGACTACTAAAAGTACCTTGGTGTTATCTTTAGAATATTTACATAAAACTCAAGATAATCTTACAACAAATCTTTCTTTAAGTTCCTTAATCACGAAAGAAAATCAGATGAGTATCCATCCTCCTTGTCTTTCAATAATGGAACTTCCTTACCCTATTACATTTCTCCATCAGTAATTGAAAACAAATTTTCTCAACTTAATGATGAATTTACTTTGGCCCTGATGGTCTTCCTGCCATTTTCCTAAACAAATTTGTGTCTTCTCTTTAAATTCCTTTTTCTTAAATGTTTCATTTATCTTTATCTCAAGGAACATTTCTTAAAATACGGAAAACATCTTTTATAAGAAGGGTACAAAAATGGAGGTGAAAAACCATCGACCAACTGCTAAACTTGCTCCCTTCCCAAAAAGGTTTTGAAAGCATTTTATATGAACTCCTCAGTTTCAATTGCATATTCTTAACTGCCTAAGCATAGCAGTTTATTAAAAAATAAATCTGCCACCATAAACCCTGTAGAGTTCATTTCATTTACTCTAAGAAGTTTAAAAAACGGGGATTAAGTTGATATGATCTTCACCGACTTCATCAAGCGTATGAGCAAATTTTCTCATAATATTATAGTCTTCCTTAGATTATAAACTTCTTTTCCTATAAATGGATTACTTCTTACCTTGAGAATCGTCAACATTATGTCCAATTTAGATCTGTACGTTCCAATCCTGTTCCAGCCCAGCAACTTCTGGTGTCCCCCAAGGTAGTTCTTTAGGAACTCTACTTTTTATCCTTACAATTAAAGACACTGACATGTTCATTAGGCATTGGCAAATATACCTGATGATAAGAATCTTTTCAAAATCTTTGGAACTCTTGAAGACATATCTCTTCTCTAAACAGATCCCGACAATTTCTCAACCTGGTGTACTAAAAATTGATAATAACCTTTTCGCGTTAACGTATTAAAACAATGACAGATGATTTTCAAAAAAAAATTTCTACAATTTGGAAACGTTTTCCAGACGTGCGTAAATCTAATCATGTTTAAATGTCAAACCAAACTAAAAACAAATCACTTGACAGCTGACAAAATGGCTGCCAGTTAAAATAGTGTTGCCAAATTAAAATTATATACCTCTAAAAAAAACACCCGTTTCTTACTTAAATTTAGACTTACTTGGCTATAAATGTGGCTACCTATTGATAGATTCGATGATAATATTAAAATGATAAACAATTTCAAGAAAAAAAAATGGTAACTGGAACACAGGAAATTTGTGTAACTGTTTTTCGAACTCAATTCATATCTAATTAAAGTTGTTTTTCTAACCTACCTTTTATACACTATGTGAATTGGGAATGATCTTGGGATAAGGATTTAATCATCTGAATAGTATCGCTGAAAGGCATGTACTACATATCTTTGATCTATCACCACATCCGCTTGGTCTTACTTATTAAGATTTCAGCCTTTTCTTATTTAATTCATAAAAACAGCATAAAAGTCTCACAAATGTGAACATACAAAAATAACCAACTTATTCTTATTGAAATCTGGTGAGTTATTGAATAACGTAGGAATATAATAAATTTTTACAAACAAGTTTGATACACTTATTCAATTGTTTTTGGCCTTCTACAATTTAAGCTATAATAACTAATTAAGTGTTAAACAAAAACCACCTACAGAACTTTGATTGCTTCACATTTAACATCATCATTTCCATTTGCCGCTTCTTATACTCGTAGACCGCCTACAATAATGTAAAAGTCTAATTAATGCCTCATCATTTAAAGAGTCAATCAAATCATTGATTTTCCATTCAAGCTCTCCAACGCAACAATATAAAACTTACATAATCATCTGCTGAGGATGTCGAAAGACTGCACTGGATCACATCGCTTTGCATTTGCGACACAAAATACCAAACGATACCGCCTTGAAACTCCCCATCAATCTATGCAAAAGGTTATACTTGTTTGTTGTTCCTACTCGTATACCCTTCCTTCCTATACTTCTGTAAGAGACTACACTACCGACACGGTATGGAAGTTGGCCTCCGTCGATATAAACAACGTGCCAATTATCTATCTTTCGGGTGGAATATAATTACTCGCCTCACCGCAAACAATACAAAAAAACCTGTCATATGGAAAAGACAAAGAATTCCAAAGCGGCGGCGGTGGCGGCTGCAGCAGCGTATAGCCCCTCCAACAACTCCAACACAATGCCGTGTAGGTAAACAAAAGCGAAATGCCACTTTCAGCCTCAACCCAGCCAGAACCAGCCACACTGCCACATCCCACTCTCTTGAGCCCGCCTAATTAATGCACCCATTCTTCCTCCTTTCCGTTTCGATCGGTTTTGGATTCAATTCATTTCGATGCTATGCAAATCCCAGAGGGGAAATAATAATTTATCATCAATCGATTGACACCCCCGTAAAGTACACGATCGGTCGTCAGTGTTAGCTTTAGCTTTAGCGTCAGCGTCACAGCTGCGATCGAAGTTCCATTATATTGGGATTGTGACTGCGAATTTGACTGGGACTAGATATAGTACTGGAAACTGGAACTGAACCACTTGGTGCATTCCGAAGGCGCAATCTTTTAAATTTGCTTACGTAACGCGCGCGTTCTCTTAACTCTCTCAAAGCAACAGCAGACAAAAAGCTGATCACTTGCCGATCGTGGCACTGATCGTGTGGCTCTGGAACTTATGGTTGCGGCTGCGGCTCGTGTGAATTTTAATCGTTCTGTTCAGTTCGTCTTAGGAATGTGCACAAAGGTTGAATTGATAATGAGAAGGAGGAGGTTGCACTGTATTATCTATCTCGTTGGACAACACTGCAACTGATCGCTAATCGCCAGCCGCCGCGAAACATATGTTAACGATCAGTCAAGTATCAAGTGGGTTGGCTTTAACTTTTCCATATCCCTTCCTTTGCCTTTATCGACATCGTCAACAAAACCGACCGACGCGACGATGGAGACAAGATTTGACCTAGTTTATATTATTTGATTTGGAATTGGAAAAAACTCGCCCTATTAACTAACTTTGACAACAACGTTGCGCTGTCAGAGATCGAGTGTCACTCTGTTGTTGGTTGATCGCTTGAGACTATATACCTACATAACCAGGGAAACACCTGCGGTGATCCAATCGGACAAAAGTTGAAACCTTTTTGAATTTAAATGCAAAAGTGGTCAACAGGTAATAACCGTCATTAGAAATCGTTGCACTTTAAAAACAAAACAACAAAACAGAAAAGAAGGAAGAAATCAAAATCAAAAAAGCGAACGAAGGAGACAGATCGGTGATGAAAAACCGTGCGATCGTGAGATATCCACTTTACACTGGCGGCCATTAAAAGCTAATAACATTTCACGCGCACCACTTCATACCGACCATTGCTTCTCGTCGTCACTGCCTTACCGCCATCGTCGTTCGTCGTCATTGTAGTTGTTGTTGTTTTGGCCCCTCACTTACAGTAACCGACTTTTTGTTGTTGTTGTTTTTGTTGTTTGGTTATGGATATTGTCAAAAGAAACCCGATGCAGTGCCAAAGCAACTCATGTTTTAAGATAGCTTATCAAGGAAATGGCTGCCGTAAATCTTGGTTATTTATGAGCGGTTAAAGTAGGTGAAAGATACATGACGATCATCAAATGGTGTGCTGAGTTGTGGCCTCTGGAAGTCATATTGGGGCCAAAAACATGAATGGAATATACAAACAAAAAAATGTATACAAGTATATAGATTATGATGATGGTGATGTACTAAATCAAGAGGGTTGTAACTTGGCAAAGCAAACCAGGATGAAGTTTGGTCAATTTTTTGTTTTTACATAAACACTTGTATGGATTCTGTCAAGTAGATCAAGGAGAATTATTTGACCAATTGAAACAAGGTATCAGGTGTCGTAGGTGAAGATTTAAGATATACCCTTTTGGACAATGGAGTCTCGACCTGGTATAAGATGAATGAAGAGCTCTGGAAGAACTTTAGGTATATTGGTGTTGCTAAAAATGAATATGTGCTCTAAGGTCTTTCAGATCATATGCTGTGGGTTTCGACAAAATTGTTTGTTTTTCTTCAATCAAATAACAAAATTGAGTCATGAGCTTGCTACTATGGTACTCTTAGATTTCTCAAAAGCTTTTGATGGAATTGATCATCAAATATTAATTTATTTAAATATTTTCTTATGACTTCAATTTTTCTAACATTGCTCTAAAGCTTTTGAGAAATTATCTTCAGGCTCATATATTGTCAACTGCGGTGTACCACAAGGGTCGATACTAGGACCACATCTTTTTTCCGTTTTTATTAATGATTTTCCATCAGTTAGTAGATGATGTTTGCTTGTATATTTTCGTGGTTTGGGTCTAATAGATGAAGACTTATTCAATATTTAAAGCTGTGCTAACACTAATAAATTTCAACTCAATCCTTCAAAAGCTTTTATTTAGTATGTACATATGTTCATTGTTCAGGGTGAAAAGTTAACCTTATGGACCTATCAAATATCGTTTTAAATGCTCAGGCTATTGAGGAAGTTGAGTTTTCAAATTATTAGTAAATTGAACTGTTGCGATGTAATATCTGAAACCCTTTGCAGAACTTCCAGTGGGTTGCGTTTCTTGAGGCTCTTCTCTCATTTACAACTTCTTAGGTAATACTTGGCAGTTTACTTAAAATATTCATATCTTTCAATATAACTATCTTTAAAAAAAAGGTTCAAATCACGGAGGGATATATCAACTTTTTGTAATTACTTTTAAGATAAGATCTTTACTATGCCAAGATCTCAAGTGATGAAGGCCAATTTCAATAAGATTTCGACAAAATTTTCCGGTTGGACGAAGAAATTATTAGCTTTCCTTTAATGGGCGGAAGCAATACGCACTTTCGTCTAGTTAATAAAAGCGCACAAACAGTGCTGCCCAGTATCCAGGTTTAAGTTGAAGTGCAAGGAAAACCTTCATTTATTCATTGCTGAAACCGGTGCCGATTTCTGACAATTTGTAGGTCTAATTTGCATCAAAATGCACTTACAATTTTTATTTGAGTAAAGTTGGACTTTAAAGACTTTGAATTGCACAACAAACCTTTTAGATTTTGTAGATGTGATGACCCGTGATCTTTCCATGGAAAGTTAATGAAAACCCTTACAACTATAACGTTCTTCTATGATTGATGAAAATGCCGCCCGGAGTCTATAAGAGATTCCCGATTTCTTGAACCTATTTAGATAACTACTTAAGTATGTTTTCTTTACTTAAAAACCAAATACTCAAACTTAACTATTTATAAGCACTTCCATTTATGGCCCTAACAACTTGATCACTCAATTTAAACCTTTTTTGTTTTTCCCAAGAAGTCCTATAATAACGAATTTACCTTCTCCAAATTGCTATCCGTAGATAACAAAGCAATAAATTCCACATCACGTGTATTGTCTTATGTTTCGACGTCGTTGTCGTAGTCGTAGTCGAATTCGTTGTCGTGCAATGTATTTTGACTCACTTCATAGACCGCTCTGTTCACTGCAATTGCAAGTAGAACTGGCACTGCACTGCACAGATGCAGAGACTTCACTGGTGCACTGATTGGATTTAGTTAAACCGCCCGCCTATAGCCAGGTTGGTTTAGTTGTTTGGTTTTGTGTTTTTTTTGTCAACAGTAGCAACGTATTTGTTAGAACCACTGTAACATATTTCTTGTCACCCTAATTGAATGAAAAACTCTAAAGGAAATCTATACAAATGCTCGCGCATGCTCGAACAGTTCGAAAAGAATTGCCAGGTTGTTCGTTTTTTTTTCAAACCATATTTTGAACTGAAACTAGATAACTTTTTGGAAAACCAATCATAGAAAGGACATATCTCGAAACCATTCACTTACAAACCACAATTGACAGCGTCCAACAATTATCATTTCTTGCTGAATACGTTTCTCACTCAAGACTGAATGCGTTCATTTTCGATCAACCCAATGTTAGTTATCTGGATTTCTGTGATTTTTAGATTGAAGTTCCTGCAGATACATTTTTCTACACGAACTTGAAAATAGCAGAAATTCAACAAAATCAGAAAAATCACCCACAAACAGATACAAGAAATGAACGCATTCAGTTTTTATTGAGAACTGAATTCAGCAAACAATTGGTAGACAGAGTTAATGGTTGCGAATTGTAATTTAACGTTATTAAGATGTATTTTTTCTTTGAACGATATTTTTATTTTAGTTTTGACATAATGCATATAAGTTTAAAACAGATTGTTTCAAACAAAAAAAAGGGCATGAAAATAACAAGATGGAAGCAAGAAGGTTCGATCGAATGAAAGAACCTAAAGTCCTCTTTATGTGTAAAAAGAAGAATCGGTGGCAGCATTCAGCTATAAATAAATCAAGTTTGAAGAAAAAACCAAAAAAATATTATTACTCTCCACCTGGCAATCATGTGTCTATTGTAACATACTCTATTGTGACCATAAGGCAATTAATGTAACCAGTAATGGAGTTCTAGGGAAAAAGGAATCAAATATCGTGGGCAGCTCTCTCGCGCGCTGCTCCACTACCGCTAGTCAAAAGAAGTAGGTAAGTCCGTCTGGATAAAAGCATAAATAAGCCACAAACACGACCTTAACGCGACAATGTTGACAGCCAGCAATGAGCAGCTGCTGGTTTTTTTGGTGTTTCCTTTCAAATACCAGCGCAAATAATGACGACAACGTCGTTGAATCGTCGTCGGTCGTCGTCCATCCAATACAAAACGACGAGCGACGATTGTGCTATGGTGCAGTAAGATGCGGTGTTAACGTCCTCCTTGAGGAGGAAACTATTAGTTAGATATAGTATATAGAGACGTGAATTCTATTTGTAACTTAAATCCTTAACGAGAAGAGATTCAGATTTATACCAGATGAAGAAAAAGGCAAGCCATCAATCAGCGCCTCCAGTGGTGTTCTAAAGCAACATCTTTACCTTTCTGCTGTTTGTTTGGATGTAGTTTAAACCAAAAACCAAAAGGTTTTGCTTTTACTTTTACGTCGGTGTTACAGTTCGTGCGCAGAAACGATTGCGCGTTAACGGTGGCAATTAAATGTGATCGTTGGTAAAATCGGAGCAACTTTTTCAAAAAATAACACTACAAAATAGAAACAATAAAAAAGACACGTCTGCCTAGCGTTAGCGTTAGATCTACTTTTGGCGCTCTTTTATATAGAGTAACACAGATAGTCTTTTGTATGTAGGTATAGTTAAGATGGCCACAGATGGTCGGGCAATGCCAGAGATTTTAACAACTTCATTGCAAAGCTGCAATTTAGGATGACGATGACGCCATGACTATAGAAAAACGACCGACATTGAGATTTAATTATTTCCATTTACGTCGGACTATTTTTGTGTTTTTTGGATTGTCTTTTGGATAAGATCGTGCGTGATACAGCTACTATTGCTACCTCAACTGAAAATGCACAGTAGGAGCTTGAGCTTGGTGAAGCTGGCTGATGACAAAAAAGACCCACGCAAACACATTTGGAAAACGTTTAAGGTTAAAACCTATCGTTATTTTTTTTTAAGTAAGAGAAAAAACACTTTACAAAAAATAAAATAAAGTATCTTGCAGTGATAGATTGACTTAGATATTTTTATTAAATTAAGTGTGTTTACTGCTTGCGATGGAAGTACCGTAATTATTATTATATGACTTTATGGATCAATTTGAAAAATAAGTCTCATATTTGGTTCTCGAGACAATTTACTTTAACGCGAACAAAATAATGATTATTATTGAAGCTTTTAAAATGTGTTGATTAAGCCAAGTTTTGCTACGGAGAGTAATTTTTACCTATAATGAGTGCTCGCACAGTTTATTAAGTCCTTACAAATATTTTCGATACCTTAGATAGATTGTTTAATAGCTCACTTATAAGCTTAAATAATTTTAATCGTCAATTTTGTCCGAATAATCATCGTTGGGAAATTTTATGTTACAAAGAATTTTGATTAGAAGCATTTTATAAATTATATTATTATTCTAGTACAATTTTTCTTGTACCTAAAATGGAATCATTCGAACTCTCAAAGCAAACAAATTGGTATCACATAATTAAAAGAGCATTCAGCTCTTTAAGGAACTGGTGGTTTGCTGAATGGTACTACTGCAAACATATTCAACGAACTTTGAAGTGGAATAATACAAACATGATTTTCATAAATTGACATGAAACTTACTCTATTCGAAAGATCAATCTGCAAGTCCACGAAAGACTTTTTCCAAGATTTGTGGCCGAATTTTGGCGATGAATGTTGACCTTCAAGTGGTCAATAGTTTCTGTTCAAGTATAAGCTGAGCATAATAGTCGCCCATGTTGTTAACACCTTTAAGGTGGAGATTTGGAAAATGATCGGCTCACGGCTTATTTTCTGATAGGCTTATGGCTTATTTTCTGACGGCGCGCGGCTTCTCAGCAAAAACGTCATAAATTTAATTCATTCTATTCTCGATTATTCTCTCGACATCGCCACCACCCAGACAACATTCTTAAAAGTTAAAAAAAGTAAATTAAAGTCTAAGTATTCTTAAAAGGTAAATTTAAGTAAAAGTTTAAAAACAGAAAATAAAGTTAAAAGAAAATTCGTTGAACTGAAGAGTTCAAATAAAATAATATAATTGTTTTCTTTGAGTTATTTGGAAGTGATTGATAGTTAAAGGCAATCCTCCAAACATTTGGTGGCAGTTACAATAAATGGAATCCCGTGGCAGTTAATACAAAGGGAAGACCAGAGGTCTTCAAAGTATTAATTGCTACCCCAACATTTGGTCCTTCGAGCTGGATTTGCAGATTTCCCATGTGTAGGGGCAAAGACAACAGACTAATGCTGGGCAGCGACAGAGGCCCGTGTAAGCATTTACGAGTCAGGGTTGCGGGTTCATGAGGGGCTGGATAAGTTCCTCCTCTAGAATGACAATGAGACATATTTGTGCACTGAAATATTCATACAGTTTCAATCTTTTTGAAATAAACTAGCGACTTCACATGTCCCTAAGTCTTGGGCTTTGTGGCACTTATCGCCATCCTGTTGAAATCGAATATCTTAGAGCTCCATATCATCCAATTCAGGCCATAAGAAGTTGGTAAATGGGAACATGATTTTCGGAGAAGTACGGGCCGATGACAAATCTAACCCGAAATCCAGACCAAAGAGTAACTTTATTTATAAGATATTTTGACAGAAAGTAAAAAAAAACAATATGGCTGCCACGAGCTGTCAAAGTCAACCCGTCCCTTTTGGAAAACCCTATATTTGGGAGCGTTGTTCAGGCGTCAGTCTAGTTATGTTGAAATGTTAAACCAAATTAAAAATAAATCATTTGACAGCTTACATCCTGTTAAAATAGTGTTGCCAACTTAAAGTTTTTACTTCTTAAAAAAAAACACCCTTTACAATTTTGTGTACCTATATCTAAAAAGGAATCATTCAGAAACTTTCAAAGAAAACAAATTGAAATCACTTAATTGGGAATGCATTGTTCAGCCCATTAGTGATCAGGCGATCTGCTACCTTCTGTGCTGAATGCTGCCACTGGCAACATGTGTTAGCTCCGATGATTGGTAATACATATTAAAATTGTTCAGCTTCTGTAAAAGTAAATCGTTGGCGAGTCTTCCTGCAATAAGCAATTTCTATGATTTGATCATCAGCGTACGCGTTCACATTCTATGCAGCCAATCAACCTACAGCTTATACAAAGGCTTCCTCCAGCTCACTGTGTTATTACAATGGCTAATTTCAGGTAGCTAAAGCCTATTTGGTAGACTTCAGTGGACCATGTACTGTACAACGACGACGATGAGGACGATGGCGATGGCGACGACAACGACGTCGTCAATTGGAAATAGCTTCCTATAATATTGGATGAAATGCACGTGTTTCGATATAGACTCCAGCAGCATCATCAGGACGGACGACGACGACTACGACCGATGCGGTGGTGTGTCATGGCGGTAGAGCATAGCTCCCGCATCGTGATAGTATGGTGTTCAATGGACAACGCGCTAGACGCACAGGGTTTAATGACATGGCATTAGCCAATATTTCAGCGCGCTTCATCTGTCCATTAATCTTGGCAGGCCCCGCAGACCGCATATACGGGAGCAGAGTTTGTTCTTTTTAGCTATGTAGGTGCAGTTGCATTTGCAGTAGCAGCTTCTGGCTATACAACAGATTCGCACTTTCATCATTGATACCCAGTTGCAAGGCACCATCAGCACATGGAATCGGGGACAGGAGCACTACAAAAATAATCGTCGGGTTGCCAGGAATTATGAGAGCATAAGGAATGCTCTTTACTTTACTTTGGGGGTACAAGGAATCATCATCATCCAATTTAAAGAGTTGGGCTGCTTCTTTGGGCACAGACGACGAATTCCTGAGGCAATATACTATACAACACAATATATTCGTTAGAAGAAGAGGAAGGATTTATTACAGTACGGCACACCACAAAGCGTGTGAAGCGCTATACGCGCGTTGGGCGTTTTTGGTTTTAGTTAGACTTTGAAGCATACTTGTACGCAAAGACTATCATCGGAAGAGTATTCGAATCGAACTCGGGAATGCTTTAATGGCCCATAAGTCATCGTAATTACCGCTCATAAAAATTTCGTTATAGCACTGTTATGGGCGTCAGGGGGACAGTAGGTATGTTCTATCGTCATCGTTGTCAATGTGAACAACTTTGTTCCGATTTATTGCTTCTTGATCCTCATGTGGGACAGTCCCAGATCAGAACTAAAAGGTACTTATAATGTTTTCCCTATACTCTTCCACATCCAACATTGTCTATGTCTACTAAATCGTGGCGTTCGCCGTTGCCGTAACCGCCGTTGCCGTCGCATCGCGTCGAATTGCTTCGTCGTCATTCGTCGTCGTCGTTTGGTCGTTGTTGATGGTTTTTTGAAATATGGCTGTCTCCTAAAGATCAAGCGTTTTTATCGCCCCAAGAAAGCGAGGCTGTAAATCTCTTTGAATCTTGACGTGGTGAGAATTTCCTTGGGCTTGGTTGTGGTCATATACAAGAGATACGAGTACTCGCGTATATAATGAAGCAAAAAGGAGGAGGCTAGGGAAATGAGGTCGTCTTTAATATCTCGTCGGCAGTGCACAGCGTATAGTTTGTTTGTTGGTCAATTGGCTGCCTATTACAAGGACCTAACTAGGTGGCAGTTGGGACGTTGACCATTAATCACGAAATCGTTTTGTATGGTCATCAACCAAATATGGCGGATGTAAGAGATACCGCTGCAATTGCATGATGATTTAGATAGAGAAAACGGACGTCCAGATGACGACGACGCGACGCACGGCCGGCGGCCGACGGACGCAACGACGCTACGGAAGATGGCTAGGACAAGGACCGATCGATAGGCAAGGAGTTGTTTATACTTATTTTGGTGAGCTGGTTTTATATAATATATTTTGCTATGCTACATCAGCTACTCTCGCTCGATAGATAGATCGATGGTGAGTCAATCAATTTGTTATTGTTAGGTTTTATAGTTTTATGTACATAATCATCATAGGATCAGGGTTTATGAAAATGATGATCAGGAGAAGATGAAATTTCTTTGAATGGCGATGATGGCGGGACATAATTTGTTGGCAAGGTACTGCAAAAGGAAGTTTAGTTTTTTTTTTGTTGTTTTCTCTGATGTTAACAGCATCATGGCTCACGGCTCGCAGCTGCTGGAACAACATGAATGGTGGACAAAATTCTTCGTCATGGGAAATTTAAAGAAAAAGGAAATTCCGACCTTTGCTAATATGGATAGTCGAGTATTTGAAAGATGGCAGCGTGGGTTATGCTTAACCTGAAATATTTTTGGTTGGTTAAAATATTTTAATTGACTGTCCTTTCTTTTTAAGAGTTTTTAAGACAAAAGGTCAAAACAAAGGAAGTTCAACCTCTAATGCTTGTGTGAATAGGGTCCTCCAGCATTTAGTAGTTTTGAAATTTTATAAATATAAAAGTTAAAAAACGCATTCGAAATGTCCAAATTTCTATGAGTCTGACACATAAAACAGGGCAAAGGGAGTTGATAATCGACGACTTTCACGACGATAAGAATGCACGATTAAAATGCTCTCGAAGAAATATGGACCAATGACGTTTCGAAGCTAAAATCTACATACGTCAAACAGTGAATTTTTTCAGGTTGCTGTAATAAAGCATTATTTTATTCATTCAAATTTTGTCTATACAGATCTACGTCCATTTTAATATCACCTCATCGAATCTTTAGCTATAGCGATAAAGACAATGATCACAAGTGACGTGACGCATAACTTTCTTTGGAGAATTAAACTTCACTGTGATTGAATTCACACCTACTTTTGCCATCTAGTATTATAAGTAAGGTTCATAGAACATCAACAGTGAACATCAATAAAAGAAAAAGTAATGCCACGGAAATTACCAGACCACTCAGTCCAGAAGTTCCAGACCGTGCAAAAATCACGATCCGTAAGAAGAAAGCTCTGGAAAAGATAGCCGTCAAAAATTTGTCATAGCCGGCGAAAGCCGTTGATGGCTGGTGAAAACTATGACACTCAGAAAATGCTGTTGATAGCCGGAAAAAGTCGTTGATAACCGGTAATAGGAAGCGAAAGTTGTTGATAACCGGCGAAAACCATTGATATCCAGTGAAAAATGTTAATAACCAGTGAAAGACGTCGAATACCAGTGAAACCGTTGTCGAAGGCTCATTACAGGAAGAACCGGAGACAACCAATGGAAGTTACCGGTAAGAACCGTTAATAAGCCGCTACCCGAAGCCAGTAAACGACAAATGAACCTCCAATCCCGACTTTTTACCTTACCGTAAATTTTCTAGTCTAATGTTGTAAAGGGTGATTTCTTAAAAACTATAGGAAAGTTTTTCAAACAAAAAACATACAATTCATAAAAATGCATGAAATCTTTATTTGAATCGATAGTACGGTCCATATAATTTAATGTTTGAAGATTATTTCATGCAAAGTTGACCTTGACTGAGCCTCAAATGGTCTATCCGCTTAGTCCAATTTTGGCATACTCTCCAACATTTCGGGCGGTAAAAATTTTACGTTGCAGTAGGTCGTTCGGCTTCAATTCTTGCACCAGCTGTATTTTGAAAGGCATCACACCTAAATCCTTCCGCAAAATTTTTCACGTTGTTGAATAACAGAGGCCCAATTGCTGCGAACGGCGACGAATCGATAATTGATGGTCAACATTAACACTAGCCGATACAGCTTCTTCAGTTTGCACTGTACGTAAGCGTGTTGAAATTTAGTCACAATAGCCCGAATAGCCGCTTCAGTGGGTCGATTAAACTGACCATAAAATGGAGAAGCGCGCGATGAACTTTCTTAACACGCATTTTGGTAATAAGATTCAATAATTTTGGAAGCATTGTTCGTTTGTAAGTCGATTCATGGTTAAATTATAGAACAAACTAAAGATGTTTGACAGTGAAACAAAACACGCAACATGCGTCAGCTGTTTAAACTAGTGTTGCTAAAAAATTACCCTTTATAAACTAAACACTTTTACTTTGAAACTGCGAGTTATAAATATAGGTATTAAATTTATAACTTTACTAACTTAAGTTAGTCTTAGTAACTGTAGACTAGCGAGTAAAACCTCCGCCTTAGACAAAACATCATAGGTCGCTCTTAGACCTCATATTATGTTTTTTTAACAGTCCCAATTTCAAAAAATGTGTTTGTTAATTCAGAAAAAGGCAAAACGTTAGTATTTCGAACCAAACATTTTGTTTGCTCATCCAGGAATGACCATCAGAAAGGCTAATTGTTCTTGTTCAAAATTATTGTCAATTTTCGGATGCTCCAGAAATCATTCAGTAGATAACATCTTTGTCTATGGTTTTTACCTTCTGCTCGAGAATCAGTTAGTTTTTGTACGGGTGCTGGCTCAAGTTCGCAAATGTTAATTTGGCAAAATCTTTATTTACTTAAGCTAGTCCAGGAGGATCTAGACTTTAAACAACATGCGTCTCCTAAGCTGACAGTCTCTAACTAACTGTCTCCTGCCTTGCACCTCAAATTAGTTGAGATCTTCTCCTACCTGCGTGTCCCAACTGAGTCTTCTTCTACTGCCCCGTTTGTTTAGATTAGATTCTAAGAAATTTTCGGTACGGAGTACGGTAATGTGCACTAATCCATTTGCTCTACATGATCCAGCCATCTAAGTTGTTGGACATTTCACTCTTTTATACCAGATCAGTATTACTGTACAGCCCGTACATTTTGTGGTAATATCTTCTTCTCCACTTTCCACCTATGCAGACGGGGCCAACAATCATCTGGAGAATTTGGAAAATCCAAACCAAATAAATGACAGCTAATTTGACAGATGAAGCTATTACAACTGTCAAAGTTTCTTCTATTTACCAAATGTAACTACCAGATCTAGTGTTTAGCTTAAAGATGATTTATATTAGAACCTTTGAAATCACTCGATCTTACACGAATATTATTTCAAGCTTTTGTTTAGGAATTTCGAAGACTCGATTTGATCGGTTTCGTAATATGTATTTCTGAAGTTATTTTTCTGTCAATTCAAGCTGAACCTTTTCTTAAGACAAAAAGATCTAAAATGTTAAGTACGTTTTGGTTGTTAAGTCTCATAAGCTTTTTAATTTATTTAGATGTTTTCACTTAACCATTTGATAGCGAGACACATTACACTCACCACCTCTTTGACATGCAATGAAAATGTATGCCAAGTCAATTTTCAAGAAAAACCAATAATTATACTTAATTTACCCCCCTTTGCAGTTTAAGACTAATGACCGACAAGCTTTTAACCACAAGCTTAGAAGAAGAAGGAAAAAAAAAAAAACATATTCATAGAAAACTCCTAGTCATTCTATTTAGCCACCTTTGCACCCAAGAGAAATACCTTTCAACCATTTCTATCCCACTAACCGATTTAATAGCTCGAATACATCACCTCCTAATTGCCATTAATGACGCTCCAGTGTGCTTAGCTCAGCCTTCATCATTCAGCTAACATACAGCGCATAACATACGAACACCATCATCGGAGCCCCCAGAGAGGATGAATTATATTGCACAACTCTCCGCATAGCAAGGCAATTAACCTTTTGGACGTTGCATAATGTTCACGGTGACCTTGCCCAAGTGACTGCTCCATCGATGATGTTCGACATCAGCTTTAGCTTCAGCGCACAGAGAACTCTCGATATAGAGGACTTCCATATATCCAATTTTTATACGTACTTTTGCTATGCGACGGTGTTTTACGGCGTGTTGTCTGTTTTGGTGCACAACGCCGTGCTTAATGATCATCTTGGTTTCGCTGAAGCCTCCATGCAGCTCAGCGTCCGCGTCCACGTCTTTACGTCCGATGGCTGATGGCTGTTTTCTTGAGAGAAAGATATTTGCTGATCATGCACTAAAAATCGATCGGGAAATATCTGATGTTGGTGCATGATCTTTGAGGTATTCGTTCGTTTTGTCCGTTTTGTTGGACCGCGCACTGCCCCACCGACCGACCGGCCCGGCCTTAGGCTGTGTGGACAGCTAGACAATGGATTTTTAAGAGATTTTATGAGCTCCATAAAGATGCTTGTTTCGTGTTATGTTCCCGCAGATAGGAACCATTAAAATTGAAATGCCAACCAAGTGATGGTTGAATGGATTTTTAATCGACAATATCGTTGCATCAAATTGGGCTCTGCCTGCATCTATATCCATCTGCATATTAAATTAAAATGAGCTTGACGGAAAGATTTTTGTTTCCATTAATATATCTAACCTTACCTATCTATCGGACCTATGTCTGATGGTTTCGAGAAATTGTTTTTTAGAAGAAGAAGATAGCTGATGGTTGTTGCTTGTGAGCTTGTTGATGGTGATGTCTTTAAATTGATAATAAGATGGATAAAAATGCTTACGGGGTGTTAAGTTACAAGTAATTCGTAATCATAATCAACAGACAAATATGGAAATGTTAAGTGTTTTAAGCTAAAAGTTGTCAAGGAAAAACAGCGAAACTTAGTTATATTATCATTTTGTTGTTGATGTGTGGCCAGAATGCCAAATATTGACATTTTATGGTTTTAGTACCATTTTTATAGGCTTTTTAGAACCCTTCTTATTAAAAAGACACAGTGGGAGCATTAGGAAAGGAAGCCAGCTATTAAAACGATGCGTCTGTATACATAACTTTGAGAAACAGTGAATGTCAAAACACATTCGCGTAGTACGGCTAAAGATCGAATCTCTTTACTTAACAATATTGCCGAAGTTCGGGTCGATGAACATTCCCGAATGCGCCAATACGATGGTTAAATTGTGAGACAAGAAACTTTACAATTGCATTAAAGCGACGTTAATAATCCAACTACGATATTCACGTAGTAACCGTGGCGTGATGGTTAGTTCGTAGGAATGTCATGCTAGAGGTCTTAAGTTCAATCCCTACATCTGTCACCTAAAGTTCTTTCGCGGATACTGCATTTTGCGAGAGATTGACAAATTATCCAAGAGTAATTCTCTTCATGAAAAGTGCTTTCTCAAATTAGCAGTTCGGATTCGGCTTAAAACTGTAGGTACCCTCCATTCCTGACAACATTATTCGCACACAGGAATGGTTGAGAGTTGTAAGTCACTAGGTCCTGGTTCTCAACGGACTGTTGCTAAACCTAATTTATTTATTTTTATAATTCTCGTCATTAAAAGTGCTTTCTCAAATTAGCTGGTTGGATTTGGTGTAAAACTGTAGGTCCCCTGAGAGAGAGTTGTAAGTCACAGGCCACTGGGTTTTCGAAATGTCATGAATAGTGGCAGGATTGGTAAATTAAGCCTTAAGATTTACAACCCAAGAGCAGCTGCGAATTAGGAAAGGGGATTAGACGTTTCACAAAAAAGAACATTAATAAAAATTATAAAAAGTGTCGGAGACAGAACGGAGCCCTTAGGCACACCAGTATTTATTTTGTAGTTTTCGGCTGTGCTTACATCGATTTCTTTTGATTAGATTCATTTGACATTTTACCATTTTACTTCGCTCGCACTATATTCTAACAAAATGTCAAAAGTACTTTTGCACTTTTTTTAAAAACCTTTTAAGCGTCAAGTTAGAGTGACACAAAATGATGAAACGTCAAAATTTACTTAAACAACACAGTCAATTGTAAATACCGCCTTGAAACAGAGAAAGGTATTTGAATTGGCCTTTTGTTCCCTTTAAAGAACAAATTTATCTAAGCTTGTAAAAAAAGGATAGCCTAATTGAAGACTAGGGTTATATTTGTATACTTCTTGTCAAATTATTATAGTTTCTTAATTGAAGCTTGTCAGATGTGTCAATGCCCTTTTTATAGTTCACCCTATGATATGGAGTGACTTCTATTTCAGTGACTTCCCAACTCCACCAAAACCCATCATTACATTATTTTCTTGACTTTTTAAGAATAGTATATCGAGACAGTAATCTACATAATAACAGACTTGGAACAACATGTCAAACATGTTTTGAATATATGAACATAGCATCAACAGTGAAGTCGAAGTGGTGTAGCTCTTAAAGTAACCTAAACATCTATTAAAGTATATACTCTGTTCTGTGGTCTATAAAGGAATCTTTATCTATCTTCTTCTCCTCCATGGAGTACCTATACCTTATACGTAGTGTCATAATTTCATCTTTTTTAAGTGTCTCGCCAACTGAATTATCTAGCCACGCTCATTTGTGTATCTTTACTCGCAGAGCTTCCAGCTTTATATTGGTGGACCTTTAACTTGATTTTCATACACGCCAATTCATCATCGAAGAAATTAATGGATCCCTCCAATCAACATTTCATTGATGCCCATGATGCCATGATGGTGACTCTCGCCTCACTTTTTCTCTCTGGAGTTGTTCCATATGCATATAGAAGTTACCTGATTTTTATGTCTCAACATCACGCATCAAGGACGTTGACCCAGGGTAGAGGTCCAGTGCAATGTGAACAAGTTTATGGTTCCCTTTCTCTTCTGGTTTTGTCGCCGTGCGTGGCGTTCAGTCGCCACCACAAATGTGCCCGGCAATGATCTTAAATCAAATTAATAATCATTCAAAAGATCGCGCGATAGTAACATGATCTCGATCTTGTAGAGAAGATTGCGTCCAATAGGACACAAGGGTACATTATAGCTCGGTGAAGGATACGCGTGCGCCTATCTAAAGTACAACGAGAAAATGTCCTTCTTACCACCCCGCAGCTCCACTACCGCGCCGCCGAGAGCCACCTTCACTGATGATGATGATGATGACGGTGGTGGTGCCGGTGGACACACCTCGAATGCAGATTACCTTTTGGGATGTTCATTGCACTGCAATTCATCAAAGCGTGATAGACCTGACGCGTTTGAAGTCTAGAGGGCAGCACCTCGAGATTAGTGTGATGCGACTATACATACTCGTATGTAGGTAATACAGTCTGCCTGATGGAGCTGGAGGCTTGATGTAAGGATATAGACACACCGAATGGGCCAATGCTCCCAGCAGGTGTTCGATGCCCATCGCGATCGACGCCGTTGTCGTTGTGTTATGTCGTTAGGTTCGAATGGACGGCCGGCAGCGGCCAGACTCTATCAAGACCACTTCCAGGCACAGAAGTGCCCATCGGGATGTTGCATCTTGCTGCTGGCCTGGCCTGGCTTTCTGTCGCTGGGTGGAAAGATTTGTGAATGAAGATTAGGTTCATTACACGACAACTAGATAATGGATTATTGGTGGCGCGTATTATCGACCCAAAAGATGCATATTCTGGTCGACAGATAAATGCGCTGTGATTAACATTTGAATTGATGTGGACTTACATCAGATATATATATAACGCACTATATGTATGTTAATAATCACGCAAATTAACTGAGACTGTGAAAACCATCAGGAGAGTATTGTGTATTGTGGTGGTGGAGATTACTGATTCTGCCACTGTTATTATAGTGAATTATTTAATAAGCTGTTCTTCCATTCCATTTGCTGACGTTCTTGGATAATTGGAAAATGGCTAGATAAACTAAGGCTCGCGAAGACCTTTTTTATTAAAAGGGCACAACGTTTCAAAGAGTTTGATATTTAATTTTTAAAATACTGTAACTATCAATTTACTAGTTTAAAAGTGCTTTAGTAAAATGGTCTTAATAAATGCTTTACTAGCTGATATTATACTAAAGCAATTTTCTAAATAAAAATCAAGTGAGCGCATCTAAGAAAGTTCATAAACAATCATTTTCTGCGTCTTTTATGACTTAAGCTTTAGCATAATTTTAATAAAAAGTAGGTTAAAAATCGTTTAATCTTAGAAAAAAACTATTGTTAAAATAGTATGCGCTAAAATCTTTTAAGTGCCAGACTTAGAAGACTTACATTTGTTGCCAAGTTGTTTTTTAAGCTTGATAATAACTTAATGAAAGAATGTTCAGCATTTTTGCAATTATTTTCTATATTCTCAATACATTGTGCAACATTCCATTTTTTGATGTCAGTTTTAAAAGTGACAGCTGTCAAAAAGTGGTGCATTTAAAAAAGAAACCTTTTATTGGAAACCCTATTTTAGGTTCAATACTTTGATAAGTTTATCAAATTTCTTCAGATTTCGGCGATTTAATTTGTAAAATTGATATTTTTCTTTTAAGTATTTGGTTGTGGACTTATTACTCACTGTGTAACTTAAATTAACTGAAGGTTATCAAAGTTTGAATTTCTGAACACGAACAATAAAAGGTTGAATAAAGGGCCCAAAAGTGAATTTCAAACTTACACATTTTGGTTCGTAGTTTTGTATCCAACGAATAATTGAAACTCTTTGAACTCATTATTTAAAGCTTTTTAGCGCTTTCAATGATTATGTAAGAATAACAATCCTTTTGTTTTTTGAAATAAAATAATTTTCTTTTATACCAACGAATGAATTCAAGTTAAATTTACAAAACTTCTTCACAAACAATATAAGACAACTGTTTAGATAAAAGGTGAATAAGAATGTAAAGCTCCCTTAAGGCATTAAGATATAGACATTTTATATACTTTCTATACCATCATCATATTATTTTCTTATATTTTCAAAGCCATAGGGCATTGTTCAAACAAAAATATAGAAAAACATTATTGCTTGACTGAATTTGTTGAATAGAAAATAGAATAGAGAAATGGTCGGTTGGTTGATGGGGTATCCTTAAGAAAATATTTCAGCTTTCTGGAAGAGTTAACAAAATCGTCATTTTTCGGGAGATCAAAAGGATTTTGAATTTTTTTCGGTTTGAAGTTTTCCTATAATGAAAACAAAATATTTTATAACAAAAAAAAGTACAAAATTTATTTAAATCTTAACAAATCTTTTCTAGTCTCTTAAAAAAAGAACCAAACACCACCACCAATCAAAAGCTACAAATAAAATCCTTTTGTGCAACACACGTTCGAAGTGAAGAGGTGGCTTTTTTTCAACGAATAAGAAAGGGATTTTCATTGGATGCAAAAGAAGCATCACACGTACATGATAATATTCAATTCAACATAATATTGAATTTATGGGAAAATTGAAGTCAGCAAAGGTTAAACTCCCACGTAAAAGTTGCGACAAATTAGAATACGAATAAATTGCGAGTTATATCACATGCAACCACGGAATATCAATAAAATAGGGTACCTGTTCTTTTCATAAAGAAAAATATACAGCAAATTGGATGAACCTTTGCTATGAAAAGGTATAGACATAGAAGTCACAAGTCAAGTCAAGGGTTTATTATGTCTGCGAATAAAAAAAATCAAATAATCTCCAATTTAAATATCGAAAATTTCTATTCTGCGATGAGAATCATGATACTGAAAGTTTATTGAACTGAAGAAATAATCATGCGAAAATCAAATCAAATCAGATTTATTTGACTCATGCATGTATCCTATTGATTTGATGGTTAAGAACAAGTTGATTTATAGGCAGGAATTTTGATACAATTGACTGAGTTAATTTTATAACTTTAATCTAAAATGATTTGATTTTCTGCGTATCTTGATGATCCAGACAAAATTTTAATTTTGGTAAATGCAAAACCAAAAATCAAAAATCAAATTTTTTCTTTAACACAAGTTCTCAAAATATTCTTCTTTAGAAATGCTTAAGACAACCAAAAATCGTATTCTTAAGTCTAAGTTAAAACCCAACACATATCTTAACAATAAATTGTGTAATTATTTTGAAAGTAATAGTCTTCATCTTTTAGATACAGTTTAAATCGTTTTAGTTCTTTACTTAGTTTCTGGAAATTCTCATTAGTTTATGACTTTATTTGACTGTATTTAAAGTTTTCAGAAACCTTGAACTTAACACTTTCTTGGTTTTGAAAAATACAGAGATAATTTTCAGTACCGTTATCAACATTATTTTTATATAATTTTGCAATATATTTTAGAAACTTGATAATTTAGCCTTGTATAATTGCAGATTCCTTACTTACATTTCTTTCAAACTGTTTTGCCCTTTTCTATTTAAAACTAATATTCGCTGCCAACCACTAGGATGAGGCCACACATTTTGGAATCGATTTTCGCCTTTTATACAATTTTTATAATTTAAAACACACATGGGCTGTGGAAAGACTTTGAAAGCTACAGAAAGACAAAAATAGATGCTTTCAAGGATTTAGGACGTGAAAAAGCAAGGAGACTTAAAGAAGCAAGAAAGTTGTAAGAAATCGTATTGCTGATCTACAAAAAGCGATTAAAATAAGGGCCAAAAGCTGAGTATCAGCCCGTATAACAACGCTTTAAGGGTTAATACAACAAATCGGAGCACTGAATGGAAACGTGTTGTCTTTTTGGGTGAAAAAATGTTTAACCTTGACGGGCCGTTGATTTTCCTAAAATACAATGTCCCCAATTACACTTCGAGGATTGTCAGAAGACTTGGAAGTTTTTCCATAGCGCCTATATTCATAGCACTTTAACATAAAATGAAGTTGGCATAAAATTTGAAGAAAATGACACCTTAATCGAAGCTTTTTAGGTCCGAACTTCCTGTAATTATTTAAAAAAAAATGAATTCTATTCCAAACCATCTTATAGAAGTTTTATCCGAAATAGGCGGACATAGTCATTACTGACATAAGTAATCGTTATAAATACAAATGTTGTTAAACTATAAAATGTAAATATTTCATTATTTGTTTGTTTTTTTATTTTCTAAAATTTTCCTAGTGACGCCCTTTTTTATACCCTTTTTAAGTAGTTTTTTTTATTGATCTTGGGGAATTCTAAAACTAGTTTCCAATTTACCCTTTAATTTTATTAATTTGTAATGGTGAAATACGTAGGTATATACCTATTCACAAATAGTAAAAGTTTCTGGGTACAACACTTCCACCAATTTTTAAAAGCGAATATCGGTTCTGAAATTTATGTCCTCATCCTAATGGTTGACAGTGTAGCATAAATGGTTAAGCGTTTCTTTAAAATTTATCTGAGACAAGTACAATATTTAAACTCATGATGAAGATTTTTCGAAAATTGTATACAAAATTGTGTATACAAACTACTGAATATTGAAGTTACGGATTTTAGATTTGGAAAACAATTACGCATTTCATAGAAAAAAAACAACTTCATAAAAGCTCTATATTGTGTTTTTCGAACTTGTACAAGTAAAATATCAGAAACCTGACGTGATAGAGTATAATTTTGAAGTCGGATTTAAACTTAGATTATCAGAAACCTTAAAAAAAAGAATAATTTTGTTGCCAGTTACATAACCTTTTTGCACAAGGAACTTGAAATTAGTGCGCTAAAAAAATTCAAGTTTAACTTTTTTTATTTAAAAAACTTTCGTCTCTTACCCCGTCAATTTAAACCCCCCCCCCCTCAAAAAAAAAAAATTACAAAATCCTTACATATCGTTTTGGAGAAAGTAGGGTTATTGAACTTAATATATCAAAGGCATTTGATAGAGTTTGGCATCAAGCTCTCTTACCGAAAATGCGTGCATTTGGTATTGATGAATCTCTTCTTCGTGGGGTTAGAAATTACATTTCGGACCATTCACTTCAAGTAGTATTGGAAGTATTGGACGGGTTCAAATCTGATATCCACAAATTAAACGCTGGTGTGCCCCAGGGCTCTGTTTTGTCTCCTACACTCTTCCTTATTTTTATAAATGATCTTTTGTCTAAAACTTCTAACCCACTAAATTGTTTCGCTGATGAAAGTGCACCCAGTGCAAATTCGTTCTTCTAGAAATGCTCATCAGTTTACCCTTGAGCCCAATTTTGGACGTACTGTTAAGTACAGAGATTCTTTTTTAAGTCGCACTACACGAATGTGGAATTCTTTACCAGTTTTAATATTTCCCAGTCATTTTAATGTACAGACATTCAAAACCAATGTTCATCGGCATCTCCATTTCTAATCCTATCCTCCCTCCCAAATTGCTCGCACTGTGTTTAATCATTATAAGGGCACAATAATAATAAAAAAAAACAATGATATTAAAATTATTAACAAAATTTTGGCTTTTCATAGGGTACTCTGAATAAAAACATAATTTTTAGATGACTTAAGAGTCTCTGAAACCGAAAATGACATTCAAATTTTATCCTAATAACCGTTTCACACAAGGTCATACGTTAAGCTTTTTGACGGTATATTATCTGTGTTAAATAAATAAATGATATGGAGCAACAGCTCGTAGAAGACCAGTCCTACTGACTTACAACTCTCAACCATTCCTGCGGGGTTAGAAGATTTGTCAGTCAGATTAGAAAGTCAATTAATTCCCAAACACATGAACATATGGAAGTATAGACGTACGGACTTTTTTTAGATTCTAGAACGTCGAGAAATGTCAAAATTTTCAATTCGAAAAATAGGACCAATTACTATAATTTACTAAGGGACGTTAAAAATTAATAAAGCACACGAAAATATTGTCAATTTGAAAAAAAAAAAATGGAAATATCGATAACTATCATTTGAAAAATTCCAATCACAGTTAATATAAAACTATTTTGTGTCAAAATATTTGAACCGAAGACAATTTTTACCAAATTGTAGTTATTTTAATTGTTGTTAGAAGAACTGTTAATTAATATTTTTAAATTTTTATCAAAAGGAAAAAATGTTTTGTTGTACAAAATTGTTCTAAAACTCATATTAAAAAGAGTTTAAATATTTCAAATATGTTAAACTCGTAAATATTGAACTATTTGCAATAACCGATTACGAGAACGAAGATCTACTGGGCTACTATATTGAAAGTGCTAAGTTGGTCTAACCCCTTTATATCAAAATAAAATCTCTTATTGGACATGGACAACCCTGTATTAAATAGAATATAAGCTTCGAACGGAATGATTTTAGGAATTTGGTATAAAATTGGCGAATTAATGTTTTGTTTTTAGCTGACTTACAACAGTTTCGAATTCACTTCATTTTTATGTTACAGAGGCCTGATGAATGCAGACATTTTTGCTTGGTCGGTATGCGTACGGGCCTTAATTCAATAAAACAACATTAAAGTAATTTATTTAATTTTCAAAAACGGAATTATGATTTCATAGTTTCAAAGAACTTTGACTCGAAAACATTTTGTAAAATTAAATATTTACATGAGAACCTGGATAACTTCATTTTGTTCTTCGTCGGGTTGCGTCGCTTTCGCTTCATTGTTACACCAGAGTTCTTGTGCTACCTCTTGGACTTCAAAAAGGATCTCCAAAAAAAAGGAATAATAATAATAATAAAAAACATTTAAATAAGAACATATCCAAAGCCTCATGTGCCTTTTGTGTCACACATATAACATAGCTGCTGTTGCTGCAACCTCATATTACATAAATTTTCTTCCTTTTTTTTTTTTGGTTCTTCTCGCTTTAATTGCAAATCCTTTCCCTCGAGTAGCGTGATACTTTATATGCTACTGGTTAATAGCGCTTTATAGCATTCGTTAGTCCTGGGATAAAACAAAAGATTTCCCTCTAGCGGAATTATGAAAAAGCCGGGTGTATAGTAGTGTGATGGTAAACGGCGGAAGGATATTATTTTTTCTCATTTTTTTTTTGTTCTTTTTGTTTCATATTTTTATACGAGCCAAAAAACAAAAATGTAAAATAGGTACAACGAAAAATAAAACAAAATCAAAAAAAAAAAAAAAACAACTAACCAACTAAAAGAGTGAGAGATTTTTCATCCATGCAACTCATTACTTGGGCCATTATCCTTGTGAATTTTCGTGTGTATTCCACTTGAGACGTTCTTTTGTTTTCACTGCAATCATTTGTTTATACCGAAAATTTTGTGTTTTGTTGTTTTTTTTAAATTTTATTTTTAGGATTTTTTGTTGTTGTTGTTTATCAGGGTCCTTTAGCATTTGCCGCTAAAAAATGTTTTATACTTTTTACACTTCTTTTTTTGTGTGTGTTACCATCAGCTAAGGATCTATCTTACAAGGGGCTTTAGCTTTAAATATGTACAAAATACGTGTATGCATTAAGTATGTACAGGATTCTAAGATTACCATTTTATATTTGGCTGGAATCCGACAAAAAAGGACGAAAGACTGACTTTTGTAATTTTTTTTTCGGGTATACAAAATGTTCTAAGTATCTGATTCTGTGTTTGAATATTTAGGTACTTGAGTATTATTTTGTCAAGCTCCTGGACTAAGGATTACATTTAGTACAGGATTTTGCTTTTTTATAGAGTCTGCATATGGTTTAATTCAAGTTTTGCATGTTATGTGAACTTGATTTTACAGGGTTTTTAAAATATTTTCAAAACTAATTTTGATTTTGGTAAGAATATACTTAAAGACGGCGGCGACTCCAAAGACCACCTGCAAACCATAATTCGATCAAATAAATACTCATAGACAGTAAAGACACTCTCTCCACTCCTTTGCATTTTCTTAAAGCCAGGATTGTTGTATAACAAATTATAGCAATTAACATTTAAAATTATTAACAATAACTCATTACACCCGTTTGTTTTGTTGGCTATAGTTGTTTGGTTATAAGTACTTAGTAGTTGGTGCGGCCTTATATTCAAAACAAACCGAGGCAAGATTTACTAATTCCACTCATTACTATATTTTATTCTTGTCGCTTTACAAATGATAAAACCCACTATGGTGAATATTAATTAATTTAATACTTGTAGTTATTTGTTGTTCATTTTGTTTTTGTTTTCTACCATGAGCGTATACACTTATACTGGTTTAATATTTGTAATATTTTAATCCCATTGTTGCTAATAAAAGTTTGAAAAGAAAAAAAGGTGCATTGAAGATTTACTGGAGAAATATCAGGTCATTTAGTTAAAGACGTGCTGTGAAAAAGAATTAAAAGCATTTTATTATAAAAAGCAACTGAAACTATGAAACAAGATCTGTAGTTGTAACTTATTTAAAAATACTTTTGTTCTTGAATCGGCCTTTTTCAAACTTGTATTAAAAATATTGTTGACAAAAATTTGATAGGGAGTTGCAGTGAATTTATGGCAGTCACAAGCAGCCCTTGCTGTGCGACGCAATTAGAACTGGAAAGCGAAATTTTGATAAACTCGTTAGATCCATGTATTGAGAAAGAATATTTTCTAACTAAATATTTTGTAATTTCGTCGTCTTCAGGATGTAAATCAGGTCTTTGATTTTCATTTAGGAAAGTTCATCAACATTGTTTAGGAATGCCCTTCCGAAAGTTGACATTCTAGAACTGTTCAGGTCAGTGCAGGACTTTTGCATCAGAGAAAGTGAATCAGAGTTTCCCTTTCATATTGCTCTCTGCAACTACGAAAATGTTTATTGTGAGGATTGTTTAGGATGTAATGTAGAACAAATTGATATAAGAATGTCAAAAACACCAAATTGATCTCAAACAAGGTTTTGTGAAATGTGTAGATTTTTATTAAAAACCAAAATAAAAACATACACACATTTTAAAGATGAACTTGGCCTTTTATTTGTTTGCTTAAAATCTCTCTTCATGGTTTTATATAAAATGTACATAGGTATTTCTCAAATTTTTATTTAACAAAATTCTGCTTTTCAGAACTTTACATTTTCTGTCGATTTGGAACTTATAAAATAACTTTCTAAATATTTTGTTTTAATTCAACAATATTCCTTGAGTTTTAATGCTTTAATTTTTGCATCTGAAGCAATTTTAAAAAAAGAAGCTGGGATGCAACCCAGACTGATAACTTCCCATCCCGTCTATCGATTTCTCTTGCTTAAAAGTTTGTAGGTTTTCCTGTTGTGTTAAAAAAGTTGTCGGTTGAATTAATTCAAAATTACCAACAATATTTTGCATATAATGAAATAGTTTGATTTCGAAATCTAGTTTAGTTATCGAGATTTTTAGCATTTCTTAAAAGTTTTTATTTTTTGCATAAACATATAAAAATTGGATGAATGAAATTAATTTGAGAGGTATCGAGAACCGAACATCAATTTTTACCAAATTTGCGTACTATTTCTTGTAGACCTTATTTTTTATGAAAAAAAACGGACTGTTGGATTCTTATAAAAAAATTATTAAATATCGAAAACAATATTTTCTGTAAGATAAAATAAGTTTGAAGCCAATATTTTTAATTTTTGAAAAGCTATTTGAGTCGAAAGTAAATTTTTACCAAGTTTTAGTATTGTTTTTTTTTAGGTTTTAATTTTTTGTAAAAAAAACTGTTAGTTCGATTTTTCTCAAAATTTAATCGAATGTTGAAAACAATATTTCTTATAAGATAAAATTAGTCTGATGCCAATATCTCAATTTTAACCAACTTTTGTTGATTCTTGTTTAGGTTTTTATTTTTTGTAGAAAAAAATATCAATTCGATTTTTCTCAAAATTTAACTAGATATTGAAAATGTTATTCTTCGTTGCACAAATTGTTTTGGTGATAAAATAATTTTTTGTTCGTAGATTGTTCGAGGTGAAAAATATTTTTTTTTCAGTTTTTTTGATTTATATAAAAAACCGTTAATTGCAATTTTTTTCCAAAAATATATTTGTTTGGTATCACGTTACAATATGTAATATAAAATTTAATTCAAGTCTCTAGCGTTATTGGTTCGTGAGAAATTTAGGGTTAACCAAAATTTTCACCTTTTTTTCAAATTGCTATGGTAAAAAACCCACTCACTCAATTTTCTTGAGAGCTCCTTTTGCATCTTTCTGCAATATTATCTGTATAACAAAATTCATTTGAAGTCGATATCTCTGCTGGTTCTTGAGTAATGGACGACGAAAAAACGTCGTGAACGTATGGACTTACGGACGTACAGACGTACGGACGTACAAACGTACGTACACACGTACGCACATACATCTCCCTAAAAATCTTTTATTTCGACTCTAGGGGCCTTCAAACGTCGAGAAATGTCAAAATTTTCAATTCGACAACTCGGACCCATTACAATAACTTCCTATGGGAAGTTATTATTAGCACTAAGCTCGATTATTTAACCTTCGTTTCTGCTATCATTTACTTTTCAATTTCGTTTGCATTTGTAAATACAACGCGGGCCAGTTTTAGCAATCAAGCTAAAATCTTTAAAATAACTAGACCTCAAAAAATACTTCATGGGATCTCCTCTCAGGCATAGGATAGGTAACAACATTCAGGTACACAAATCTTGAACTGTGTTAAAAGTATGTCTTTGATCAGGGGCGAACGCAGAAAAATATGTCTATCGGGGGGGGTTTCAAAAAATTAATATTATATTATTTTTTTATTTTAAATGTCGAGTGTTTTTTTCTTTTTTGGCACTATTTTATATAGGTACTAAGAAACATGTATGAATAAAAATTACATATATACACATATGACTTGCTTTCACGATTGACAAAACAGTTTGACTTTGACTTCAAAGCTAAAACTTAATTTTTATATGCATTATGCATGTTTAAATTTGTATGCCTTATTTCCTAGTTGCCGTTGTCGATCCCATCATTCTTAGACTGAACTCACTGCACATGAATAAATTTGAGTTACAGAAACAATTTGACCGTAGATTAAACTCATCATGAAAATACTAGAAATAATGATTTTGAATGCGTTCCGAACCTTTAGACCGAAGATATAGGGTCATATTCATAGTTCCTTGATAAGTTCCGATTTTGTCTTTGCTGATTTAAACTTCAGTTTATGTTATTCATAGACAATTTAAACCCATTTTAAAACGATAATCTGGAGTCTAAAAATAAACACGATGGAACCTATGTTTAAGCTGTTTCTAAATCTATTAAACGTCAAAAATAAACAAACTGATTGAGAAAATTAAGTTACGAGGCATTTTATTTAAAAATTTAAAAACAAAAATTAAAATTTCAAAAGACTTAAGCATATATCAAAATTTTGATATTTTACTGGATGTTGGAATGCTACCAACTAACAGAAAACGAAAGCTCTACTTAATCCGATTGGACTCCTTTGAAATAGATGAAGACGATTTGTATGAAAGGTATCGATTCGAGAAAAAACTGTCAAGTTTATGATTGACCTTCTAAATATTATAGATCGAAATTCAATGTATAAAACCACCAGCCCGACTTCATAAAATTTCTTAACTAACAGCAAACAAAATAGTTTAAAGGGTTTCAAAGATTTTGGCTCTCCATCTAACGCAATTTATTTTGTTGCCCTCTACAAGCCATTTTGTATAGGTTTAAGTGAAATTTTTCAGAATTGTAGTAGAATATGTTTAACCCTCAAAACCCCTACCTGCGTTCGCCGCTGTCTTAATTTTACGATCTAAAAATATACCTGCAAAATGTAAATGTCATTTAAGTTCTCAAAAACCTTAATTTCTTAATTTGTTTTTTCAAAAATCGTATAAAATAATAATAATTTTTTTTATTTATTTATTTTTTATTAAATGTTTTAATATTTGAATTTCGTTAAAAATGTTGACACATCGAATTTTGAAAAATAAAATAATGTTTTTTTAAAAATTCAAAAACAAATCATCTAACATTATTTAAATAATATAAGCCCTTCTACAAAAAAAAAAATTATTTAAATTTGTTCATTAGTTCCTGCTGAGAAACTTTAAAAACAAATTGGCGGTTTTATTAAAGTAGGTTTCTGTTTTTCCGTTTTTGAGAAAATTTGAATTTTTGTTTTTTGAACAAGAAATTAGTATGGAGACGACTGATTTTTAGTCTTTAAAAAAATGAAAAAGCGAATCTTCTTTAAATTATTTTTTCCAAGTTGGAACTCAATCTACCAAATGACTTAGGCTGCAGGGACGAGGACTTAACCACCTTTTTCGGTTTCTCTACCATCGGTAAGTGATGTTCGATTAAAATCTCGAGTTCGATTTGCTTACGAACACTATACTTTCACATATAGTTAATTTATGTATGTCTCAAATAAGAATTACAGGAGCTTGTATCGTGGCCATAGACTCTGAAAAATAGGAGACTCTATCTGAAGAACGTAATTTTAAAATAAATCGCTTAAAAAAATATTGTTAGCTTTCGCCTTTTTCGGGGTCTATGGTCTATGTTAATTTTGTTTTGTTTTTAACTATAGACCTACGTTTTAAAAAAACTACTAATTCTACGTTGACGGGTCGTTTTCGACCCTCCTAGATTATAATAAGGTATTAACACAAAAAATAAATTTTTCTTAAACTTTTTTTAAAGAAAACAATTAAATTATTTTTATTATGTATTCATTTTTTGTATCCTTACATTTTTTAAGTTTAAATAATTTGTTCTATTGTATGAAAATTATAAATTTACATTATTCTTTTCAATTTTTATTTTGAAATACCTGTACCTCTCTACGTTACTCGCATGCTTTATTTTAGAAAAAAATTGGTAAGCATAAAAACGGTTATAGTGAGTCAACTTAAAAAGATATACATAGGCTGCCGACGACTCTTATTATGAACTATTAAAGGGGAACAATTCTGTCGTACATTATTTTACAACATTTTTACCGTTTCCGCAGCGAATACAGTGGAAACTCTCAAAGGGGAGAACATCACCGATTTTGAAACATTCTTTATTGGTGTTTCGCTCGTATTAGCCTTAGTGTGATAATATATAGTTTATAGCCTTACTCAATAGGCTATCATGACACTGAAAGAATTTTTTCAAATCGGACCAGTAGTTCCTGAGATTAGTGCGTTCAAACAAACAAGCAAATTCTTCAGCTTTGCAATTATATTGTATTAAACAAATAGATATTGTAGTTTTGAAATCAATGAATGGGTAAACGCCGAATTTTTTTAAAGGTCTACGAGAGTTTGGCTTATACAATAAAATTATAAGGCTTATTATTTATTTTCTTCAAGTAATCTTAGGATGAGATAAACTAAAAATTTCGTTACAAAAAGATGTATATATTTAACAAGACTTTATTATGTTCGTGAAAAGATTAAAAATCCTTAAAGAAATTTATAGTGGAAAACTTAAAAAAAACGTACCTTTATGACATTTTCACATGAAACGTTTTTCAGTGGTTTACAAATCAAAAAAGTCTTTTAAAGAGGTCCACTTTTATTTCTTTTATTATTCTTCTATCTTCTAATAGCTGTGTTTGAAGACATTTGATCAAAGTAGCTTAAAAATTGTATGCATCTTAAAGAATTTTTGTATATCATCAAAGCTTTATTTAGTATTAAAAAATATGACTTTGTATAAACCAAGTATTTTTTATTATAATTTCTTTTGTTCTTTATAGTCTTCTGTGCCTATATAAGCATTTGTTTTAATAGCAAACCACACCTTCTCATATTCTTTTCGTTCTATGCCAGGGAACTTAAGTTCTTCAAAATTTTACTTTATACATAAAAGTACTTTTGAATTAAAAAGAACGAAGGACTCCTCTCCGTCCGTCATTAGATTCGCTAAGCATTACACTCACTACACACTCCTTCACAAGGTACTTTGTGTATCGTATTTACCCAATGTAATGAGATCCAAGTGTCAACATAATCACAGCTCGCCTTTCATATCGCTTAGCCATTCAAATAAGGCACTGCCCCAGAGTGTGTTCTGTGTGCAGTATAATAAATTGTGACTTGCACTCTTTTCAAAACCATCAAAAATAAAATGTTGAAAAAAAAGTAGGTAGGTATATAAACTCACAAAATCCTTTCACCCTTAAGTGCATCTGCATAACTTTCGTTTGGGAGATCCTTTTCTTTTGCACTTCTTTTCAATTAATTCAAAATCTCTTCCATCTTTTCTAGAATCTAGATAAACATATACACATGTTGTACGTACCTCTGAGTTGAGCTGAGCTGCCCTGCTCTATAGGTAGGTAGTACACATTCTCGCCCATTACCTGAATGACTTTCAAAAAACACTGCATTCAAACAAATTCATATATAAGCCCCCTAAAAACACCCCATCTTGTTTTTTGTTTTTCCTGTGTTTTTGAGGCAAGAAAAATTCAAATTGTTTCCTTCACTTCATGTACAAAAAATGCGAATGTTATATAGGAACACGTTAGGTAGGTTGAGGTATAAGAGGTGTGTGGCAGAGGTACGAGCTACGAGGTACTATGCTGCTGGTACATGAAAGGATTGTATATTCGCTCCTCGACACAGGATGCTTTTGTTTTAATGAACATTTTCTCGTTTTGAATATTTTTTTTGTGTTTGTTGTTTTGTTTTTTATTTTAAAAAAAATTTATTTTGCAATTTTATCCCATCCACCACACCCCACACCCCAAAACGCTGATGTTGAAATGAATTTAGAACAAAGCCGCGAAATATAACAGCGAATCCATTCAAATGTAAAAAAATATCCTTGAAAATTGCAGAACTAAAAACAGTAGAAAATGTGAAGAGAAAAAAAACCAACAACAAAAACACATGCAATACCTCCCCGAACGCTACTGCCACCGAACCGACCCGCTATCATAATATAAGAAATGGAAGGCAAATGCAGAGGTAGGGTCCTTTATGTATACCTCTACCTTACCGACATATATGACAAGTATAGCGTTTCAAAAGCAAATGCACTTACTATGTACACGCGCCCATACCCAGAGATGAAAGATTAAGGGTGTGAATAAAGGTGCACACTGGTTTTTGCATTATAAGGATTTCAATTTAAGGCGATAGGGTTTTTCCTTGTTTTTGCATTTTTTTCAAGCCCCCATAGTGTGCTGGAAGAATATAAAGCCATATTGCAGAATTTAACGGTTTTTTTGTTGTTGTTGTTGTTTTGTTTTTAATGATTATGATGTTAATTTGGTGTGAAAATATTCATTACCAACAAGCATGATGTTAAAAAGTTAATTGCTTTGAACATAATGGCTTTTAAAAGAAAGAAAGAAAAAAAAAACTTAAAATAATAAGGCCCTTGGTTTTCTCATCTAATGAAAGGTTTAAGTTTTATATAGATCTCATTAACCCTGGATTAACTTTTTAATGCTTCCATTCGTTGAGTTCTTTATTTATTAGGCATGCATTCTTTACTTTTCGAAAAAGTGCTCCTCGAGTTGGGTATAGAGTAGGATATAACATCCCTGGGCGGCACCCTTCAGTATATTTTGACAAACCGAATCTAACAACTCCAAAAGTTTTAAATTTAAGTTTGGATTTATTTAATTCAAGTATTCTGTACTAAAATATTATATAAATTGAACTTTATGAAGAAGCGTATTGAATTCTTGTCCAGGGATGGCAAATCTTGCAATACTTGCAATTCCTTCTTGCCTTAAATATAATTTTTTTGAGAATACTTGTGCAGCATTAATTCTATGTAACTGCCAAAACACCCTTAAATAACGTTTCTAGAAAAAACCATCATTTCATCCTTTTTACGTACTGAGAAGTACAGAACTTCGTCCTTATGCTGTACTCCGCCAATGTGAAATGTCTTATCACGCTGGTAATGTTCAAGAATTCAAAACCAACGTATGCCGACATCCCCTTACTAACCCCCTGATTCTTACCCTTAAAAATAAACTAAACTTTAACTTAAACTTAAACTTAAACTTAAACTTAAACTTAAACTTAAACTTAAACTTAAACTTAAACTTAAACTTAAACTTAAACTTAAACTTAAACTTAAACTTAAACTTAAACTTAAACTTAAACTTAAACTTAAACTTAAACTTAAACTTAAACTTAAACTTAAACTTAAACTTAAACTTAAACTTAAACTTAAACTTAAACTTAAACTTAAACTTAAACTTAAACTTAAACTTAAACTTAAACTTAAACTTAAACTTAAACTTAAACTTAAACTTAAACTTAAACTTAAACTTAAACTTAAACTTAAACTTAAACTTAAACTTAAACTTAAACTTAAACTTAAACTTAAACTTAAACTTAAACTTAAACTTAAACTTAAACTTAAACTTAAACTTAAACTTAAACTTAAACTTAAACTTAAACTTAAACTTAAACTTAAACTTAAACTTAAACTTAAACTTAAACTTAAACTTAAACTTAAACTTAAACTTAAACTTAAACTTAAACTTAAACTTAAACTTAAACTTAAACTTAAACTTAAACTTAAACTTAAACTTAAACTTAAACTTAAACTTAAACTTAAACTTAAACTTAAACTTAAACTTAAACTTAAACTTAAACTTAAACTTAAACTTAAACTTAAACTTAAACTTAAACTTAAACTTAAACTTAAACTTAAACTTAAACTTAAACTTAAACTTAAACTTAAACTTAAACTTAAACTTAAACTTAAACTTAAACTTAAACTTAAACTTAAACTTAAACTTAAACTTAAACTTAAACTTAAACTTAAACTTAAACTTAAACTTAAACTTAAACTTAAACTTAAACTTAAACTTAAACTTAAACTTAAACTTAAACTTAAACTTAAACTTAAACTTAAACTTAAACTTAAACTTAAACTTAAACTTAAACTTAAACTTAAACTTAAACTTAAACTTAAACTTAAACTTAAACTTAAACTTAAACTTAAACTTAAACTTAAACTTAAACTTAAACTTAAACTTAAACTTAAACTTAAACTTAAACTTAAACTTAAACTTAAACTTAAACTTAAACTTAAACTTAAACTTAAACTTAAACTTAAACTTAAACTTAAACTTAAACTTAAAAGTGTTTGAAAGAAATTAAATCTATAGTAAAAACTGAAAATTTTGTTTGTTTGTTTGTTTGTTTGAACGCGTTAATTGGACTACTGGTCCAATTTGCCCATTTACCGAGGAAAGCTACAGGCTATAACTTATACGAGTGGATCACCACTAAAGAATGTTTCAAAATCGGGTATTGTTTTCCCTTTTGAGAAATTCCATTTCAGAAACGGTTAAGGTTGTGCTAAAATATTGTATGACAGAATTGTTCTTTTATTAAGTGGGCGCACCTAGTTTTCTATAAGACAGGTTTACACTTCTCTTTACTTCGTCTACAGAAAGTCTTTCCATTTTCAAGATATTGTCAGAAAAATGAGAAATTTTGGAAAAATCGGGTTATAAGTGGATAAACCACATTGGGCACTTTTGTAAAGAATTCAATTCTGAAAGAATCACATCTCTGGGCTGGATGATATCATTAAATATGGAAAAACTTAAAATACCGTGAGAGAGTACTAAATATTAATATTGAAGGCTCACATTTTCAAGGAATTTTTAACACCAACGTCCATGAATTTAAAAATAAGAACAATTTTGAAACAATTAAATAATACGTTATATTTTGTATGATATTAATATCAATCCTTAAGAAAGGTTTGGTCAAATTTGTAGAGCCCTTCTTTACAATCACATCAACTTTGGAAAAATATGCACTGGTCAAACCTATTATACTTAGGACCTAGAAGCTTGAACTTATACATTTAATTTTGTGTGCTGCTTAAATTTTATGTGAAAATAATACACTAAAAGTACCAATAGGTCTTCAATAGTATACCACTACCATAGTAGTACTTTCGACATCACTGGAAGACATTCTATGCAAACGTTTTCAAAATCGCTTTCTCAAAGTCTTAATGCATCTCAATGAATAAAGTAATAAATCAGAATAAAAACGCATTAAGATGACTAAAAAATCATAAAAAGAATAATAATTTTCAGATAAGAAGAAGCGGTTCACAAATCTCAATTTTTACAAGTCCAAGAAAATCACATTAAATTTATATCCTCTTACAAGCAAGACTATAAACAATATCTTATAGCAAAAAGTTAAAACAAGTTCAAATCATAATCATAATCAAATTAACATTTTTTTTTAAGGTGTGAACACTGCCTTAGAAAAATGCATAATAGCAAACATAAATATGCATCCCATCAGGTATTTGATCTTTTCATTAATAAACTCAATCAATTCCAGTATAATAAAGGATAGGTGTAAAAAATGCACAGTTAAAAGCATATACTATCTGTCTAGGTGTAAATATTGGTAGAAATTTATATTCATTTTATATTATAATAATAAACTGGTCCTTTATAGGTACATGTACAGTGCAGTGCATATATATGCATGCATATTTTAAATATAAAAACACCTGACCCGCTTTTTCCAGGTGCAAACAAATATTATAACCGCGCACCACCACCATAAGTCTTAAATAATGCGATTTCTATCGTTTGGAAAAATCTTTATTAAATTTTCCACTTACCGTTGTTGAGTTACGACCCATTCACGGTAATTCATTTTTATTTTGATTCAAATCATTTCTTCTATAAAACACTAAATTCACTATCATTTGGTTTGGTCTTTGGTGGAATAATTTTGTGTGGAATTATTTTTTGACGCCTTTGATAACAGCCCTCGATTAAAACAAGTTATATTTTTATATGGATTATTCATTCTGCAATATTGGTACATTATAATTTAGGACAAAATATGGAAGCATGAAAAAATCATTATAATGGCAAAAAGAGCATTTGTTCAGAATGCATTTTTGTCAATATTGTAAAACGTAGTCCATTAAGCCTGTTTATCAAAGGAGGAGTAGAATTTTTCATGCTACGTATCACAATTAGTTGTATGTTCTGGAGACTTGACTTTGACATATGGCTTGAAGTATCATGAAGTAGCATGAAGTATCTAAAAAAAAAAAATATAGCAAACCAATTATTAATCTGTCATTATATTTGTGAATTTCAATTGATTGTTGATAAATTCCTAACTATCAAGTGATAAAATTATCAACTATGAAAATATTTTTCTTTATTTAATATTTAAACACTTTAACTTTTGAGTAGCAGTATCGAGCGAAAATTGCACTTTGACTAGACGAAATAGTTCACAATTGCTCTGTCAAGTTTCCCCTAAGGAACTTTGCATTTAACTTGAGAATGTCAAATTTCAGTTGATAGCTGACAAATTTTGTACTATGGGTGATACTTGCATCTAGAAGACTTAGAAGATATCAATTCCATCTATCATTTTTAATTTGACATTGCCAAAAATCCTGCTAACTGATTTAAATTTCTTCGAAAATGCAAGAAGTGTTTACCCCTTTTTATTTAGCTGTATAATCTATAAACCTTTTTTCATCCAAAACTAGAATACAGTACTCATATTTGACAAGTTGCCCAAAGAACCCACTTAGGTCTCTAAGAGAGGAATTCAATAGAGTGATCTTAACATGTTTGGTTACCTTTTTAAGACTGACGAAGTATTTTCTGACGTCGTTATGTGATATTCTTTTTGAGCCGCACTACACGAATGTAGAATATAATTACCTTTTCTAAGCTTGTGTCCAATCCTACTTGCGCCTTCGTGTAATAGTGTCAATGTCTTCCGTGTCCTTGGCGCCATGGTTAGTGCATAGGACTGTTATGCCAGAGGCCTTGGGCTTAATTCCTGCCTGTGCCATCTAAAGTTTTTTAGCAGATACAATATCTTGCGAGAAACTGAAAAATCCTCCAAGAATAATTCTTGTCATGAAAAGTGCTTACTCAAATTTGTTGTTCGGATTCAGCTTAAAACTGTAGGTCCCTACCATTTCTGACAACATAAATCGCACACAGGAATAGTTGAGAGTTGTAAATTACTACTCCCTAGTTCTTAACGGGTCTTCCTGACACGTTATCATATAAAGTTCTTCATTGCATATACGATTGGACAAGAAAACCCGTAAGATATTTCGTATAGTTTTAAAGGTCAGTAATTGTTTGTGTTATTTCCAGGGCCTGGAAGCTTTTTTTTCAAGCTGAGATAGTTGTTCCTCCAAATATTGGACACTATTGCAAACGCAACTTTTTTTCTAATACAGCTAGCGATATCTTGTTCGGTTTCACCTTCAGTAGAAACAATTCGTCCAAGGTACTAGAAACTCTCTACTTTGTATCCTGCTTGTTGAGCAATGTTTATCAGCGATGAGTAGTGGAAGGTTCCGAAACTAAACATCTTAGTTTCTTAAGTGTTCCATTATACTATTAAATATAGCAAGCATACATCGTCTGTGTAGGTCTAAATCTATCAAGGATGTCGTCAAAGGCCAACATATTCCTCTGTTTCTTTTCAAGGATGCTTGCAGCACCATCACTGATTTCCAATAAGAAAAGAATTGGTAACAGCATGCCGCTCTATGTGAATTCACCTGGGGCTTCAAGCTCTTCTGACAACCTTCCTCCGTGTACGACGTTTCATTTGGACTCCTTCTAAGTCACATTTATAATAGACATGAGTTTTTCCATGATACCCCCTCCGTCCTCCGTAAAGGAAGCCATATGAACTCCTTGTTAACGCTTTCAATAGCCTTCTCAAAATTGATCAATGCATTAGGATCCAGTGCGGTATCCTGCTTATTTATGGTCAAGTTTTGCCTCGAGGTGTTCTTTAACACGTTTTAAGACAAGCTAGTATTTTGGCAGGCAAAACGCAAATGTCACTTCATCAGGTCTCTTTTTTTGATGTTTGATTAACATTTCAAATTCGAACATTTACGAATGCAATAATTGCAATAAAGTTCTTATGCGTCGCAACAACAATTGGTAGTTGATAATTTATGAATTGATAGTTTATATATATTGAAGTTAAGCCTTTTAAAACTTCACTTAAAATAAACTAAGCAACTATTTATTGTGACTCTTAAATTTGCTGGTTATTCGGAAATGCTTAAATTGTCAATGGACTTGTAAAATGTTAAAATTTGACATTTATCAACTATCAATTGATAATTGGCGCAATAAGGTTGGTAGTGTAATTAAATGCAATTGAAAATGAAATTAAATATACTGGTTTTGCACAGAAAAAAAAAGTTGTCATATTAACAATCGTCGACAGTCAACCTGAAATTTGGCCAAATTGTCGCATTGACTACCAAAATAGTCAATATGACAACCTCATTTTTTAAAATTGACTGCTGGATAGTCAATAGAACAATTTTCGATTGTCAATTTTGGGTAGTCAATATGACAACAAAAGTAGTCAATAGAACAACTACCAAAATTGACTGTCGAGGATTGTTATATTGACTACCCAGTAGTCAAATTAGATTTCGGTTTTCAACAAAAATTGTCATATTGACTTCCGCAGTTGCCATATTGACTACTGCAGTTGTCGCATTGACTACCACATTAGTCAATACGACAACCGTAGTTTCAATTTCTTTAAACCAAAGTTTACATATTGACTACCGCAGTTGTCATATTCACTACTGTAGTTTTCATATTGACTACCGCAGTTGTCGTATTGACTACCACATTAGTCAATATGACAACCGTAGTTTCAATTTCCTTCAACCAAAGTTGTGATATTGACTACTAAAGTTGTCATATTGACTACTAAATTGTAAAAAAAATTTCGGATCCCAAAATTGACAACCGAAAATTGTTCTATTGACTATCGCGGTTATCGGCTGAAAATTGACTACCAAATAGTCATATTGACTACCAAAATAGTCAATAGGATGACTTTTTTCGTTCTGTGTTCGTGAGTGTTCTTTGTTATTTATCAACAAAAAAGTTCAAGAAAAGTGGACATCATTTAAGCTTAATAGAAAAGGAATAGGTAAAATTCAATAGACCTGTACTAAGGTTTAAATATCGTTTAGCATTGTCCAATTTTTATAGAGTTACATGTCTTGTTTTAACCGATCTTACTTTTTCTAACTATCAAGCAAGTGTAAATACATGCGATGCAGCTGTTCATTTTATTATTTAATATTCAACAACAATTTGTGGGGCCTTAACATAGGCCTTATGATAAATTAACCTCAGGGAGTAACAAAACCTAACCTATAAGATATGAGTGGGTTTATGTTTTTTTTTTTTTTTGTTTTGTCTGATATCATATTTTCATAAATTTACGGTGCAGCGGGCCGGATTTAAAGATACTTCTTTTGTATCTATATAAAAGCATTTCAAGGAGACCAAACCGTATGGAGATTTATGCTTACTGATAATGCACAGCGGTGGCAGCTCGGCGTTATGCAGTAGCTCATACTGCATCATACCCATGTATTGTGTCAGTGAGATATTTTTAAACTTTTCTACATTTTAACATCAATTAATAAGATTTTAATCACGCAGCTTAGATAGATATTCCGATTAAATCACCCACAGGCTATTTAAATGTGAGTTTATAGAAAGAAAAAACGAGAAGATAGTTTTACTAAATACCAAGATAAAGTTCAATCAATTTGATCCATCGCGGTAAACGCCCTCTGGATATGAAAAAAATGTTGCTTAAGATGTAGTCGCCTATCCTCCTTGAAAATATAATTCATCATTCATAGATTTGTATTCGTAGATAGCGCAACTCACACATCAGATATTGATAAGTCGTTTTAGATACAAATTATACCATAGATTGTAATTAAATGGGATGGAAGCTGTTAATTGTTTATAATTTGTTATTTTTTTTGTTAACTTTCAGTTGTTGATGTTAAATGCGGGATGATACGAAGTTGAGCTGCCTTTAAAGAAGGAACATCATAATTCAAAAGTGCCAGATAGTGCTGTTTGGTGTAGTTCAAGTCAAGGTAAGTGAGAGAAGTTTTGAGAGATGTATTTTTTTCAATTAGTTATGGTCAATCTGAGATATTAGATTAACATTTTATAAAAATTGAACATTATAATTATTATATGAATAAAATAATAATAGGTCTTTTACATTAAACCGCATTCAATTGGCTTTTTGAATAAGTAAATGTTAATGAAACTAATAAGATGCCTGTCAAAAACTGAACATCTGATCTTGAGGGAGGTCTGTGGCTCATACAAGTTTATTAAATACATTAGGATCTTGAATGTATGGTCATAAGTTAATTTAGTTTTACTATGCATTTTTTTGATGAAGATTTCAAAGTTGTTGCAGAATTTCCATAAGTGTGACCTAAAAGCGCCGTAAGTGGCTGTTAAGGTTACTAGTGATGGGCTGTTTGTATTGGTATTTTCGAGATCTTAAATATTCTCACTTACATTCGATTTAGTTTTTAAATAAAGCTAAAAAGTTATGCTGTAGTAGTATAAAACAAAAGTTGGACACTTGGGCGTATACGCAATTTTCTTACTATCGAAATAAAAGGGCAAAAAAGTCAAGAACTATCAGTGCGATTTCAGCATTTAGCTGAAACCAAACTACCATACACCGCGTCGGTCGAGCAGTTAGAAGTGGATCCCAATTTTTTGCCGAAAATTCATCCCTTGGTATAAGGCCCATTTTTGGATGAAAGGGTACGTGAATAAGCATAATTGTCGGATTTCAGCCGACACCAATCCACGCGAGATTCATCTAAATAAAGTTACTGTTTAGTGAGGATTTTGAGCTGGAGGCGTCATCGGTTTTTTTTCCATAGCCAGTTTAAAAAAAAGGTGAACATTTTGGTTAACCCTAAATATCTCACGAACCCAAAACGCTAGAGACTTGAATTAAATTATGTATTATATATTGTAACGTGATACTAAACAAAAATATTTTTGGAAAAAATCCAATTAACGGTTTTTTTTATAAATCAAAAAAACTGAAAAAAAATTGTCACCTCGACGTTTTTGATATCAGGTAAAATTTTGAGAAAAATCGAATTGACAGTTTTTTTATAAAAAATAAAAACCTAAAAAAACATTATTCAAAGTTGGTAAAAATTGAATTTCGACTCAAATATCTTATCGAAAATTTGAGATTGTGGCTTCCAACTTATTTTATGTTATAAGAAATATTGTTTTCAACACTTAGTCAAATTTTGAGAAAAATCGAATTCACAGTTTTCTCACAAAAAATAAAAACCTAAAAAAAATTAATAAAAGTTGGTAAAAACAGATCTTCGACTCAATTATCTTTTCAAAAACTTAAAATATTAGCTTCAAACTAATTTTATCTTATAGGAAATATTGTTTTGAACATTGGACACAATTTTGAGAAAAATCGAATTGACAGTTTCTTAACAAAAAATAAATACCTAAAAAAAATTAATAAAAATTCGTAAAAATTGATTTTCGACTCAAATATCTTTTCAAAAATTTGAGATATAATAAATATATATAAATAATAAATTAATTTTATTTTATAAAAAATCTGGTTTTGAACATTCAGTAATTTTTTTTTATAAAAACCTAACAGTCAGTTTTTTCATATAAAAAATTAAAATCTAAAAAAAGTAGTACGCAAAATTGGTAAAAATTGATGTTCGGTTCTCGATATCACGTGAATAATAGAAAACATTGGTTTCAAATTAATTTCATTCATCCAATTTGTATTTGTTTATATAAGAAATAAAAACTTCAAATAAATGCTGCTAAAATTGGTAAAAATTGGCTTTGGACTAAAAATCTCGTTAACAAAAATAGATCTTGAAATCAAACTATTTCATTATATGCAAAATATTGTTGGTAATTTTGAAATTTGTAAGAATAATTAAAATGACAACTTTTTTAACAAAACACGGAAACCTACAAACCTTTTAAGCAAGACAAATCGACAGAAGGGATGGGAAGTTATAAGTGTAATTCGCATCCCAGCCTCTTTTTTTATATTGAAATCAGGCAAGTTAAGCAAAAAAATTTTCAGCGAAAATTTCATAAAGATCTATGAGGCCGTTTTAAAAAAAAAATGAATTTTTATGAAGACCACTATTATTGGCACACTTTTTTCGAGTTTTCTACCATCCTAATGTCATGTTTGAATACAATCTTGAAGTTGTAATATTGTACGAATGTAATACTGGCCGAATAATTCTTATACGTCGAAAATAAAAACCACAATATATCGGTAACCAATTAAGATCACATCTTCTAGAAATTACACGGTCAAAAGATTCTCCTTGACAAAAATTCGAAATATTTTTTGATTATTCCTTTTAGTGAGTTCAAATAATTTGCGTGCATTGTTTAAGCGTGTATAATTCAATTTTAGGTAATGTCGTAGATTTACTTATCAAATGTTAAAAACTACACTTTCAGAAGTGTTGTGCTGCCCAAAACAAAGAATATTCAAAGTGAAACTTCTTATTGGAAGAACCGCATAGCATTACATTGGAAAAGAATTAATGAGTTTAATTATAATCTTCATTTTATTCATATTTATTCAAGATGTTGATTTGCGTATTTCACAAAATTAATATGCATCAAATTTGCATTTTCGGTTGCATATTCAAATAGAGTTGCACTGACTCCGTCTCCAACGAACGTTAACGTTGGACAAAAATTAACTAAGAACCATGTTTTGCAGTAAACTGTACAAAAATATATTTTTTAGTGACAAAAAAACATTATAATTGTCCTTTAGCATATAGCTTTTGGGGAGGTACAACAATTTTCAAGTTTACCACCCATCAACTTGACGACCCACGCATGACTATACGAGGATGACGACAACGTTATCGTCGACTACGAAGACGACGACGAGGACGACGCTACCATCAAGCCAAGGAGATGACATTTTAAGTGCATCTTCTAAAGCGTCCTCTCACACCCAACGCCCTAAAGGGTATGTATTTCTCATACATGCATATTATGCACATTTATGATATTTTGAAGGACAAAATATTTCTTTTTTTTGTATACACTTTATACGTCTTCAACATCCATCCAAACAAAGGTAAAAAAGTATACATATAGATTTTGTTTGTATTTAAAGCCTGACAGCAACTTTTCAAGGATAATGATGAAGCTGCATTTATAAGGTGTATGTATTTGCATTCCATTCCCAAAGTGCATCACCAGAGAAGACTTGGCACATTCCATTAAGGGCGAAACATATGGGAGATTGGACTAAAACAAGAGGCTTCTGGAGAGTTCTCCTCTTCCTTATCCTTTGCCTATATAATGCTCTAGCTCCAAAGTTTCCATCCAACCAGCCGCCCACCCCACACATGAGTGAGTGCAATTAGAAATATTTCTTTTCAAGGCTACGGGGCGGGGGATCCTTCTTCTTCTCCCGGATCTTTATTTTTTTTTGTTAAAGGGCTCTTGTAGTTCCCTTTTAAAAACCTCTTAGGAATATGGCGCGAAAATAAGTCAGCTTTACCGTGATAAAAAGCAGCGTCATCATCCCTTTAGGAATATGATATTGAAAGTTTGGGGGGGGGGGCACAAGAGGTGGCTTTGGTTTGACTCTGTGATGCGCATTATAGGAAAGTGATGAGGGATGACGGTCGATGGTAAGAGTATCAATCCTCTTGAACCGCACCAAGCATCCACCACCAGAGGATTGTTCGTCCTTATTTTACTTGAAACACAAAAAAAAATCAAAAAATCTGAAAATCAAGACAATTGGGGCTTGCAAAAGTGGCTTGAGGTGAATTTCATTTTTCTTGTGTAGCTAAGTGAAAAACAAGTCCTCCTTCGTTTGGCGCGCACAAGTCGATACCTATACCTAAAGTCCTATAAAGATGGATAACTTGGTGTTCTGATGAAGGCAGGGTGTACCAGTTCCACCAGAATATGTCGATGTTTCTTCTACTTTTATGTATACATAGGTACCTAGAAAAAAAATGTCTTGACGTGATGCATATGATGGAAAGTGATGAAAGTGACGACACAAAGAACAAGGACCACTTCATAACAACAGAAATTGTCGTCGTCGAAGGAACAAGAAAAACCTATTTCTTGAAAAATATTATGAAAAAAAGAAGTTCAGGCGTTCCTTGGAATGGAAGTGATATACAAAAGTTTATATCAAGTACAATAGCTGGGGTACCTATAGTAGATACCAAATATAATATTCCACTTTATTGCTTTGAATACTTGAGGAATTTGAAAGAGTCTTTCAAATAAATGATTCATACATTTTGAAAATGTACAAAAGCGAAAAATATTTTTAGCACTGCTCAGCTGATTTGAAATTGCTTTAGGGATGTAGGATAAAATTATTGGCAAGAGCAAGAGAACAAAAATTCTTGAAGCTTCGCCAATACCATTGGAATGTATTTATTTATAAATCTGTATTTTGATGATGTCCTTAATGAAACATGAAAAATCATTTTCCTTAACTTCACAAAATCGTGCAATATTTACGAAAATTTATATTTTTCGAAGGTCTTTCATTTTTGAATATTAAGAACGGTGTTAAATCTGGTTTCTTCATAAACATAGACCTGCAAGCAAGACGTCTCAAGACTTCAAAAGAAAAGAAAAGTCTAAATAGGCTATTCGGTCGCCCTCAAAGAAATATTGCCCGCTAGGCCAAAATCAACACAGCCAAGGACTTTTTCGCAATGAATCCGACGCACGCCCTTGTATTAAATTTCACGATTTTGTTTGTTGAAGTATCAATTGACTGCTAAGGATGTTTTTTTTTATGAAGGTTTGGGACAGTTCCATCAACTCCAAAGCACTTTTCTTTTATCAGTTAACTCAACCTTAGTTTAAAACGCAAAATTCTCCAAATTTTGATTGATTTGACAGATCAACAATATATCTACTACCAACAACTGTCAAAGTTTATACAAGTTGTTATTGAAAGACCTTTTGCATTAAAACCTACAATCAAAATGTCATTTAAATGTTTGCTTCCAGCATATAACGGGAGTTTTTTTTTAAGAAAAAGTTCTCAAAAATTAGACTACGTCCGAGCCAGCAGTGGCAACAATATGCCAGAAATCATATTTAAATTATAATCCCAAAAGATTATCTTTCGAACAAAGAAAATTGAATGTCAATTTAAAATATATGCATCTTTGTTTTATTCCATTTTAAAGTTTTATACTCTTAAATCGTCAGTAACCAAATATTTTTGATTTTTATCTGATCCAGATAAAATTTTTATCATTGATACAAAATTATGAGACCTAAATATTTTAATAAGTTTAAATGACATTTCGTTTTAAATTACAAGGCAATGTTTAAGTAAGTTATGTAAAAGTTGTTTTAATTTAAAAAAAATTATTTTATTTGACAAATCGATTAACTTTAATATCATTTTTTCTTAAATAAATTAATTGGATTAATCTTATCTAAAATAATAATAAATTGCTTAATCTTGTTTTTTTTTTTCTTATTTAAAAAGGAGAAAAAATAAATATCAAACCATTATTTATCCAACATGACCTCCGATAAGACAAAATGCATACAATACGGCAAAGATATGTTTAAGACTGTGGCAGCGCCGGAGGGGGGGTGTACATAAACTTAAACCACTTTCGCATTTTTATAGATATACAGCACATTCACTGGAAGCTTAATTTGTTACTAATTGGCAATTTGCTTAAGGAAACTATTATGACATAAAAATATAATATTTAAAAGTGCAGTTAATAACTTTTTGTATTTCTTAAATGCTTGAGGCACTTTAAAATGTCGTATTTTATGACCAAGTTAAAAAAAAAAGAGGAAAAGAATATACCTACCTTCAAAAGTCTTAAAGTTCCTGGCGCTGGCCGCTTATGTTAATTGTTAAATTTATGCAAATTTATAACAAGTTTACCATAAAAAAAATTATAGCAACAAAATCTAAAGTCTTTTTTTATACCTTCGGCTACTCGTGTATGTAATTTTTGTATGTTATAAAATATAATTATTCATTGTCATTAATATTATAAGTAGTTGCGTGTAATTTACAGCTCATAAAGTCACTGCTCAGCTCATTGATAGCGATCACAATAATGGTTTCTGATTTCAGCAACGCGCCCTGAACATTATTGGATGGAGCTAGGAAGCGTGCCATATGCCATCCATACGCCATACTCGCTACTCACTATACTCTTGCTTGGTAGCTTGGCCTTTTGTCTATTTTGGGAGAACTTACAAACACAAAAGGTCTTGACTCTCGGGGAAAAAGCTTATGATGTTGTTGATGATGATGATGATGACGATGATGAAAATGATGATGGTCTGGTCTGGTCATGGTGATGATGGGTGAGTTGTAATTGGAGTCCATTTAAGTTTTATGATGTTAGGTATGGTATTATGGATCTTTTCCATAATGTTTCCATTTCAATGAAGTTCTTTTATCTTGGTCATCGCAGTATAACAAATTTTATGAGCGAGTAATTTGTTAAAATACAAAAATAAACCCGTTCGTTTTTGCCTTGACGTGGGATGAAAAATATATTTAAAAAAATAATAATGATGATGATCGAATCATTTGAGGTTTGTCATAATTAAGTGCGATTATTTTATTTAAGACGATTTGAACGATTTGTTATGGACATAATGGTTTAGAGGCTCATCAATTACTTAAAAATATCAATTTAAGTCCCTGACAACAGTACTCGCACACAGGAATGGTTGAGAGTTGTAAGTCACTAGGCCCTGGTTCTCTTCGGACTGTTGCGCCACCTAATTTATTTATTTATTTTAAGTGGGAAATCAAATTACTTCATTAGTTTTGGTTTTTGTTTGTAAAGAAATTGTATGATGTATAGAACACAAAATCTATTTAAATGTGAAATATTAATGGACCTGGACTTGTCACAAACTATACAAATGCATTTTCCTTTTTTTCCAACAAATATATCTTCGTTTTTCAATAAAATTCAAAAAAATATTAATAAAAGAAAATATACATTACTTTTATAAGAAACCATTATTGATGTCGAAGTGTATTTCTTTTGGAAAAGCAATTTTTATTTGTAATGTCGATACACTTTTCTTTTTATGTGTTATGCGAGAAAGAACATAAAAGCATCATCATAACAGTTAAATTCAAGAGTTGGACTTTGTGATTTTTTCAACGGTCCATAGTACCGAACAACACTTATATTTCCGGCCCCCAAACATTTTCGTTTTCGTATGATGGGACAGCACTATACAATATTTCCCTCCATTTTCTTATATTTTCTTCTTCTTCTGTTTTGTCCTTATACCACACACAGAAAAATAATAATCAAACTCCCTTACACAAAGTAATAAGGAAGAAATAGGTACAGAAAAAAAAAATAAATAAAATGTACCGGAAACGCCTTTCCTTATTTCGAAGGCAAAAGATAAGTGCAATAATGGTTTGGTAATGTGAGCTCCCTTCTTATTTTTCCAAGGATACACACATTTGGAATAATGGAGAGTAAAAAAATAAAAACGAAAAACACCTACAAGAAAAAAAGAAACAATTTTCTGACTGACGCAATTTTGTTTAGTTTTTTTTCCCCCCTTTACAATTTTCTAAGGGGTTGGTATAGGCTTCTAAGAAGTCAAGGTTATTGGGATTTTAAGTTATAAAGTTTCTGAGGAGTGAATATGCTCAAAATTTTAATTTAAACAATTAATATTTGATTATTTCCTGAAATAAAAAACCGTTTGCTGTCAAAGATAGTTCTTTAGATATGGGCGAGTAATTGAGAAGGAACATACAATTTCAACCTCTTAAAAAATTTAGTTGGATGTTCAAATGTTTATTTCCGATACACCCAACATTTGCGTGGGTCTATAGAGTTTCAAATCTAATAGTTTATATCTTTCCAAATAACTTGTTTCTTTAAAATTTTCAACTGTTTCGAAAAGACTACACAACACTTACAAGTGTCAAAATTTTCTGTTTTTGTGTTTTAAAGTTACTTAGAAGTGAATACGCTTAAAATTTAAAATTAAACGTTTAATATTTGACTCTTTTCTGAAATCATAAGACACTTGCTGTCAAAGTTAGTTCTTCTTTAAATATTGTTGAGTAATTCAGGAGCAACATGCAATTTAAACCTCTTAAAATGTTTTGTTGGATATTCAAATGTTTATTTCCGATACACCTAACTTCTGCATTGGTTTTTGGAGTTTAAAATCTAATAGTTGATAACTGTCCAAAAAACTTATTTCTTTAAAATTTTCAACTCTTTCGACAAAACTACGTAACATTTACAAGCGTCAAGATTTTGTGATTTTATGTTTTAAAGTTGCTTAGAAGAGAATAAGCTTAAAAGTTTAATTTAAACATTTAATTTTCTGTTCTTTGTTTAGTCACTTGATGACAAGGTAAGCTTTTCTTTAAATATTGGTTAATAATTCAGAAGGAACAAGTAATTGTAACCTCTTAAAATGTTTCGTTGGATGTTTAAATATTTATTTCCGATACACCTAACTTCTGCATAGGTCTGTAGATTTTCAAATCTAATAGTTGAAATCTGTAAAAACAACTTATTTCTTCAAAATTTTCAACTGTTTCGACAAGACTACGCAACACTTACAAGTGTAAAAATGTTGGGATTTTAAGTTTTAAAGTTGCTTAGAAGTGAATAAGTTTAAAATTTAGAACTAAACTTTTAATATTTGACTCTTTTCTGAAATAATAAGACACTTGCTGTCAAAGTTTGTTTCTGCAGTGGTAAGTCACTTGCTGTCAAAGTTAGGCCTTCCTTAAATATTGTTGAGTAATTGAGGAGGAAAATGCAATTTAAACCTTTTTAAACGTTAAGTCGTATATTCAAATGTTTATATTTGAAACACGCAACTTCTGCAAGAGTCTATAGAATTTTGAATCTAATAGTTGAAATTGTCCAAATAACATATTTCTACAGAATCTTTAAGTGTTTCGGCAAGAATACACAACGCTTACAAGTGTCAAACTTTTTGGATTTTAATTTTTAGAGTTGCTTAAATGTAAATACGCTTAAGGTTTAACATTAAACGTTTAATATTTGATTCTTTTCTGCAAAACTAAGTCTCTTGCTGTTGAAGTTAATTCTTCTTTAATTATTGGTAATTATTTCTGGAGGAACATATAACTTTAACCTCTATAAATGTTAAGTTGGATATTCAAATGTTTATTTCTGATACACTCAACTTCTGCATGAATCTGTAGAATTCCCAATCTAATAGTTGAAATTTGTGAAACAACTTGTTTCTTTAAAATGTTTAACTGTTTCGACAAGACTACGCAACACTTACCAGTGTCCTTAGAGCTTTTCTCTCAGACATCATAGTAACAAAAATAAATGATTGTATACTCAAAGAAATAGCGATTGGATTGAGAGTTGCGAGACTACAACGGCTGTGCTGAAGAGGACCAACCCGAAAATTTCATGCAAGAAAAGCAACCACATAACATACACATCACATGTGGTGAGAACAGGCTCCAACAAAAAAAAGGATGGAGTAATGTTTATTTTTTAACTTTCGTATAGGCTGGCTGGTTCCTTTGATATGTTTCGAGTTAAGAGTATATAAATCGTTTGAAGATTATGTTTTTTTTCCCTGTTGGTCTATTAAATTTTTGAAAAAACCGCATGCGCTTCGAACCATTTAAAGCATTGAAAAAAAACACTGTCTACTTTTTCAAGAGTTTTGAAAACATGTAACTCTCAAAAGAACCATGATATGTTTCTTAAAAGTAATGTCTTCGGTTTCGAAATGTTCAGTTTCATCAACCAAATACTCTTATTTTTATGATATCAGGAAAACTCCATTTAAATATAGTGAATGGATTCACTATTTTGAAACTATTGATTGTTTAGGATTGATTATTTATTGGTTAAGCATTGTTGAAGTAAGTATTGGCACAGTATATTGTTGGCTGCAAAAAAGAAAATCCCAAAATGTTCAACGTTTTTTAAATGTCCACAAATCATTTAGCTGTAAAGGGAAGTTCGCTGTAGTAGGAAGTTCCGAATAGCTAAGTCCAATTTACTGCGTCTCAGAGAGAGGAATATTTAAAAAAATATTATTAAAAACCATCAACCCAAACGCCGAAAAACCAAATTATCACAACTTTCTGTGAGGGTGTGTGGAACAATCTGAGGCAATCTATTTCGGAGACCACAACAAGTTCGTTCAACTGACTCGGAAACAGAAGAAAATCGATAATCGAGAATAGACAATAACGTGTTAGGAAATGAAGTAGGTGATAATCATCTTTAGTGATGAAGAATTTCGAGATATCAATCCTAATGGGGTTTCTTTTTCGAAATATGCTCAAAAGCCTTTAAAGAATTAAATTCTTAATTTCACAAGAATATCTCAGATTTGATTGTATACCTTTCTATTAAATTTTCGTTAAATCAAGTAAATTTGTCTTTAAATCTTCCGATAGAAAAATCAACTTATTGATAATATTCTAAAATACTCAAGTACTCTTCTTCCTCTCTAAGCCCTTAACAATGTTTGCCAACCTATCCATCCTATTGTATACTATACTTACTCGTCGTCGTCGCTCGTTGCATAAACTGAAAATTTTAAAAGCAAGTAAAACATTGAATGTAATCTTCCATGCAAACAGAACAAAATTATGTTATGCAATAAATCCGTATCCTTGTTATTTCAGTTCCCTTCGATGGCATGGCATGGCATGGTATGGCATGGCATTGACATGGATTCAGACCAATTTTTACAATAGAAAAGAAGAAAAAGAAAGAAAGAAGTCCTTATATATGTATTTATAGGAGCTCGTATAAAAACCTCAAACTACCAAAATTGTCCAACATTCAATCGATAGACAAAAAGATTATCGACTTGTATAGATGCACAGAGCACAGAGCACAGTATAGCAAAAACCCTCTGCATAATAATCCTTGCTTGCTTATCTTGTCCAATATTCCAATGATGAACTTTATCAACAGACTATAAGAGCTTTTGCCTTCGTGCGTCGTTTTGTTCCTGGGACCTTGCTGGGTTGCACAACTTTTCCCTTAAACTTCACTTATTTACGTTACGCATTAATTCAACCACTAAGGAATTTGTGTTTTTGAATTGAATATTTGAGAGGACATTCCACATTTTATCCCTGTGCCATGTCAATATTTCCATCAGGACATGGCCACCCAAACTCAAACTCAAAACCAAACCAAAAATGTCAAAACCGATTTTCTGTCGCACCATCAACACGTTGATCCTAACGAGATGTGATTTCACTTCCGTGTTCAATTTTCCAACTTTGAAGTTCAAACACGCGTCACTTTTCTGCCATTGGAATAGACGGATGTTCTCCCAAACGAACGCCAACGCGAGGATTGCACAAATCAGAAAAGAAGAACTCCTGGAAGATGATGGGATAATATTAATAAGGCCAAGGAAGACGAGCGAACAAATGAACAAGAAAATGTTCTTCTTATACCTCGGGGGGATTCTCTATCCAGAAAGAGGGAAAAAGACAGTTATTTTTTTGATTATTTGTTGCTCTCCTTAAGTCCTTAAACTTTTTTTTATTTTATTTTATTTAATTTAAGTCTTATTCTCGTACTGTGAACGACCCGACCGAACGACCGACCGACCCGACCCAAGGATAAATGAAATTGAAATTCATTGAAGAAAATTCTATTCACATCCTGCAACAGGATCAAGATGAAAAAGACTTTAAAGCGTTCAATAAACACTGGGGATGATGAGAAAAGGACTCTAAGAACCAACAGAACATCGGAAGATAACTTTTTTAGATGCCAAGGAGGAGTGATGAGGGAAAAGGACTTGGAAGGTCCTTGTGCTCTGTCGATTAATAAAACTTTCATTTTCTTTCCATCATTGTAGGTGGTTTGGGTTCGGGTTCTGGTTCGAGTTTCGACCACAAACACAAACAAAAACATGAGTTTTCTCTTAGCCAACTATACAACGTCGTCGTCATCATCATCATCCTCGACGTCGTAGTCGTTGGTTGTCGTCTTTAATGAAATTAATTCCACAAGTCCTTGCAAACTCAGTGTGCTGCTGGTTCGTCGGAATTTCATCAGTTTTGTTTGTCTGTGTTGTCTTTCATTTAATTTTATTTAAAGTCGCGATAATTCTTTAGAGATTCTCCCAGACTTTTTGTCTGTGCCGTCGTCCTGCTATCATCATCTTTATCCTTGCGGTGGTGGTGAGCGGGTGGTGTAAAAGCAGATAGAAATCTTTCCAATGAACTTGTGCCGGACCAAGGATATGAATGAAATAAGAGTAAGCTGCGGCGGCGGGCAGCGAGCACGACCACGACCACAATGACGAAGACTTCTGTCTGGGTTAGTTAGTCTATTTGTCCGTCTGTCTTCATCTGATGTCCTCTTTATTAGTTAAGGAAGGTCAGTTTAATTTTTATTTTTTCCTTTTTAAATATTTTTCATTCTCATTGTTTTGCTTTAGATTCGTTTCTTTCTGGAATTTTATTTGTTTGTTTGGGATTTTTGCCTTTTCTGTGTCAACTTCGCCTTTGACGTCGCTCTTCGCTTGTCGTCGGCGGCGGCGTCTTCGTCCTTTTCTTCGTCTATCTTGGCATTTGTTTTGATCATTATCTGGGTGTCCTTGCTTGAAAAATGACGTAATAATTGTAGAGAGAAGAAAATCAATATCAAGTGGTAGTAGTGGTCAGTAAATTGGGGTGCTTTAAATAATTATTGCATTCTAAGAGAGTGTACAGTGTTTTGAGGGTGTGTTTTTGGTGTTTTTCTTATTTTTGTGCCTTAACGATGGAGAAGTTAGGTAAATTTGTTGATCTTTTTTATATACAGCAATATTGTTATTAAAGTCCAAGAAGTTGGTAGAAGATTGGAAAAGGGAAATTATGGTGTTTGGAGTTTTAACCTGTAATTAAAATTAACTCTTGTTTACCTAAGAGATTGAGGTTAGAAAATTGTCATAACTATTTGTTACTTTTGAACAAAAATTGTTATGGTAATTTTTTTAAAACCATTAATTGTAGTTATTTGTGAATAAATCTAATAATGTCAATTGGAGAGCAATTTAGCTATGGGTAATACAAGTCAGAAAAGTTAAGTGTTTGTGGGAATGTTGATTTTATGCTTTCGAACTTTAAGTCTTAAAGACTTTGTAAAATCAAAGCATTAATTAAATACTGTAGTGGCAGTGACTTTTGTTGGATATTTAGGACAGGTTTTTGCTACATTTAATGGTTCAAGTTAGAATTAGTGGACTTCAAATATTTGTATGTAAATTAAAATTTAAAGGTAGATTTTTGTGGTTGGTCTTGAAACTTGATAATTAAGGCTTTAATAACTAAGTTCCATTAGTTTTTTAACTTCACATAGGAAGGTATTGTAATCGGTCTGATTTGTCGAATTGAAAATTTTGACATTTCTGGACGTTTCAAGGTGCCTAGAGTCGAAATAAAAGATTTTAAGAGAGATGTCTGTGCGTGCATGTGTACGTACGTTCGTACGTTTTTTCGTCGTTTATAGCTCAAGAACAAATACGTTTTGTTATACAGATAATAATGCAGAAAGATGCAGAAAGGACTCTTAGGAAAATTGAGTGGGTGGTTTTTTTACCATAGCAATTTAAAAAAGGTGAAAATTTTGGTTAGACCAAAATATCTCACGAACCAGTAGCGCTAAAAACTTGAATTAAATGTGTTACCAAACAAGTATATTTTTTGGAAAAAAAGTCCAATTAACGGTTTTTTATAAATAAAAAAAACATATTTGTCACCTCGAATATTTTACGAACAAAAAATGATTTTATCTCCAAAATAATTTTGTGCAACGAAAAATAACGTTTTTGACATCTGGTAAAATTTTGAGGAAAATCGAATTGACAGTATTTTTTTATAAAAAATAAAAACCTAAAATAGACATTACTAAAAGTTGGTAAAAATTTATTTTTGACTCAAATATCTTTTGAAAAATTTTAGATTATGACTTCACACTAATTTTGTCTTATAAAAAATATTGTTTCCAACATTGGGTAAAATTTTGAGAAAAATCGAATTAACATTTTTTTTATAAAAAATTAAAAACTTAAACAAAAAACAACAAAAGTTGGTGAAAATTGATTTTCGACTCAAATATCTTTTCAAAAATTAAAAATATTGGCTTCAAACTTATTTTATCTCACAGAAAATATCGTTTTCGACATTCAGTAATTTTTTTTCATAAAAAAATAAGATCTACAAAAAAATAGTACGCAAATTTGGTAAAAATTGATGTTCGGTTTTCGATATCCCGTGAATAATAGAAGACATTGACTTCAAATTAATTTTATTCATCCAATTTCTATTTGTTTATATAAGAAATAAAAACTTTTAAGAAATGCTACTAAAATTGGTAAAAATTGGTTTTGGACTAAAAATCTCATTTACATGCAAAAAATTGTTGGTAATTTTTAAATTTTTAAGAATAATTCAACTGACAACTTTTTTAACAAAACACGAAAACTTTTAAACAAGACAAATCGGCAGACGGGATGGGAAGTTATCAGTGTGGGTCACATCCCAGCCTCTTTTTTTATCTATTAATTAAACTCTGAGAACTCGAGAAATTATGGATTTTAGTAAAACACTCAAATTTGTCCGAACATTTTTGGTGATTCGAAAACAGATAAAACCTCTCGAAAATTAATTGTAGTCCAAAACTGAAACGGAAACAATCTGTTATTAAAAAAAACAAGAAAGAAAATGAAATTAAAAGTGCGATTAAAAACCCGAAAAAAATTTTATCAAAAATTCTAAGTAACATAAAAATATATAAATTCTAAAATTGTAAATTAAAAAAGAGTTTTTAATGTGTTAAAATTTCAGGATGTTTTTTTTAAATTGCAATATTTATTTGCAAATTTTTGCATTTTTACAAAATTTTGATTTTTTTCATGCAAAAGGCTTAAATGTTTTGTGTTTGGTGTAATAAGGATATCAAAGAATTTCCGACAGAACTTCCGCAAAATTAAACATATGGCAAGCTAGAAAAGTAAATGCAATTTTATTTGGGAGTTGCTCCAGATATTGCTTTTTAGAACTCTTTATGATAAAAATTATGGATGATACTGTTTGGTCATAATGCTGTGCGTCTTTATTTCTGTATTTCAAAACACTCAATAGTGTTTCTACAAATTTGTTACCACAGAATGCTGCATCTTTTAAAAGTGTATTTTGCCATAGTTCTGTTTTTTAACATATTTTCAAAAAAAAAAAATAATTTGTATGTAGATATTTCAAAAATTAATTTGAAAATTTTGATTTCTTATAAAATTTAATTTTTTTTTCGTTTGAAGTCTAACACAATTTAATGTTACTAAGAAACTTTAGAAACCTTTAAAATCACCCATTTAATGAGTTTTTGAGGCTTCACAGACTTTTTTTTAGAAATCAATATCGCTTATAATTTAAAACTTCTAAGAATGGTCTATATTCCTCAGAAATTTTAATAAAAAGTTTGTGTTCTTGTTTAAAATGAAAATCGCTAAACCAAAAAATTTGTTGAGTACACTTCTCAAATAATAGCTGAATTTTTCGACGACTCTATTTCATACGCTTATTTTTCTTGAAGAAAATTTGACTTTCCAACAAAAACATTGAACAAGATTTAAAAGATTGCAATCGAAATTTGTCTGATGCGGAAATTTGAGGCTTTTGTGGTAATAAAGTGGTCTAATCAGGATTGACCAAAAAATTCCCTCCTTTTTAAACATCTAGTATTCCAAGTTTGACAGGAGCATGAAACATTATGCCTTGACTTTCAAAATTTGAAAAAAAAACTTGTTATGGAGGAGTTTAGTGTTTTTTTGTATTTGGAAAAACTTCTGATTGATTTCTTGACCCCAAACACCCATAACAAAATCGTTAATGATAACAAAAAATGTATATGAGAGATTGGAGAGTTTTAGAAAAATGTGTGTGTTAAGCCGGGATTAGCATAGATACATAGATCATGAGAATTTAAGATCTCGTTTGCAATGTTTAATTTGTATTTTTGCGTAGTTTTGAAAAATTGATTGAAAACTAAAAATTTTAATCTTTTAAATGCTTCAATTTCAATATGACTATTTTTCACAAAGATCTTTTATACTTAACATAACAAATAGTAAAACGAAATATTTATACCTTAAAACCTCATCATCAGTTAAATATTGAAACATTTGAACATGCAATTTTTACAGCCGCATACTGCATTTAGTAAATGAAATTCTCTATTCAACGTTAGCCATATATTTAAAAAAACATTTTTAAAAACAATTAAGGACCTTGCATCAAAAAGGGGACAAGTTTACATTTGTTGGTACATCTTTCAAAAATCGCTACTAATATTGTTTACTTATAATTTAAATATTTCTGAAATAATACATTTTTCCAAGAGTTTTATTTTGATTTTCGACAAAAAGTTAAGTTTGAACTTGCCTCCTATTTGACGCAAGGTCTCCAATTATATAATTTATATCACAACTCATGTTTCAGCTTAAATAACTTATAAAAGTACGTTTTACTGTTGCTCTATAAGCAACTACTAAACGTGCTAAGTTTTGGATTGGAGTTTTTCATTTTCTGCTCTGAGAAAAGTTCTGGGCATGCATTTGAAAGACTGCCACTGACTTTAGAATCAATTTTAAATAAGTTAAGTTGTCTTAACCAATCAGTTTGCTTTAATACCATTTAATAAAGTTGAATACCAAACAATAAACTGTGATTTTGATAATTCAGAAATCATTTAACTTCCCATAAGAAGTTATTGTAATCGGTCCGATTAGTCGAATCTCAAGAACTGGAAGAAATGTCTACTTCAAATAAATTTTGTTTTACAGATACCAACATCAAAAGATGCAAAACGAAATTTGGCTGACCCCAATGTCAACCCCCAATTGTGATGCATTACCGAAATTTGAAATTTGAAAAAAAAAAAAATCATTGAGTTTATAAATAAAAAAGCTGAAAAAAATATTTGTCATTTCGAATATTTTAGGACAAAAAAAAATGTATTACCTCCAAAATAATTGTGTGCATCGGAAAATTATGTTTTTAACACCTGGCAACATTTTTAGAAAATTTAATTGACAATTTAAAAAAAAAAAATAACTCAGAACAGGTAAAAATTTGATTTTCTAATTCTGTTTTAATATTTTCTAAAACTTTTAGAAAAATCCAGGATTTTATTTTAAATTAAAAACCTTAAACAAAAAAATACTAAAAGTGCTACAAATTTAATATTGCCTTAAATATCTTAAGAATGATGAAAAATAGTGAACTAAAAGTGTTTTAATCCCATACAAATATCTGTGTTAATATTTTGTAACATTTAAAAAGTTTTTCTTACAAAAATATTCTTTCCTACCATAAATGCTAGTATGTTGAATTAACTCCTCGAGTTAATATTGTTAATTAAACTTAAATTCAAAAAATTGCTTCTTTAAGACAAACACCATTTTAGTCAACTATAAAGAAGTTATCAGTTTGGGTCGTATCCTAGAGCCTCCTTTTTGTGATTATAGTTGTCATATTGAGTTCTTGAATAAAGTCAAAAAATCAATGGCTGGAATAACTAGTTTTGATCTAATTGACAGATCTTCCAAGGTGAAGCGTAAACTTTATATAAGTTTTTTGATACAAAACATTAACTTTTTAACATCCCTTGCATTTATTGTGATAAATAAAACTTCGTTCTGAGAATCTGTTAAAGTTTGAAAAAGAAGACTTGATACCTTTTTTACAAGTTGTAAGTTGCAATCAAGAACGCTTAGAACATCCCCTCGAATGCAAAAAGAAAAAACACCTTAAAGATTAAACTTATAAACAACTTAATAATTATCCTACATACGATACGAGTACTTGAACACAGTTTTTTCAAACAGTAAACTTTAACTTATTCATTTCAATACTCGTTTATAAGGTATCAGTATCACAAAGGAAAAAGGTGCTCATAAAACAAGTTAGTGATTTTTCTTTTTTCAATGTGAATTATAAACTTTCCCATAAAAGCGTTTAAAAAATCTTTTCATAAAGTATCCTATATACGACTCAAGTATGTTTGGAAATAAAAAACTTTTCCCGACAAAAAGAAAATCTTTGTTATTCTATTAAAAAAAATTGTTTTTCTTTTGCTCATGCAAGCACACACAACACACATACGGTTTATTGGCCTCCTTTTCCCGAAAAACGAAAATTTGCATCCTTAAGTGGTCTTTTTATTCGTTGACTTCCTTATTTTTTGAATACATGTATGTACGTACCCGTAAAAATATATGAGTGTATTCGAAAAAAAGCAATATTCGCAGAAGAATTCTTTTGTGAAGCCGTTTCGTTGCGAGTTAAGAAATAAAAGAAGAAAAAATCTGATATTTGGAAAGTTTTTCATTCTTTTATATCCTTTTGCTCGTAAAGTTTATTTCTTTCTTGTTGCGTGGCGGCGCGGAGGCCGCGCGGCCGGCGCGGCGCTGGATTGCGTGTTATATAGCCTCCCTAAAGTTTTCTTCTATTGCCATCTTATTTCTTTGACTCTGACTCTGAGACTCCACTGGCATGTTAAAACATCTTGACAGGTTCTTCGCTTAAACTCTTCCCTTGCTTACCCCCCTCTCTGACTCTGGGAGTTCGACTATGACTCGCAATGTTTCAAAGATGAGGTGGTGCTGGAGCTGGAGGAAGAAGAAGAACCTCTGACGGGTTTTCCTCATTTTTGTTCGTCGTCTTCGTCGTGGTGGATAAGCCCGCAACATTTTTTTTTGTAACCTCTCTTGCACACATCCTTCCCCCCTCACATCTCTCACTCCTAAAAGTTACTGCACCTTACTTAAACTCGGATAAGCGCAAATGTATTTACGGCTCGGACAAATGATTCCCGACACGAAAGGGACTACGACGACGGCATGGTCTTCTATTAATATAATAAATTTTCTCCCCTTATTTAGGAATAGCTATAAAGAGCTATGTATGTAGGTTGGTATATACCCAATCCTATACCCACATTTTTGACCGGTTGGCGGTTTGGTTCTTTGGGTCTTTGCGTTGAGTTGAGTTCAGTTGAGTTGGTTAGCTGAATTAGCACCACCAACCGGACGCCGCCGGACGCTAAGGTATTTTTCTTCCGACACGGGGGTGTGGGTTGGCGAATATTTTTGCGATTAATTCAATTAAGGAGTTATGAATTATTTCTTGATTATGACTAATTGGAGGAGGACTTTTTCTCCTTCCAATCCGAGAAAGAGAGAGAGAGAAAAAGTACCTATATACAAGTTTGGAGTTTAAGCGGTCATGTGTCCCTGTCCAGTGTTCAGTCCAATGTCCATATAAGAGAGGAGGTAATAAATTTCAAGGTGAACACTTAACAGCAATTAATTAGGGGCTGGCGTGTTGTAATCAGTCGTTGATCCTTAGATTGGAACCAGTTGTTATTATAAAAAGCAAAGAACAAGAAAGAAAAAGGATTTACGCGAGGATTCGCGTTTTTATAGTGAGTTCTTTTTTTTCGGGTAATGAAGAATCGTTTTATACCATGAGATCATGTTTCCGTTTGTTTTTGTTTTCCTTTTTCTTTTAATGAGAGAATTTTATTTTCTTCTTTATTTCTTCCTTTTCTTTATTTTGTCTTGGAGCAACTTAATAGCATTTAAACATTCCAATTTGATTTCAATTTTTCGTTTGATATTTTGGTTAGGGAAAAGAACTTAGAGGTTATTTCAAGGTTGTACTACTCATATGTCGAATTGTAGAGATATATCGAATTCATATTGTTATATCGTCGATTTAAGGAAAATAAGATTAAAACCAAAAATTTAAAAACTCAAATGACACATTTTGACAATATTGAATCAAAGTTACGGTTCGTATCTCTTGCATAAAAGTTTTTAAAAACACAACTTTTTAGAAAAACAAAATGTTTGAAATAACTTTCTTAAGTTCCGACTTTTACTTTTGGGCCGCCGAGAAAAAATTGAATCTCAAATAGTTTCTTTAAATTTTGAAACTTGTATTAACTTTATTCATACTACAATCTTAGGGAATTATGGATAGACCAATATTTGTACTTTGAAATATTTCAAAAAATGGACTCCCGAACAGTGGCGTAGCGTGGGTTTTTGCCGCCCGGGGCAGATCAAATTTTGCCGCCCCAAATTTTTTTGTCAAAGTTGGTGAACACTACCATTTCTTCCATAATGAACTATACTTACAGAGTATTAATTTATTTGTAGGTGATGTACATATATCGATTATAACCATATTGAAAGTAACCACATTTTAAGGAACCTAACATTCAAATTTGGTTAATGTTTTAAATTGCATACTCACTATAAAATAAAGCTCAAAAAATAAATTAAGATTGAGAAATTATATTTAATTTTTTAAATCACTTCATTTTGGTTATTACTAGTACATATAAAGAAAAAACTTAATTTTTGTATTCATTTTAATAAGGAAAGTTTCGTATATTTTTATTTTTAATGAACATTTGTTTCGATTTTTAAATTAAGCAAATTTGATTTTTTTAATTATATTGTGGCAAGCAACTCAACTGACCTTGACTTATGTACGTTACCCATATTTAATAATTTATAAAACGTAGAAAATGTTTAAATTATTTGTCTTCTTTGTTTTTTACACACAAATTCTTTTATTATTCTTTCGTAGTCAATCGCATCAGTTTTTTGCATTTCTATGGCTAGAATTCCTAGGTTACTTAACCTTAGAGTACTCATTGTTGACCTGAGATAGTTTTTTTATTAACTTCCCATAGGAAGTTATTGTAATGGGTCCGATTTGTCAAATTGAAAATTTTGACATTTCTCGACGTTTCAAGGTCCCTAGAGTCGAAATAAAAGATTTTTAGAAAGATGTCTGTGCGTGCGTGTGTACGTACGTCCGTACGTCCGTATGTCCGTACGTTCGCGACTTTTTTTTCGTCGTCCATAGCTCAAGAACCAGAAGAGATATCGACTTCAAATAAATGTTGTTAAACAGATAATAAGGCAAAAAGATGCAGAAAGGGCTCTCAAGAAAATTGCGTGGGTGTTTTTTTTTACCATAGCAGTTTAAAAAAAAAGGTGGACATTTTGGTTAACCCTAAATATCTCATGAACCAATAACGCTAGAGACTTGAATTAAATTTTATATGATATATTGTAACGTGATACAAAACAATTATATTTTTTGAAAAAAATCCAATTAACTGTTTTTTTTTATAAATTAAAAAAACCGAAAAAAAAATTTGTCACCTCGAAAATTTTACGACTCAAATCTGATTTCATCTCCAAAACAATTTTGTGCAACGAAGAATAATGTTTTTAACATCTGATAAAATTTTTAAAAAAATCTAATTGACAGTTTTTTTTTATAAAAAATAAAAACCTAAAAAAACATTACTCAAAGTTGGTAAAAATTGAATTTCGATTTAAATATCTTTTCAAAAACTTGAGATTAAGGCTTCAAACTTATTTTATTTTATAAGAAACATTGTTGTTAACATTCTGTTAAATTTTGAAAAACATCGAATTGACAGTTTTTTTTACAAAAAACACAAACCTAAAAAAAAATTAATAAAAGTTGGTAAAAATTGATTTTCGACTCAAATATCATTTCAAAACTTTTTGACATTGGCTTCAAACTAATTTTATCTTAAAAAAAATATTGTTTTCAACATTCGATAAAATTTTGAGAAAAATCGAATTGACAGTTTTTTTACAAAAAATAAAAACCTAAAAAAAACAATACTAAAACTTGGTAAAAATAAAAATCGACTCAAATAGCTTTTCAAAAATTAAAAATATTGGCTTCAAACTTATTTTATTTCACAGAAAATATTGTTTTCGATATTCAATAACAAAAAAATAAACATAAAATGGTACGCAAATTTGGTAAAAATTGATACATACAGACAAACTTTTAATTAAGACAAATCGACAGACGGGATGGGAAGTTATCAGTGTGGGTCGCATTCCAGCCTCTTTTTAGTTTTAGTTTTGAAAAACTCCTCTCACATCCGGCATTGCTTATTGCTATTGTTAAAAAAATACGCAGCATAAGGGTAATGTTTGGCAAACTTGTTTCTAACTTCGACTGTACTATGAAATTGAATATTTCAAGCGGGTTTGTTCTTTCAAGATCGTTAAGTCTTTCCAATAAAGATGCAAAGGCTCTTAATCGACCACGTTCTATTTTGAAATCATCGGGAGATACATCATGCTCTTTGAATGCAAGTTCCGAATCGTAATCAAAATTTTCAGCCAGTAGCTTGAAAGCTGAAAGAAAGTCGAATTTTTTGGCCAAACTTTGCAATTGGTTAAATCTCTCTTGATTTCGACGATGATTTTATCTAAGGAAGAAAACAATTTTCTTCTCAACTCTTCGTCATGAGACAGACCAACATCTGTGCTTCCATCACCAAAGATGTACTTCCTTTTTTTCCTTCTGGGAGGATCCAAGAAAATGCCTAAGCTCTCACACAAAGTCCTTGCGTAAACAAGTGCATCATTGACTAATTTTTCTCATGTGTCTTCAAGAAAAGTCAGTAGATCACTGATTTTAGCTGCACACTGATAAAGGTCAAGACCTTCGGTTTGTAAGTAAATTTGACATTCATTTATTTCATGAAGAACAGGTTTCCAAAAGCCCAAAAAGCAGAGAAAAGAAAAGGATTGCATTGCTATAAGCAAAGTTCCTGCATCTGTTCTCGTTTGTGGTGGTATAGGTACAGGTCGATTGGATGTCACCCCATACGAAATTCTGTTTACCGAAAATTATTTCAGGGTTCTTTTGTTTTGGTTACCTTTTTTTTTTTTTGCCGCCCCTCAAACATGTGCAGGGTTTTTTGTTTTGGTAACCTTTTTTTTGCCGCCTACCCTTTTTTGCCGCCCCTATAACAAGTGCCGCCCGGGGCATTTATATAAATTATATAAATTTTGAAGACAACAGCCAGATCAGAATGAGTGAACAATTTCTTGCATCGCCTAAGGAAACCCAAACACCTTGCGGAATTTTTGGCGACATCGCGTATGTGATCGTTCCACAAGAGGTGGTTGGTGACACACATACCGAGAATATCGAGGTGTTCTGTCTCATTGATGCAAGTGCCATCCATGGATAATGGCAACGGGGGTATATCTCACTTTAACGATACAAGACGGCATTGCGTTTTCGAAGCATTAAATTCCACGCGGTTTTTTAATCCCCATTGAACAATGCTGTTTAGGTCGGAATTTAATGAGCTTATCATATTTTGTCGTTGCAGTTCCACATCCGAAGAAGAGGGATGTGAGTCTTAAAACGAATATGAAAAGCTAAGAGTAAGATCGTCAGCGAAAAAATGTATTGGATTAGAAGTTGCAGACAGGAGATCATTAATAAAAATGAGAAATAGTGTTGGAGATAGAATAGAGCCCTGGGGCACACCAGCATTTATTTTATGGTTTTCAGACTTGAGCCCCCACAATACTACTTGTATTGAACGATCCGAAAGGTAATTACTATACCAATGAAGGACGGATTCATGAAAACCAAAAGCACGCATTTTCGATAAGAGAGCCTGATGCCAAACCCTATCAAATGCTTTTGAAATATCAAGTTACAATAACTTTACTTTCTCCAAAGCGATGTAAGGATTTGCTTTACTGTTCGGTGAGATGAAGTGGATCTGTTTGTTTGTTTTTTTCGTGTTTTGTAAAAAAAGTTCAAAATTTTAATTTTTCTATAAAATTGACTAAAAGGTACCAACAATATTTTGCATTATTTCAAAATATGTTCTTGTTCAAAAAACTTATAATCGAAAACCAATTGTATTACCCTTTTTGAATGTTTAATATTTTCTTATATAAGAAAATACAGATTGGATTTTTCTAAGACCATTATCTTCTGTTAACACAGAATTAAATTATTTTGAAGTCAATACCTTTATTTATTCATATGATATGGAGAATCGAATATCAATTTTTACCAATTTTGTTGAATTCATTTGTATGAAAAAATTGAGTGTTGGATTCTTTAAAAAATTTACTAAATATTAAAAACAATATTATTTATAAGATGAAATCAGTTTGAAGCCAATTGCTTTGATTTTTAAAAAGATATTTAAGTTGAAAATCAATTTTTACCAAATTTTAGTGATATTTTTTTTTAAGTTTTTATTTTTTGCAAAAAAAAAAACAGTGAATTCGATTTTTCTCAAAATTTTACCAGATGTCAAAAACTTTATTCTTTGTTGCATGAAACTTTTTAAAGGTTAAATTGTTTTTGTTCGTCAATATAAAAATTTCCAATTCGAACCAAAAGTATTAAAGATAACAACAATTTTTAGAATCGAAAACCATTTCTTAATTGTTATTTCAGTTGTTTATATTGTACGTACCGTACATGTCCTATGAAATTAAATTGAAGTCAAATGAGTTTTAGTTCGTGAGATATTTGGTATCAAATAAATTTGTCAATTTTTTGAAATTGATGTAGTAAAAAGCTGTTTTTCCATAGCTTTATGTTTTATCTGTAAAATAAAATTTATTTAAGGTCTATATACATGCTAGTACTTTACTTGAGATATAGCCGACCGAAAAAGGTATCCCAGAAGTATGGATTAACTACGTACTATTGATTCATAGAATCTGGGGACCTTTTTGAAAGGTTTATAAATGTCAAAATTTTCAATTCGACGAATCGGACCGTTTTCAATAATTTTGAATGGATAGTTAAAAATGAGTCAATTCCAAAATATGTGCATTATTTTCCTGTTATCGTATTTAAAAAAAAAACATTTCTCAATTGAGCTATACTACCTGTCAAAATATCATAAACTGCAATTATATACTTATATTTGAATTTCAGCAATTTCCTAATTAACTTAAACCTTTGTCTAGACCGATATAGAATTTCTAGACCAATAAAAATACCATCCTCAAAAATCTACCACCAAACATAAATGCCATAACCCATATCTAACTCCTCCTTTAATTTTCCCCAAAAAAGCAAGAAAAATAGGTATTGCTTATATTTGAACATATATAGACACACATGTGTACATACACAACTCACATGATATCCTTGTTTGCAATTTTGTGATTCGTGCAAAAAGAAGATATCCTTCTTCAAAAAAAAAGGTAGGCCATGTCAAACTCTAATAAAAGTTAACATAACAAATCAGAAAGCAGTAACATATACAACTTCATTCATACCTATAAGATACCTACAAGGATATGAAAAAAGTCCCACTCATCCCAAAAATAAAAACATATATATATTTTTTCCTTTTTTCAAATGGGGTGTGTGTGTGTCCTTTGACACCGATGAATGTTAAGAAAACAATATACTCGTATGTCTAAGCGGTGCGGCGGCTTCGAATCCTTACATAGTCCTATATTCTAAACATTTTTGCCCTTCACATATAAAGACGCCTTATAAAGGACACATTTGGATTCATTTCGGATCAACGACCGAATAATTTTTTGTCGTCAAAGTGAAAGTGAAAAGGTAGGTAAGGTATTTGGTTCGCGTATAATTTCATTAAGGACATACATACTCGTAAATTAACTGCTTGCATATGTGGACTTGTGGACACTATTTTCCTTTTTTTTTCGTTTACTTATATTTTTATTGATTTTAGTCGCGACATAGGATTGTTTTTTAATTTTCTTGGTTTTCATTTGTAGGGGTGAATAAATAGTAGGTATATCCTGTCAAGTGAAAGTAAAAATGAAAATTCTTAGAAATTCAATTCAGTCATTCTGGACTTAACACTATACCTATCACACCTGAAATTACGAGGAAAATTCTAATGAAATACCAAAATTGCATTTCCAAGTATTTTTGATACTTTTTTAGGTGGAAATCCCAAAAAAAAGATAACATCAATCATTAAGGGAATCTAAAGAAATTAGAGCCTAGCTATTTTGGAGTAATACTGCTTCTAAACATGATTTTTAGATGATTTAATAAAATGTAAAAGCAATTTAAATAAGTTACTCAGTTAAATAGACAAAATTACGTAAATTTACAGAGTTTTAGCTCATTAGTATCTTTTAACATTTCACTTATGTCGAAATCCCGAAATGACTACTCTGACTTTTAATATAGTTTCTTAAATACATATGACTTCAGTGTTTGTGACATTTAAAATAAATAAACAGATCTAGATTTGTTTCTTTTTTTTTTATGAACTGTCACCGTCACTGTCACTAGACGTGTTCAAATGCACTATTTTAATAAAAGGAAATTATAACTTTACATATTAGCAAAATGATAACAAATTGTGGAAACCTAATATATTGCTAAATTATTAAGTGAAATTATAACCCACTTAAAATTTTAAATTTTTAATCCATAGGTCGCTGGATCATATCCGGCTCGAAGGACCAAAATGTTCTGAGTTACTCTCTAAAAAGTAAGTTCAATTTTGAAATAAAATTCTAAATGCAAAAATGAAGCCAGAATACAATGCAACACACTCTTTAAGCTTTTGAAGTATTATTCATTTTATTCGTGACCTTTATGTCACATTCGGTTACTTAACATTCTTAAAAACACATAAAATACTTGACGAAGATATCGGGTAGCGTACTGAGCGTCCAACAAATAGGTTGTTTAAAATGTTGAGTAAATATTTTCAGCACTGAAAATCTGAGTGTGACAAAAAATCATAAAATTTCTAAAATTAATTATTTGCGGTTCGAGTTATAAAAACCAAGTATTTTTAAGAGAAATCAATGAATGGTATGATTTCATCATTAAGATAAAGGTAAGCCATTAACAATTAAAAACGTTACTAGCCAAATGGAAGCCATGGATACGATTTCACCAGCTTTCACCTTTTCATAAAATTTTACATCACCAAGTCATATATTTCTAGCGTTCTGTCCTAACGAATTTAATTTTTAAAACCTTAAGGGACCTGTTAGAACTCTTATTAGTGTTACATTGAAACAAATCATTGGAGTTTTTTTTGACAGCTTGGTTGTAGCTTTCATTAAAAATGTCTGTCACTAGATGCTAACCTCCTGATTGGAATCAAGTATTTGGAGTTAAAGTTAATTATTGAAATCATAAAAAGCTGACAAGTGAAAATGCACAGAAAATAGAAGGATTAAACAGTGCAACGATTACGTTCCGAAGTGTGAAATTCAAAACTAGATGTTCATTAAAAACGATTTCATCATTGAAAAGTTAAAAATGATTTAGAAGAAAAGTTCTTTGTTAATAGTAATGTATTAAAACATCTACTACTCATCAGCTTCAAATCAACATCAAAATTTGTATTTCTACTCACTTTTAAACTTTGAAACGAAATTTGTAATAAACCAATGATAGCTATAACTGGCACCTACTTCGATTATAGAGCATTGACATACACTAAATGTTTCATGTGACCCCGACAAAATATCTGGATGGTTTCCAAGCCCAAAAACAACCTAATAGATACTGGTGTGCCACAGGGCTCTGTCCTGTCTCTGAGACTCTTCCTCATATCTCTTCCTATGAGCTCCTTTCTGAGACTTCTTACCACTTACCTGCTTTGCTGATGTCAGCTTTTCATATTCGTTTTTAATATCGGTTTTGGATCTTTAACTGCAATGTAATAATGGGGAACACAAAATCGATTAGAATGTTTAGGAAACTGAATATTTCGAAATTCTCGGTATGAGTATCTTCAACTTTCTCTTGTGGAAGGTTCACAATAATTATCATGCTGTTATCTAAAAGTCTTATATATGTAAGTCCAAAGATAAAGTTTAACTTTTATCTCTGTTTCTGCAAATTACTTAAAACTCTTGGACAGTATTGAACGAAGAACATTCAAATTGTTGAATTATTTACGTCATTTAAATAAGATGATAAGGTTTCTTGCCACCTCACCCTTTTTACTGAAATATGCTCTATCGAAATAGCCAGTTACATTTCTACCGTATTCTACCATAAAACCGTCAGAGAAATGCTCGAGCCATACTGAACAGAGATTTGTTCTTAAGCCATACGGCGTGAATGTGGTATGCCTTACAACACTCTGTGTTTCCCAGTCATTGCAATATTCAGGAACTTAAAACCAAAGTGCACTGACACTTCCTACAAAACCCTCTACCCGTTCCTAATGCTTACAATGTATCCTGGCATAATAAGGGTAATAAAAATCCCCTTAAATTCGAGCATATTATAGATAAAATCTTTGTGACCAATTCTAATCACCTCTTCAAGAAATAACATGTTCAGTAAACTAGGAACTGTTTCTTCGGAATATTCACAATTTTTGTATTGAATTTTACCATTCCCAAGTCGTTGTTGAAGAACTTATCCTTCCATTTTGAGTAATAACAAAGTTTTAAGTTGTCAAAAGTGACAGCTGACCAAATAGGGAACTGTTCTAAATAAATATGAAAATGAAAAACCCTAAATTTTAACTATTATTTCCGAATTATTTTCATATTCACAAATATGTGACAAGTTCTCAAATGTCTACTCCTTATTAAGTTTCGGAAAGAATTGACTTATTTGACACTTATCTGTAGAGGAGTCTATTGACATTAAATATAATACAAACAGTTCTAAACATCGCTTTGGTAGATTATGTTCCCGTTTTAAGTAAATTGACTTTAAAACATATCTTACTAGAATCAAATATTAACGTAAATTAGAAAAAAAGTCATACTTTTCGAAATATAAGTTCAGTAATAAATTATAACTAGCACTTGGTCTATAATGACAACCTTCGTTTTCCTTTTTAAAATATTGTTTTATCTTCTTTTATTTAACGTTAAAATTCAACCTTTTAAAAAACTTTTAAAAAAAAACTCTTTTATGTCAATTGAAATTATCAACAAAAGCCATTCTCAATTGACCTTTCTTTTTTTCAAAAATGGTAGGATTATAGTTTTTCTCAGCTCTGTGCATTTAATTGTCATGGTCACGATCTCTCTCTTCGCTCTTCTGTCATACTGAATAGATGGTATTAATTAACGCATTACAACTTACCATTTGGAATTAATTCCCCATTGACACATAATTGACAGTAATAGTGGGACATTGGGACTGTTTCATTTATTTGACACATCTTATACTTAAGTATATCCAGACCAGACCTGAATAGGTGCTCAATTCAAAATGCACTCTGACTGGAGATTTCTATATGGAGTGCTATACTCCTATGCGAGGTATTGAAGCTAGAGTTGGAGTTGAAGTAGAAGTTGAAGTCATTCTATTGGAAAGTGATCTGCTGCAAATGGAGATGTAGTTGGACAATTTGATCACGATTGTTAGTTAGAGATCGTGTTGTCCTTAGGGGCACAACATTATTTGTTCGCTGTCTTGTATCTATATGGAGGTAGGTAAGGTAGGTAGACTAGGTAGGTGGAATATAAGGTGCAGCACCTTTTTTTTTCTATTATAGGTATGGTGACAATAGTATCACTCTTTGTTGTGGGCTACAAAAGGATTTAGTCTTTGATAAGTTAGTATAGTTCGTTTGACAGTTATTGAGGCGAAGGTGTTACCATGTCATGGTTAGAAAAAAAAAAAAACGTCATTCCTTACACGTAGACCAATTAGAGGTGTGATATACCTCTGTTTAGTGTTCAATAGAAAGAAGGTCATTAGTGAGTTGTCAGTTTTAATGGCGCACTTTAAAAATCAAAAGAAATAGACAAGGAAAAAACCTTAAACCTGAAAAGTTTTTAATACCTTATTGAGCTAGAATATTTAAACCACATTAATTTACTCAACAGTAGCTGAAATTGAAGGCTGATGAATCTTATGGATCGAATCGAGGTTCTGTACGTTGTACAGCAGTTTGAAGTTAATTGTCTAGAATACCTATTACATGTGCACAAGAATTCCGAAATTCTTAGCACTAAAACACTTAAGCTTTGACTAATCTACGTCCATGTTTTGTTCTTCGAATTCCGCCTTGACCTGGAGGATTATGCCCATTGTTATCTATGTATTATCTTGTCGATGATAAAGAAGAGCTCAAAAATAATGAGTTGTTTCTTAACCAAAATGTATTATTTCTAAACGGCGGCGTTTTAAAGGCTATGGTATAACATATCTTGTGTCCTTATATAGCAATACATTTCCTATGTCGAGTTCGGAAAAGGGGTTCTTCTGTCAAGTTGACGTTCTTGTTCACGTTGTCGTAATTTTCAATTTTCTTTTTAAGATGAAGGTTCTCTGGATAACTCTTGGATTCCAAATATTTTAAATCTGTAAATAAAAAAGAAAAGAGAAGAAAAATATAATTATTATTTTTCTAGGATAAAATAGTGGTTCGTCACTGGCGACTTCTCCTCCCGATATTGACATCCCAGAGGCCGAGCAGTCGTGACTTCTACCGACAGGTTGGCGAATTATAATGCAATAAGATAATTTTACGATTATAAAGTATACATTTCATATTAATTTAAATAAATCGTATTTGTCTTATTAAATTTCAATGTTCTATGCCACTTAATTTCAATGTTTTAATGCCACTTAAATTAAAATGTGTCCTTCTTTCCAAAGGTTAATAATTTTTTGATTCGAAGTTTTTGACATATTTCCAATTAATTTTTATTATAAAAATCGTAGAAGTAGTTTGCTTAATAAAGTCATTAATAAATTAAGGAAGTCCTAACAACTGCCATTTTAACTTCTGTAAATTTTAAAATTGCTTCCTATATTAAATCCTTTCCCTTTCCTTGTTAATGTGCAGTGCAACAGTGCTTATTATTATTTTCCCCAAAAACCCAAAAACAAAAAATCAAAATCAACATCCAACAAATTTTAAATCCCTAATTACATCACATTAATTTACTTATTAACTATGTAACCTAAAAAAAGATAAATCAAACAAAAACACAAAGTGTGATTATCCTGGCTTCATGCCTTCACACGCTACTTTATCTACATACTTATATACTTAACCCACTTTGTGACCGCTTTATTATTATCTAATTTTCATACTAAAATAGTGAATATATAAATATATTTGCTTGTCGGGACTTTACAAACTGAGGTCAACCCTTTAACCGCATCTAATTCACCGCATGGACAATCAAAATTCTGATAACATCCATGCTCTAAACTTTCACACCTCTATAAACAAGTAGTAGCGCACCATCATCGTATCGCTTCGCCAGGATATATAGAAAGATATCCTTCAAACTTTATTTTATAGCAGCAGCAGTCACATCAGTTGGCATCACGACCGGGAAAACTGCAAACGGCACATATGGAACATGGCACACGGCTAACGGTGGACGGTGAAAAGCTAACGGCACACACACCGTCCGCCACCATCGCCACCGCACTAAAGCACTTTATATAATATATGGAAAATTCGTCCCCATCCCCTTAACCATGACCAGAAGACCAACCTTTTTAACCATCAGTTGAACATTTCCAACTTAGGGAATTATTTTCAAAAAGTTTCGAACTTTTACCTATGTCCGGGTACCATCATCACACTTCAAGGCACTAGCGGCGGAGGTTGAAGTGGCGGTGGCGTTGGCGAGCGACACGGTAGTTGGAGTAGTTAGGGATATGCGGACATCAACAAACCAGTTAATGTGTGGACATTCAGGAAACAGAAAATAGTTCAGGTATTATACTCGTATGCTCCTTTGGGAACAATCCACATTTCACATTTGGCGTTCCCTATAGAAGCTCCAACTTTTTGGTTTGGTCGTATAGTATTTTCAGCCATGACGGACGGACGGATGGAAGGGGCCAGGACATTTTGCAAATGTTCTTGTGTGTAAATATTTAAAATAAACTTTTGCGGAGCTCCACACTTAATATACCACCACCGTTTCGTTCCGGATCCAAATTTAAACCCAAACGGCAGCGGACGACGACGACGGACACGGACACGGACCCAAGCGAGAGTTTTAACTTCATTATCAAGTATTTCAGCGCCATCTACCTTACCTACACACTTTGTTAGTGAAATTCGCACCAGTCATTTTGAGTTTGAAAAGATTTAATAACCACCAATTTGGGGGTTAATTGCGTTTCACTATACCCTTCATACAGACAGAGCAACATCCTGATGATGGCCTTATGGCTATCCATTTAAACAAGCCCCACACTTTGGTGTTATTCCCGCCTGCTCACAGGACACCCTTGGATTTTGATTATCTCCGTCTCTCTCTCTCTCTGGTGGCTATAAAAGGTTTGGCTATCGCTGGTATGGCGAGTTAGTGATGTGCATCGCCAAACAACGTGTTGCACTTAGGTTGGTTTAATATTTTAATGAAAACGCTTGTTGGTTATTTCAGTGGCAATATATGGCAACGTTACCGACTGACCGACCGCACCGCGTCATGAGGACGACCCCTTAAAAGGTTGGGTTGGATTGTTGGAGTATATTGAGGTGGAGTCCTCATTGAGCTCGTTGCGTTGGGGGCTGCAGGGAGAGAGAGAGAGTTAATTTTATTTGCTAAATGTTGAATATGAGATTATGTTTCGCTGATGGTCCTTTTCCTGTCCCTCTGCGTCGCACAATCCCATTTGAAAATCTACGTGTGTCCGCGTCTATGGGAGCTACGTAACGTATATACGAGCTCCCATCGACGACGACGACGTTGTAGTCGTCGATGAGGACGTGATTTAAATTCATTTCAACAATATTGGCTTTGAAAATTATGCATGCAGATTGTAATTAAATGTTTATTTATCCGGTGAGGGATGATGATGCGATGATGATGATGATGAAAGGTTTGAAGTTGGTTGGGAGGGATGGAGAAGGAGGGGCGGTAGAATATGGCACGTGGAGGGAGCGAGCTGCTAGATCAGATTGTGTGGTCATTACATGGGTGGTCACATATGTTGTTGCGGTTGAGTTTTGTGTACTTATTGTGGTCAATATTGAGTTATTATTTGCAAAAACTGATTATAATTGCCCACCACTTTGCCACCGACCGACCTTACCGACTTTACCAACCAACCTATATCTAGAATTAACGTATATTATAATCAATGTTGAGTGTGTGATCCGCATGTTACGGCATAATGACATTACAGTATTACACCCTGTATAACTATCACTTAGTGGCTTTGATAAGTTGTATAAATGTTTTATTTTTATTCTCCTCTTTTTTGAAATAATAATAAATTGAATAATGTGGAGAGATATTTATTAATTTGATATAATTGAAACAGTTGGTTAATTCAGTTTGATTGCTCAATATATGTTTGTATGTATATGTTTGAGTATGATGAGGATATATTTTTGTTTTCATAAATTTATAGTATAAATGGCAAATTGGGAATTCGCCCAGAGGATATTATGATATTTTGAGGTGTGTGCTGATATGCGATTTGATTTAATTCGTAAATGAGCTGTGGAATTGAGAGATTTAAATTATATCTTTTAATATTTTAATATTTGAATTTTTGAAAGGATGATGCAACAGGGTTGTTTTTGGTTTTATGTGCAATATATGGGTCGAATCGTAGCTTTTTGAAGGATTTATGGTGTAGCAACTAAAAAATGATGAAGAGTTGTATTGGCAGATTATTTCCAATTTAAACGTCTGTTTGCAATAGTTAGTCATTGTCTTCTTGGATTTTTTGACTTTAAACATCAAATCATCATCATCAAGTTTTGTATTTGTGGTAGTACAGGAACTCTGGAATTTAAAATACTGGTTAAAATTTCAAGCATCATGACAAACTTCGGATGGTTGTGAATTATAATAAATTTAAAGGTACATTTTTCTACACTAATTAATTAATTAATTTTAAATAATTTAATTCAAATTCGATGTTCACACTGTATTGTTTTGAGACGGTATGTTTTAACATTTCATCATTCTTAAAACTGATAACGAAATGGGTCAAAAATGTTCAATTTAAAAAAACAAACATTTTGGTAGTAAAATAAAATTACGAGACTAGAACTCATAATTGAAATTCAAAAATTTGCTTTCTTCTTCTTCATTAATTTGTAAGGTCCCTCTGTTGGATTTTTATATCGAATGATATATGAATACCAAAAACATAATTTTCTGTGAAATAAAATAAGTTTGAAGCCAATATTTGTAATTTTTGAAAAGCTATTTGAGTCGAAAGTAAATTTTTACCAAGCTTTAGTATTGTTTTTTCGATTTTTCTCAAAATTGTATCGAATGTTGAAAACAAAATTAAAATTAGTTAGAAGCCATTATTTCAAATTTTTGAAAAGATATTTGTGTCGAAAATCAATTTTATTTTATTTTTATTTTTTGTAAAAAAACTGTCAATTCGATTTTTCTCAAAATTGTTCCTAATAATGAAAACAATTAGTTAGAAGCCATTTTATGAAATTTTTGAAAAGATATTTGAGTCGAAAATCAATTTTTACCAACTTTTATTAATTTTTTTTAGATTTTTATTTTTTTTTAAATTGTCAATTCGATTTTTCTTAACATTTTTCAGAATGTTATAAGATAAAAAAAGTTTGAAGCCTTAATCTCAAGTTTTTGAAAAGATATTTGAGTCGAAATTCAATTTTTTACAACTATGAGTCATTTTTTTTTTAGGATTTTATTGTTTATAAAAAAAAACTGTCAATTAGATTTTTCCCAAAATTTTATCAGATGTCAAAAACATTATTCTTCGTTGCACAAAATTGTTTTGGAGATGAAATCATATTTTAATCGTAAAATTTTCGAGGTAACAATTTTTTTTTTTCAATTTTTTTGATTTATAAAAAAAACCGTTAATTGGATTTTGTATAATTTAATTCAAGTTTTAGAAAATTTCAAACGATAGCTACTACTACTCAAAATATTTAAAAATTGTTTTGATTTTAATTTCTCGAGAAAAAATGAAGTTGTCAATTTCAATCTCGTATGATTTTATACAAAATGTTGTCTAATTTAATTTTTCGACTCGAGTATTCTTTGAATGAGCAAAGTTGTTTATAATGTTTGCCATATTTGTAGTCCAACTTTCCCACCTCGAGCGTTAAACGTGACTTTTCCAAAAACCTTAAAAGACGCAAATTACTTTCCTCAATGAGTTCAAATTATTTAAATTTACTTTGGTTTCAGCCTCCAATCATTTCTCAAGACCTAATAGTATAAGAAAGTTGAAATTTGAAAAGGTATGTATATTTAGCACAACATTTTAATAATATGAGCTTAGATCGAAGAAAATTAAGAAAGTTTAAAATCATAAAGTGTACTTGCGGTGAAATTCGAACATGTTGCAAATTGACAATATTTGATAACAGTGAAGGATTTTCGCGATTATATTCTTTTTTGGACAGATTGAGTTTAAAGGTCGACGTCTAAGTTTTGGATTACTTGAAACAAAAACATCAACACCTCTTAAAAAAATTATTTCTTCCAAATTGAAAACAAGTTCCTGTCCTGACGTAAGGCTGCTTAATTATAAAATAGTAGGTATAGTAGATTTCTCTGTTTTTAGATTTAATTTATTTAATGCTATAAAAAATTGACTAAGCCATTGGAGAAGACAAATTTTGAGTTTGAATTTTTTGTTTGTAAATACTATGGATTAAGAATAAGATTTTAACATATATGGTTATTTCGGTCTTTAAAAAAAGTTGTTTCAGAATATTGTTAGAGCTGCCCATTGTATATCTTATTTTGTACCTATATCAACTCACTTTTATAAGAAAAAAAACCCTTCTCCTCCTCCCGTCTAACACGGGAATAAAGACTGCAAGATTTATTGTATCTTTTGGCGCAATTTAAACTCTCTAGTGTTATGGCACATTTTATGGTGAACACACTACTTCTGGTATTTTACTATAAATTTATTAAAATATTTATGGTAATATTATTGAATAATTAACTCATCATTTTCGGCAGACGGCAAAATATAGCCATGTCCTTTTTCTTTTTTGTTAAATTGTTTGAATTCTTCTTATTGTAATTATGTATAAGTTGATCAATAAAGAAGTAAATAATAATAATAATAATAATAACTCATCATATAGACTAACAAATTAATTATATTTATGAATAATTTTTAGAAAATTAATTTATAATACTGATGATATATGAAAAACTTCTTCACATTTAGATCATCATATTGACGTGCTTTTTCATCATATTAATGAATGATTTCATAACATTTAGTTTATGATATTGCCGAATTCGTTCATCAAATTATTTTAATATTGATGACTGCAAACATCAATATGACGAAACTGGACATTATATTAAAGATAATTTTTCATCATATTGATGAAATAAATGATTATATTAATGAATAAATTTATCATTGTTAATAAATAAATTTATCATTGTTGTAAGAAAAAATTTTCAAAAACGTTCATTATATTTATGAGCGTTCTTGTCAATTTGGATGGAATTCATATTATGAATACTTTAAGAGGAAATTGTGTTCATAATATTGACGAAAAAATTGACTAATTCGATCATCAAATTATTTTAATAGTGATGAATGCGAACATCAATATGACGAAACTAGACATTATATTGAAGAAAATTTTTCATTATATTTATTAGCGTTCTTGTTAATTTAAAGAACCAATTCATCATATGGTAAACACTTTAAGAGGAAATTGTGTTCATAATATTGACGAAAAAATTTGTATATATATATTAGGTATACATGAAAATATTCACTGGATTAAATTGTAGAATATTTGATGATATTGACGACCTCTTTCACCTCTTGGATCAGTATAGGAAAACTCACAAAATATAATTATATTTTCTAAAATTATGCTTCGTGTTTGAAAACAACAATTATAGGGAAAAGTTTGGAAATTTAATTATTAACTTAGCCATTATCATAACTAACTCAGAAACTACCGGATTTAAGGCACGTTTTCATATATAAAATTACTGTATCACAGTATTTATTATTGAAATATTTATTTTTATAAAAATTATTGTTTTTGACATCTTCCGATTCAATTGACAGTTTTTTTTTTCTTAAATAATTACTTACAAAAAATTCTCTTACAAATTATTGAAAATCAATTTTTAAGGACATTTCAAAGTTATTTAAATGAAACATTACAAAAAACATCAGTTGCAAGTATTAACAGGAACCATTGGAAAGCAATTAGTGTGGGTCACATTTGAGTGCCTATTTGTTTTTATGGAGTTTTCTTATTCATTTTTAATTTGTCAACCCTTATACATTTCATCCACTGAAAATTTTTTAAAAGTCAGATTTTTATTTTGGTATATCTCATTATACTTATTTCAACACAGTATCATTTTAATGTTTACAAAAAACAAATATATTTCTGTGTCAGTCCAAGTCATCATCAGACAGCTTCCCCATTATATATAGCCATCTATTGGAGCATCTCCATCATAGTATCATCCACATCGTTATCCATATTTTTGTATAAACATCAATTTCAATGAAAATAAAAATGTATTAATCTGTGGAAAGAGAATTTGTCAATATTGATTTACCACATTGCTAACACTTGAAAGCAGCCTAAGTAATCGCAATATCCTGTCCCTCGGGGAATGTATGAAATCGTGTCTCGATGAAATCCCGCGCAATATCATAATTATTAAGACAACGACACCACAACACTGCTCCGCTTCACATCAAATAAGGATGATGATGATAGCGACGACGACGACGACGACGACGTCAAATCCGTAGTATGAGCACACGTGTGGTGTAACTCTCGCTTTACCTGGGTATGCGTTGTATCATCCACGTTTTTTCCACAATTTATTATTATTTAAATAAATACCAAGTGTGATCCTTCAAAAGAAGCCAGGGCGATGACGACAACAAAAACAAAACGCTGGTGAACCACCCACACCATCCATCACCACACTGATGTCGCGACGAGCGACAATGACTACGACGACGCGACGCACGATGATGATGTCTAAGGGTTAAAAGAAAGGAGTGGTGTATGTTAAAAGGGTAAAAGAAGTCTCAATCCATGAGGAGTTGGGGAGTACTTACCTTTTGCACCTCGTTAATTAACAGAAAAACGTGACATTGTAAGGGTCCTTGCGGAGCGAGTGGTGATGCTGATGATGCCCTCGAACACATTTAACATGTCCCGTTCTCAGTTGATGCCTGATGGCTGGGATTTATAAATTCCTAAAAAATATTCATATGCATATAGGTACTTGTACGAGTGTATCCTCCTCGGTTAGGTTAGGCTAGGAATTAATGAAAAACTTACGATGTTGTCTTAACGAGACGACCATGTTTAAAAAATAAAAATGGAACATCAGAGTGAGTGGGGTATAATCCCCAAAAGAACCCGAAGAGTTTGAGACTGGGTGATTGTTGGAAACATATGAGAGTGAAAATAAGGACAACAAAACAAAATTAAAAAAAAAGAAATCCTTGTAAAAGACGATGACTACAACGACGACGCGACGCGGGGGAATTCCTAAAGCGCGTTATATGAATCCTTTTTTTTAAATGCACAGTATATGGAATGTGCAAGTGATAGGTACGTGGTTCATCCATCAGCTACACATCACACAAATGTCACATACAGACATTGGCGACAGACAGGATGAAGGATATCGTTATTATAATAATAATTCTCCATCATGTTTGCTGCTATGATGAGATGTTTATTATTTTTTTTTATTTGTTGTTGTTGTGTGTTGCAACCATCAGGACATTGTGATGAATCCTTCTGTGGAAGTCGACTATGTTTTGGGAGCTAGATTATGCAGCAGCAGTGGGAGCAATTTTCTCAGTATATATATATACGTCCTTTGGTTTTATTTTCCTATGGCTCCATAAAAATTGCGAAAAAATATTATAATAATGTGTGCACTCCTTTGGAAATTTGCAACTTCACACAAAGGACCTTCTCGTCGTAGTCGTAGTCGTCAAAATTGTGTTTTGTTGAAGGATTCTATATATTTTCTTTGTTTTTTTTTTCTATATTTTGTAAAAATGTATATAGAAGGATAAGGATCTGTATAGTGGCGTTCATCGTCACATCTATATATGACTCTGCTACATGTGTTCAACATCATTTGGGGTTTAGTTGGGTCTGGCGTGCATAATTTTTCTTGTGATGATGCTTATGTGTATCCTTACAAAGTGAATATGTTTTTTTTTTTAGCATTTTATTTTTAAACCAAAAACTGATCCTGTGATGTGAGATATTAAAATGGATGTAAAAATACGATTTATTTCATGAAAAACATCAGTCGACTTATAAAGAGGTGTGTATATGTCTATGTGGAAAAGAATATACATAAGAGACAACGCATAAGTGAAAGGGTGTTCGTATAGTTGGAGAAAAATCCTATCGAGACAGAAGCTCCTGTTGCTGAGCTGAATTTTTGTTGCAGTGTCTAAAAATACACAATATTGTGAAATGTTATCAAAAAATTTAATTTAAGTTGAATTCTGATTTAAGTAATTTAAATATTAAAGACATTTATTTAAGGTTCCTTCGAAAGTGAATTTAAAAACCAGATAAACTTATTAATATAGCTTATAAGACATTATAGTTCTTTGTTGGCAAAATAATGGTTAAATAGCAACAATCTTTAAAAAAAGGGCTTTTCAATAGGGACGGGTTAATTTTGACATCTCGGGGCAACCATGTTGTTTCTTTTACTTTCTGTGAAAATATCTTCTTTTGATCAGTCACTAAAGGCAGTAGTACCGTAGCGTGATGGTTAGTGCGTTGGACTGTCATGCAAGGGGTCTTGGGTTTAATCATTGCTTGTGCCACCTTAATTTAAAAAAGAAAAAAAAAACAAAAAAAAAAATCACGGGTACTGCCTCTTGCGAGGAATTGACAAATCCTCCAAGAGTAATTCTTGTCATGAAAAGTGCTTTCTCAAAATTAGCCCCTTCCATCTCTGACAACATTACTCGCACACAGGAATGGTTGAGAGTTGTAAGTCACTAGGCCCTGGTTCTTCATGGACTGTTGCGCAACCTAATTTATTTATTTAAAGACAAATCCTCATGACAAGTTACAGTGTCAAGCAATACGTGCGAATGATAAAACCATATTTTGATATTTAAATGGGTGTTTAACAATGCGCATGTTTTGTCCTTTCTATGGGGTACGTAGACGTCCTACGAAGTCGACTATTCAACACTTGGTGGCCAACGCCTGTACGTCAACAAAACTCAAGATCTGCTGAAAACATCGGCGCTGTTCTTGAAAGTAGTAAGTAGTAGCAGTAAATTAGGTGTGTAATGACGCATTACAAATCTACAACGAAAACACGAACAATTTACATGCGTTCTGTCACTACACCGAGCATTGAGTTCACACTCAACTCAACTTGGCCAAAATTCGGTGACATTAATTTGCAAGGGTTATTTTGTCATTCGCAAGGATATAATTCACACTAGGTTGTTACCAAAAGGTTGCCTAGTAGAACCGAACAAGACCAACAAAAATTAAGTAGAAGCAGGGAACCAGACCGCGCATATTATAAATACGCCCGAACTCACGGAGCAGAAACCAGTTGGACTTCGATCGCCGCTAAGAAAGGATCAGTGGTAAGTAAGTTGGATATTAACAGAGGCTTCCCCCCCACCAGAGGTAAGAGGTTTCGTGTGAAATATTCAAGTTTAATTGATTTACCAGCTTCGGCTGTGATTTACCAGTTTCGGCTTTGATTTACCAGTTTCGGCTGTGATTTACCAGCTTCGGCTGCGATTTATCAGTTTCGGCTGTGATTTACGAGCTTCGGCTGCGATTTATCAGTTTCGACTGTGATTTACCAGTTTCGGCTGTGATTTACCAGCTTCGGCTGCGATTTATCAGTTTCGGCTGTGATTTACGAGCTTCGGCTGCGATTTATCAGTTTCGACTGTGATTTACCAGTTTCGGCTGAGATTTACCAGTTTCGGCTGTGATTTACCAGTTACGGCCGTGCTTTACACACGATAAGAGGCAATTCACCTGCGTAACGGCGATTGCCCCAGTCCTGACCGAATCGACGGAAGAGACGTGCCCCGCGCCGCCTGCTGGCCGACACCTATCGCGTAGACTACATCGGACCCGTGGCGCAAGCCGAGATTGGGATGAGAAGAATTATTACGAAAATCAGAATTAAACAAAAAAGAATGTTAACCGACTATATGAAATAAATTCCAAATAATATAAAGTTAATTACAAATAAAGACAAAGACCTATTGATGTTAAATTTCGGTGTTTTATTTAACTAACCCTGGACACAGTGAGCATACCGCAGCTGAGAAATTTAAAACACACTCACAGGTGCCGCACACAAGAATTTGGCCTGTCTCAAACCACAAAATGGCCAATTTGGAGTCGTGATTTGAACCTGCACCCAAACCAAATTTCACTGACTTATAAGCTGATACCGAATGACCATACGTAGCATCGTGTTGAATTTTGGAACAGTTTGAAATTGATCCTAATTTTAGTCGAAAAATCATCATCACTCATGATTGGGTACGTGAAAAAGCAAAATTGACGGATTTGGGACAACACCAATACACGCTAGTTTTACGAAGTACTAAATGCATTTAAAATTAAGCTACTATTTGGTGTAGATTTTGGGCTTGAGGCGCGCGTACTTCTTCAAAAATTATGCTAACCAGGCCATACGGTCAACGCTATAGGTCGATGATCACTAACTTTTTGTTGCCTTAATTGGACGACATGGACACCGTTAATATATGGTTTCGACAGAATGGCGCTTCGTCACATAGCTCAAGACAAAATAGATATTGTGTTGGAGCGGTTTTATGGCATGGTTATTTCGGGTAGGTTAAATGATATGAGCACCGTAAACATATGGTTTCAACTGGATGGCGCTTAGTCACATAGTTGAAGACACAATAGATATTGTGGGCGAGCGGTTTCATGGCATGGTTTTCTCGGGTCGCACCGAGGCGAGACGATGTGAATTTACCACCAAGATCGTGTGATTTGATTTCCTTACACTTTTTCTTGTGGGACTTTCTTAAATCGCAGGTGTATGCGAATAAGTCGCAAACCACCTATTTTTTGACAAAAGTTCGAATGTCCATGTCCAAACACATAAGTTTATTCATTTAAAACCTACATATCGATAAAAGTGATTGCACAGACTTAGGAAAATTTATAATAGAATCCGGGATTTCTACATCATCGTATTGCTATAATTTTGATTACAATGCCGATTTGGGACTAACTCTTTAATTACCATTTGAAAATTGCAATATCAGCTGCTGAAATAATTTTATTATTTTAAATACAAAAATAAATAAAGTAAAATAGAAAAAAAAAAGAAAACAAAAGAGCTGATCTCCGAACCCGATCTTGCATATTCGATCAATTCTCGATTTATTTCTGTAGAAATATTTAAAAAAAATTAAAATATTTGAGAAGTTGTATTTAAAAGTTCCAAAACAAATATTAAAGTACGCTATTTACTATAAAAATTTTATATTTCGTTACAAAAAAAGTATCAAAAATGTAATTTTATGAGTTCCCAAGTCATAGTATTTATTTGTTCATCATTATTAAATTTCTAAACAATTTAACTTATTTAGTCAACATCACCTACTAACTTCCCCTTCTATTGTGTATCTACTCATAAATTTACAATTTCAATTACATTTTTCTGTCCTAAACCATTGACATTACCCCAACTATTGATTCTATTTATAATTCGTTTATTTTTGTACCCACATATGCACGACGAATAAATTCAATTCAAAAAACATTTGGCCATACGAAAACAACTGACTGAATTTACTGCTGCTGTTGCGCATTTGTAAGCTGCATCAGTCCTTATGTCCTAAAGATGCACCTGATTAGGTTCAAATAATAAAACAAAACAAAAATACTTAAAGACGCATGGGAATTAAATTATACACGAAAAATTACCAACACACGAAAAAAGAAAACAATCAAAAACACACAAAAGTTAAATCCAAAACGGATGGAAAATTCACGCAGGGACTCTCGTTGTCGTTTTCAAAATACTAAGCAATTCAAATCTCATCCTCCGAGGGAATCGTGTTGTCGTCGTCACCGTCATCGTTTTGTAGTCACCATCGCCAACACATAGTCAACGACGACGACGAGGACGGACGCTTGGTTGGTTTGGTCCTCCTCATGGTCATGTTGGTTTGTATGGTATAGGTATAGTGAGCTGCACTAGTGCCTACTATGTACGGTGGTAAAACATCCTAAACAGTAAGAATTGATTGAAAGGATAGTCAGCCATCGCATCGTCTCTCGGGCGGTGTCCTATACGTGATCAATTTACTAACATTGATAGTCGCGCCTGACTTGACCATAATCAGTGTTCAGGGAGTAGTGGAATAGGAAGCAGAAAGAGAGGCACACAGGTCCCTTGCCTTGATGTACCTTCACGCTTCATCTGCTCCCCCATCATCATCATAGGGCAGGTATATCGAGGTAGTGTAGTACCACACCATCATCACCATCGCATCGCAGGGAATAGAAGATATCGTCTAATGAAATCTCCTGCTATGATGTGGATATTTTCACGAGAGGATGAAATGGTGTTGCCGGCGCATTGACCCTCTCATACATATGATAGGTAGTGATAGGGAATATACAATACATATCTACGAATATGCTATAAGGACTCATCATCATCATTTGAATGCATTGTTGCGCAGGGTTCTCCGGATGTATGTTTTTTTTCCTTTGTTTTATTTTATCTGGGTTCCACTCCCTATTCATCGGTTCTATGTTCGATAGTTGATGAGATATTTCTGTAGAAGCGAAATAAAAATTTAAAAAAAAAGAATCAAAATTGTGTTATTCTTTTGATTTGAAACAAAATGATTTAGGTGCTTGACCTCACAACCTGGCACCTGATTGAACAGATAGTAATTGTAAAAAGGATGTCCATATGTTTTTAGGCATGAGAAGGGATAATCTTTTTCCTTTTTTTGTATAGTGAAGACAGAAGAGGGAATTACTATGAGTTCATGTGTTTGTAGGAATGAATCTCGACAGGGTACGAAGTATTTTGGTATATTTAGAATATGTTTAGCAATATGTGCACATTTTGAATTATTTTTGATTGACAAGGAAATTGGTGTCAATATAATTATGAAGTATTTACGATTATGACGGAGTTCTCTTTTCCGACGAGTGACGATGATTTGGTCGTTTCATGACTTTTTCGACTCATTTCACAAAAATTCAAGATATCTTTGTATCATAATTTTGCATTATAGTATCCAAAAAATAGACTTACAATGATCAGTAAAAGTACAGGGTTATTCATTTTGCGATTTCAAAAGTAAACGTAAATAAAATACTTATAAAATATTTGTTTTCATGATATTTCTTTTTTATTATAAAGTTTAAACGTTGACATTATATGTGAATCACCACATCATTAAAATGACCACCATTGGAAGCTTCGATTCTATTGAGATAATTTTCAACCACTTTTTGACCCCTATTGGGCGGTATCTTTGTCATAACTCGACCAATGTTGGTTTTTAAATGCTCAAGAGTTAAAGGTTTATCTGCATAAACACGGTCTTTCGCGTAGCACCACAAAAAAAAGTCCAACGGTGTCAAATCGCATGATCTTGGTGGCCAGTTGATATCACCACGACACGAGAAGTTACGCGGCCAGGAAATGTCTCTTGCAATAAATCCATATTCGCTCGAGTTGTGTTTCATGTGGCACACCGTCTTGTTGAAACCACATATTCTCTAAATCGTATTCTTCAATAGCAGGCAAAAATAGTCGGTTATCATTATGACGATAACGTTCCGAATTGACGGTGACAGTCGTTCCATCGTCGTTTTCGAAGAAATAAGATCCAATCACACCTCCGGACCAAAGAACGCACCAAACAGTGACTTTTTGTGGATGTAATGTCCTCTCTACAATTACTTGAGGATTCTCAGAACTCCAAATACGAAAATTTTGTTTATTAACATACCCACAGAGTGAGAAAAGTGCTTCGTCGCTGAAGAAAATTTTGTTCAAAAAATCACCGACTAAAGTATTAAGTTTACTTTTTCCGAAGATGCTTAAACTTGCTATCCAGAGCTTAAGGAAAAATGTAAGGTTACCTCGAACATAGACAATTGGCGATGTAATAAAAATACTTAATATTTAGTTCGTGCATTTTGGACTTATAATGACATTTTTTTACTGCGTCCAATCTCCATTCTTCAAACAACTTAGAAATTCAAATTTGTTAATAAAATCTTTTAACCATTTTAACACGCCAAAAGACCAATAGAACATTTGACCTTAAAAATAACCATTCCGTATTTTTCCATTAAATTGTGGTGTTATGCTACTTCTTTTTCTCCAATTACCATTAACAATGAGTTACGGTGGTTATTTTCCTTTACACTTGTAAAATTTATTGTCAAAGTCAAAATCTAGGGCAATTAAGCTTTGTAATATCCTAAAGCTCCACGGGTAATTTTTCATTCAGAAAAATATATTCTTTTTTTGTTGTCTATACCTTGTTGTTGTTGTTGTTATTTTCTATAAATTCGACCTAGAACAAAATCAAAATTGAATTTATCAAAACTTGTTTCTTTAGTGAAAGGACAATCTTTTATGTTGTTGTTGATGTTGCTGGTTTTTTGGTTTTGTTGCTCTCTTAACAGCAGCGAGGTAAAACCTTTAACAAATGCGCACAGCTTCATCTTTTGCAACCAAACCAATATATGGTATATGTATGCATAATAATGTGTAGTACTATGATCACCAATATAAGAACATATCGAGTTTATGTTGTCTGTCATTATCATAAGCATAATGTTACGGTCAACCAAGGTCGACTGGCGAATGTTTGCTTGCAAAAAGAAGTCAAATCTAAAATCCACTTCTCTATTTATGGCTGGAGTATAGGTATCGGTATGCCTACTCGTACCTACGTAACGTACACAACTCTAAAGTGAAAAATTTAGATCAAAGAAAAAGCTTACTAATGCCCCAGAAACTCAACTGGAATTATTGCAATAGCCAATATAGATTTTTAAGAGTTTACAATCACGCACAACTACGAGTATTTTAACCTCAACCGAAAAGAAAAAGAAGTAATAAAGTAAAAAAATGATAAAATTTTTAAGAAAGCGAAAAAATATCTAAAAATTATATCCAAAAATAATTTGGCATTAATTAAGTCAGACTCGAAAAAGACCCGTGTATTTAAATTATCGTCTAGCGCCGCCATAGCCACCATCGACCGTGCCTCCGACTGCATCTCTGCCGTCGCCAATCGACTGCGACGACAATGCTGCCATCGCAATTCCTGTGGTTAGATGTCAATTTGATTTTAGATAATTTTTATACAGCCAAGGTAGCGGCACTCGATAGTTTGGCAGCCAAAGTCACCACTATCAACACCATACCACTATATACTATGGCACTATTTCCACAGCTGAAAATAACCCGCGGTGCAAATATTCACAACTGTAGATTTTAACTATTTCTATAGCATAGCCAATATAAAATTGCAAGAGCCAACTGGGCTCAAAGTTTTTTAAAGAAAAAAATTGGTATGAAAATCAAAACATAAAATTCCTTGAACGCATTTGAATGTAGGTACGAGTATATCCCTCTCTCGTGGTTTAAGTGACCAATTTTTTCTTCTTGTGCTAGAGCTTGCCGGATATGTCTAGTGAACGCAGTTCTATGGTTGTTTTTTTACTTTTCATTGCACTGAAAATTGCTTTGAACTGGATTTCAAAATTGTTTTTTGTTTTTTTTTCTCAAAACAGATCGAAGTTGAAGTTTATTTGAATGTAGTGCAGTATCGTTTGTTTATTTTTTTAACTTTTGTTTGGTTATGTAGAACCTAACATATTATTAAAATGAAAAGCTTGTTTTTTAAAGAGCGAATCTCTGGAACTCAATTGTGATTCTTAAAAATCTTTCACGTATAAAAAGCTTCAAGATGATAAGATATTTTTAAACAAAGATGAGTTTTGATATACATTTTCAATGTCAGTGTTTCATTAAAATATGTTGTAAACTTGTTAAGTTGTTTGCCAAAAAAAGTGGCCGCCATTTTGTTTTGGTGACATCTGTCAAATTTTTTGTTTTTTATTTAGTTGTTTATGCCAAATCAACATGGCAAGTCCTTTCGCAGACTTCAACTTAGCGAATTTTGCGTCGGGACTTGGGCCTACAAGATCCAACTAACCCAGGAGCTCAAAGTTCATGACCATAGACAACGCCGTTTGTTCGCTGACTGGGCTTCGAATCGTTTGGAAGAGGACCTCAATTTTGGCCGAGAAATCATCTTTAGTGACGAGGAGCATTTTTGGATGAATTGCTGTGTTAACAAGCAAAATTGCCATATATGGGACGACACCAACCCACGCGAGGTTCACCAGGTGATAAATGCATCCTCAAAAAGTTACCGTTTGGTGTGGATTTTGGGCCGGCACCGTAATTGGTCCGTACTTCTTTGAAAACGACGTTAGTGAGGCGGTCACCGTCAACAGCGAGCGCTACACAACGATGATAACTACTTTCGTATATGACCCAAATGGAACCATATGGACCTAGACGACATGTAGTTCCAGCAGGACGGCGCGGCCGGCGCGGCGCTACGTGCCACACAGCAAACGCCACGATTGACATTGACAACATCTCCCCACCCTTATTGAAAAACCCTATATAAGGATAAAAAAACTTTTGATTTTATACAGTCTAATCATTTTATTTTTAAAGCGTTACGGATATTGAGTCAGTCTCTAACTGAAATTAAGGAATGGTAATGGCCACGATACTATAGGCTTGTAGGAGTTACTCTTAGACTAATCACGGAATAATCGATTGGGATTAAATTCCCTGTCAATAGCATATAACTAAAGAATAATCGGTCAGCCTCAGCCTTGTCCGTCGCACACTTAGAAGAAATGGATGGCCGAAAAAAAACAAGGCTGAAATCCCTTCGTGCCCCTTGCAGCAGCCAGAAAAATATCGGTGCTTTGCCTTACAGGAAAACCTATGTCCCTGGCGCCCTTAGAAGAAGCTAGATACAGATTTATCCGTTGGAAGTTAAACTCTCTGTCAATAGCAGCAAACGGGTGGTCTAAGCTCTGTTCGTCATACAAATAGAAGAAGTGGATGGCGAAATAAACATTACAAGAGTAAATGTGTTTGGGACATAAAAATTTCTCGAGGTTCTGGGCTCTGGCTGTGCTCGGGTATTCTTTCCTTTAATTTACAGAAGATTGGTACCCAAACCAAGTAAGGGTAGAGCATTAGTTTGTGTTGAAATTTCACCTCCCTATATGAAATATTCTGTAAAAATTCAGTATATGCAATGATCTTGTCTGCTTCATCGGTGTTCGATTTATTGTCTCAGCTTCTGGGTGGTAGAGGAGAAGAGTCACGCTTCGTTACAAATTGCATTAAAAAGTTGGTTACCTTGATTTTTGTGAACGATATAATTTTTTGATTGGAAAATATTTATAAATGAAATTGTACAATTTTGGGTCTTGAGCATTTTTCGCCATAAGGTCTTAGCCAAAGAAAAGTGACTGTTAGTACACTGTTACTGTTACTGACTGTTAGTTTAAGTTTACGTGCTATAATAGGTGGAAAGCTATTAGCTCTTGTTACAAAAAAATTCAATTTCTTGGATGTTTTTGTTAATAATTTTAAGTTTAAGTGCATATATCAAAATACCCACACATAATTTTCCTTGAAATTCACAAAATTAACATACTTTTATTAACCTGTCTTTGACTATTATTCTTGGCCATGCTCATGGAACAAGGCACCTATACTTTTGCTAAACTCTTAGAAGCTTAAAATGAAGTCTTTATATTTTTAAAAATATCTATATTTTTTTAAATTTAATTTTAAAATAACATAAATGATTTTTTATTTACTTTTATTTACTTCAGTGTTTTTACAGAGAACAATTGAGTGAATGCCAAAATTATTGGTATTCTATTTCATTTCTTCGAAAAATGTTAGCCGTTTGTTTGTTTGCACGTTTTTAGATATTGAAGTGTTTGCATGTGTAAGTATTTAAAAATATCAAAACAAATTATCTTTTTTTAGCCCCGAAAGGACATATACGACTTTCATTATTAACAAAATTTAAAAAAATAAAACGACAAAAATTAAGTCCATATTATTTTTTTTTTTTTTTTTTTTTTTTCTCGAAATTCATTTTTTTATTCATTTAAACTTAACTCTACTTACATGCTAGACAAAATGGGAAACTAGCCTAATTAATTCTACTTAAATATAACTTACTGGCCCTAATCGGGCGCTCTAAGAAATTCATGATTCTTAAAATTAATGCCTTTCGGCCTACGAACTAAGATTGTTTTATTTATTTCAATTTATGTTTTTTTTTTTTTTAGAAAAGTTTAAAAACTAAAATCATTATCATTTTTTGGGATTTTTACTTACATACTAAAGTCCTTAAAATAAAACTTAAAATTACCTAATCTACCTACAAACTACTTAAAACTAGAACAACCACAGCGGCAAAACAACTATGTCCTTCTATTTGTACTTCCATCGAGGATTTTTATAATATTGTCTGTGATACGTGTTTGCATTTTTTTTTTTTTTTTTTTTTGTGTATTTTTGATTTCTTTTTTTTTTTTTTGTTTTGTATTTTATGAGATTTTGTTTTTTTATTCCTTTTTTTTTTTTATTTTATTGTGCCACCATTCCTGCTCTACTTAAACCTAAAACTTAAGACTAAAACAAGTATGTAAGCCGGCCAAGGCAAAAATACCATACCCCGGATTACCCATTATCAGTTGCAGTTTGAAGCCACCAAAACTGGTTCTCCTGCTTCACCCTATCAATGCGGTCCTTTTCGGACACAGCCCTACTGAACCGAAGCAGCTCCGCTCCATCACGAGCGAGGATGCCCCGTTCATACAGGAGCCGCCGGTCTACGGTTTTTCGCCTGACGTGGTAGATAAGCGGTACTGCCAATCTATCCTGTATCATGCCGCACTGGTCTAGATAGAGGAATGCCTCTGGTGGGATAAAGCCGCTCAAGCGTGCATTGTCGAAGTAGTTGTCGTTCGGATAGAACGGCCCGAAAATCAAATTGTTGGTCGAAGTCATAGCCCTCGCAATGTGACCCCGAACAAGTTTTATCACGAAATTGTCAATTCTATTAATTCGAGCCTCGTTGTATAGAACCTCGTTTGAATAATAATGCAGATAAGAAGATTCCGGTGTCCGATACAAACCGAGACAGCGCCGAAGACACTGTCTCTCGAACACCCGAAACTTCTCCATTTGGGAAGGGGCAATGTTGAACCACACAGGACAACCATAAACAATCATTGGCCGTATGAGGGCCATGTAGCAAATTACCTTCACTCTGGGGTCAAGCTGACTGCTGTAAAACAGCCGTTTCGTCAGAGCAAAGGCTCCTCTGGCCTTAGTCAGAGCAGCATCCATATGTCTGTCGAAATATAGATACTGGTCCAACCAGATACCGAGGTACTTCACTACACTTTTGCTCGTCAATGCCTGTCCGTGCGGGTCAACAATGACCATCTTGCGCCAATTCTTACACGTATCTCGCGAGGCTTTAGCCAACGGAGTCCGGAACAAGATTGTCTCCGACTTTTGGACATTTATTTTCAGTTTCCAATCGTCGCAATATCGCTGAATCTTCTCGAAGTCACGCTGCAAGAGAATTCTAATAACTTCAACCTTTCGAGCCGTTCTGTACGCAATCAGGTCGTCGGCATACGCAAAGTCCATATTATTATATATATATAGGTAGGCATTTTTTAAGTGCAAAATGAAGAAAAATATTTGTATGAATAATTGAGTTCTTTAAAAATGAAAATATTGTAAGCAATCAAGAATGAAAATTAGACTTTGTCAAGAAAATACAAAGACATACTTAAAGTTAACTTTTATGTACATTTTCTATTTCTATTTTGTCATCATAGTAAACGACTCATAACAAATTTAAGTCGTCTTTCAAAATTTTGAAATCCACAATGTCACCTAGTCGGGCCATAAGCTCTGTGACTAATATCAAACACCATCACTTACATAACAATAAAGCATTTTGTATTCATTGTGATTTCAAAGAAAAGTTTTGCTTAAAATGATTTACCATTTACCCATTTTGACAATTTTTCGTTAACTCGATCTTAAGAATTTAAAATGTTCTGTTATGTTGTGTTAATATGATTGACAAAACCATTTTCACATTTTTACAAAAAATGGCCGAATGTAAAATCTTAGGATGAGACTTTCAATAAAACCATTACAAGAAAGTGGCAATATTTTGATGCTATGTTTTTTTAGCACATGATGCTGTTGGATAAATTGTATGATTTTCTTTATTCAAAACTTCTTCAACGGTAAAAATCTGGTTATTCAAAAAAAAGAATAATTTGATTCTAGTTTCCACCTTTTTCTTTTTTCCACAATAACTTTTTCTTAGCTTTTTACCACAATACATTTTTAAAATAGAGGTATTCTTAATGTGTAGATGCTCCCAAAAGAGCATACAAATTGATCTGATGGATATTTTCAATTCTCTTGACATTATATTTCTACATCACACAAATGTTTAAATAGGAATTAAACAATAAACTTGCATACAAAAACATATATGTATATTTAAAACAAGATCCGGTTCGGAGATCAACTCTTTTGTTTTCTCAATTGTTTTATTCGTTATTTCTAATTTGTTAATTTTTTAATTTTAAAAGTATGTTCAAATTAATTTAATACAACAAATTCCATTTTAAAAATGCACCAGAAATCAATACCTACTTATATCTAAATTAACTATTTGACTCTTATAAGTTGATGTCTATAGACTATAATAACCAATTAAAACTAGGAATAATTTTGAAATTCAATATTTGTAATACGATCTGATAAAACTCTTAATTTCATGTTTTTTTTAACAAATCCATAGAAATACTGTTACGCGACCTATACATGAGTTGCAACTTTGAACCTTGACGTAAAGCTTAAAAAAAAATGTTAAAATTCCACTTAAAAGAAAAAACACTCCTTCCTTTTTTTTCGCAAAGATCAATTCTAAGATCAAAACCTTCGATTAAAAGCTTAATTGAAGTATCTATTAGAAAGAACATAATTTTAGGATCAAATCATACAGATAGCCTTTTTCTGCATTATTGTAATTTCTTGACCCTCCATCAGAAAACATAATTCACCTCTCTCTCTGTCTCTTTCTCTGTAAGTCTAATATCATAATCTTAACTCACGTCTGATCAGAGCAGCTCTACAATGACCCAGTATACGGTATACTCGTATTAATGTAGGTGCATTGAGCTGCACAGCGTATAGCGCATATCTCCATAAAACTACTGAAAACTACAAAAAACTTAACCCGGCCACTGCATTGCAATAATATACGGTTAATCAGCATTTTTCGATCTAAAACATAAAAAGTTTCAAAACAAGCGGAAACGATTGAGTCGTTATGTTCCGGCACTTGGCATTAATCGTTTCTCGAATTCAAATATCGCCGACGATAAATCAATTTTAATGCGATTTTCCGTGCGCACACAGCGCCACTGCACAGCACATGCGAGTCGTCTTTCCGCACCACCACCATGCCGCACAGAAAAGTCGGGACAGTCTTTATATACACACCACACAGTGCAGATCAGAGCAGATCTCCTCCAGATATCGCGAGCCTTTCACTTTTGTTCGGTTTATGGCACAGAATTCTCTCCCAGTGTAACTCATTCGTGAAGGTACCCTGCTTATGACCATAACTGGTGTATTTCTTTGTCTCTTCAGTCTTGTGGAGGCTCGGTGAGCTGAATTGAATACATATGCTATGGGGATAAGCGCGATGCACAATGCCGGGGAATCTTAATTATAAATGGCAGCCACATCGGAGACGCCACCGCACCGTTCTCCGTCGTCGTCGTCATCGTCGTAGTAGAGGCAAGTAGTAGGAGTTGAACTAATTCGGTGTGACAACAAAAGGACCCAGCTTATTGTCGGTTATACAGTTCTTCGGGCGACATTAATAACTGGCACTTGGATTGGCACATTTTTCAGTGCGGTTAGTTCGGAGATCAGCTGCTCCATGCCTTGACTTGATGATGTGTCGGAGTCAAAGTCGAATTCGAAGTCGGTGTCCTTCAGGAGACACAATGATGACTTCCACCTGCTCGTATGCTCCAGTGCTCAGTTCTGTGTGTGTAAATGACACACCTTAAGAGTGATCGTTACTTTCTTTATATCAGCTAAACGGGTGGTGGCGTGGTGGTTAGGCCAGAGGATTCAGAGGGAAAGGATCTCGACAAACGCATAACCAATGCGATGATGTGTGGGAACAAAAGTACGCGCGGATTAAGTGAGTCGTCTCGTCGCTTTTTCATCGTCGTCGTCGTAGTCATCGTTACTCATCGGTCGGGGTGCGTGGGTCTTTTGTACAAAAAGACGGAGCCTTTGTATCTTCTGCACACCTTTTATCGGCCATTTGTATCTTTTGGCTTTGATGTCAGTGGTTGGTTGGTATAGTGCTGGACCTGGACCGGGACACACCGTGGGCTATCGCACGACTCCGTTGTACCAATTACACCTGTGAGCAACTAATCGGTCTGTTGAAAGAAGCGATTGCGTTACATTGCGTTGCGTTTGCCAGTTTCCCGCAATTGCCATTGCAAGTTCCCAGGCCAATCTGAACCAAGCTATAACCTATATAATATAACATAATCTGCTCCGGAACCTGGATATCGCAGGTTAACCACTTTATTTGGTGAATGGGATATAAATTGTATGTGCAGAAGTAGTGCGTCTTTCTTAAGATTTCTTGGACTCTTGTTTTTTTTTTTGGTTTGCGTTCTCTTCGCCTTTAGAGTTTGGATTTTAAAACATATTCAAAATGCCCCCAATGGGCAGATGGTTATCGATTGAATGCGAGAATACTCGCTATAAGAAAAAAAAAGGCAGGAAGTGTACAAAAGTGCACTTGATTGATATGTCAACTTGGTGGAGTGAAAAGTGGTTGATGTACCTACTTGAAAAGTTAGTCTGGATCTGGATGTGCCTGCAGTCTTATATTTTATAAGTCTTCTTCATCATCATCATCGAGAGAAAGTTAATCGGTTGTGCGGTTGGTTGGACCTAAGTGTATATATGTAGACCTATAGCCACCATCCGCCGCCGTCGGTCGTATGGATATAGACTAGAAGTGGAAAACTAATGATTGCAGATTAAATATTTGTCAAGTGTCCTTTAAGGCGATTTGAAGACAGTCGATAAGAAGTTTGTTTTGGAGGGCAAACAACAAAACATAAACCCTTATCGATGGAGTCGGAGTGCGTGTATGCAGAAAAGATTTTTCGTAAAATGAGACTTGTTTTCAGAAATTCGACGAATAAATAAACTTTCAAGAAAAAATATTGTGTTCTTGAAGCAACAGCCTGCTTACTGTTCACCACTCAAAACTTATTTTGTAAAGGTAGCATAATTTCCAATACTCCTGATTCGCAAAACATTTTCACATTAAACTTTAGTAAATTCTTCACTGATTCCCTATAATGGAGATATTCCAGAGAGAGAAGTTGTATGTTTAAAAAAAATCTGTAATTCTTTTCCCAAATTTTAGTGCTTAAAAAATTCCTTTAGCTCCTATATCGCCTGTGCCACTAGCAGCTGCAAAAGACTCATACAATATTCTCACATTAAATAAAAATAAACAATAACCGTCGATTTTTGTATATTAGTTCGAACGTTCTACTTGAAATGATCGAAAGTTTGATTCTTATCCGCGGCGGTTCTGTCCCTCATCGCACCGCTCGCTTTACACCCCCTTCTACAGTCACCTTACCACCATTTATTTAGCATGACCTTCTGATAAATTTAATTTGCAATTGAGCCATAGGCAGCCTTCCGCCCACTCGACCGTTCGTCGTCATGGTCGTCGTTGGTCGTTTTCGTCGTCAGCGACCAAACCAAATGGCCAAATGCTGCAATTCCAATTTCGATGGCAATCAATGTTTTGTCTTGGCCTCCAATAGAGCTGCACGTTAATTCCCATGAATCAAACATGGGTGTTAAATCACGTCAGTTCGATATCTCGATTATAAGGTCCCTTTCTTATCTGGTGGAAAATTAACTCACCACCATTATACAGTTACAGTTGCAACTTAAAACAGCAGCGAAGCCATATGGCTACAGGCATATGGGCATCAGGCCAGCCTGACCCAGCCCAAGTCCCAGCCTCAGCCCAAAAACGGTCGTCGCAGCCGTCTAAAAATCAATTAAGCCAAAAATTCACGGTAAACATTGTCTCCATGCTCTCTGTCAACGGTGTATCTATAAAACACTGCAAGATAATCACTCAGCGGCTCCATAAATCTCATCGTATAAAAGCCCGTGGAATGCCTATGAGCGGGCGAAATGACATGTGGGCTGCCTTCTGGCTGCCCAGCCTGGCCCGGCCCGGCCCGTCCCGATTTGAAGGTTCCACTCTTCTAACAGCTGAAGCTACGAGCATAGAACCGATTAATGCGCTGCTGATCCAACAATTTAATTCGTTCGCTCATTTATGCCATAAGCTGAGCTGAGCACTGAGCTCTTAGCAGCTCACTAGTTTATTTTAGCCTGGCTTCGGCTTGCGGGATTATTATATCTGACATTAGCATCTAGTGGCATTCAAATAAATCTGTGGCAAGAAAAGTTGACGGGAACGCGTCTCGTCTTCTCGGTGAGTGGTGATGTGTGCTCTGTGCTCTGTGTGTTCGCGAATTTGGAGTCGAATCGAGAATGTCAAATTGGTCTCAACAGTCATCATTAGTGTGGCGGAGATGTCATTGGGAGTGATTGCCAAAGACTCGACTTTGAGAGATGGCGCACATCGCTACATCGCCAACGGGCATCTAAGATCGTTCCTACTCATTGTCAGAAGTGTACCTCCATAATATACTCAGCGCGTTTGATGTGCGGTGATGGTACAATAAATTGGATTGTAATTGCTGGTGTGTGTGACTGCGGCTCGGCTGCGATGACGACTACGAAGCCGGTCGGTGGTGATGTGGTGAAGCTTTTGGGTGGGCTGCGTCTTCTCTTTTATGGTCTGGCAGTGATATTTCTGCATCCGATTCCAATTATGTGAGTTTTGCTCATCATGTAACAGTTGTTGGATGCTTAATGGCAGCGCAGCGGTGGATGGCGGTGGTGCACTATGCGCGCTGGAGATGGAGCTGAAGTTGAAGTTGAAGTGTGTGTGTTTTGTGTTCTTGTTTGGCAGATCACACGCTTGTCAAATGAGGTACGAGATTGTTAGTCCGCCTAGTTGTTGCGTCGGAATGTTATGTACACAGAAAGATGAAAGAGGGGTTGAACGCGCCTGGTTTATATAAAGGCTGTTTAAAGTTTTATAAGACTTTCTGATCAACAGTCACACAGCAAAACTCTGCTAACGATATGATTTTTGTTTGAAAAGCCAAAAAGAGGTGTGGTTGATGATGTCAAAAAGAAGGTTATACTCGTATGAGGTTTGAGGGAATGGTAAAGTGCATCGAGAGCATAAAAATGTTTAATAATATTGACCTTGTGAGAATATTTTATAACTCATAATTAAAGAGGAGTGAATGTTTGTTGTTTGTATATGACAAGATTTTTGAATTTTTATGCAGGTGGGAATCTGTGAACCGTTTTTGTTTCGCATGATATGCATCTTTGCACGCTTTTTATGATTGGGATTTTGTTTGTTAGAATTTTATAATGACTGCCTTAAGATCTTGAGATGATCTTGGGACCAAAGAAACAGTCTGACCACATAGAAATGCTTAGATCTTCAACGCCACCTTTTTTCCAAGCACGTTTTCGTATAATAGTGCCAATGTGTTCCTGACGCGTTGTCCTATAAAGTTGTTCATTGGAAAAACCACATACGAGGCACCTTTGAATGAAGGTCTGAAGTTTCCTTTCACAAATTGGAAAACATTCTGGACGCAGCCTTAGCTTTCCCTGTACGGCTAGCAATATCTTGTTTGGTTCCATTCTCAATTGAGGCAATACTTCCAAGATACTGAAAACTCTTTTCTTTTTCTACTGGTTGTTGAAATGTTGAGCAATGTTTATCAGCGAGGATGAGTTGAATGTTCCGAGGCTGAACATATTTGTTTTTTCCGGGCTGACTTTTAGCCAAATTATTTCTGCTTCTCTCTCTACTCTTGTTGTCATTTAGTACAGATCTATTATCCTATGAGATAGCAAACATACATCGTCTGCGTAGATGTTTCAGATTAATTGTCAAAGTGCATTTTATTCCTCCTTTTCCTGTCAAAATTACCCGAAGCACATTGTTGATCATGATCACCAACATGAAAAAAATTGGTGATAGTATGCAGCCCTGCCTGACTCCACTTTGGACTTCAAACTCCTTTAACAACCTACCTCCGTATTAGACCTATCATACGAGTAAGTCGACTTGATAAAAGAAATTAGTTTATTCGGGATATGTCAACAGGGAGTTGAGGATCTCGTCCTCATGACGTACTCATGACAGCGCAAATAGATCCAGAAGAAGCCATCTTTGACGATGACTTTTATATAATTGAAGATCCGAAGGAAAAAGTGGAGGCGGTGGGAGCTGCTTTCCAGCAAGTGTACAAGGTGAATGTTAGCATTCGCCCCAACCACGACCTGGAAAACAGAGCCCTACTTAATCACTTTTATCTTCGAAATGATATAACACATTGGCGATCTGAGAACCGTGGTTTTATGCGGTTCGATGACGATACCTTGGCAAATGCCATTATCGCCGAGCAAACGGGACCAAGTCCCTTGTTAGTGACGAAGGTTGAGCTTCAGCTCATCTTCAACTCAATAAAAAATAAAAAGTCAGCAGGTGTCGATGGTATATCCAACGTTGTACTAAGACATTTACCGATGGAGGCAATTGACATTTACACCACACTTTTCAATAATGCACTGAATAATGCATATTATCCAGTGCATTGGAAGACCGCTGTGGTTCATCCTCTCCCGAAAAAGGGAAAGGACAACTCCAACCCGTCAAATCTTCGGTCGATAAGTCTTCTTCCGAGCATCAGCAAAGTTTTCGAAAAAATCATTAATAGGGCTCTGACTAAGTGGGCTGCGGACAACAAAATAATTCCGGATAAACAGTTCGGGTTCAAGGCGGGTCATGACACAATTCATGCTGCGTCTAAACTCGTTTCTGATATCCAATGGAATAAAACAAAACAAAAATGCACAGGTGCTGTTTTGGTTGATTTGGAAAAGGCCTTTGACACCGTATGGTTAGAGGGTCTTTACCTAAAACTGAGCAGGCTTGGCATAAGCAAGCCATTGTTGTATATACTTTATGATATGCTTAATGGTAGAAAGTTTGTTGTCAAAAGTGGCAATGTAACTTCTACCACAACATTCTTAATTAAAAATGGTCTTCAACAGGGAGCGGTGAATTCGCCGATTCTCTTTAGCATTTACACCAGCGATCTGATAGGTAGTCTTACAAAGGCAATTGCGTACGCCGACGATCTTATTGCGTACAGAACGGCCCGAAAGGTTGAGGTTATTAGAATTCTCTTGCAGCGTGATTTCGACAAGATTCAGCGATATTGCGACGACTGGAAACTGAAAATAAATGTCCAGAAGTCGGAGACAATTCTGTTCCGGACTCCGTTGGCTAGGGCCACGAGGGATACGCGCAGGAATTGGCGCAAGATGGTTATCGTTGATCTTCACGGGCAGCCATTAGCGAGCAAAAGTGTAGTGAAGTACCTCGGTATCTGGTTAGATCAGTATTTATATTTCGATAGGAATATAAATGCTGCTCTGACCAGGGCCAGAGGAGCCTTCGCTCTGACGAAACGGCTGTTTTTTAGCAGTCGGCTTGACCCCAGAGTGAAGGTAATTTGCTACATGGCCCTCATACGGCCGATGATCGTTTATGGTTGTCCTGTGTGGTTCAACGTTGCCCCTTCCCAGATGGAGAGGTTTCGGGTGTTCGAGCGGCAGTGTTTACGACGCTGTACCGGCTTATATCGAACAGCCGAATCTTCTTACGTGCATTACTATTCCAACGAGGTCCTATACAACGGGGCTCGAATCAACAGAATTGACAATTTCGTGATAAAACTCGTTCGAGGTCACATTGCAAGAGCTATGTCTTCGACCAACAATTTAATTTTCGGGGCGTTCTACCCGAACGACGAATATTTTGAAAGTGCACGCTTGAGCGGCTTTATTCCACCAGAGGCATTCCTCTTTTTAGATAGATGCGGTCTGATACAGGATAGATTGGCAGTTCCGTTCATCTACCACGTCAGACGACGAACCGTGGATAGGCGACTCCTGTACAATCGGGACGTCATGGCACAAGGCGGAGCAGAGCTCCTTCGGTTCAGTAGGGCTGTGTCCGAACGGGACCGAACTGATAGGGTGAAGCAGGAGAACCAGTTTTGGTGGCTTCAATCGGCACTTGATAGTGAGTAGTCGGGATGGGGTTTTAAGCCTTGGCCGGCTTACATACTTGTTTTATAGTTTTAGGGTTTAGTTTTAAGTAGAATAGGCATGGTGGCACAAAAAAAAAAAAATACAAAAAAAAAAAAAACAACAAATACAAAAAAAAAAATTTTAAAAAAATACAAAAAAATAAAAAAAACATGGAATAATAAAAAAAAAAAAATACAAAAAAAAACAAAATATGAAAAACAAAAAACGTTAGATAGTTAGATTTGCTGCTGTGGTTGTTCTAGTCTTAAGTAGGTTATAGGTAGAATAGGTAGTTTTAGTTAGCTTTAAGTTTTATATTAAGGACCTTATTTTAAGTAGTTTTTAAGTAAAAATAAAAAAGGATATTGACATTAGTTTTTTTTTTAAATTTTCTAATGAATACAAAAATAAATAAAATTGAATTGAAGTTAAAATAGATCTTAGGGCCGAAAGGCATTAGCATTAAGTATTATTGTTTAACTTAGAGTGTCCGTATGGGACCAGTAAGTTAGTTGTAAGTTATGGTTAATTAGGCTAGTTTTATGAATTTTTGTCTAGCTTTAAGATAGATTTAAGATTGAATTAATAAAAATGAACTGAAAAAAAAAAAAAAAAAAATCTCGTCCTCAACGCAAGTTTGATAAAGTTGCTTTGTTGACAGGGTAAGTGTTGATCGATATTCAATGCACTGTTCGATGAATCGGCAAGATGTTGATAAGATCAATGCAAGAGGACCCTGAACAGAAACCTCTTAGTTTAGTGTCCAGTGTTGCTTCGAGGTGTTCTCTTACACGTTCTAAGACAATATTTGCTACTATTTCGGCAGTTCCTTCCACCTTCTAGGTTGGTCCTGATCCGATATCAGCAGGGATATAGTTAGCTGTTTTTTCTGTCTGTTTTTTTCTAAATTTCTATTGATGGATCTAGTGTTTAACAGCAGGTGCAAATGATACAATTTATACTAATATTATAAAGCTGAAAAGCTTGTTTGTTTGTTTGTTTGGTTGTTTGAACGCCCTAATTTCAGGAACTACTCATCCGATTTTAAAATTGTTTTCAGTGTTAGATAACTCATTTATTGAGGAAGCTATAGGCTTTATAACATCACGCTAAGACTAATACGAGCGGAACATCATTGAATTGAAAAAGAATGTTTCAAAATCGGGGAGTTTTCTCTTTTAAGAATTTCCACTGCGTGCGCTGTGAAAACGATTAAAGTTTTGCTAAAATAAAGTATGACAGAATAGTTCCTCTTTAATAGTTCTTAAAAAAATGTCCGCAACAGCATATGCCTATCTTGACTCACTATAACCTTTCTTATGCTAACCAAATTTGTTCTGAAATAAAGCATTCCCGTAAGGTTGCGGGACGCAGCTAGTTGTTTTATAAAATTGGATATTATGTTAGGACAATGTTCTTGTGTTTCGACCATTTAAAGAACTGCTGAAGACGTTTGAAAAGATGGGGTCCAGCGGTTCTGCTGGTCCTCGCCCCTACCATCTACAGTAAGTTCATGCGACCCATTCGTGCATTTAATTAATAATCTGTACTACAATCTACATGGTGTCTCAAATATATGCCATCTTGAAAGTAATTAAATTTGATTACATTTGAATTTGACATATTCTCCATCTGCATCCATGATAGTTCTGACTTAAATTTTATGACTTTTTTGTCGCTTCAAAGTGAGACTAAAATTATTTGTGGTCGTAAATTGAAAATTTTAATAGCTACTCATAAAGTAAAATGGACAAATTGAATGGCAAATGGACAGAGAGTCACTTCTATCCACACTTGTAAAACTTTATAATGAAGAGAGTCCGAGTATTTTTAATTATGTTTTATTTATAATCTTTATTTTATTCGGAATGGGTATATTCTTCCTCTCTGTATCAAAATAGAGTGTTCTTGTTCTTCTTTGGTTTTTGTAACAATCCAAATGTCAAATTTAATGAGTTATAACCTTAAATGCGTGTTTTCTAGTTTTTATTTGTTTTTATTTTATAGTTGGAAAAAATAATGTATAATTATATTTCCCCATAGTGCGGTGGATATTAATGCTTCAAACTGTTTTGGATTTGATTTTTATTGTTATTCAGGTATTCAGAGTCATACAAATTGGTTGGTTTTCTTGGGTCATCTACAAAATCTCTTGTTTTGTTTTATCGTAGAACCATCTTTATGGAGTGTGTTCATTTTTATTAAATATGAAAGAGTTCTTTTTTTTTAACGATTAGATTAGATTATACATAGAGGAAATGGATACTTTATGGAAATTATTTTATATGATTTATATGCAACTAAGGCTCATAAAATTTTATATAAATATCTATCCATTAATGGTATTCAAAAAAAAAAAAAAAAAATCGCTAAATGTGGAAAGAGTTGTTTAATTTGTTGCTATAATCTTTTCAAATATCACTTAAGGTGTATGATCTCATTAACATGCTTAATACTTTTGAAAAAAAAAAAAAAACAAAGCTCGGAAATAGAATTGAATATGGGATAGGCAAAAAGATTAATGTTTTCGAGGGTTTTGAGTTATTTCATTCAGATTTTATCTCTAAACAGACAATTAAGGGAATTTTAAAGATATTAAGTTGTCATAAGAAAAGATTTGTGATGTAGCAAAATGTTTGCAAATTATAAACATGGCAAATTTAATTAAGGCTTACGTTTTGATTTGTAAAGGGGTTCAAAACACGAACCTACACTTATAAAAATGTTATCTGTCAGTCTTTGCATCTATTCAACTATTTATCTAAATCATATAAATGTTAATGTAATTAAAAAGCACACACACATTTCAATACAAACATGAATTCCGTAATCCCTGAATATCGATCATTTACATTCGTGTTGTACGTCTGAAGAATGAATCTCCTTACTTAAAAGTGGACCGAAGTTTGTCTTGAAGGTAGGGTAATGAGCATTTCTGGTGAGTAATTCTGTGTAATTGTTGAAGGAAAGGAACGAAACTGATTTTTCCCATAACGAGTTCCTTATAGTTCCTGAAAAAATTACGGTTTCTTAATATCCTTTCTAGAGCAATGAAAAATTAATTGTTTGTACTTAAAGAAAAAAATTTAAGAAACAATCATAAATATATATGTGACCGTTTTTGAAAAAAATCGAATTTCCGATGACCAATAATTTTGTACTGAGAAAACAAATTTAAGAAACAATCAGAAATATCTATGAAAAAAAAATCGAATTTCCGATTTTTGACTAAAAATTTTGTACTGAGACTACTGTTTTTATCATAAATGAAAGAAACCCCAAAAGTAATTCTGCTTAAAACCTTTAAAATTTAATATTGCTCCTATATTTTGCAAGTAAAAATATGAGGTGAATTTCAAATGTGTTGAAAGTAAAGTCTCCCTTTAAAATTTGATAATATTGTATGTTTTGAAATAATATTACTTGAAGCTTTGAACCTGCAAACATTACGAAAATAGAAAGAAATTACATCCGTAATGAGCAAAACGGTTGCATCTTGCATCCTTTGTATAATTCTGTGTTATCTGCATAACATTTAAGACATCGCGTCGTCTCTCGTGGTCGAGGTAACTTTTCCTCTGGAAATGTCCTTCATTAGAAAAGTTCTTTGATAGAATATAACCTGATGGTAGCATATGCATGCATTTTTGCTTACATTACCAATTGTTGAAGCAGCAGATTTTGACTTCCACATTCTATATAAAAGAAGAAAAAATCCTAACCCCTCTCGTCTTGTTCTTGAAAGTCCTCTTCTTATGCAATAATTACACACGGAACGTAATACAGGTCCTTTTTTTCATATATATAAGCACTCATCATCATCATCATCCTCTTGAGCTTTAACAGCGCCCGCCATACGTTTCCCTTCAAGCATCAGGTACCTTTACAATATTAGTATAGGTATAAGAAATATGGATGAAACCATTATACACCGACTTCACTTCAATTCTATATGTGTACTTTATTATGATAGGCGTAATTTTGACGTCTAAGTGGATTCCGCCATCGACACATCATAGGTAAGCTATAGCAATGGGTTATGCCTTGCCTAGCCTAGGCTTGATGCATATTCTCGCTCCATCATACACTACTATCACTCAGAGGGATGTAAAAAAGGTTCATCATAAGCAAGAGAGATGCCTCTTTTGTGTCACATTTCAAATTTCGAATTTCACCTTCTATAAATTCCACATGCAGCGAGTGCAACACCATTAGTGCCATTAGTAATGAACTGAGAATTCAATAACTATCCTTCCTTCCAAGGCTTTATGTGTACTATGCATCCCAATTTGTGATGAATCTACAATCCTTATCCTACATACACCTTATAGACGTACATAGGTACTCGAATATTGGCTGTGGAACAATGAACCATATAATTCATCAATATATTCGTTCCATAGCAGAAACATGCTGCATTGGCAGCCATCAGAAGTATATTATGACGAAGGTATTCTAATTCAAACATTTTGCAATATCCACTTGAAGTTTATTTTGGGTGACTTAAAAAGGATAATTCAACTCATACTCCTTGATTTGTAGATAAACTTGAAGGATCATCACGGAAGATGAATCTGAACATATTTGCAGCTATCAACCGAGCGACGAGACGTAACGGTAGGTAGAAATTAGATAGGTTAATTGACGATGGCAATAGTTTTCCGCTTCAGTTTACCTTAAACTTGAGGTTAATCGAAAATATATAGGAGTGAATGATAGGATTTACAAATGCATTATAGAATTTCTGGAAATGGCGTAAAAAAGATTGTAGAGCAAAAATGAAGGAACTGAAAAGACTGCTTAATAGATAACAAATAATTTTTCGAAATAATGCTTCACGGAAAAAGTACTCATTATCAGTGAGTCATCTTAAGTACACTTATAGAAAAATCTTATATATCCTAAAAATAGAAATTTGTATTGAACTTCTTGAATTAAACTAAGTCTATCCCAGAAATCGGTCAGTCATGGTATTAAGACATTTTAACATGTATGCTCAATTTAACAATTTTCTTCTGAATTGCAGGAAACTTCTACAAAATCAGAAGTATGAAAATTATTCCTTAGCAATATTTTCCCTCAAAAATTCCACTAGTGATTTTCTTCATACCATTGGACTTACTTGCATTGATCGAGAAACTATTGATTGCTTTGAAATTGAACTGGGAAAGTATAGATCAACGATCAGTCACGATAAAAGTATTTGTTTCACGTCCTCGTGATGGTCCCCGGCAACTATTTTATAAATTACTAGCGGCTTTAGTAATCTAGTACTAAATATAGCCTATGTTACTCAGTGATAATGTAGCTTTCTAATGAAAAAAGAATTATTAAAATCGGTCCAGTACTTTTTGAGTTTATTCGTTACATACAAAAATACAAATCTTTCCTCTTTATAATATTAGTGTAGAAGATATAGCCTATGTTACGCAGTGATAATGTAGCTTTCTAATGAAAAAAGAATTATTAAAATCGGTCCAGTACTTTTTGAGTTTATTTGTTACATACAAAAATAAAAATCTTTCCTATTTATAAGATTAGTGTAGATAAGGGCTAAAGGCCTTGTTTTTAGGATAGGTTACAGAGGTTAAAATTTTTCGTGATTACAAACCGCTATCGGACTATCGACTTTACGCCTCCCTAATATTGTTCTTGTTGGTGATAAGTGATAAGGATTTCAATGAAATCTACAATCTTATACATCTGGACTACGTGGTTTATGTATGGTAACTCTCTTTCATAGGATCATTATTCTTCTTTAAATGGTAACAAGAGTGAAGAGACAAGCTGAATTCTCGAGATCAGCCTTGGAACTTTCTCATCAAACCAAGCCAATATTTCTTGATAACTGGTAGAGATGGGAAAAGATTTCCGATATCATGGGAGTATTATCTCTTAGGATGGCGGAACTGAACTGGACGTAAGCAGCAGTTTCATGTCAATAAAAACTGCGTTCGGAATTCTATGTAAAATATGTAGAAACAACTCTTTTAGCTTAAAGACGAAGTTACGACTGTTTCTCTCCAATGTTTTTTGGCACTGTCATAAGAAAGCTTAAAACGTTCGTTAATAAATGTCTTCTCAATCATTTCTCCAATGCTAAACTTCATTCGAGAATAGGTCAGGAACTAATAGACTCTATTATATGAAGACGAAATTGGAAGTAAATTGACCATACGCTTTAAAAAGTTGACTAGAGCAATGGAACCCGCTCTCACAGGATAGCAGATATGTGAGCCAGCCTAGAAGTTATTGGCCAAGAACGGTGAAGCAGGATTTATCACTGCTAGATAAGAATTGGACTGTTGAGAATAGCGGAGGCCATAAGCTCCGTAAGGTTAACTTCACGGACTTGATAGGTCCTAGGACTTTATTAAGTCAAATATTTGTTCACGCGTTTCGTTTGCATATTTTCAAGTGCCACTATTGTTATAGAAATCTTACTGAGGGTCACTGACATTTTGTTCTAAGTGTTTCAAAAGTACCGTTATACCGAATTTTTGTGCTTGCCGCTTATTTTTTTTTTAAGTGAAAACAGAGTTAATTTCCTCACTACTTTTACTCTGTCACATTCCACTAGTGGCTTTCACTTTCTAAAACTGCTACCTTTTTTTCCTTCCAATAATTTTTCCGTGTACCACTCGTATTTTTCCACGCCTCACCGGCAAGTCAAATTGTTTGAACGAGTTATGTTGACGTTACGTCGCGTCGGTCGTAGCCATTTTAACACATTCTGAAATCTTCACAAGAATAAGGATAAATATACATTACTATTCTCCTAACCCTCAATCCATGATTACGTCCTGGGGAAAAATTCCTCCAAAAAATTCGGCCATTGCTGCCATTAGTTAGACCCTAACCTAACATTACTCAAGGCCAATGATATTTCTTTCGTAGCAAATTTCTTGAATATATTTGTAGGACGCAACCGGCCTTGTTTTTTGAGTGCTGCACTGGTGATTGTGATTTTTTGTTTTATTTTCCATTTAAATGACATGTTCCAGATAACTAATGTCACACTTGCCACTTCTTTTAATGACGTCTTTGTACGTATTTCTGAGACATTATGTTTCGTTCCACTGACGTTTTGTAAGAGCATTTAATATTGATGAGTAAAAACACTTTTGTCTTAATAAAAGCTAAGCTGAGATTGCTATATACAAACCACGTAATTTTTCAAATGTTTATCTAACGTTTTAAATGGTGTTTCTTGTGCTTTCACACTTGCCATTTTCGGATGTGGTTTTTAAATTGCTTCAAATTTAGCTTTGCCCTTCAAAAAAAGTCTAAAATGTTGCTGAGTAAGTATTATTTGTTTAAACTTTGTTTTTATCTTCTAGCTCACTCCTAAATAAATCTCCAATCTGATGCCTAAATTGTTCCAGTCACCTTACATTTGACTTTTATGGTTCCGTCACTTTTTGTTAAGTGACAAACAAATGAGACAAATCTTTTCAAATACCTTAATATCGCCTTTCAAGTCACCTAACTACAATACTTTCGATACAAAAATTAGGCCACCTGTTTCAATGGAATTAAATGATCACCCTGTCAATCGCATCAAACATTTAAAAATAAAATTTGACAATAACACAAAACGCTTTTGTTGTCTCTTCCTCCTGTCAAATAAAATATTTGAACATTCTCCATTCAGTTTTAAGGTCTACACTGAAACAAAACCAACCAATGTAGGCGAGGGTTAGAATAATTCTTTTTGTTAAAGTGTAAATGAATTTTGACAGCAAATTTGTTCGTGTTAAGATTTTGTTTTGTTTTCCATTGGACAACAGCATCAGGGAAAACCCACATCATTTCTCACAGTGTATTAATCAACCTGAAGTCGGTTTTAGTAAGTATCGGATTTGAATGCACACCTTCTTTAGCATGTCATGCCATATGCTATGGCTCCTCCAACATTCGACAAAAGAATCAACCAGAAATCCAAAGACGACGACGATGGCGATGACGCCAACGAAGGCTCAACTTGGTCCGCTGACGCTGCGCTGCTGAATGCTGATGCTGCTGCCGCGAGAAATAAAGAGTGTTCGCGAAGCAGAAACATTAATCGCTTTACGTGTCAGCTTAAGTCAAAGAGTATAACGGGCGGTAATAACGATGACTACAACGACGACGAATCTACGAAGACTACGACGAAGTCGACGACGACTACGAAAGAGCGGGCGGGTGCAGCTAAAATGTTGCTTATGTAGAATCTAAGCTCTAAGATTACGTTCCCGGAGTATGCCAACGAAGCGGATTTTCAGCCTTTGTGTTGAGTTGAGCTATCCGAGCTATAGGTGCCAAGTTGCCAAGGTGCGGAAACAATCTTAAGCCACGATAATTGATAACACATTGTGGTGCAGATAATGTGGGTAACCGTTTTGATGCGATTAATTGCAATTGCAATTGAGCTTGAATTGGGTTAGTTAGTGCCTTAGTGGAGAGCGCACGGATTTGAAACTAGCGCTTTAATGGATCTGGCCTGGTCTGGTCCTGAGACCTGGGAGGAGACACTAATGCTTGCAGTGCTATTTTAATCTCCTATACGACTGATTTGGTAAACAGACACTGTATTTAGTTTACGTATAATGGCTCTAGTCTTTAAAAATGTAAACATTGTAGGCGGTGAAAAAAAGTTAAGCATGGTGTCGACATTTTGGAGTATTTGATTATATGCACACTACAAAGTATAGTCAAGGTACCTAACCTACTCCAAGACTCTTTTGAATACAAATATAACTCTTTTTCTTGAAATGAAAACGCAGTTATGTCTTCATCATGGAAGCGGAGTGGAGTATCATGCGAAACAGAAAAATAAAGAAAAAACAAACTAAATATTTGTTTAAAGGGATTAAAATGTTTACAACAGCTGAGGAAAGACAAGGTACTTAGGAAGTTTAAAACTGGGTGTCATATACTGTGATTGAAGAAAAAGAAGAACAACTAAAAGATTTGTAAAATAAAGAAACAAAAACAACCAAGGCTTCCTCTATATAGCAATATCCTATACCTTGCCTACACTCTCGCATGTTCAAACCTTACCTACATCTATCGATTCGTGGCTTCTTGACTTTAAAGGTTCTTTTCTATTCTCTCTCCTTCTCAGTCTTTTAAAAACGACTTCCCAATAATTAAGTGCGTTCACGCTTAACAAAGCAATAAATATTCTTTTTCAATAAACTGAACTGGACATATCAAATTTCTTCACTCTTATAATTGGAAAAAGAATAACTTTGTATCGAAAACAAGAGTTTTCCATGTTTTACATTTTTTAAAATTGGCGTTCGAAGAAATGGAAGCAACACAATTTGAAATTAATACACATAAGATTTTGTCTTCTTAAGAAAGAGGAATTATTATCGATCTTTGGACTTTCCAAAACAGTGCTGTCGTCTGACTTAATGGAATGTTTGATACTCTTCTGTTTAAGGGGTTTGGACACCCCAAAATTTTCGAAATTCGGATTTTTCATTCATGGCGTCCTAAAGTATTCTTTATTGTGAAGAACTTGGAAGCACTAGGCTTTTAAATTTAAATATTAAAGGTATTGAAAAATTACTTATGAGTTGCTACTACTTAAAGCTTTAAACGTGTTTAATAATGCGTTTTTTTAAGTTGGCCGGACTCATTTTTCAGACAATTTTGAACCGATCCGTAAGATTCTGTTGCCAAAGATAGAAAGCTTTGCTTTAGTTTAAGTGTTATTAATGTCTTCATTCATGTTTTGTTGACTTCTATTTTGTATCTCTTTGCTTCTTGAATGTTTAGAAGAAATGACATTTTCCGCAATTTGCAAAAATTATATCATCTGTCAAAAGGGGAAAAAATACATAAATACCTTATACGACATCATTGTCTTATATACAAATTGGCAACACTCAAAACGTAACGTAAAGAAAAGACATGACAGAAGCTAAATTGAATGCATTATTCTAAAGTAGATATATACCTACCAGGTAGGAAGCGGATCAAGCGTATAATCAGGAGCACTAAAGGATTGAACATTCTATCATATATTGTATACATATGTATTTGTATGTGTTCTGCTACTGCTGCCATACCCATGGCAATACCTTAGTTAAATATGTTACAATATTCCATATTTAATATGATTTTTGTCTTTGAACTTGGATTACATTTCATTTATGTCTGGCGAAATATGAAACTTATTTGATTTTAATTTTTGGTCTGAATTTTTATTTGTTTTTCTTTTAGAAGTTTGTTTAAAGAGTTGTGAGTTTTTGATTCTTTTTTTGATATAGTCTGTTTCTTGAGAAAGATAATTTTTGGAGTATAACTTTAAGGTTTAGGTGGGGAATTATGGCGCCCGCCACATTCATTGAGTACCTACCTATAGGAGATATTAAATTTTGCATGATCAAATTTTGATGTAAATTTATGTGGATTTTTGTTGTGATTTTAAAAACTCAAAATAAATGTCATACCAGGTTCAGTGACTTAAGTCAAATTTTGTTTGATTGATTTTGACAGTTTTTTTGGGACATAATTTCAGAAATAATTTTATAATTTTTTTGTCATCAAATCAGTTAGGTTATTTGAGAGAGTATAATTTTGAAATATCACTTTTTTGTAACTTTAGAAAATGATACTAATATGTCTTTTAAGACAAACATTACTCACGTCTTTAGAGGCCTGAAAAATGGGTTTCGGTCTGCTGTTTTCGGTAGATATTTTAGAATTGTGGAAATCAGTGATAAAATCAGCAAATAACAGATGAAGCTGTCAAATCACGAATGAGTTCGGCAATTAAGGACAAATCCGACAAATAACAGAAGAACTGATAAATCACTGAAAAGTTCAACAAGTCAGTGATGAACTGGAGAAATTAAAGTAAAATCTGGATAAATACAAAAAATGTGCACACAAACTTCCCAAATTACGAATAAAACTGGAAAATAACGGATGAAGCTGGCAAATCACAGACAGATGATTCTCGAAAATCACAGAATCCTTTAAATTACGGATACATTTGGTAACATAAAATACTCCAAATCATGTACACATTTAGAAAATCACGGACAATTCGCGAAATTACGGAGAAATCCAGTACCAAGGCAAACCACGGAAAAATCTATAAAATTTCGTAAAAATGTAGAAAACTGGGGATGAACCCTAAAGATCTAGAAAATCAAGGACGAATCGGCATGTCAAATTTCAAACTTGCCAATTATAGACAAATCCGAAAAATCACGAAAAAATTTCGTAAACCGCGGAAGAATTTGGAAAATAACAAATGAATTGAACGAATCACGGTTAATTTCGAAAAATCTCCAAGAATATTCGAAAAATCTCAGACTCAGTTTAAGCCGTGCTTTCGATTGCATAAGACGTGTTCTTTTCCACTCGTAAGCTTTTGTTAGACACCATTCCCAAACGTATAAGATCGCCGGTTCCCGGGGACAATCACTTGTCCTCGGATAAAAGATTGTGTTCCACGATGAATACTGTTTATAAAAATAGATTTACACCGCTCCAATGTCATCCAGATACTGACAATTCAGATATGGAAGACTTAGAACCACCTCCCGCTAAAAATGTATATGTGCCACCAATCAAAGTTCTGCGAAAATCATCAGAATATATTCACGCGTTAATGAAAACATTAAAAGTGAACGATTATTCAATCAAAAAACTTTCAATTGGAATAAAGATAGTGTGTGAGTCGCTTGAATCCTTTAACCCAGTGATAAATAAACTAAAAGATGAAAACTGTCAATATTTCACTCACGATTTAAAAGGAACAAAATCATTTAAAGTTGTGCTATACGGCTTAGAAGATTTAGATATAGATTCTCTTAAAAATGAACTAATTTCAATCGGTCTTCAGTGCATTGAAATAAAAAAAATAACTAAGAACTATGATCATTACATCGATACTTTTTATCTTGTGTCTCTTGTAAATGGATCTATTAAATTGAGTGAACTTAAAAAGAATTTTCGATCTATTCTTCACACCCAAGTAAATTGGAATTTCCAAAAAAAAAATTAAAGGTAAGCTCACACAATGCCATAATTGCCAAATGTTTGGGCACGGGCAAAGAAATTGTCACATTAAAACTTTTTGTGCCAATTGCGCTGGCCATCATAACACATCTGAATGCGACAATGCTGCTGCTATAAAATGTGCCAACTGCAATGGGAATCATAAGTCTACTGACTCATCATGCATCAGTAGAATTAAATACCTTCAAATAAGAGAGAAATCAGCTGTTCGAACATCCAATCGTCACTCATCACCTCATGCTTCACCACCGCAAGCTGAGCCTACATTGAACTCTGTTCTAAAACCGGTTTCACTCTCTTCAATGAATGACTTCCCTATGCTCCCACTCCCGCACAAGCGACGTGTTGATGTTCCGAATAAAAGCTGCACGAACTCAAGCTCGCATATGCCCAACTCTTCTCCCACTCATATCGCATGGGATTCTCACTCATCACTCACTCAACACTCAACTCCAACTCCCAATGCAACCACAACTAGCAACATGGCTGACAACAACAATGTTGATACGAATTCCAATCTCTTCTCTATGGATGAATTAAACGCTCTCTGTTTTGAAATGATTAATAGTTTATCTGTTTGTAAAACTAGAGTAGATCAATTTAATGCGATCGCACGTTTAGCAAATAAGTTTTTATATTCAAAATCAAATGCTAAATAATATGGCAGACACAACCATAAAAATTGTAACTTGGAATGCTAAAGGCATTCGAAATAAGTTTCTAGAGTTTTTAAATTTTCTGAATAGTAATGACATTGACGTCGCTCTACTAACTGAAACTTGGCTTAGTTCTATAATCAAACTTCCATCATCCAATTTCAAATACTATCGGTTGGATAGAGTTAACCAAATGGGTGGTGGGGTAGCAATTTTAGTACGGAAGTCAATTCGACATTCGCTTTTACCAATAATTCCGACACGAGTTGTTGAAAGTATTGGTATTGAAATTATGCTTAAAAACCAAACATCAATAAAAATTTTGTCTGTGTACTTTCCTGGTGGAACTTCTTCTGACCTCAAAAGAAATTGGTTAACCCAAGATTTAAAAAAGCTTTTTACAATTAGCGGTAGTTTCTTGATAGGCGGTGACTTTAACTGTCGCCATAGAGACTGGGGATGTTTAAGAGCTAACGCTTGGGGAAATATCTTAGCAAGTCTGCCCTTGTCAATTCCAATTAATATTTCTTACCCTCCTTGTCCAACATATTATCCTTCAGGTTCACGTGGTAGTCCTTCCGTTCTTGATTTGTTTGTGTCAAATGTACCATGTCTTATAACCCAACCAACTAGTTTCCAAGCTCTCAGCTCCGACCATAATCCTGTTTTTTGTGACCTTTTATGGTCGGGTGAAAAAAATGTGCAATACTTTCAAGATTTAAAAAAAGCAAACTGGTTTTGCTTTAGAAAGAAAATCAATAGGAAAATCCAAAGTTATCCTACACAGCTCGAAAATATTAACTGTAAAGATGATGTGGATCTTCTGATTCATGACTTTACAGAAAACATTAACTCTGCAATAGATGAAAGTGTGCCTAAAAGAGTTAAGAGAGAAACTTTACATAAGAAATTACCATCTAACATACTAGAACTAATTAAATTAAAAAATCTTCATCAAAGGAATTGGCAACGTTATCGGCAACCATTCTCTAGACGAATGGTTTCTCATTTCAGTAAGATGATTTCAAATGAGCTTATGAAACATCGCAACCATGAATGGAATAAAAAGCTTAGTTCTCTAAATAAAAATGATAAACCATTTTGGAATATCATTAAAATCGTTAAAAATAAAAATAGAACTCTTCCATTTCTAAAGGACACGACGTCAATATACTTCACCGACAATGAAAAGGCTGAAGAACTTGCTAGGAATTTTTCAAAAAACCATTTGGTTTCACAAAGCTTAGGTGACAGGGAGACAAATGAACTCGTCAAAGTCCAAATTCAAAATACAAATGCTCTAAACGTGACAACACCATCAAATGCTTTTGTTAACGAAGAAAACATAACGAGTATTATTAAAAACCTCGAAACACGGAAAGCCGGAGGCTTAGATGGTATTAAAAATGTTTATTTGAAAAACCTATCGCAGAACGGAATTAGGTACTTAACATTTATAATCAATTCATGTCTTAAACTTCAATATTTCCCTAATGTTTGGAAAAAAGCAAAAGTTGTGCCTATTTTGAAAGCTGGTAAACCTCCAGATGTTTCTTCAAGCTACAGACCCATTAGCTTACTAAGCAGCATAAGCAAAATATATGAAAAAGTCATAAAAGATCAAATTTCAAAGTTTGTTTCAGATTCAAATCTTCTTCCTGACGAGCAATTTGGTTTTAGAAGTTGTCACAGCACATCCCATCAAATACAAAGAATTTGTAACCATGTTAAAGAACATCGTTTACATGGACAGTCAACAGGAATGATAGTGTTAGACATAGAAAAAGCTTTCGATTCTGTATGGCACGATGGTCTTGTATACAAAATGATTAATTTTAAATTTCCAGTGTACTTGTGCAAAATTGTTCAAAGTTTCCTGTCTGGTAGATGTTTTCAAGTGCATGTCAATAGTGGTATTTCAAATTTACGTTTTTTCTGTTTCGGAGTGCCACAAGGATCCGTCCTTGGACCGTCTCTATACAATATTTATACTTCTGATTTCCCAGTGCTTCCTTTTTGCAAATCAGCATTATTTGCTGATGACACCGCAATTTTTTCATCGCATGAATTTTCTCTCAATATTGAGACAAATCTAAAAAATGCGATTGAAATTTTAGAAATATATTATAGCAAATGGAAGATTAAACTTAATGCTGGAAAAATGCAAGCCATCTTTTTCTCCCGAAAAAGAAAATCTTGTTTCCTTCCCAGCAGCCAAATCCGTATTAATGGAAATATAATCGACTGGAATCAGACTGTAAAGTATCTTGGAGTACATCTAGATACCAAACTTACCTATAGGGTGCATATTCAAACCACATTAAAGAAAATTAATCTTGCTATCAATATGCTTTATCCATTTATCAACAGAAAATCACCACTATCTAACAAAAATAAAATACTAATTCATAAACTTATTTTCCAATCAATACTGCTATATGGTTGCCCTATTTGGAAAAATGCAGCAAAATCTCACATTAAAAAACTACAAATCTCACAGAATAAGATTTTGAAGATGATGTTAAATCTTCCTTGGCATCATTCCACCCTTGATTTGCATAATAGAGCGAATGTCGAATTGATTTCCGATAGGATTTGCAAGCTAACGAATAATTTTTACAACAGTTGCGAGATTTCGGAAAATCCACTCATACAACAGCTTACTTACCTGTGATAATAAACAATTAACTTATTTCGTTTTGCTCTTTCTACATTATATATTTTTGTACTATATGTGCTACATGTTCAATTGATGTCATCTATTTATTTTTTTGTATCTATTTGTATCATTTATTTATTTGTTTATTTATCTATTAATTTATTTATTTATTTATTTATTCATTTATTTATTTATTTATTTATTCATTTATTTATTTATTTATTTATTCATTTATTTATTTATTTATTTATTCATTTATTTATTTATTCATTTATTTATTTATTTATTTATTTATTTATTTATTTATTTATTTTTTGTTTACTTAATTATTAATTTATTTATTGATTTTCATTCACGTCATTTATTTTTTGTATGCTATTATGTACATTGTTTATTTGCTGTGTATTTCCTTATTGTATTTATTAATACCTTAAAGTTATTTATTGTTTCTATTTTGTTATTATTTATTTATTATTTATTTACTTGTTATTTATTTAACTAGTATTAAGTTTTTATGGTTATTATATAATAGTAATATGTACTTTTGAGCTATAAACTCTTTAAATATCATGTATACTAGCCTATACAAGTATGTATATTAGCGTATACATACATATTATTTTATTAATTGAACATTTTTTTTTTTCTTAACTATATGGAGGTTTTTCAATCGTGTTTTCCTTCTATTAAAAATTTACTTTATTATTTGTTCTTTTTCTTTTTTTAAATAATGTTTCAGTAGTAAGAAAATATATTTCATATCTCTGAATGTAAAACGTGCGGTCATAGGCTTTTGAAAAAATTATCACGAAATAAAAATAAAAAAAAAAAAAAAATCTCAGACTAATCCTGAAAATTTAAGATTAATCCTGAAAAGTCAAATTACGAATATAAGTCTCAGAATACGGCAATTTCGGAGGGACATCTAAAAATTACGTAAAAAATCTAATACAATAGAATCTAGAAAATCATGAATGAATCTAGCATATCAAAGACTAGTTACGGAAAAATCCGCCATAAAACTTAAGAAAAACGGGTAACCTAATTCGAAAAATTATAGACCCATTCCGAAAATTACAGACTAATACGGCAAAAATACGGACTAAATTACGGAAAAATCTAGGGAGTTATATTCAAGTCCTGAAAATATCATATAAATCTGGAAAATCATAGACGAATTTGCAAACTGCTGAAGAATACATCAAATCCGTAAAATCCGGCAAATCAAGTACCAATCCGGCAAAACATAGACGAATCATGTTAATTACGGATAAGTCCGGCAAATCATAGGAGAATCTTTCAATTCGATGTTTTATATCACAAATCCTGAAAATTTCGATAAAATCTCCAGTGTGTCCTGAAAATCACAGACGAATCTGGAAAATAACTTATAAATCCGGCATATCAAAGACAAATTTTTCAAATTACAGAAAAACACATTAAATCACGGAAAAATTCGGTACATCACGAAAGAGTCTAGAAATTCACAGGAAAATCATAGATGCATTTAGAAAATCACAGAATCCAGGAAATTCCCAATGAATTCGGCAAATAAAGACAAATTTTGGCAAGCCAATAGTGATTCCGGCAAATTACGGATCAATTCTACAAACAAATTTAGTAAATCAAGGATCAATCAGGCAAAGCAATTACGAATATAAGAAAACATAGACAAATTTGAAAAATCACAAAGTAGTACGTTAAATCAGGGACTGTCCTAGCATAATTCACGGGTAAACTTGGTAAACTAGTATAACACAATCCTGCAAATCTCATATAAATCTGGCAGATCATAGACGAATTTGGCAAACTACAGGAGAGCATAAAAAAAATTAATCTTTTCGCCGAAAATTCAAGTATGAATCAGAAAAAAGTTCAGCAAATTCCGGCGGAAAATTTCGGTACATCACAAAAGAGCCTGGAAAATCACAGGTGATAAATCATAGACGAATTTGGGAAATCACCTGCGAGTCCAACAAATTACGAAATAATCCTAAAGACGAATCTGGCAAATCACGGATCAATTTAACAAATCAACACCGACTCCAGAAAATCACAGACAAATTTTGACATTCAAAAACTAACATTGCAAGTCAAGGACTCTCAATATTTAAATCCGAGAAAAAATCGGGAAATTGCGGGCAATTAAATAATAAAATTGAGGAAATCACTACTAAGTCTTATAAATCACGGATGAATCCAGGAAATCACAAAAGAATATGGAAAATTACATAAGAATCACGACGAATTCAAAAAATTACCGACTGTCAAATAACTTTTTAATGCCCACAGTGATGTTATTTGTTTTTCATTTAAAAGCATTCACTATTTCGTATAGGAAACAAATATTTTTTTAAATCAAAACGACTTTGTATTTAATTTATTTATTTATTTTTTTTTTTAACAAAATATTGCAAATTGAAATCTGTCAAAGAAATTTCTTCTTCGTTATAAATTATTATTCACTTTATAAAGCAATGCATGGCATATCTCCTTCTTCACATATTGCTGCTTTTGATGTGTTAACCGGAATTTCTATCGCATATCCACTTAAGTTTATTCATCATCATCATCAATCATCTACTCATCGTTCATCAATCTAATCGATAGTTGCCAATTATTATCTATCTTATAGATACTTCCAATCCATACATATGTGTGTACTCAAAACCTGTATAATATTCAATATCAACATTTATCCATTAGATACGAATATAGTGTATAGTATATAGGATTTGAGCCTCAGCGTGTCACTTTTGAATTTAAGCCTTTAGTCAAGTGTCTTATATCTCCAAACATATAATGGGTGTTTTTTTTTTGTAGAGGCATAGAACTTTAAGCTGGCAACACTATTTTAACTGTCAGCTTTTTTGACAGATGTCAAATGTTTTATTTTCAGTTTATTTTTTGACACTTTAACATGAGTAGACTGACGCCTGAACAACGCTTCCAAATTGTACAAATATGTTTTTTTAAATTATCATTTTGTTCGAAATACGTATCGCTAACTAGGTCCAATTTGATGAAGCTCAATAAATAAAGCTACTTCAATTGATTTATTGTACCGAATTGGCCTACAAGATCGTGCGATTTAACGCCGCTTGACTATTTTCTGTGGAGATATGTGAAGTAGCTAGTCTATGCCCCTCGATAAGTCCGAAACGATTTACCACTTGAAGGACAACATTCACCGCGTTATTTGCTAATATACGGCCACAAATTATAGGGAAAAAGCCATCGAAATTGAAACCTCCTGAATAAACTACGCCTGAGCCATACGTGGCTACCATATGCCAGAAATCATGCCAATTTAAAGAAAATCATCTTTGTTTTATTTCATTTCACAGTAATATACCTCTAAAATAAAAAACACCCTTTATCTATTAAAGATTTGATTCCATCTTTTTAAAATTAATGGATTTTGTGCAGAGAAAAAATGTTTAATTGCATATTCTACATTTTTCTTAACGACTTCCATAATTAATTTACCATCATATTATGTACCTACTGTGATTTCGATTTGTGTATAATAATACCTCAGCTCCGTAGCGTCGCTTCGCCTTCACCGTTCTCCTTCAGCACCGGGTTTCAGAGTTAATTCTGAATTATTTCCAGATTTTCCACTAATCCTTTCGTTGGCGGCACAGCGGCTGGTGGCGGCGGCCGGCGTCGTCGTTACGTTGTCTTTGTTGGTGAATTCAACAACAATATAAAACTCAAATAAACATTAATCAGATTATTTGTCTAAGGTCGTGTCTGCCTGTTGTTATTACAGTAATCAAACACAAGAGAATCCCTTTTTTAAAGGCTTTATCATCGCGAATTAATCAACATCAGGGAGACGAAGTGAAGCAGTTTGTATGGAGCTTCAACCAAAAAGTGAACCAAAGAAAAAAAAAACAAAAGATTTCTCGAAAAACCGCAGACGAAGGCGATTGACGTAGTTCGCTGGGCTCTCGGCCTCTTCCCCCATCTTCCTTATCCTATATACAAAGCGATGAGGGCCCTGCCCAAATATCAGAACACAAAACTCACAGAGACAGAGCTATCCTATCTCCATACAAGTTTAACATGCAAATATTGTTTGTGCTACCATCCAGGAGTTAGGAGCAGGAGCAGGAGCAGAAGTAGGAACAGGAGTAGAAGCAGGACAAGCTGAAAAATAAAACCAGTTCAACCTAATCCGCAAAATCCACCGAAAAAAAGGACACACAAAAACTGACACAAAAATCCTTTAGCCTTCACAACCACAAGATTCGCTGCCAAAAAAAAGGTTAAAATTCTTTTGGCTTATCAGAGAAAGGGCATCTCAGCAGTTCCTGTTATTGTGTTTCTTCCTCCTTTCCTATGTTTTCAGTAATCCACTTTTTCTTCTTCAGTGTTTATGGTCTTCCTCTTCCTTCATACTTCGATATTATACTCGTTCTCCTGGGTTGAAGCCCAGAATGTGGAATTGGACGTATGTGGTGTTTTGAGATTTCATGTCAGTAAGAAGTTTCTAATCGAACAGACCTACATATAAGCCCCTTGATGTTTTACTATAGTTCGAAGAAGTAAAGGTTGGTCTTCTAGACAATTTTCGGTAGAAAAAGCGTCCATAGAAAAAGCGGCAAATCGCCAAAATTTCGACGGCTCGGTATAGCTATAGCTGTGGTGAGTGTGGGTGGAAAAGTTTCAGCCTTCACGGACTGTGCCAGGAACTATACTGTATGGAATATATTGGTAGGTCTAGTCAAATAAATCACCCGGAAACTAGCGAATAAACCATATGCATGAAAGAAGTGTTGAAAGGATGAGGACGAGAGGAGGTGTGGCAAATGGCGAAGCGCGAGGGTATGTTTTGGTTTTCATACACTCAAAAATAAAAAGCCAATTCCCACATATACATATCTACGTATATAAGAACGTATGTGGAATTGTGGGGATCTTTTAACAAGAAACCAATTTTGAATTCGCTGTTCTTCTTCTTTTTTTTGAAGTCTGCAAAGTTTCGAGGGGTTTCCTTTTATTTTTGTTGCCAAATGAGATATGTGGCATTAAATGGGTCTGATTACGTGTTGCGTGTTTATATTTATTTCTGAGCTTATATATACGAGTATGTTTATACCTTTCTGGCTGGAATGACACAGAATGTTATGGCCAGGGACGCGATTCTCTTGTATTGTGAGAATCCAAGGGATTTAATTTTGTTTTTAATATGTATTGAAATGCATTTTAGCTTTAAGTCAAAACAGACATGACATTATCCGCTTTCCGATGGTAACAAGATCAATATAATCGTTTCAAAATTTTGCCTGTTAACAACATCTGGGTGAAGTGCAGAGTTGCAGAGTTGGATAAGATAAAAAATGACAGGTTGGACCACCTTTAAGGATCGTTGTCTGATTTTTTTGGAAATCAAAAGGTTTTTGGTATTTGGAATGGCGGACGTAGGATTTAACATACGTATCATTTTGTTTTATTGGACGGATTAGATTTTTTCATAAAAATTAATAAGATGATTCAAAAATCCTAAAATTCCTTTGAATTTCAATGCAACTAGGTTTTTTGGTTAGTGCTTGAAAAAATATTACATCAGTTTAAATGTCGCGTTTTCCTATTTGTCATACAAATTGTATTGTATTGGGTGCAGTTGGCTTTTTGGGTTCTTCGGTGTGACTTTTTCTTAAAGAAATTTTAATAATCTTCAAAAAGCATTTGAACATGTTTTTAAATTGATGCACTTCTTTCGAGTTCTTAAGGAATTAATTTATGACGAAATCTATTGTTTTTGTAGTTTGATATTTTTAAAATCTTATTGCTTTTTCCTTTTTTCTATAATCGACGTAAAAAGCAAGTTGTTTCGATTAGCAAGTTTTAATAAATATTTTCTCTCATGGTATTATTAGCAACAAGAGATCTAAAAAACAGTAGAATTAGCCACAAGTTACAATTAAATATTTTATAACTTTGGAAGGAGTGTAGTAATTAGAACAAATGTAATCAACTATTTTAAACGGCAGTCAAATGTCTTTTAGAAAAAGTCACACTTATGATTTAAATAAAACAGGTTGTAAAGTCATGGAACGAAGAAGAAATAATCACAAAAAGCTGATATTTTGACCAGGTGTGGATTTTATCTTTCAAACTATTGGAGAATTACAGAAAACTTGAAGAACTTGTTTTCGAGAACAAAACCATTTTTGAATTTACTTACCTCAAAATTTTGTTTACAAAGAGATTTTTCCACTTGAATTGTTAATTGAACTGAAAGTTTAGATTTTAGCACTTTTATGATTTCTTAAAGAGGATAGCTTCTTCTTCACAAAAAAGAGTTTTGCGCTTTGCATAGACCATTTTTTAACTTTATTAAGGTAAAATTTATATTTTTATTGATTTTCAACTGCAAACTTATGTCTAATAGTCCAGTAACTATATACATCAGACCACGCGTTAAAGCCGGTAGTTCTGAATTTTTGGTTACTTGTTTATGAAGTTGTCCTTATTATTAATCCAAGTTTCTGACCTCAAGCGAAGAACACAAGATTCGAAAAACAGTAGTATTTCTCAAGTACTGCCGATTTTAAATGTGATGGGCTCGTTTCTTCCATCATAAGTAAAACAATTTTAAGCTAACTGAATTTTCTTCATTTTAAGGCCTATCCTGTCTCTATAATTTTGTAAATTCAGTTTTTAAAGTCAACATATTGTATACAATTTAATTTACTAAATCTGATTATAACAAATTTATAATCCGTTCTGAAAATGCATATCTCTCTAATTTTAGAAAAACTATAGATTGGTTGACCCTTTAAATGCTTTTGTCAGATACAACTATTGATATGCAGAAAAATTGAATATGAAAGGAGACTATGTTTGCTTAGAGATAGTAAGTACCTTGATCACTTTAAATCTAGTGTAGGCCAGATGTTTTTTGAAACCTGACACCTGGTGATGTTATTCCACCTGGTGTTGTTTTCTTCATAGCGTCCTGCATTAGCAATAGCTTACATGTAGAATGTAGATGATCGACAGTTATGAACTGATAGCGGCCTGACTATATGAGAAAATATGGAAATCTGATGTTGATATCACGTTTTCTTTAAGCCAGGACAAGACTTCTTTTATCGCCAAAAGTTCCGCCTGAAACAATCTACAATGATTGGGAGGGTGGAATGAGAGACTTCACTTTAGTCGTTCAGAGTACACCCCTTCTTTTGTTTTTGACCCATCTGTATAAAAGTGGACTGACTCGTCTTCCAGGAATGCCCTATCCTCCCACAAAGACCTGGAAAGCATAGAAATCTGTTGGGGGATGGTGTAGTCTGTGTACTTTATAATTGATTTTAAATACCTAATAATTACGGAGTGGCCAATGTTTGTATTTCCTCGAAAATAGGACTAATTCGGTGTTGTGTGGGTTAACACCCAGTCCACACCGATCAGTCCAATGTATTAGTCTGTCTAAGGCATTTTTTAAGAGCTCTTTTAAGGTGTTAAGATGCTTTCCTGAAACCGCTATAGCAACGTCATCCGCTTAGGCAATCACTCTGAAACCCTCCCCATCCGACCAGTTAGGATTTCATTTATTATTCTGCTAGTCAGCATTAAATGAATTAACTTCCCAAGCAAACATTGTTAAAAGCTCCTTCGACGTCAAGGAAAGCAACCATAGTGAACTCTCTATGGAGGAAGGAGTATTCGATGGTGCGTACTAGTGTGTGTAATACCGTTTCCACTGATTTACCTTTACAGTAGGAATGTTGAGACATAGACAGAAGTCTTGTATCAATAATTGCCCTTAAATGGATATCAATCAATCTTTCTAATATCTTAAGAAGGAATGATGACAGACTAATAGGTCGTTTAGCATTAATATCAAAATAAGAGAAAATCAATCAAAACTCAATACGGAAAAAGTGACATTCAAAAAAAGAGAATTGTAGTAATATTGGAAAAAGCTTAAAGAATTGTATTGTTTAAATAAAAATAAAAATCGGTTGAATAGTAACTGCTCTGCTTTTATTTTAATATTTTTAAATATTGTTCAACAGAAAAAGAACAAACTAAAACCTGTCAAATTCGTTAAAAAAACTGTCCACATAAAACTATGTGGACAGTTTAATATTTCTGGAAACATGTTTAATTTTTTACAACTTATTTTAAGGTGACATCATTTTCTGTAATTTTCTTTTTCATTCACGAAAAGAAAAATGGATAACAGATTTGCTAGAAATTTAAATTTAATTTTTTTATGAATTTTAAATTATTAAAATTTTATTATTTTTTTTGTCTTATTTTTCATTTCGTTTTCCAATCCTGTCTTTCAGAAATTCTATAGTTTATGGAATATTTTGCAAAAAAGGAATGTGACCGACATTACAGTCTTAGGTTTTTTCCCCACAGACATTAAAGTAATTTCCATTGACTTTCCAGGTGCCGTTTCTTCAGTATTATACATTTCTGTAAATTTAAGGAAGCTTTTTTAAAAAGCAAGTATTTCTCAACCTTGTTCGAAGTCTACAAATAAAGTCATTAAAAAAATTAAATATCATTTGAATGAAACAAATCACACCTCCGTATAATTTTGTTTACTAAAAAAAATATGAAATTAAAATCAAAATCAAATCAACCAACGAACCAACAGTGTCTGGTTTCCATCAGACTCTTCAAAATTTAATGAAAGTGATGAGTCTAGTCTAGTCGCAAAATTAACAACAAAAGAAAGATTCAGGTTACTCATCATCATCATCAACAATTTTTTGTTTTGTTTCTGTTTTTGTTTAACAAAAATAAATAATTAACAATAGTAATTATTTTATGATAAATGAAAGCAAGTGTGACTATAAAGGCTGAGTCGCTTCACTATAAGCCATCGCATCCATCGCTGCCGCCGCCGCCACCGCATATAAACGACTCAGAGAGACTCATTGTTTAATTAGCTGGATAGCGAAGCGATGATGGCAATGATGGTGCAGCAATGGTGGCGCGACGGTACAGGTGGCTCGATTTCATATCTGAATCTGACTGATGGCTGGAACGAATGGTGATTAATTTCATAGTACCAACTACAAACAATGATTTTCAAAAATGCACTTTAAAAAGAAATAGAAATACTTATTTGTTTAACAACACTTCGCGCGCTGCCATCGCGTCCCCACTAGCGCAGCGCCCTCTATGTCTCAATACTAACTGTCAGACTGTTGGCTTTTGTCATTCGCTCATTAAAAATTGCGATCCGCTTATTTGCGTTAATTTACATATCATTGTTCTTTGTTAACAAAAAAAAAATAATAAAATACAAAATTTTATTTAATTTTAAAAACTTCTTTATGATTCTTTGTTTGTTTTTCTTCGTTTATTTTTATAACTTTGTTTTTTTTTTTTTCAATTAAATTTCTTCTTCTAGGTATAAAAGACTGCAGGGTGCTTAGCTTAGCTTGAGCTGATGGTGCTGCAATTAGTCACAATTGACTGGTGAAGTTCTGTTCATTAAAAAATTGTGTTTAATTTATTAGACCATTAATGGATCATTCGTCTGTTTGTTTAGGTGATACCCATAGTTAAGTCATCTCAATACCTGTGGTTTTTCTTTGACGCAAGCAGCAAGCAGCAAGCAGACAGTTAATTAGAAAAGTGAGAATGAAAAATTAATCTATACCAATGAACATTTTTAATTGCGGTGCTTTCAAGGGTTAAATTGAATTAATTATTATTTACAAAAGCAAACAAACAAAAGCAAACAATCAAATAATGGAAGCATTGCATTGATAGATAAATTGTTTATTAATTGAAATTTCTTCGCCAACCAAAAGTTTGAATCAAAATCACTAACCATTTAAAAGACTTCTATTTTTCGTTTTTTGAATGGATCATATCAAACATGAAAATCAGTTACTAACAAAATATCTTTTAGAGTAAACCAGGTTGTAAAGAAAGTTTTTAAACTTTTAAGTTGCGTCTTGGAGAAGTTACGATTTAATAGCGAACACATTTCGCAATACCTGCTAAGATTTCTTGAATAACTTAAGTTTTTGAATGATCAAATGGACATACTTCGCATTTTTGGAAAATTTTGAAAAAGTATAGTTGAAGATAGTACCTTTATGATTATTGGAATTATAGTTTTCCGTCGTTCCAATAATCATAATAAGTACACAAATTGGTCAATAAATCAACTCGATAGTACCTTTAGGAATTTCGGACAAAGAGTTATTTTAGCTCCTGAAAGAACAAATGGCGAATTGAAATCAAAATGCTCAGGATAAAAGTATGTCTGAGCCATTATGGATTTTCCGGAAATTACAGATTTCCTACCGATTTGGTGCAGAACAGTTTAAGACCATCACGCAATTACTTATATAAGAAGAACTTTACGACTACTGTCAAGGTAGCACTACATTTTTCGAAATTTAAAAAATTATACTTATATACAAATCTACAAACTATAATTCAACAAAATTCAACGTTTAGAAATAAATGTTCACCAAAAGTCCAAAATTATTATTCAATTTTTTCGTATTTTGTATGAAACAGTGAGTTTTGAAAACATCTTTATAAAATAGAAACGCTTTTATTAAAATTAGGTACAACACACTGGATTTTATTTATTTTCTAAATATAGGGTCGTTCATTGATTAGTTTCAAGTTGGTAGTGCTGGTTTTTGACACCTGTCAAACTCAGCTGTCATTTAAAGTGCCATTATTTCATAATATTCAAAAATACAAAAGGAGTGATTTAAACAAGATCAATTTTGGCACGCTATGCGACTATTATTTTGGTCGTTATAATCGATCGAAGCAATTGGTGAAATTGTGTAGATATTTGAAGAAAGTGGAAGAATTTGTAATGGCCGCTAAGTCAAAAATATTGCTGTTGTTGAAAGTGTTGCTGATGATCCGAATGCATCGATTTCTAGGTGTTCAAACCAATTGAAATGTGTCATGTCGATTTTATGACTTTGACGATATGACTACAAATAGGTGGGGTATGAAGCCACGCAAAACAACCAATTATTTCTTTATTCTGTGCGATGTTTAAAGAATTGGCCACCAAGATCATGTGTTTCAATTCGGGTTTTAAAAACCCGTTTTTTTTTATAAGCAAACTACGTAGTAAAGTAGCCGTGGCGTGATGGTTAGTGCGTTGGACCGTCATGCCAGAGGCCTTGGGTTCGATCCCTGACTGTGCTATCTAAAGTTTTTCACGAGTACTGCCTCTTGCGAGGAATTGACAAATTCTCCAAGAGTAATTCTTGTCATGAAAAGTGCTTTCTCAAATTAACCGTTCGGATTCGGCTCTAAACTGTAGGTCCCCTCCATTCCTGACAACATTACTCGCACACGGGAATGGTTGAGAGTTTTAAGTCACTAGGCCCTAGTTCTCAAAGGACTATTGCGCCACCTTATTTATTTATTTTAAGCAAACTATGCATTAAAAACCGAGAAAACTGAAGTAATGGCAAAGAGACCATCCGAAATGTACAAAAAAGTGGTTAAAAATTACCTCCGAATCGAATATTGCGAACTTTCCTGAGGCGTTCATTTGAATGATGTTTTTGTTCACACAAAATGTGAAAGTCCAAACTTAACAATAAAAGTAAATAATATACTTGGTTTTGATGCATATAACCGATCACGTGATATTGTTTTTGATATTTCTAATAAACTGCCTCTAATTGAAAACTCATCATCGATCTTAAGACTCTGCACTTCCCGTTCTTTTGAGTCAGAACCGCACTAAAAACCCCAAGAAAGTCTGTCTGACGGAAGCCTTTATATTTGTTTTCAAATATGAAAGAAGTATCATTTCAAGTCCAACTTAAGCTATCATTTCCTTTGAAGTCCTTCTGATACGGTTACATAAAATGAAAAATATTAATTATGTTTTAATCTCATAAATATCATTTGGGATTAGGCAAGCTTGCTTATATAAACTAATTTAAGTTTTCATTTATCTTTCTCGAAACCCGTGTCCACATAATAAATATAATGCTAAAGTGTTTGAATATACGCAATTTTGATTAATACTTCTTATCTCGATGTGTTAAGAAGCGCATGTCAAATTGGCAATGGGGTTTCTCTAGTACTTCTATACTTTTTCTTGCTAAGTCTTTTTTTTCCAAAGATAAGCTTATATTGCAAAACTAGCCTAACTCATATAAGCTATGAAGTCAAAGGAGAAGTCGAAGTTTCAGCCAAACGTATGTTAGTAAGAAACAAAGCCTTCCATGTCTTCATTCACATCTGCTCAATTATTTTTAGCTGACGTTTCTTATAGAAAATTAATCCCGCGATATTGCAGTTAGTTGTTTAGCAAGAGGTCTTCACTTTGTGTAGATCGAGTAGCTAGCCATCTGAATAGCAACTGCTCTAACAGCTAAAAGCTATATAGCTCGTCGTCGGTATAGTAGAGTGCAGCATGCGTCCGGTGTGGTGTGGTGTGCGCGTGCAAATATCGAAGCAGCACCTGCAAATAATTTTTTCAACGACAAAACATTGAAAAACGTCGTCCGTCGATGTCTCATCGTCGCTCGTCGTCGTTGTAGTTTCTTAGAGACTGACTTACTGACCAACGACAACAACGGACCAACAGTTTGTGGAGCTCCTCATATTTATAATAGGTTTTAAAAGTCGTTTTTTTTTTCATGTGTTTCCTTTAACGACTTCGATCGATGACGATATCTTCATGAAAAATGAAAAATTTCAGCAAACACGAAAAAGCCAAGGAAGCCAACAAAATAGAAAAATATTGAGAAAAGATAGCAAAACGGCACTGTCGCAATTATTAAACCTATGAGCTTGCAATTATGATTCCTAGAGGTTATCCCTGTAATATTGATAAATTGATTGCAATTACCTGTGACCGCCAGGAATCCAAATGTGGTTTGGTTGGCGACTATTGTGTTGGTTGGCCATCAGACGGCTAAAACAACAACAAAGTTAAAGCCGTCCGTAGTCGTACATTATTTGCTTTCCATCTCAGTAAGTGGTGGAAATAGTTCCGGCTGCCTGTAGCAAGCTGCTTCTGGCCACATCGACCAACATCGTCGTCGTCTACTTCGACTACGACTTCGTCATCTATACAACGACAACGCCGCTAAGCGACGACGGACGACGACGGCGATTGTTGTACCACAGTGCATGAGTCAAAGTCGAAGTCAAAGTCGAAGTCGAGCTGAGCGCCGCCACTGCGCTGCGCCGGATGTGTGATGTTATGCAACTTGCAGCAACGGGAACTTATTTATCTTGCAAAAATGTGTAATTGACACAAAAATGTTTTCTTATGTGCGATTTTTGTATTTGTTTTGTTTGGTTTTTTAATATTACACTCTTGGAAATAAGAAGTGAAAGGATTCGAGCCAATTAAACGTGGGAATGTTATTTGATGATGATGACGTTCGAAAGATTTATCTTAAGTGTTCTGTTTATAGAGAGTGTTTGTAATATATAAGTTCATAAGCCTTTAACTAAAGCTATGGTTACTGGGACCTAATAATACTAGATTGATGTTTGTGATCTTAAAGTAAAACAACAACAACAAAAAAGCTTACTCAAGAAATGGTCACTATAAAATGAGGAATGCAATAATGCACTTATTTACAATTAACCTAATAGGTTGATAGCAATCAAAAAAATATAACGTTGGAATTGGTATACCTGCAGTCTCTGAGATGCTATAGCGTGCTTTCCAAAAAATTCCTTAATACCAAATCAACACCAATTAGCGAAGGGTTTCATTGCAAAATAATATCCGATGATAAATAAAATAACTACTTTTTTTCTGTTTGCTCTGAATGAGCACGAACTGCAATGAACTGACGTAAAATCTGATTTTCAAAAACAAAAAAATGTGAATGTAAGATTTTGAATTCTTAGCAGGTTTGATTGAAATGTAGCTTAATTATTTTTGACAATAAAACTGTGTTAGAAATTATAACTCGTACGATAGCAGGGTCTTAATGAAATTGTGAAGTGATTGTTAACAGCATTTAATATTTCTGGGTTTTTTTTTTCAAAGAAAAATCCAATAGGTACACAGTTTCTTTTATTTAAATTTATAAAAATAGTAAATTCTCAATAATAGGCCCTATAATATGTAAGTACTTTTATCTACCTTTGGTCACGCAGAGATTTTCATACAAAAGAAACAATAAAGAAAAAACTCCCGAAATCATCTGAAGTCAACAATTGGACAAATTTTTGTATTTAAGTATTTTCCATGAAATCGTTGATTGAAAAAAAGTGTTTTTCTTTTCTTTTATCTAACAACGGAAGTAATATAATGATACTTATCCTTAATGACTTGTTGCATTAAAAATAATCTGGATCTCTTTTCTATTTTTGCTTCGATACAAAAATGTATAAAAATCCATTCAATTCTCTCGAAGAAGTTGAAAAAAAGAGAAACAACATTTTTGTATAGAAAAATTCTAACAAAAGCCTACCAAGATTAAAGGCGTTTTATACATCAGTTCCGCCATGTAAGATGTTTTATAGGTACATATATACGAGTATACAAACATTCATATGTTGAAAATCAATTCGCCAGCAGCACAATAACCCTATACGAGTACACAATACAACAGAAGAAAAGTAACACCACTAGCGAATAGAATTTTCTGAATTGAAAAGAAAAGAAAGCCATCTCCTTCCTTATGGAGAGCCTCAGGATGTGTATCTGCGCTAAGTAGCCCTGGCAAAAAGAATGAACAAAAACACACCACCATCACCACCTACAACAACATGTCATCTCGATTGAGTAACATACACCAATCTTTATACCGCTCAGCCGCCACGCCGCCACCGCCGCTGCACGAAGGACCAAGCAGCAAGGACCAACATCAGCATGTCGCAGTTGTTGGTAACATCACGATGAATAATAATCACACAATGCTTCAGAGCCCAGGATTGAAAGCCTAGACATTATCCATCCCATTGAGCACGTACATCCTCTTATCCTTTAGTCATTCTTTCCAGAGCACCGCATGTATTCGTCAAGAGCCCACTTGGCGTGCACACAATGATGACAAGTGCATGGCATCCATTACTTAAGTTTGCCATACAAACATACATACATATATGATGTTGGGGTTGGTGACAGGGCCAACAGCTGGAGCAGGAGAAGGAGCAGAAGCAGGAGCATTGAGTAAGCAGTTCCCCCCACCCCCTCCAATCAACTCTCAGAAATGCCAAGGAAACATTTTTTTTTTGTCAGCATGGCATGCCATCAGCCATGAAGCCCAAAAGATGAGAGATGTCAACGAGAGTCCTTGCAGTTTATCCCTGCCATGCGATAGGACTATCATTCTCTCTCCTGCAAGCAGCACCTCGGTCTGCCTATACCTATATCCACTGCCACTGTACCCAGATGGTCGCCTCTTCAGCTTGTATGCATAACAACAATGGCTCTTGAGAATTACGCTTCCATCTCAAGCAAGAGCCTGGCAGGACTGATTGAGCTGGCTGCAGCAGGACGACAAGTCGACAACAACCAACGACGATGACAAAAATGTTCCTCCGCAAGTGCTTGTGGAGAAATTGTTGTCGAGCCACTTAAAAACGGCACAGAAAAAAAAACTGATATTCTAAAAAGGGACAAGCCTCAAGAATCTGGGCTAGTGCACGAAAATTCAAGTGGCGGATTCATGCAAAAGTGGCCAACAAATATAAAAGCTGAGATTTTTTCAGTTCTCTGTTCCCAACAACGACCAAAGGTGAATAAGAGTAGAATTATTGTTATTATGTATATATATATTTATATTTTTGTTTGTCACTCGAGAAAGAGGTGGGTCCATCAACCATCATCCAGTTCCAGAGGCGATAAGTGTCCTTTTCTTGCCTGCCTACATGCCACATGGTATTTTGGGAGAGCAAACAAAAATAAAAACCATTCCAAGGGTGTCCTTTATATCCTATACACATCCTGATTTTATTCGTGTGGTGTGATGCTAGCTCATGTTTGTTTACACTTGGGACTTGGGACGCTATAAATCTGAACACAAGTGTTTGCCAAGTGATATTTTGACCATATCAGGATTCTCACTCTCTCTCCCTCTCTTTTTCACTCACAGTCTTATGTGTGATTTTGCTGAAGGACTTATGTTTACACAACTCACAGCGTGATGTGATGTTTCGCATGTGACGAAGTCCTTTAAGTGTTTGCTGATGTCTATTAGCTAATGATCCTGAAATGATGTGTGTTTAGGGCTCCATTTTGAAATTCTATAGAAGAGTGTGTTCTAGAAGAATAAGTGCTGAAAGGGTATGTTAATAATAAGGAGGACGTTCTCATCAAATTTTCAACAAAGTATGAATGTCAAATTTCATGGATGAATGAAGTTAAAGAGAATCAAATTTATTTTTTATTTCAGTAGCCAATTAATTGAATTCTTTTCGAACAATAGCGTGACATTTGCTGTTTCGAGCCAAAACTTCAACAGTAAGTTTTTCAGCCTAACATTTTTCTGAGAAATATATATGTAGGCTTTTCTGCAGACAATTGTGTTTTATGTCATATGTATGTTTTTGTTTGAGGCGATGTTGTCATGATATTCTAGAATTGTCGTCATTTTGAAAATTTGCTCGACTTTAGGTATTCGAAGTCTGCTTTTAGTTTGCTGCCTGTTGTTTTTTTTTTTAATCGTTCTTGGAGCTAAATTTTGAAGTTTTAAAACTTGTTGACGTGTGTTGCGTTTCTCCAAGAAAGTATTCCCTATATCAGCTTTGACTCTAAGCAAAATAAACTTGTCTCAAATATCTCAGTAGCACGATATCTAAGGTGCGAAAGTGCAGAGAGAGACCCTTCTTCCGAAAGAAAATTAAAATCAATAACAACCCCAAGATATTTGTAAAGCTCAACAACTCCAATGCATTCTGTCAGCTTGATTGGACTGAAATAATTCTTGAAATATAATTGTTTGTCGTTTCTGTGGGCGTGTGGACTTCAGATATGCACAAATTTAGTTTTAGAAGCGTTTATAACCTTGTAGTGACACCATCGAACAGCAGCGTAGAATGCTATTATCATTTGTGCAGATTCTAGAAACATATCACAAACAACAGTTGCAGTGTCATCAGCAAAAGCAAATTAGCTAAAAAACTAAATATAAGTGGTCCTGAATTAGTTCCTTGTGGAACTCCATATTCAACATTTTTTTGGTTCATTGTTAACATCTTTTATCTTGAATGTGGGTTGTAAATCATCGAAACTCTATTCTTCCAACAGTTTTGAATGGTTAAGTGTATCAAAAGCCTTCCTGAAATGTTTCTTATTTAAACTCTCGTTTACACAGTTAGTAAATTAACTAAGCAGTTTTCTTGTATTTTTGTTCATTTGAAGCTTGTACTGGCTTTTGTTAATAAGTCAGTGTTTTTCAATAAAACTTTGTAAACTATTGACAACAAATTCTTCTAGGGGTATTGAAATTGGTGTATGATTGTACAGTTGATATTTAAATCTGTTTTTATAAATTAGTCTTTTAACAGCAGCTTTTAGTTGTTTGGGTATATTGTTGCTTCATGTTAGGCTTGAATACGAATCATTTTACCGCAATTTTGGAGCAAACAAATCAGCATCTTCTTTATGTCCTCAGATCTGATCTCATCAGTTCCATCAGACTTATTCCTGACAAGGGACTTTATAATCATATTAAGCTCTAGTTATGTATATTGAATGATTAGCTAACTTTCTAGACAAAATTCTTCAGTAACTCAATAATACCTAAACTAGGAATTTCCAGTCCACATTCTAAATATTTCTGTTCATTGTCCAGAGCTGCAGTGTGAATTCGCTGCATACAATGTCAATTATATCATGTGATTAGCTGTTTTTATGGTAAATAGTCGCAAGTGATTGATTTTTAATGCTACAGTCACAACCTACAATTCCTTAGTCCATATTGTGCTCTTGTAACCTTAATTCGACTACATTATAGTCATTGTGCAGTGCTGCCGTGCAGTGTAAATTTGCTGCACCAAATGTCATTTTCTCTATATTTCTTTATTGTGTGTGCATTTCTGCAACTCTATAGCGCATCAGGGAGCTTTGTACTGCACATTGATATTGAAAGAAAGAACGGACGCGATTTATGGAATACCCCGCGTATAAAGACCGTACTTAGGCGATTCAGATGCCATGATAATGTCAGTCCAGGTAACGGGTTTCCACTGCATACATAAGTTAAGTCCACAAAAGAATACCATCATACACTTGAATCGATATCGATGATGAACAGTGCGCCTGATCGCACGAGCGACGACAACGACGAGCGCAATAAACTGAACAATCCACCGACCGCACCGGACCGGACCGGTACGATGCCGATACCGATGCTATGTGATGGTTCTATAGGCACTCTTGCATTGGGCTTGGTTAAGAAGCTATATACACATTATACAATGCCCCAAAGAGCTAGCATAGGACGAGTACCTTAACAGCAGCAAGTCGGAGTATGGTAGCGCGGTAGTTCTTATATAGTTCCTTGAATTTAAATCTTTATTTAGAGATTAGTGACGGTCGCAATTTGCACATCACTAATGGGACAATGTACTTTGCGCAACACGCACCGCATTACAAAGTGATGGCCGTGACCATAGATGCGATCGTGGTCTTTGTCGTCGTTGTTGTCGTCGTCGTCAGCGTTGTCGAAGTCGAAGTCAACGACGACGACGGCGACGTTGACTTTGCTCGACGTGGTCGTCGGTGTTTTGTTGTCGTTATGGCCAATCCATATGTGCGAATGGACGCATTTATAGCCGATTTGTACCTATTGTGTTGTTGATCTGCAACTGGAAACCTGATGGTACGCAAGGTGTTGAAGCAAAGTGTTTTGGTTCGGATTTGTAATTTTTTTTTTTTACAGGTGGATATTTATTTTTGTTTGTATTTGAAATTTGATTGATTGATAGATAGCCATTTCAATGGGGATATGGGCGATGGTATAGATGGTATATTATTCTCTCTTAGCATGATGGTTGTCATTAAGTTGATCCGATAAGGTGCTTTAAGATTTGCATTTGTGATTAGCGTTGCTATGTTAAATGGCTGTGTGCTTAGAGCGAGGTACCGGTTGGGAATTAATTAACAAGATGAACTGTTGGATGGTGATGAGGATGGTACCTATATGATAAGGCAGGTTACCTACCTTTTCTATAGATAGATATGCGAAATCCAAGTCTAAAATAGGCACGCATTTTTCGCACCTTTAAGTCAAGTCAAAATGACAGTTCTTAATTTGGTTGCAAAAACGTAGGGTAAACAGGGACAGGTTGGTACTACGTTACTATATTTTTTTTATTTTTAAATATGAGATAAGCATTTTCTGCAAAATGAAAACTTTAGAAATAAATATGTCAAAAGCATTTGATACGGTCTGACAGTTTACTTAAAACTTTTAACTTTTTATATTTCGGACTTACATCCCTCTTCTTCGGATGTGGAACTGCAACTCAATGCTGCCTTGTATCGTTAAAGCTAGATACACCCCACTTGCCATTATCCATGGGTGGCACACATCTCAATATTCTTTTATTGTGCATCACCAACCACAAATTTTGGAACGATCATATACGCCGCCGTGTCGCTAAAAATACGCAAGATGTTTGAGTTTTCTGAGACGATGCAAGAAATTTGTCTCCCCTTTTGATCGGGCTACAATCTTTAAAGCTCTTTAACTCCTATCTAGGGGCTGGTCCTTCACAAGCTTACTTAAACCTCTGCGACAGTGATCAACGAAGAGCTTTTAAGCTGATTACTGATAATAACATCATAAACTCAATTACATTACTCAAACATTGTCGGAATGTTTTTTTCTTTACCCTCTTTTACCGTTATTTCAACGGCCTATGCTATAGTCAAATGTAGTACCCGTAGCGTGATGTTTAGTGCGTTGGACTGTCATGCAAGACGTCTTGCTTTCGATCCCTGCCTGTGCCACCTAACTTTTTTCACGGGTACTGCCTCTTGTGAGAAATTGACAAATCTTCCAAGAGTAAATCTTGTCATGAAAAGTGCTTTCTCAAATTAGCCGTTCGGATTCGGCATATAAACTGTAGGTCCCTTCCATCTCTGACAACATTACTCGCACACAGGAATGGTTGAGAGTTGTAAGTCACTAGGCCCTGGTTCTTCATGGACTGTTGCGCCACCTAATTTATTTTTTATGCTAGAGTCAAATATGAACAATGAATGCCCATCAGTTTACCCTTGAGTTCAACTTCGGTCGTACCATGAAGCACAGATATTTGTTCTTTAGCCGTACTACGTGAATGTGGAATGCCTTACCACACTCTGTCTTTCTCAGTCATTGCAATGTTAAAAAATTCAAAACCAATACACACCGACATCTCCTTTCCAATCCCTTATTCTTTTCCTAATGCTCACATTGTGTCTGTGGCATATTAATGTATTCGGGTAAAATATGCAGTATTGAGATAAATGCGTTCAAGGTTTTGAGTAGTAGAAATTCCTGAAAACAATGTTTGATGTCCTAGAGAACCAACCAGAAAACTCCAAGACCTAGAAAATTTATTGAAAAGTTGTCGAAATGGGAAATCAATTCGAGAATTTAAATTTGAAACTTACGATATTATTTGGGAATAGTGGTCTTTAGTGTGTAGGGCTGTCACGCCAAATTCTTGGGTTCAATCTCTGCCTGTGCCACCTTAATTTTAAAAAAAAGTTTTCACGGGTACTGGCTCTTGCGAGGAATTGACAAATCCTCCAAGAGTAATTTTTGTCATGAAAAGTGGTTTCTCGGATTTGGCTTAAAACTTTAGGTCCCCTCCATCCCTGACAACTTTACTCGCACACAGGAATGGTTGAGAGTTGTAAGTCACTAGGCCCTAGTTCTCAAAGGACTGTTGCGCTACCTAATTTATTTTCTTATTTGGGAATAGTCAAGTTGGTGACGTAGATGAAATTTTTTAAACTATATGTGCCTCCTATGAGGTCCATATTATGCTTCTTTATTTCTTTTATCAGAAAACAAAATGCATATCTCAAATTTACGTCATTCTAGAAATTTTAATTCAAGATTGATTAATAAATCGATTTTATTGTCATCTATTTGATCAGTGGATAACTAAACAGATTCTCTTTAAATTCTAACACATGCTGAGATATTCTTAATCATTTTGACGTATCTTAATGCACATAAGTTTATGTTCACACTGATTGACGCATCTTAACATTCCGTTACGTCCCGGTGCAACGTGACATATTTTGACACAACCTGACACATGCTGATACAGATTAGTGCATTTTGGCGCATCTTTAAGTGTCCTAACGATTCTTAACTCAAACTGACATATATTGACGCATTTGACGTTTGGACGTATCTTGACAAAGATCTTATTCAACCTGACTCATTTTATTCACAGTGTAGCTGTCAAATATCATTTCGCGCTAGTGCTAATGTCAAATAGCAAACACACGTCATTAATGTACAATTTTTTCCACCAACAACGCACAGTAATTCACAGTGATAACACAGAATCAGTACCTAAATTTCTCACGGCTTCATCATCATTTTGTAATCTATAAAAATAAAATTGTATTAATAAATTGATTTCTTGCATCTATCGGATCAGTGGATAACTAAAATCATTTTCTATACAGTTTAACGTTGACGCATTTGACGTGTCTGATGCAACATTTACAGTTTATCTGTCACATTTCATTCTAACGCTTACACGGGGTCATTTAAATAACAGTTTTCAATTTTTATAATTTCCAATTTTGACCACCGGCAACGCACAATAATTCACAGTGATCACTCCAAATCATTGAATTTCTCACGGCTTTATACTAAAATAGAGCATATTCTTGACATTTGACACAAATAAATAAGTAGGATTTGAATTTATCAGTATCAGTTCTCAAAAAAATCAAAATCAAAATCTTTAAGTGGTAGTTGCAATAAAAATTATAGGAAAATGTGTGTCATTTATTTTATTTACATCGAATAACCTACATGTGTTCAAATGCGGAACTACTTTTTATGGGTTAATCTAGTCGAACTCTCCCACAGTAAAAATGATAAAGTATAATCTAGAATCTTTGTCTTTGATGGACTTTTTTACTGCCACTGTACGAGAATGTATCAACATACTCGTCTAAAAATTTAACTCATTATTTTTATGGTACTCATTGGCTATAAATTTAAGATTTAATTGTTATTTTATTATAACAATGTCGATGAAGCTATAATATAACTTACTGTATAGGGTTGAGATGCATTTACGTAGGCGACGACTTTAAGTCGTCATCACATGCATATCAAGCAATAACACCCATCACATTATCATTTTTATTTCATTTCATATCAAGCATTAAAAAATAATCGTTAAGTGCTTTAAATTTGTCTAAAGGCTATGACTCCCGTCTGTTAGATGTTAGATCTAGACGCCACCCCAGAAATGAATTCACTTACATATTAAATTCGTAGTCGTAGGGGCACATGTGATTGTAAACCCAAGGCAATTCACAGTTAAAAAGCCGAAAAACTGGAACAAATTAATACAATTGTGATTTAGGCGACAGTATTTTCCCTACCCACGAAGTTATAAGTCTGTACCATCACAATAAAGTGTTTATGACCTCATGGCTCATGCACAGTCAGCTCAGCTCAGCTCTACTATAGCTAGAACTGGGAATGGGAAGGTCCGACTTTAAATTTCTCGAAACATATAAAATTGACAACAAACAAAAAAAAAAAACTGTCATCCAGTCTTTGGGAAGAATTGTAAACAAATAATACGTGACGTTGAATGGAGAATCGACTACTTCGTCACACCAAAACGTAAACGAGGCGATGATGATAACGACCGGGCGACCGGTCAAGCAAGGTAAGGCACCCCCAGTTATCCCTTGTCCCATGGTCCTCCTCAGTGCATTTTGGGATACAAGCTTTAAAACATAGTCGAAGTCACCCATCGGAATTATCACAACCGCACAAAAGTATAGACGCATCGCAGTCGCAGAGAGAGGGGCTTGAGCATTGCCATCTTCAATCCCATCGTGAGGTGGCTCTGTGGTCGGTTGGTAGGTGTATAGGTTCTCCTATACGTGGGAAATGTGAACGAACTCGATGTAAACAATTTTTCCAGTTCCAATGGAAACCAATGCGTTGCCCTATGGATGAGTAGTAGTAGCTTCCCGGCGGCGGCGGCGCGCGGAGCGTTCCCTCTCCGATGTCTCTGGTCTGATGTGTATGATGATGCCCACTGTGCCCAGACATTAATACCACTGCTGCATCACTGACAGCTTCGGCAGCAGCCATAGGCAGCCAGGCAGGCAGGTAGAGGCACACATGATGCATCGCAAAGATATAGGTTTTGGTAGAAAAGATACACTTCTGAAGGTAGGTAAGGTATAGATAGCCAGGTAAGTATAGTGTCGCGACAAAGTCCATGATGATACACCATGATGGTTGATGTAGCCTGCAGTTTCGTTTCGTTTCTTTTCGTCGATGTCGTGTTTGCGATACGAACATGAATACAATAAAAACAGTTTGAAGAAGAACCAGAAGGACCGACCGACCGACCGAAAGGACCGGTCTTCTGGTTGTTATTTATTTTTTTTTTGGTTTTTGGAACTTCGAGTAAAAGGTTATTTGCCATTAAAAAGGGTTAATCGACTGAGTTCGAATGCCCGAGATGTCATTGTACTGAAATTTTTGGTGGCATTAAGATCATTAGGAAACGCTGTGGGAGGAAGTTGTCGCATGTTTCGCATAATGAACGCTTAAAGTTGTTAAGAGCTGAAAGGAAAAAAATGTGGAGGTAACGGTGGAGATAGACTATAATCACCTTAGAACACTTCTAAGAACCTTAATGTTAACCGTTCCTAAAGAAGAAAATCGAAACGCAGATCAATTCAAGCCTCTTCTAGATCTTTTGTTAACCTTCTTTTAAACTATTTCTGAAGTATATTTTCAATCGGCTTTATCTCCTAACGAACATAAGAGATTCAATATCAGTCCAACATTTCTTCTGATATTTTTTTTACGAAATTCACATTTATTCTAGTCCCCTCCTATAGAAACTTAACAATGCCTTCTTTCTGATAATCTTAGATCCTCCATTTGACAGCAAGTAGAATCTGTTTTGTCCAACCGCAGGGTCCTTCTTTATCTATAGGAAAAGAAATTGTTGCCATTGTGGCTGGAAGTTGACGATCGCACCTGCACCATCTTAGCAAAAAAAAACTCCAGCTTCATCCGAAGAAGTAGAAACCTACTTTTGTCAGGATTTCCATCCGTGGGAACATCAATGAGTAAACAATTTGTTCGCTTTGCAAGTTATACCCCTTTACCATAAATATACTCTGACAACAACCTTATAGGTAGCCTAGTTTGTTAATATCTAAGTGACGTGCTACGCGACGCAACGCGACTACGTGCGTGGCTATATACGTGTAGGCAGCAGTTGTATATATAGAAAAAGATATTTTCGCAACATTGTTGCAGCATTTTGCTAATCGCGTGAGGTGGATTTGTCCACTTAACTGTCAAAGTTGACAGATAGATTTATGATTTCCCTATATAGGGTATGCTGATCGAGGTTGGGCTAGATTGCCTCGATTTTATATTTATAAAAAAAAAAAAAAACATGAAATAAAAATAAAAGATTTACTGTCAACTTTTTGCGGTGGTAGGTATAAGGTTAGTTTAGACAAAATAATAAAAAAAAGTAAAACAAAAGAGAGTAAAAGGTGTTCAAAGTCGGGACTTGTCTTTGGCGGGAATTTAATGAATATAAACAAATGAAATCATACATACGACATTTTATTTGACAAATGAGTGCAGATTTAAAATGATAAGCATATTAATAATATGCTAAGTTAGGCGATCAGACATGTATTAAACCAAACATAGGCTTTCTTATTCAACTTTGTAAGTCAACTAAAAGCTTAGATGTAAGTACCTTTCGATAAAATCTCAAAATGAGCGCATGCATGGGGTCTCTAAGAGACATGACGGTCAATTTTTTGTGACAAGGCGTATTTAATAAAACAAGAGTTATTGGTGTTATTTAATGTCTTGACACTTAGACTAAAACCGGATTAATAAACAATGAATATAGAAACAATTGTGTTCAACCGACACGTTTAACAAAGTAACTATACTAATTTTGATATAATTTAGATGCCATAAAAATATATGATGAATTATTTAATTCCAAAAAGAAACTATTCATTTTTAACGGGCGGTTAACATTTTACAATATTAATGTGATTGCAGATCAAATATTCTGTTATTGTGGGACGCTCTTCTTAATTCATTTTAGCTTCCTATAGTAATTATGAAGTTTCTGTAGTAATACTTAACTATGTTCATACTAGCTACCCAAGGGCGGATCCAGACTTTTAATCAGGGGGTGGGGGTGTCACACACATAACACATAGACAAGTTTTTAACTACCGCTTAAAAATGCTATTAAATGTTCTGTAAAGGAGGCTGACAACATCTAAATAACATAATGTGTATATTAACCTTAAATTTACACATTTCAAGGGCTAAAGTGACAACTTTAGTTATTAAATTATTTTATAACACTGTTGTGTAAGGTATAGTCTAACTATTTAATTTGGACGACTCCTTTCATATAAAAGCATTCCAAGATTCCATCAGTTTTCTAAATATACCATATTTAAGAGCTAAAACACAATAGTTTAAAGGTTTTTTTTTTTGTTTTCACGCAGAAATGTAAGAAATTGTTTCGAAACGGAACTTTTTTTCCAAAAACAATATATTCTTTTTATTGCCATTTCTTTTAATGCGAAAAACGCTAAAAAAATTTAAAAACCTATAGAAAATGCGAAAGAATCTGATATCAAGAATTTTCTGGCTTGTTTTGACGTAGTTTTTTCGGACTGAATTTTCGGGAGTCTATTATTAATTTCCCATAGGAAGTTATTGTAATGGGTCCGATTTGTCAAATTGAAAATTTTGACATTTCTCGACGTTTCAAGGTCCCTAGAGTCGAAATAAAAGATTTTTAGAAAGATGTCTGTGCGTGCGTGTATACGTACGTTCGTACGTCCGTACGTCTGTACGTTAACGACGTTTTTTTCGTCTTCCATAGCTCAAGAACCAGAAGAGATATCGACTTCAAATAAATTTTGTTATACAGATAATAAGGCAGAAAGATGCAGAAAGGGCTTTCAAGAAAATTGCGTGCGTGGTTTTTTTACCATAGCAGTTTAAAAAAAAGGTGAAAATTTTGGTTAACCCTAAATATCTCATGAACCAATGACGCTAGAGACTTGAATTAAATTTTATTAAATATATGGTAACGTAATACAAAACAAGTATATTTTTGGAAAAAAATCAAATTAACGGTTTTTATTATAAATCAAAAAAAAATGAAAAAAAAAATTTGTCACCTCGAAAATTTTACGACCAAAATATGATTTCATCTCCAAAAAAATTTTGTGCAACGAAGAATAATGTTTTTGACATCTGATAAAATTTTGAGAAAAATCTAATTGACAATTTCTTTTTATAAAAAATAAAAACCTAAAAAAAACATTACTCAAAGTTGGGAAAAATTGAATTTCGACTCAAATATCTTTTCAAAACTTGGAGATATTGGCTTTAAACTACTTTAATCTTTTAAAAAATATTGTTGTCAACATTCAGTAAAATTTTGAAAAAAATCTAATTGACAGTTTTTGTACAAAAAATTAAAAACGTAAAAAAATTTAACAAAAGTTGGTAAAAATTGATTTTTCAAAAATTTGAGATAATGGCTTGTAACTAATTTTTACTTATAATAAATATTGTTCTAAACATTTGATAAAATTTTGAGAAAAATCGAATTGATATTTTTTTTACAAAAAATAAAAACTTAAAAAAAAAAAAACAATGCTAAAACTTGGTAAAAAATTACTTTCGACTCAAAAAGCTTTTCAAAAATTACAAATATTGGCTTCAAACTTATTTTATTTCACAGAAAATATTGTTTTCGATATTCAGTAATTTTTTTTTATAAAAATCCAACAGTCCCTTTTTTCATAAAAAAATAAAATCTACAAAAAATAGTACGCAAATTTTGTAAAAATTGATACATATAGACAAACTTTTAAGCAAGACAAATCGACAGAAGGGATGGGATTGGGAAGTTATCAGTGTGGGTCGCATCCCAGCCTCTTTTTACTATCGCTATCAGTCTGCTTACTCGTAGATTGAAGCTGATGCTAGAAAATATTTTGATCTTAAGGGAGTCAACAAAACTTAAAAATTGTAGAGAGAAAAATGTTTGGTTCTTGAATTTAAGGAAATAGGTGCACTTAATACATAATTTCTCTAAAAATTAAATAAAAACAAATTAAGGGAAACAAATAAGTTGGGAACTCACAAACTACACGTTTCAGAATCTCTTTTCAGTTCAGTTCTTAGGAGATTCAAAGCTTTTATATAAATAGATGTGAAACGTTCATTTTTGTTTTCCAATACAGCCATTAGTTTAACAAAAGTGTTACTTTTGCTGTTTTTGGGGCATTTATATTTTTGAAATTCGTGTTTCAATATTGGTATCTAAAGCAAATTCACTACAAAAAGTAGATTTCTTTTGAAAGAAAAAAAATGCAAGACTTGGTCGCTAGAACTTGCTAATTTCTTCAAAAAAGTTTTTTTTTTTTTAAATATTTCCTATATTTTAAGATTTAAAAATGTACCTGCAAAATAAGTTTTTCTCAAATATTTAAATGCCTTTTTATTTCTCAAAAAAACCTAGACGGACGGAATCGGGGGACACACTTTTTTTGACTTTTCTGCCATCGTAATGATTATGTTATGATGATTGAGTTCCAAATTTTTTACGAATGCAATACTTGCCATATAGTTCCTATATGTCGCAAGTAAAAATCACTTCAATATTCACTATTTATGCTATTCATATGCGCGTAAAAAAAATAAGATGGAATTGAAGGCTAGCTTTAGGAATTTAAAGGTAACTTAATGGAAAATTCATGATCTCTTATTCATGTTTTGTTCTTAAGAACCTGAATATTTGCTCTTTTTCTTAGGAACAAATTTTATCAAAATAATTTAAAATATTACTAAAATTTGTATAAATTCTAAATTCAATTAGGCAAATGTTAATGAATTTGTGCTCCGTTTTTGGAATAGGGCTGAATTTCCGATTCATATTATGTTCTTGGTCCAGTCCTCAGTTAAAAATAGTACTTTTAACAACAAAGTTTAAGGAAGTAAAATACAAATTTTGTTTTCATGTAAAAAAAAAATAATTCAAAATATAATGGGGGCCATATCGATTAACGCAAGTTTTGAAATGAAGGGAATTCATACGAAAATACAAACAAATTATCTTCCAAGGGGTTTCATGACCCCTACGATCCCCCCCATGGATTCGCCATTGTAGCTACCTTTAAATTAATAATAATAATTTTAGACTTAACTTTTTTTAAATATTTACATAATTTTTAAATGCTTAAGTACAATAATCATTCGTCTCCCCTTGTAGAGGGCTGGTCCTGGTGGATAGTAACTCCCTTCCTATACTCCTCCATACTTTGGTTCGTTATACATACACTAAGCATTCAGTCAACTTTACCGGATGTCACTGTACTATAGAGTAGATTTTAAAACAAACAATGCCCATTATGTCCCCTGTTTTTTTATTTTTTATTCTAACAGTGCATACAGCATATGGCTATAATGCCATAATAAGTAATATTGAAAGGGCGCGTTTTACACGAACCTCCAACGCATGATAACGGCTTATTATACATATTTCCAATAATCACACTTTCCTGTGTCGCACAAACATATAACACTGCTAATTCTCACTATAATACGTATGAACCTTACGCTTGAAAAAAAAAGCCTTTATGGTAAAATGAGAACTTTTTGTTGATTTAACAAAGTTTCGTAGGATAAAAAACAAAAACTGAAAAAAAAAGTTAAACAATATACAACCCACCACATTGCATTTCGGAAGCCACAGGTCGATACGTACGCCAAGTCGAATAGAGTCGACTACGTACGTAACGTATATATAACTCACTTTTGTATAATCCTGGTTATTGGTAGGTTTGGTTGGGTAATTTAGTTGGGTGGTTTGCCGTTGTGGTGTAATTACTATCATCCCATCACATCAGCAAATATAAGTATAGTGAGAGGAGATTGTTGCTAGTTATTCCAACTACCCTCCCAACGCCCTCTACCTCCGCCGCCACCGTGTCATAACGCCAAGTATGGTATTAGGATAGGAAAAAAAAACCTCTTTCTTTCTGTATAGAGGCTCTAATTAGTTGCACAATTCTATGTTTATATATGAATAGCCACGGCCTTCCCAGAGACCTATACCGTATACACACGTTTCGCATCCAACACAACGACACAAACTCCAACTTCGACTTCAACAGACGACCGACGACCGACGACGAGACGCAACGAACAAATGTTGAGCCTACCTAATGTTGCAATACTGAAATTCGTATAATTAGCAGGATTTATATTTTATGACTTTATCGTGCGCTGAAGTGTAGTATGTAAGTTGCTCCCGTCACTTGGCCGCTTGGTCTGCTGTCCAAGATTAGAATCTAACCATGGGTACGGTACGGATATACCTATGTACCTTTAAACCTAACCAATGTAAATTCTTCTCCCCTTGGCTTGCTCGCTTGCTTGCTGTTTTAACCTACCATAGGCTTAGCTAGCTAGATGGTGTAACATGGTGTTTTCCTATATTGTATACTTGCCATCTCTCTAGCCATATGGGCTGCAAAATGCGTAAATGAGTCTCTATAACACTCTCTTCTTACCCGCCAGGTTTACCTTACCTCCCTATATTTTGTGTTTCATCATCATAATATAGAGTCGAGCGTTGACGTGATATCAGATCCTCCCAGATGAAAAGACCTCCAGCACTGTTCGTTAGCGTTAACGTTCGCGTTCGCGTTCTCATTCACGTTCACGTTCTGTTGCGTTATGGTAATTTAGTGGCCAACAGTAGCTGTAAAATGTGACGACTCCTTCAGGTGCCACTTATCTATTATAGGATTGTTTTTTTTTTTTTTTTTTTGGATTTTGTGGTAGGTATATTCCTTGAGCTGATGGTGAAGGCGTTATCAAAGTAAATTACACCAGCGATGTTTATTGTCTCTCAAAAGTTCTGTTATACTTTTTGATGAATGACGGATAACGTATGGTATATTTCTTAAGCTGATCTTGAAGGCGTTATCAAGCTCCTTAAAGTTCTGTTTCACTTTTTGACGGATGACAGATGACGGACAACGGATAACATGATTGTTTTCTTTTGTGGTATTTTCAAAGCAAATTACACATTAGACAGTCCTGTGCCACTTTCTTACGGATGACAGATAATGGATCACGGATAAAAGAAATGTTTTGTTTTAGCTGATGTTAAAGTCGTTATCAGAGCAAATTGCACCTGAAATGTTTATTGTTTCTAGAAAAATCTGTCCCATTTTTGACGGATGACAGATGAAGCTTGACAGATGACAGGTTTTTGTGTTTTTAAAAAGTCTGAAATGTTATACTACTCTTTGACACCATGTGACTACTCTTTGACACCTCAAGTGACGTTTAAGGCCTAGATCCGGAACTTAGGCTTAACTTTGAGAAATTGTTTATTTGCGATACCCATACAATCTTTGAAGCCTTGATTATGTTCATTTGTTATCGACTTTTAAGTCTCCGTTTTCGAATTCGCGTTGAGCTAGAAACTCAGTAGCTTATGAGTTCGTTAGCTATCAGATTTCTCAGAACCAAATAAGAGAGTTTGGGTATTCTAAATGACTTTTGAGAATAACCAATTTAGGTTCTCAGTGAAATTCACCTTTACACAGCTTGTTGCTGTTTTCAAAGATGTGCGGCGCTAGAGTCAGTTCCGACTCTGACCTGACGGACAGCCACAAAAAAAACTATACGAACCGTTTTTTTGAATACTATATGTAACTTTTGTAAGTACGTAATATAAAGTAGCCCATGTATTTAAAATACGTTGCGTATACGAGTATATGCAAATTAAACACGCACAATGGAAATAGAAAAATTACGTGGAAATTAGACCGACGGCCGCCGGGGTGATTATGTACGAACGGAAATAGAAATTTATTAAGTTTTCCCCACTTTTCTTCTATTCAAATTACCGCGAACATTTATTTAGGGTAAAGGGAGCAAGAAAATTAAGGGTTCAACATCGAACTATCACCTGACAAAATGTAATGTAATCGTGTGGTTAAAAATAGTACCATACTTTGAATTGATGTTGGAATAAGTAAATGTCAAAATATATGGCAAAAATGTGTCAACTTTTTTTGTTATCTGATCCGGACACGCTGCGCTGGAGGTTTGTTTGTTTCTATTTTGGAACTATAGTCACGATAATTTACTTTTTATGTGGTTGAAGTTCAAAAGGACGAAGAAAGAAAATAGAAAGAAGATATTTTTGTAGCTATTAGATTCAAAATTTCAACAAAAATCAAGTCCAATCTTTCGGCCGCAGTTTGAAGGTTCTAATATTTATCATCAACTGGACCAACGTTATTCATCTAAGACCATCAAACTCAAACTCCTCAATGTTTTCCAAACTCAAAACCAATTTATTTTACTTCCTGTGTAGAGTCATGCCAACTAATTGCTTTTTTGCTCCATCATGCTCCACAATATCCAAATCCAGATTTTAGAACACCTTGCGGCGTCGGTGGCGACGCGACGATGGTTTAGTTGTTGATCGTTGAGTCTCGTCTCTTCCCGTCTTTCGATGCATCAATTTGCCAGAGCCCATCAAATTTTGATTTATTTTGGATTTGCATTCCTAATTTTTCTTCCCGAACGTTTCGTCCAAGCTTTGTATAGCATGCGAAATTTAACCTGGACTTGAATCTGGAATGTGTCGTAAATCTAATGCTGCCATTCGCCGCAATACTTGTGGACACTGGACATACGGGAACAAGCTGAAATTAGCGCATGGTAATGTGTCAGGCCAGGGGCGAAATCGAACCGGAATCTCTCTTAAGTGATGTGTTTCTATACTCGTAGTCGTATACCGATGCCAACTTACGTAAGTACTCGTAGAAAAAAACGGGGAAGGAGTAGGGACTGGACATATCGTCAAGCTAAGCAACTCAGACTATATGGGCGTCTGTGTGGTGTTTTCTCCAGGACATGCGTGTGCTCAATTTGAAATTCATGGACTCCATCCATCTATCGAGGTTCCTCTGTGATTAGCATTCAATGATCTACCAATCGCCTGATTGCGGTCCAGCATTAGTAGTGACTTGGGCTTCTGCCGCGCTCTGCCGTTTCCTGTCTGCAAAACGTCAGTGGCGGCGATCCAGTAGCTATAGTTATCGGATTCACTATATACAAGTATGCATCGGAGCCAAAGCCAAGTGACTTCTGTCAAAGCTTGGGTTAGATATTGTTTTGTGATACGACTGCATCATATATACCCTGGCCTGGTACCTGTGCTCTTGGATACGGATCGTGGTAGTTGAGAGAAAACAGATCGATCGATGTCCATCTCCGGTGTTGGCTGTGGCAGACATTGAGCAGTTCGTCCCGCAGGAGACGAGGTAGCAGCGACATCATCAATCGCATCAAACCAAGAGAAACCCAAGATCGGATGCATCTAATGCCATTCAAGCTTCTTTTTTTTTTGGCCATGCATAATGGATCGAATGTTGTCTGCTTCCTGGCAGCAGCAGCACACACGACACACAGCATAGGGATTGCCATGCAATTGGAGAAAGAGACCGATCGACGACTACGTGACGACTACGATCGACAATCGACGATCAACGACCAAACGACCGATCGACATCTCATGCATTCATGCATTGATGGATCTTGATTTTGTTTGTTTTGCTGATTTGTTCTCCAGTTTCGGAGCATCGCATTGCTTCGGGAAGCAGCAGCATATTGCTACCAAACTGAATTCGAAATGAGATACGACAACAACAGCATCATAGCACTATATCGGATATGAGATGATGCCACTGATTCCAGCAGTGATCATTGACCGAATGGAACGACAACAAACTTACCATCATCATAGAAGAAAACCAAACGGGCTATGGACGAGGACCAGGATGATGAGGATGAGGACGACAACAACACGATGGGAACATTACTGAAAGTTGAATAACAATCATCCAAATCCAAACCAAACCAAAGAGAGTTTACAAGGAAGCAATTCGTTCGTTTTAGGGGGAATTTCCAAATATATTTTCCCATGGGAATATGTTAAAGGGTTTTTGTTTGTTGTTTGTTTATAAACAGAAGAATTATATGGATGATGAGATTTTACTTTATTTGGGCTTTAAACAAGTTGTAAAATCCTGTTCAAAATTAGTCTCAAACTTGAAAATATATTTATTATAATAATATTTTTGAAATGTTATTTGAAACAGAATATAGTTAATTTTAAAATAAAGTGTATAATAATTTATACATACATAGTTCCCAGGAAACAAAAAATTGTGGAGTTCCACAAGGTTGTGCTCTTCGTTCGCATCTGTTTGTGATATCAATAATATAGGGTTTTCTAATAGGAACGGGTTGACTTTGACAGACTGTGTTTATATTGTTTCTTTTACTCAAAGAAAAATCATCTTGGCAAGTTACAGCGTTGAACAACTTGTGAAAATGCTAAAACTTTATTATCAAAATGGGCGTTCTTTTCTAGCAACGATGCGTCCTTTTTATGGGTTACATGGTTGTCTTTCCAAGTTGATTATTCAATGTTTGGTGGCCAATATGGAGTCCACCAATTATTGTCAGCGAACAACCAGCCAATATCCGTACGCCAACGTAACGCACGATCAGCCGAAACAATCGCCGCTATTAGTGGAAGTGTGCAGCAGAATCAGTGGCAGTCAATGCCGCGTTGCTCACAAGAACTTGGCCTGTCGCAGACCACAACATGGCGAATTTTATTTCGTGATATGGGTTTGCATCTTTGACGACACTTACCTAAGCGAGGTTCATGAGCTGCCAATACATCCCAATAAAGTTACTGTTTGGTGCAAACTTTAGGCTGAAGGCGTCATAGGTCCGCACTTTTTCGAAAATGATGCTTACCAGGCCACCACAGTCAACGGGCGGTCGCTATACGCCGAAGGCATCTGGTTTTAACAGGATGGGGTTATGTGCTTCACATCATAATACATAATCGATATTCTTTGCTAGCGGTTTCATAGCATGGTTGCTATCTCTCGCCGTGTTGACTTGGATTGGCCAATAAAATCGTGTGATATGACCCTTTTAGACTTTTTCTTGTAAGGCTTTCTTAAGTCGTGGGTCGATGCAAATAAGCCGCAAACCACCGTGGCTCTCAATCTCAAGACAACGTAATCGATGCCATCACTCAAATTAAGCCTTATTTATGCGCCAAAGTCTTCGAAAACTGGACTGGGTGAAGACCCAACGAAGTCGCGGTATTTATATAACCGATGTTATATTTCAACATGATGTCAAGTACAGAAATAACCTCATTGATATCTCATATAAAACTAGTTGTATTCAATTTTTAGACCGACCCTCCCTTAATGGAAAAACCTTTATAAAAAAGGTGTCCTTAAAGAATATTGAAAAATTCTATTTGTCTTAAAACACCTACGATCCCATCATCAGTGGAAAATCACTTAGCTCCCAGAAATGTTCATAATCCTCGATTTAAAAATTACATGCTGTCTGTTAAAGCGTAGGTACTATGTACCTAAGTTGTTCCATCGACCAACACGTAATTCGTTTTTCAATAAAAATTATTATGAAAATATAGTAAGCATACCGCCTTACATTGGAATCATGCCGCTGTAATAAAAACTGCGACAATGTAACTAAGTCACGATTTTCCATGCAAATCTTCAACTCAAACTCAAAACTCTGGAACTCAAACGAACAGGAAAAGTCACAGCCACGTCAAAAAAACGCCAAAACTTTTTTCTTTTTTTTTTTCTTGAAATTGACATCGCATCTATAAAAAGAGTTCCCCACCCTGCTATGTCTTTTTTTTATGGTTTAGTCCAAAGAACGAATCATCGCCAATCATCATTGTTTTCGCTATCATCCGCTCCGTCCGTCCGTTCCAAGCCACAACGCTAGTCCTCTGAGGTCGAAGCGATATCTATAATAAACTTCATATACTTAGAGCTATAACAGACTCTGACGTAAGGACCGTCATTGTCTCCGTCAGCCTTTTTTTTCGTTTGAATTCCATGTGCCAATCGAGCTCGAGCCGGTAGCGTTAAGCGTACCTATAGAACAGAGGCCGAGAAGTAGACAACCAGTACTCGCTCTCGCTTGCGAATTAAGGTGAAGCGATTGTTCTTAGTCCGAGTGTCCGAGAGTTTGTGCTTAGCTTTAGAAGCGGAAGAAGTTGGCATAGCGGCGGTGGCGGTGGTAATGTCGATGTCGTTGTCGATGCCGTTGACGATGGCGGGCGTGCGACGGGAGCGCCAAGTGGCACAAAATATCAGGTACCGCGACTTGGACATTGGACAACTGACAACTGAATTCCATTGCACACGCACAATCGCTGGTATTGGGACAGCATTAGCCGTCGTCGTCGTCGTATAACCGTCTCTGCGCCAGACAGTCCCGTCCCAATACCGAGACCGAGACCGAGACCAAGACCGACACAAAACCAAACCATGCATAGGCAGTCACGACGAGCCCGTTTATTCTTTCGTCCAGCTTCATCTGCATGCTCTCCCTACACTGTGCTGCGCTGGCTACCGCTATCGCTAGACCAACCGCTAAAACCACAATACCAAACCCACCCAATATATAAAATTCTATATAGACTCATAGCTCCCTCAGAGCTCTGAGATCTGGGCTCGAGACTTGAGCTCGAATTGGCTTAGCCATAGAAATGTTTCAACGCTTTTGGTTTTGATTGACGCTCATAGCTAACTAATTAGCATACAATGACATTTCGCCAATTGACTCGATGCGGTATTGATGGACACAGCCACTTAGCCTCTTGCACTCGGGCCATGTTCTGGCTTTGTGTTCTTGAAGAGATCGTGTTCCTCGTGAGTTGCATATCCAATTGAATCGTAAACGTTTTTCTTATTTTTGTATTTTTCTTTCTTTGATTTTTCTTCATTTTCTCGTTTGATTTGTTTTTGTTTTTAGTTTTTGATGGCGGTAGTGGCAGGCGGTTGAGCGGTGGGGCGTTGTTGTTTTGTTTGTCTCCTGACAAACTGCAGTTGGGTAAGAGGAAAATACTTAATTTCCCAATTGACTGATCTCCAGTGATCCTGTCAAAATGTGATTATCCGCACACTCCTAAGCACACTCAACCCAATTCACTCCATCAACAAACGAAAGGCGGATTGTAAAAGACGGACGGACGGACGGATGGGAATGATAATCATGTGATGGCTGCTAAGAAACTGACGTGAATCTTGTTTAGCTTTTATCCGATGACGCTGCCGCTCAGTCCCGTCGCCGTCGCCATCCAACACCACCACCACCACTGCCACTTTCCATCATGCTCGTTCACAGATGCTCCTCAGAAGAACAGAAGAAGACGATGTTCTTTCGCAGTGAAAAGAATCTCGTCGCGTCGCTGGAACGATGCCAGATGAAGACTCGTATTTCAAAAAGATGTCAGAAAATTACTCGAACATTTTAATTTATTGTCGTCGAGCTAATTTATTGAGATTGCACATATCTAAGCGAGTATTATAGGGAAGCACCACTATCTGATGCACTATGATGCTGCATGCTGTGGATTTCTGTGGTTCTCTATGGTATTTTTAGTATGGCTGGTAGGGCGGTTTGATCTGAAAGCGACGGAACATAAGATAAACGCTACCGCTGTTAAAGGTGATGCAAATCAGATAGAGTGATAGTTTTCATCGTTGCGCCAGCCACCATCGATTAAATTTAGAGTTTTCTTTTGATATCAAACAGAAAGAGTATAAGTATAATATTATGGCCACTTCAAACAGATTGGATTTAAATTATGAACGCCCTTTTATAGTTTCCTTAGAAGACGAAGAAGAAGGTCTTGCAATTTAAGACTTCTAATAAAAAAAAAGTATAATTTAGGTGATGGAATAAATTATTAGAACTTTGAATTAAAGGAACAAAAAAAAAAGAAAGAGGATAGGACAGGTTTGTATGTTAAGTGGGAAGACATTTCAGGAAAAATCAAGAGTTTCTAACAAAATTAAATTTTTTTTAATAAATACCGACATTTTGAAAGCGTTGGTTTTAAATTTAAACACAATTTTTAAAAATGGGAATACGCCAAATGCCAGACTCCTTTAATTATAAAATCAATTATTAATTATTTTATTTAGTTTTCTAAAGATAAATGGAATTATAATGTTCTTCCATTAAAAACTGTGCGCCTCCGAACACGCCTAAACAGTGACAGTTTGTAAAAAAAAAGCGAAGGAAACAAACCTCAATTTGGAATCGGATCATTTAATTTGAACTGTCAGAAATTTAGAAGTCATATATTGATTTAAAAAATATTGCCAATTTGTGATTTAAGCTTTAGAAACATGTAAAGAGATAGAGAGATGCTAAAACTTTTTTTAAAATAAGAAAAATCATCATCAACAACAAACATAGGCGACCTAGTGACTTAACAACTCTCAACCATTACTGTGTGCGAGTAATGTTGTCAGAGGTGGAGGGGACCTACAGTTTATATGCCGAATCCGAACTGCTAATTTGAGAAAGCACTTTTCATGACAAGAATTACTCTTGGAAGATTTGTCAATTCCTCGCAAGAAGCAGAACCCGTGAAAACAGGCAGGGATCGAACCCAAGACCTCTTGCATGACAGTCCAACGCACTAACCATCACGCTACGGGTACTACTCCAAACAGTGACTGGTTGTGAAAATAACAAAAGCAAACAAACTTAAACCTACCTGTTGTTAAAGGAATTCCCAAATAAACACTCCACCATATTTGGGTTCAGGGTTCAGAAAAAATCACTCAACAATCGATCAAATATTTCCTTTAGTAAATATAGCCAAAATTTACAAGAAGAATGGCAAAAAGCTGTACGCCTTTTTCGTCGACTTCCGGGCAGCATTCCACTCTATTCCTAGGGAAGCTCTCTTCTACAAGTTTTACAATTATGGAATCTCTTCAAAAACAATAGCAGCCATCAGAGAAATGTATGCAAAAAACGTGGCACGAATGTGGGATGAAAAACAACTTTCCAATGAGTTTCAGACCTCAATGGGAGTTAAGCAAGGATGCGTTTTAAGTGCGCTACTGTTCAGTTTATACATAAACGATATAATAAATTCAATGAGAGGCAGTATAGTGCTTAGTGAAAAATCCATTCTTGATCTCATGTATGCTGACGAGTGACGATATATAGTCTTCTTGGCCGAATCTTTAGACGAAATGCACTGAATAGACTTCAGAGCGATTGCAAAGTCTGGAACCTATCATTTAACTTGACAAAGTCCAAAATAATGATATTTAGAAGCGGTGGAGGGAGGTACCCTCCAATGGGAAAATGGACTTTTCAAGAAGAAGTCGTAGACATAGTTAAGGAGCACAAGTATCTGGGCGTATTGATTACCTCGAACTTGAATCTCCATAGACACCTCCGAGCAAAAGTAGCGGAAGCTAAGTGTGCAATGTGTAACATATGGAGAAGCTATTATTTGAACAATGATGATCCAAATATTACCCGTGTTTTGTTGGAAAATCTATCAATAGTATAGTAGGATTTTACATGAAAAACAAAAACAATATCCGTAGTATGAATCTTACCGATAAAAGTTAAAGTAGAATCTTACTACGGATGGGTTTTTGACATTTATACGAGTCTCAAATGGATCTTATGTGATTTCGTTCTCAAATGTTGGTACGTTTGATTTACATTTGTATCTCGATGGCTGTGTTTGTTAAGTAGTTGTGCATTTGGAATCATGTGTTTTCCATAATGGGGAAACAAATCAATCTGTTACTGTTGATATTATTTAGTTTTGTTAATGAAAATGGACTAACTGGGCTTATTTTGCAAGAGATAACAATAGAAAAGATAATTAAGTTTTGCTATGTTTCCACCAAAGGTTTATCTCAGTTTGGATTTAATAAATCTTTTTTGATGTTTTTACCGTCAACTATCAAAAATCAGCTTACACGATTTCACCCCTGCTGGTCTGAATTTCGCTATTTTTTTGTGTTGAATTTTTTGATACATTATTCTGGCAAATATTCAATCGTATCAACTTTCAAATATAAAAACCGGACTACTGCGGATCGTTTTTTTGGCAATTTCTCACTGTACTATATATGGAATACCAAAAAAACACGGTTATTGCTAAATACAAAGTTTTTCGAGCAACCGCAACTGCAATTCTTTTTTACGGAGCACAAGTGTGGGGATACAAGTCGTTTGATGCAGTGGAAAAGCTCCTTAGTTTTTTCATTAAAAGCACCTTAAGGCTGCCGAGTACGACACCCAACTATATGCTACAACTAAAACAGGAACAGGCCCCGTTTTTGGGATACTTTCAAATTACACTCTATTTATGTGGCAAGAATTATGGAGATGGGAGAAAACAGGATTCCGAGACTTGTGCTAAGTCACATTATAAATTCCAGAGGAGTATGCGTAGGTGAGTGGTATAAAATGGCGAACGATTGCTCAACAACTTTTTTAATATCAACTGAAGATAGCCGTTCTTCGCTTAGTTAGAAATTTGATGATTTGTTGACGAAAATCGGAAACAGAATATTCGATTAGTTAACTGAGGAAACGGAATTATCATTATATAGAGCTTACTACAGTAAAGCTAACCATTTTTTGGAAAAAAAGACCTACTTCTTGGCCGATCACACCACACGCAAAATCAGTACAACCTTTAAAGTCAGAGGTGAACTCCTCAGCTTAGGGGCCAGTTATAGCTATCATTGAAATCGATCCGGAAAAATTTTTGAATCGATATTTGACGGTGTTTCCCCTTTGATTAGAAATAAAAATTATATACTCATCGATCGGAAATCACACAAAGAATTTTTTTTGAGGAAAAACAGTGTGATTGCGCATTTATTTTTCTCTAAAAATTTATTTTTCTATTTTTCGGACGGAAATTTATTTTCCTGAACAGCTGATACTTTTATGTTCAAAAGTGAAACGAATCGTTCCACTGATTTGTGTTCCAATTTCACACAATTCAAATTTTTCAATGACAGAAATTTGTAACGATAGCTATAAACGACCTGCCAAATAAATTCCAATGTTTGTTTTCAATGATGAAAACCAATGATAGCTATAACTGGCGCCTTAAACTTTATCTTTCACCGTCCAGATCTTCCTTTATGGTGTGATCTATGCAATCGAAAAGAACGTGAAGACGTGTTCCATTTTTTGGGACTTTGTCCAATTCTGAAAGAATTCCGCAAATATTACTTTGGAATTGATGTACTCAGTTTAGAGGAAACCATAAAATTGATGAATGGAGAACGAGGGTGGGAAGTCTTATACCAATATTGTTTGAGTGCTTTATGATACAAAACATGTACAAATAATATTTTTAATGCATACAAAATTATTTGCAAAATTGTTAAATTTAATTTTTGAAAACGTTATATTAGATTTTTCTTTAGTATTATTGTTATTAAAAATTAAAATGTAAATGTCAGTCTGGTAGACAGCCATCGGCGAAACCATTTAAAGACTTAAGATAAACTTACAAAGAAAATTGAGAACAGTATTAAAATTTTGAAGTCAATACAACTAAAAAACTAAACTAAACTAGACTTCACTATCCCATCCGCTGCTCTTATAAGCTTATTGCTGAATTTGACGAATCATGTCCTATTGATTATACTCAAGACACTAGAAGTTGGTGATCATCGACCCAAAGTCATTGGGGGTGGCATTGCTGGAATAATTTTCGAACAAGTACGGACCGATTACGCTTCTTGCCCAAATTCGCACGTCCACACGAAACACAAACTTTATTTGGATGCATTGGCACTTCGTGAACCTCGTGTGAGTTGTTGTCATTCCAAATCCGACAACTTTTCTTATTCAGTTACCCATTAATCCAAAAGTGGGCCAACCGACAATTTTTCGACCAAAATTCGGATCAACTTCCGACTGCTCCAAAATCCGATTATCGAAAACACGACGCTACGTATGGTCGTTTGGTTTCAGCACCTATGTAAGTCAATTGGACTTTGTATGGTTGCAGGCTCAAATCATGAAGCATGTTGGGATCTACGAGTTACGACAAGTTCTTTTGAACCACGTGGAATTGACTTTCTCGGATTCTGCTGCACACTTCTATTAACAGCTGAAATGTTTTCGGCAGAAATTGAGTTTCTTTGACGCACTGGTGTTGGCTCATTGTTCACTGAGTCGGCGGAAACGGGCATCATTGCCACTAGGGAACACCCATTTTGATAATAAAGTTTTATCATTTACACGTATTTTGACAGAAAGTATAAGAAACAATATGGCCGCCACGATCTGTCAAAATCAACCCATCCCTATTGCAAAATCCTTTAGTTAGTCTTTCTTTTAAGTCAATCATAAGTCACCTAAATAATTTTATAAGCAAAACTATCATTTTTAGGGTTCCGGGCTCTCAAAAATTAAACGTGTCTGAGTTGTTCGTTGTAGGTAAAGTTCACGAACAACTGAGACTTCCACTTTAGGGTTCCACAGAATTGTATTCAATTTAATAAAACGATTACAAATCAATACAAATAAGTCCGCAGTTAGTTATTAAAAAACTAAAAATTATCAAAAGATGTCAGTATATGTATTTCCCTTCCACCATCAACCTTCTTAAAAATTCAATTCACAACAACTTCAACTCAACTCAAAAAAAAATCTGGTTTCCTTTCGAAAAAATTTTAGAAATTCTTTTAACAATCTTTTTAGCATGCAAGTTGTATGTGGCTCTTGCTATTTAGAGACTCAAAGTCAGGTACGAGTACATCGTAGAGTATAGTTATAAGCTTGTTGTATAAACATTTCAATGCACCATCTTTGCAATGAAAAATCGATACATCATCAAAATGGACGGACGAATGGAAGACTGCTGCGGCGGCCGGCGATCAGATGCGGATGCGTTCAAGTTCGTATCGCATACCAAAACTGCATTTTAATTACCAGACAAATTGCTTTTATTAATTTACACCATGTTCCAGTAGATGTCACGATCGTGCTGATGTTAAGTTGTTTTTCCTTTATATACCTATGCATCAGATAGAGAGAGAGAGAGAGAGAGATAAATATTGACAAAGTTAGAAGTGGTACGTGCGCGAAACGTCAGGGAAATGCCACTCAAAGGAACGTCAACAATCCTTCCTCTTTATATTTATTGTATACTTATTGCTCGCGCGCCATCTTGGATGAATGACAACAAGCAACGAATGGTGCGGCACGCGGCAGCAACAACAAAACGACAAAGCGACAATGATTGCCACGATGACGACGACGACGACGACGATAAACGACGAAAACAACGCACGGTAATGGCTATGGCGATGTAGCGATAATGGTGATGGCGACCCACTGCGAATATTTGCAGCCATCACAGAAAATATGTCAACTTGGCAGCTTTGGCACGAGTGCAACAAGTGTACCGTTCTCGGTGTCGGTCTCGGTAAGCAGAAGCAGAGTGTTGCTCATTTTGGCGGCCACACACATCACTTAGCGAAACACCACCAAAATTGGCCACCAAACCGACCAACAATGGCCATCAGCAGTCCAGCAGAACAGAACATGGATGGAGGACAGAGTTATTTTTCATGGAATCGCTGTGCTGCCCTGGCTGGCTGGCTGCGCTGGATCCTTCTTCCGTGCTGCGTGGCGATCGATTGCCCCCCTAATAGTCAGTGGTGGAGTTAGACTTGGAGTTGGAGAGTTCCACATCAACATGAATTCCTCGGAGAATATCTAGAAATACCTTCTCTGTTTATCGGTGGATGAGGATGATGCCATGGCATTGGTGATGGTGATGGCGGTTGCCATTAGTAGAAATATTCAGCTTCATTCATCACGGTTTAGCTGTGATGGAAGATTCTTCTCAGAATCAATTGTTCAGTAATTCCAAATGGACGAAGTTGAAGTTGAAGTCGAAGTCGAAGTCGAAGTCGAAGTCGAAGTCGAAGTGGAAGATGCTGATACGATGCGGATGTGTGTATCGACCACACTCCGTTCGTTTGGTGGGTCTTTCGTCAGAGTAGGTAATGGTTTTGCAGAAGCAGAAGTTTCAGCCTCAATTGATCGATTCAATCGACCGGACCCGGAGGTGGGTCGAACAGCTTGAGGCTAGTAATTTTCTCACTTTGGATTCACGCCACGATTGTATACATATCTGATGCCGATGCTGATTCTTTAGGGGACTGGACTCCTGCGCATTTGTTGGCGAAGCGGAGCTTTTAAAACTAAACTATTACTCGTTTTTTCATTTGCTTTTGGCTGACTGGACGAAAGACGGAGAAGGAGGTGTCAGGTGCTGGCCATGTTCATCTTTCTTGGGCGCAGATCAGCAAAGGGACCAATTATACCATAAATCAAATGCATCTCCACAAAGGGATAATTTAACACGTCGTAAAGGCTTTGACCATCTCAAGACTCCTCTTATTCTCTTTCTCCAAATCTCCCTCCTCCGCCCTCTCTCTTTTGGTTTCACTGTTTGCGGTTCCTATGATACCTATATACTTCAATTGATGTAACCGAGTTCCAAAGGATACTGCAATCTGTGCAAATTTATTTTCCATTTATTTGTTCTGGATAGTTGGGGTTGCCGGGGCCTTTTTTCCAATTAAATTCGATTGCTTAGTTCTTGTAGAAGTTCAAGTTAGACAAGCAAGAGGTAGGTAGAGGTTTAAGTTGATGATGGTCTTCTGGTAATAAACTTTCTATCAGTTTTGTATCTGAATCTGAAGAAAAAGAGGAAGACTGAAGAGCATATTTGAAAAGGGGGGGGAGGCATGGCCACTGTGTGCAAAATGTGATAGAGCTCCTTTTTGTATATGGGCACTGAGGTGTGAAAAATCTAATAAACACTTTTGGTTGAGGTTAAACCGAGAGAAAGGTGCGATTTTCGGGTCAATTGAGTGCACACCAGACATAGCTATCTTCTTGTAAATGTACCTAACCAACCTACTCCAAGTCGTATAGGTATAGCTTATAGGTAGGTAGATGCTTTTATAGATTACGAGTAGTGCCTTTGGGGTTAAAACTTGAGAGTTTATGGAGCTGGAGGATGATGTTGATGATTTTGATGGTGGGTTGGGGTTTGTTTAGATTTAGAAGGTTGAAGTAAATGTTAGGTGATTTATTTTTGTGTACCTATCTTAAATAAATAGAACGTTGAACTTATATAGAAGACAAACCTGCCTGATGGTTCTGTGTTCATGAGGAGATACCTCTTTTATTGATTTAAATGCATAAACCTTTATATAGAAAGGTTATAGGGCGGCTGGCGGGAGTAAAGAGAAGTCTGATGATGGTGAGAAGAATGTATATAGTAATTTTTATGAGAAGTAATAAAGAAGCGTTTGATTATAGAAAGGTTCGAAAATGTAAAACCTATAAAAAATCAAATCAAACCAAACCGATGAAGCAATTAACTGAGATTTTTATTGCTTTATAAGAAATAGTGTTTAACAGAAAAAGTGGTTAAGAAGCTATATATTCTAGATTTTAAAGAAAATTGTAAACTTTTTTTTGAATTACTTAATTGAATTTAATGAACGAAAAAAGGAATTTAATTTTTCTACGTAATTGAGTTTAACAAAAAGCTTTGGTTAAATTTGTAAGGTTATCAAAAAATCTACTTTCTTCTACGTTATGTGCCAAAACAGTTTAATATTCGCTCTAAAACTGAAGAAGACTATAAAGAACTCCTAAATTTGTAAGAACATAAGTTTCTGCAAATTTTGTTCTTCTGGTTCGCCATCTGATTCTAAAGAAATACCAGACCTTATAGCCTTTATCGTAGTTAAAACTGTTAAAAGTGTGGATTTATGAATAATTGAAAGTTTTATAAACCTAAAATTTCCTATGCAAACAATTTAACACTTGAACATGCTGCTGAAGAAACTACTAAATCAAACGTAAAGACGCAGAAATAAATTATCCTGTCAAAATAAAGGAGCTGATTTTGGAAAAAGGAAGAGCTCGAAGGAAATGACAAGCTACGAGATCTAAAGATCATAAGGCAGTTTTCAACCGTCATCATAACAATAACAAACTTAAAAACAAAAGAAGATTCTTTAAAATTCTGATGACGGATGTTTTCACCAAAAAGTCTTGTTGAAAGCCTTCCAAAAGCACCCCAGGTTTAAGATCGCAAAAGGATTTATATATATTTCGCGATATTTTTGTAAGCCATTCCCAGAAAATACAGCTACAGATTTATTGCAATTTTTTAATAGGAACGGAAAATGTGAAATTCGTTTTGCTAAGTTGAAAGAAGTGTCAAGCGTGTGGCGAAATAAGTTATCTAATACAAAATCACTAGAATACGATCTCATAACTGCTAAATTTTGTTTAGAAATTCCTTTTTTCCACATCATTGGAAAACTGCAGAAGTCATTGTTATACCTAAAGAAGGTTAGCCATCCTATCAACAAAAGTAATATTTTACAGACCAATATCTCTTATAATAATCATGGAAACAGTTTTCTTAAAACTGCTACTAAAAGTTCTTATACAAATAATAAAAGAAAAAAGACTTATTTCGAATTTGATAGAAAAGGCACTTGATGGAAAACGAGTATGCTCGGTTATATTCTTAGATGTTGCCCAAGTCTTTGATAAGGTATATGGCACTTAGGACTTGAGCGCAAGTGTCAATCACAGCTAGAACCTCGAAATACTGAAATCCTATGCTATGAACTGACTCTTTAGAGTGCGTTACGACCAAAATTACTCTAAAATAAAGATATTTGAAGACGATGTTCCACAAGGAAGTGTCCTAGGACCAATACTGTTAATTTTGTATACAAACAAAATAATAGTGGACATCGGCGCTATCATTTCCATCTTTGCTAATGGTACTGCACAAAAATTGCAAAATGCATTCGATAAGGTAAGTGAAGTACTCCATTAGTGCCAAATGCCTTGGAATACTTTGAATGCAAAGCTTAGATGGAAAGACCACATAAATAAGAAAAGAAAAAAGCCTAACTATAGAAGAAAGTGCTGGTTATGAAAAAACGGACTGTTGTATTTTTATGAAAAATTGAATAAATGTCGAAAACAATATTTTTCTGTGAGATAAAATAAGTTTGAAGCCAATATTTTTAATTTTTAAAAAGATATGTTTTTTTTAAGTTTTTATTTTTTATAAAAAAAAAAAACTGAACTCGATTTTTCTCAAAATATTACCAGAAATTTCTTCGTTGCACAAAATTATTTAGAAGATAAAATCATTTTTTTTTGTAAAATATTCGAGGTTAATGTACTAGTTTGGTATCACTTTTTAATAAAATTTAAAATTTAATTCAAGTCTCTAGCCTTATTGGTTCGTGAGATATTTTGGGTTTACCAAAATGTTCACCTTTTTTTAAATTGCTATAGTAAAAAACCACATATTCAATTTTTTTGAGAGTCCTTTCTGCATTATTGTCTGTAAAAAAATTTGTTTGAAGTCGATATCTCTAATGGTTCTTGAGCTATGGACGACGGAAAAAAACTTCGCGAACGTACGTACACACGCATGCACTTTCTAAAAATCTTTTATTTCGACTCTAGAGACTTTGAAACGTCTAGAAATGTCAAAATGTCTACAATAACTTCCAATGGGAAGTTAAAAACTTCGACCTACATATCCATATGGTATGCAACTATCGAGGTGTAAAAGAATACAATTATTGCTTAACCCAATCAAAAATTCCATAGAAAAGTCTTTCGATGCATAGTTGTCTAAATCTTGGCTTGTTACAAAAGTGGTTAGGAAACACGCATTATCACCCACTGTAAAGTCATAAACATTTCGAAATGAAGGCCGTCTTAAATGTACTAGACAATGTTCGGATCATAAAAAGAAACAAGCTTCATGAGTTGATAGCTCTTAAAGCTTTCGAAAATTATAACAACTCCAAACTACTCATCAAGTGAATTATATCGATTATGTCAATCTTTCGTAGAGTATCTTTTGAAAATATAAAAAAGATTATTTTTTCTGTAATATTCTGGTGTTGCAATTTAGACCATCTGCTAAAGTGATTTCTTGTCAAAAATCTAATAGAACTTAGTTATAACAATCGACTTTAAGTGGCAACTGATTTCAATAAACCCAATGATTTGTAACAATTATATATAAATTTGCATAGGAAAATTTATAAATATAAATTTTAAATATACCACCCAGTACCAATATCAGCGCACCTCATTCAAAACAATAAAACTTAAATTCAAAACACTTCTTCCATGTAACTGTGTGTTTGAAGCTAAAGTACAAAAGTAAAGAAAGACAAATATTTCAAACAATAGAAAATAATTTTCAACCCTCAATCTCAAACTCAAATAACCCAAAACAATCGCCATAACATTTGAACAAATCATTGCACTTTCTGATCTCAGTGTTAATGTACTTGAACATGGTACGTACTCAAAATCAACCACTTGAAACGATATAATGATAACCTCTATTGAAATTGTTCTTGAGGGTTTCAAAATACAAAATAGGTTTTTAAGTATAGTAAGATGAAATAAACATTACATTAGGTGTAATTGTATTCAAATTCAAAATAGCAATGACAATTATATTGTAGTTGAATTTCGGGTGTTTATTTGATTCGGTTTGTAAAATATTTTACGGGTATTCAAAATAATATGTTCCTAGATGTGAAAATGTTATTTACAAAATATTGGAAATGTTGGAAAAATGCTTCGAAATCAGTTTTAATTTACTTGGTGCATGTTTAGAAACACACAGTATTGCGTTGTAAATATTTTTGATTAAAAAATAAAATTTTATTGTTTTTTTACATTTAAAATATTATGTTTCCAACAAAAAATATTCCTAGATTTGGAAACCTATTTTTTGAGAAATCAAAGATATTTTAAAATTTGTGTTCTGAGCTAAATATGTAAATGGTTTTTCAATTGGGACGTGTTGGTTTTGACAGCTCTTGGCAGCCATATTGTTTCTTTTACTTTCTGTCAAAATATCTTCTTTTGGTCAGTCACTTAACACAAGTTACAGCGTCAAGCAATACGTGTAAATGTTAAAACTTTATTATTTAAATGAGTGTTCCCTAGTAGCAATGATGCACGCGTTACGCCCTTTTTATGGGATGAATTATCGTCCTTCAAAGTTCACCGGCTCAGTGAACAATCGGCTAACACCCGAACGTGAAGGAAACGCAAGATCGCCCAAAAAAATCACCGCTGTGAAATTATGCAGCAGAATCCGGGGGAGCCAATTCCGCCTCGCTCCCAAGAACTTGGCCTGTAACAGACCACAACATGGTGTTTTTTTTATAAATCAAAAAAAAAACTAAAAAAAAATATTTGTCACCTTGAAAATTCAACAAACAAAAATGAATTTATCTCCAAAATAATTGTGCGCAACGAAGAATAACGTTTTCAGTATGTGGTAAAATTTTGAGAAAAAGTTGGTAAAATTTTGTTTTCGACTCAAAATTTGTACAAAAAATTGAAAACTTAAAAAAAATTAATAAAAAATGCTAAAAATTGATTTTCGACTCAAATATCTTTTCAAAAATTTGAGATTATGGCTTCCAACTAATTTTATCTTGTAAAAAATATTGTTGTCAACATTCAGTAAAATTTTGAGAAAAATCGAATTGACATTTTTTTACAAAAAACTAAAAACCTAAACAAAATTAATAAAAGTTGGTAAAAATTGATTTTCGAATTAAATATCTTTTTAAAACGACGAGATATTGGATTCAAACTAATTTTATCTTATAAGAAATATTGTTTTCAACATTCCATCAAATTTTGAGAAAAATCAAGTTGACAGTTGGTTTACAAAAAATAAAAACCTAAAAAAAATAACAAAATTTGGTAAAAATATACTTTCGACTGAAATAACTTTTCAAAAATTGAAAATATTGGCTTCAAACTTCTTTTATCTCACAGAAAATATTGTTTTCGATATTCAGTAATTTTTTCATAAGAATCCAACGGTCCGCTTTTTCATAACAAAAATAAAATCTACAAAAAATAGTACGCAAATTTGGTAAAAATTGATGTTCGGTTCTCGATATCTCTCAAATGTATGTCATTTATCCAATTTGTATTTGTTTATATTAGAAATAAAACATTTAAGAAAAGCTACTAAAATTGGTTTTCGACTAAAAATCTCGTTATAACAAAAATAAATTTTTAAAATAAAACTATTTTATTATATGCAAAATATTGTTGGTAGTTTTGAAATTTTTAAGAATAATTCAAATGACAACTTTTTTAACACAACACGAAAACCTACAAACTTTTAAGCAAGACAAATCGACATACGGGATTGGAAGTTATCAGTGTGAGTCACAACCCAGCATCTGTTTCAATTTTAAAATCAACCCGCCCTTAACAAAAAACCTTTTAAATAACTTGAAGACTTTTTTTTTTAAAGAGCAAGTTTAAGCTTTTTGTTTGCCTTTATAATGCCCGAGACCCTATTTGAACATAAGAAAAAACGAAAGGGGGAAAAAAGACGTGTCGTTGTACATTGTTTTTGAAGTAAGCATGGTAAGATATTCCACATTCACGTTGTACGGCTATGGAACGAATCGCTGTACTTTACATTGTTTATGAATATGCTACGAATACAGGTATTTCCTATTTGTATGAGTTATTTTCTTCATCAGTTTCTTTTTTTTTAATTTTTTGATTTAGTCGAAATCAAGATCTCCAGCTTCAATTTCTCTTCGAATCCATACAAGAGCTATGTGATTTGCTACAAAATCTTTAAAAATTGTTGAACTTCATTGCTTTGACCTCTAAAATACGTTTATGCCTTAAATTTACTGTATTAAACTTTTCAGTAGCCTCGAGATTGATATCAATACCAGGTAATTTTCAAAAATAATCGTCTTACATCTAAGTAGCACAATATTCTCTTGTCGAAAAGTAACACAAATAATAAAATAATTATTTGTTAGCATAATTTTAATGATGTGCTAAATGTTCACAAGCGTGTGCCCCATTATTGTAATGGAATATCTCCTGCTCTTCACGATGAGTCTATACATAATCTAACCAACTTTACGAATACATATAATCTACGTATATTGACGGTACGAAGAATTTTTCTTTGCTTGGCGGGCGAAGCGGTATGCCCTATACGATGTACATACATAGATATAATAACGACCGCATATTTTTTACATATTTGTTCTTCGTCAATCCGACTAATGGTGTATAATATTATTTGCATACCCCATCAACCATATCATCATCATCCCCTAATGCCATACACGAACAACAACAATGAATAGCACAATTTAATTCCGATTGTATTCAAATATTGTATAATATTCCTCAAGACTTTTCTATATTTCAATCCAAGAAGTACTACGTACCTAGGTATGTATGTAATTTTTTATTTTTTTTTTGAAAATGTGGGTGATTTTTCGCAAGTATTTCGCAATGCCGATCCTGCTTGGATTCCGAATTGAATCCTTAAGGAATTGCTTATGCTATAGGTACCGCTAAAGCTATGGCTGATTTGTATCCATGCGAAGCTATTATTGCGTTGCGTGCATTACGTTGTCATAAGTTATCGATGATAGACTTACTTGTGAGCATAAGCATGTAGGTAAGGTATCGTGCCTCTGGGTCTTGCATCAAGCGAAAGATGGCTTAGATGGAGTTGGAAGTTGGACGGGGTACGTAGTGGATTTTTTCTTTTGTTTTTTTTTTCGCTCTGGAAGAAGGACAACCCTCACGAAAAGTTAAGGAGTGAAATTATTGAAAATTGCAATTGCGGTAGTGACGGAAGTTACAGTCGTTCATGTGGCAGGTATAATTTCGCAAATGGTATGTTAAAAAGTCGCGGAAACACAATGCACAATAAGTGTAGCAGAAAGGGAGTAGTTGGAAAGGGGGGTTTGGATGATTTTGTGAGTCCTTAAGTCCTTTTCTTATATATTTATACGAATGAATGTATGAAGTGAAAGAAGTTTTGAACAGAGTGAGGAAAGTTTAATACTTTTGTTAGCGATTATAATGTTTTTTTTTTTTAATGTTCGTATTTTCGTAATTTTCGTTTTTGAATGTTTATTGTTTGCTTATTCATTTTTGTTTGTTTTTTATTCGAAAAAAAAAAAAAATTATACGAGTTAGTAATATCTTTAGGTAAATTACTCAATTGGTTTGGAAATCTATTTGAGTAATGAAATATATAGGTAAGGGATTAAAGTGATTAAGGGTGTGTTTGCTGATAATGATTATACCAGGTGGGTTAAATACACATATTTGCTACAAAACTTAAAAAATATTTGTATTTTTGGGTACAAATTTTGTTTAACATACAAATCTCGTTTTAAAAATCTTTAGAAAACAAAAATTTAAATACCATCTTTTAAAAGTCTGATTTTTAAAAATTGCGTTTTCTTTAACAACACACATTTAATGAGAATTTCAAAAATAAAAGCTCACTATTTACACAGCTGTAACTTTGTAAGCTGTCATCTTTTGACGTAACACAACGAAAAATACGATACACGCTTCAAAACCGCACTGAAATGGTTGAAATTCAATACAACAATTCTGAGAATTTCGCTGACAAAAGTACGTTTGCGTCGTTCGTAATATTGAACCTGGAGCACAAAACACATTTCACTTTGCAACTTTGCAAAAAATTAATATAATGCAAAGTAAAGGTGGAAAGTCACAAAATTTGCAAAGTGAAATGATTTTTCAATTTTTCAGACTTTATTTAAATTGTATAATGGAAAAGTGTCTCACCAATTTAATGTCGCAGAGTAAATTTTATATTGTGTTTATTAATATCAAATATGCTAAGTACTTTGTTTAGGCTATGATAAATATTGTGCCCAGCAAATGGTGTTAGAGAGAAATTTATCAATGATAATATTCGACACTCAATGAACTACTCTGCCGACGGTTGCCTTGCTATTTCTGTGAAACACCGTGATCTTACATAGGTCCATTCCCAGCTCAATATAGTGTACAAATAAATTGTTGCAAGGGACTTAAAGACATATTCCTTGGGCTATTGAATTGTAGTTTATTTAAAAATTTTAGACTTAATTTTTGCCAACTTTTCAAAACAAACTCTTACTTGCAAATGAAAACTTCTCTTTGCATAATATTATTTGCAAAGTTTATTGTTTAAATAAAATAAATTTGGTAGCGCAATAGTCCGTTGAGAACTTGGGCCTAGTGACTTGCAACTCTCAACCATTCCTGTGTGCAAGTAATGTTGTCAGGAATGAAGGGGGCCTACAGTTTCAAACCGAATCCGAACGGCTAATTTGAGAAAGCACTTTTCATGACAAGAATTACTCTTGGAGAATTTGTCAATTCCTCGCAAGAGGCAGTTACCGTGAAAAAGAGATGGCACAGGCAGGGATCGAACCCAAGACCTCTCGCATGACAGTCCAACGCACTAACTATTACGCCACGGGTACAACAAAAGTTGCAAAATAGTTAAAAAGTTATTGGTAAATAGGGCCCTGGTTTTAAAAATTTGAGTTGTTGGGATAGGTAAGTTATGTGAAGATTAAGAACAACGAAGAATATTGATGCAGTAGCTCGTACTTTTGACGAAACCCATGATTGGTGATTCTTCGTCTATTTTTGAAAGAAGGCATTCCACAGACGACATGACAGCGTTTTCTGTATAAAAACTTAAGTCTTAAAGGTTTAGTAAACACTTAAACTGGTCGTTTGCCAGCAACGTCTTATGTCTTCACTGATTCGGATTTTGATCAAAAAATCATATTCTCATTTCGGACTCGGAAAATCCAAGAATCATTGTTCAAAAGCATCTTCGCTCTCAACGTGTCACAGATGTTTGGTGTGGTTTTGAGTCGGTATGATTGGACCTTACACTTATTCGAAAATGAGGGTGGTGCAACCGTAACAGGTTTATGAGACATGCTAACAAGCTATGCCTGATGATTTGTAATAACTGAAATAACAAAATATTGATTTTGTTTTAAAAAAACTAGTTAATTTTTATAGAAGAAGCGGAATAATAACTGGGTTTTTAAAAAGCTCAATTAAGACATCGAAATTAAAAAAAAAAAACGATCTAATAAAACGTGGTATACAGGAACCATCCTTTTGAAAATGTCTAGCTTTTGCGTTGAAAAACTTCATGAAACTCTAATACCGGTTTAAGTCCGAACGGAGTTATTTACACTCAAGCTCAAATAATCCATAATTAGGTCATGTAATGTTCTCCTTAGAATTTCGAAGAATAATGGTATTTGTTTGTAAAGAGTGTACAAAACTTCGCTGATATTTTTCAAAAACACTTTGTTTATTTCAGTTAAAAGACAAAAAGAGCCTAATGAATAACACCTGAATAATCTGGCTCAAAATTTGTTTTCTTTTTACTTCAAAAGCAAATTGGCAAAACTATGACTAAACTCTAAAGAATGTGACTCTGTTCTGGAATTTGACAATAACAACTTTTAAAGTTGAATTTCATATTAAGTTTTTGTTTAAATAGCAGAAAGCAGACATAACGCTAATGTACATAATTATGTAGGTTAAATATTATCAAAACAAATATTTGACTATTTCATTAAATAAAAATTAGCGTTCACTAACAGTGAGTAACATTTTAATTGATACAATAAAGTAAACAAAATGTTTACATTTTGGAGCTAAATTTTTGTTTGATGCGGTTTGAAGTTTTTTAATATTTTATTTGTTTGGTAAAAAAGGCTGTTAAATACGGTGTTGGAACAAAGATGATGTTTATGTTGATAGTTACCTAACTAAAGGTGAGTTTTTGGTACAAAAGAAATTTATTTTTAGGACACATAGGTACTTCTTTCTTAAGTTTTCAGTAAATCCTGTAGGTTCTCTTCGTGCTTTTTTAATAGTTTTTAATGTCCAATCAAATTGTCAAAAATTTCGTTCTAATAAATATGTTTCTACTCACTGTTTATTTACTCCCTTGTTATAATTTGTTAAACAATAGCCCACCTTTTGTACAAATATATTGGAATAAATGTTTTCTAAAAATACACCAAGAAATATTTGTATGACGAATCATCAAAAGACGTGAATAATTGTGACTCACAAGTCGACAAAAATAGCCTAGGTATATCCAGAACAAAGGTTCAAACTTCCAATCCAAAACAACCACCCGTTGACTATGACTGAAAGGTTTCACTTCTGACAGCTTGCAACCACACCACACCGCACCGCTCCGCACCGTACCGCTCCGAAATCGCTGCCACTCCAAATGTTTGTATAAACACACAAAGCATTGTTGCGGAGCGGCGGCGCACGAAACAAAACAATATACTTCGCTAAACAACAAAAACATATTAAATTCATTAAACAAATAAAAAACAAAAATAAATAAAAGAATATAAAAACGTGCCCCGCGCACCAGAAACAGAGAGATACCTTTAAACAAAGCGCAAAACCCATTTAGCTGAGCACAAAGAACCTATTTATCTGGATCGAGCCATAGAGGAGGGAGAAAGGGAAAAGGACGAAAGGGAGGACGTGTTTTAGCAATTCATTGGTTTTTTTAGTTAGTTTAGATGGCAGCGCGTTCTTTTTATCCAAACGCTAGAGCAAACCACCGCGCCGACCACCACTTTCAAAAATCGAGTTCGAATTCGTGCTTCTAAATCTATAATGTCAGCATGAATCAGCGCTCAAATCAGTCCGCTGCTGATGATGATGGGAATCCGAATCATTATCATCATCATCTGTCAGCAGCGCCAGCCGCCACTGCACTGTCGCGTCAATGCGCCCTGACGGGTGAACAAACATACAAACATACATATTGTGTTGTTGTCAAAGTGAAGGCTGGGCGATTCAATATGGCACGCGTTCGGAGTTTGTTTCAGGTGCAGCGAGATTAGTTGCTGCGCGTGCTTTATTGCAATGGATCTTTGACGTCTTTCCCGGCTCCAGATGTCTGACTTGGATCGTGTTAATGATTTTTTTTTCTTCACCAGAGCGCCTGAGCGAACTGGCGCTGCTGCATAGAGGACACTCAACGTCGAATTTCTTTGGAATCACTATTGGAAGTTACACCCAGACGCTTTCATGTCAGACAACTCCCTGGACATAGCGCGATACCAAATCGAGGAACATGAGCAGCACATTTCATATTGTCTGAGGTACAGCTGCGCAGCGCGGTGAATTTTTGTCTTCCTGGATACGTGAACACTATGAATGCTGAACGCTGAACGTTGAGCGCTGAATATATATGTACATAGGTGCCCCTCTGCATACTAAGGAAGGGCTTTAGCTTGAAAAATGGATCATGCTCTGTTGTGGAATTGTATTGTTGGCGCCAATGATCCACTCCCAGAACAACTTAAGTACATACCTAACTATCTAAACCAAGCAATAAGGCACACATCTAGCAAAAGGGGATAGCGGAAGGTGAAGTGTGAATGCAGTGCTGCATCTTAAATTCTAAGGGTGCATTCATTTACTTAGTGAAGTAAGTAAGTACGAGTAGAGTATGAAGGTACATCGGACAAGAAAAATACATATAATTTTAAAGTCTGGTTGTTTTGTTCTTCAAGAGTATAGATGTTCAAAGTCTTCAAAGTCAGTTAATTAATACAAGCACAAAACAACAACGCAGCAGTGGCGCCATATTAGCTGTACATTGTGCTACTAAATGACTTAATCAAGTGATGAAGCGTCATCCATACAGAAAACGACGTTAAGTTGATGTAGAATACGTATTGGTGTGATAGAATATACTGGCGTAGTAATTAAAATTCACTTCAGCTGTTAAGTATATGTACAGCAAGAAGCCATGTAATGTGATTAGAGATCAATATTTCATCCAACTTGTCAATAAGCTAAAGTTGTAGATAATCGTCGATATCTAAGTAAAAAATCGATTCTATTGGAACAACTTGCGGTGTAGGGTTTGATTAAACAAACTTTTGAACCGTTTACCTTTTCCAGAAAGTGGCGAGACGAGAGAGTGACAAATTTAAGGAAATGTCGCTTTCCAACTTAATTCATTTTACAACCAATTTATTTACGAATATATTTTATAAAAGGGTTAAGGCTTAAGATTAGTTTGATGGACATCAAAAAGCAACTACCCCAGAGCCTGTTAAAAAAAATTCAGTAATTTTGTTACGGTCCAGGCCATTGTGATACCACAAGAATTTTAAAGCCTTCTTCTGAGTTTTCCTTAGACGTAGCGATTGGTATGCCAGCATTAGCCAAACGTGATAGAATGGGTAGTACTGTACCATTGTTGGCAAGTTCATCTGCTTTACAATTTCCTGGAATGTCTCCATGGCCCGTTATCCAGCAAAGGTAAATGTTAAACTGTTGTGCCATCTCCATTAAAGATGATCGATAGTTTTGGACCGTTAAAGAACTTGTAGGGAAAGAGTCCAAAGATTTAATAGCAGCCTGATTGCCTGAGAAAATCCGGATATCAGAATTTGATAACACGTTTTCTTTAAGCAAGACAAGGCAAGACAAGGAGTGGCCAATGCAATGAACAGCAGAGCTTGCATCTATTTGTTGGCTGGGTATTCCCAATGTTGTCAGATGAAGTAGGTTGTGCAGTGTAGCAAATGACCTCGTACTATACTTTCTGCTTATACAAAGGCAAGTCGGGCGTTGGACTTTTCTTATATTTTCTAGGCAAAAGTTGCTATAAAATCGATTGACTCGTATTCTTCGCCGCACTTGCTTTTTGGCGATGTCCTTGAGCTTCCTTGAGCTCATCCCTTATATCGAATATTCCTTCTCGACTGTGATTCTTTACGTACTGCTCAATCTCCCGACTCTCCTACCTTCTTCAGTAAGACTAGAGTCCACTGCATTGTTCTTGAACGGCTTCTGGTTGCTCTTCACTCCAAATGCGGCAATTTTGCTTATTTACGTAGCCATTCAACCAGAAATGAGCCTCATCGCTGAACAAAATTTGTCGCGAAACACATTTCGAACCGAATACTGATTTTGGTAATAAAATTCAATGATTTGCAAGCGTTGCTCGTTAGTAAGTCTATTCATGATGAAATGTCAAAGCATACTGAGCATCTTTCTCTTTGACACCATGTCTGAAATCCCGCGTGATCTGTCAAATACTAATGCATGAAAATCCTAACCTCAAAAAAATCACCCATTACATAGTTCTACGTTGGAGATACGATTTGGCCAGAAACCCGAAAAATCTAGTAATCGTTGCTGTTATTTTTCAGGTGCTGCATTGGTGTAAGCGGAACAGTTGTTGCAGCTTTGTCTTCAAGTTGAGAGAGTTATTCCTCAAAACAGTTTTTGACTTCCCGAACCTGGTATGGATATCTTGCTTGGTTCCGTCTTCAGTAGAGAATGACTGAGAGCTACAGGCACTGAACATTATTGTTTTTCAGTATTGATTTTGAGCCCCATTAATTTTGCTGCTATTGTCATTTAATGGAAATCTAGGATCCAAAATGTTTTTTGGTAATTCAGAGTCCATATTATTCCTCCGTTTTCTGTCAAGGCTGTTGATGCAGCAATGCCCTGACTGATTCGTCTTTGGTTCTCAAAATCTTCTAAAAACATATCTTCTTGTATGATATTAAGACTCGTAATTATACCTTTATAATAACAATAAGTTTATCGAAGATAACCCTTCTCCGCAAAGCAATCAAGACAAACGAATATGGCAACCGTTAAATAGGAAACTCGCGAGGATAGTTGCTAGAGCGAATTTTATCATGAATTAATGTTTTTGAAATCTAAATCTGTCTCAGGTGATTATGCAAAATGTTTTAAATCAATGACATCCAATTTGACAGATGTAGCTTGATGAACAAAATGGTCGCTATTAACTGTCAAAATTCTGAAGTCTACATTGGAAGTCATATTTCTTGTATTTGTCATGAAATTCAAACATACGTTACGTTCGGAATTGGAATTTTCTAAACCTGGATTAAAATTTTGCTACACCTCAAGGCAATATTTCATATAATTTCCTTTTTGTTATTTGTCTATACTTTTTCATATAGGTACTATGACAGACTAAATTCCAGTAAAACATCAAAACCTCATAAATCTCCCTGCTGTCGCCCAAGCGTACGTCATAATTATAGCAAACGGCCGCCAGCCGCCAACCTACGACTAAAGACTATGAAGACCGAAGACGACGACGACGACGACGATGAAGATTACGATGACGACCGGCGCGCGCAAGCGGTGGCTGTAGCTGTGGCGGTGGCGGTTGCGTACACTATACTTTCGTATGTTAGCCGCCATGCTATTATATTATGCTTGATGTCCAACAAGGGATTTTTGATTTATGAGCCTCGTCAACGCATCTCGTATAACATCCATTTGGATGAATATCCATTTCCATCTTTATGCTTTTGCGATGATGATGGAGGAGCGACCATAATACTCTCGCCTCGCCTTCGCCTCTGAATCTGATTTGAAGTCAAACTAAAACCTCTTTAGGATTCAATAATTCAACTTTGCAACTTCAACCATAGAACTAACCCGCACCTGCATGAAGAGTCTCTATAGTATATAAAAATGCTCCAAAGCTAAGTTGGTGTGGTGGATGTGTGTCGCCATCGACATTGCCATCACCATCACCATCACCATCGCCATCTGTTTGCGAATTCCGAACAGCGCTCCAGTGCTTTGTGAAACGCTAATGAATTTTCCATAACGCGGAATGTCATCCGGACAACATGCCCACAGCGAGAAATTTATATCAAAACCCCCAGACCATTTGTATCTATTTGTCAAGATGCCTTCCATTGATTTAATTAACGTTAAAAGGAAACAACGCGCCGACCATTATGGGCTCAAGATTCGAGTCTTCTGTTTATGTTATAAAGATGATGATGAAGAAGATGAAGGCCAGAGCATCATAACGATGGTGATGTTGATGTTGGATGCTGATGCTAGAACGAAATGAAGAATACTCGTAAAGTGGTGACCATCATCAGATGAACCTGATGAGAAGTGGTGCGGCTGCAGTGGCCGGCTTGGCGGTTTTCCTGCATCCATTTGTGGTTTGAAGTCCAACTTCTGTTTTTGTTTTGTTAGTTCTCGACGTACTACTGGGGCTAATCCCAACTCGCACAGTGGCACCGCAAATTCTGGGAAATCGAATCTCTCAAATCATCTAGTGGATTCGCCTCTTAGACCATAATCGTCACTAAATCGCCCGCAATAGTTTGTTTTGTATTTGTTTTTTTCTTCTAAGGTTTTCGAAATCCAGAAAATGTTTGCCATGAAAAGATGATGATAGTTATGGCAGTATCGGTATCTCTATAGGTAAAGTGTAGTGTTTGACGTCTGTTTTTACTTTAAAACAGACTTCCATATTGCGAATGTTCGTCTGGATGGAATATAATGTTGTGTCTTCCCAGAAATGAGTGATATACACGGTCAAGATATTAAGAACTGACATTTCCCAATTTGGAGCCTCATCTCACAAGGTAATGAATGGCAGAAGTTAGTTGTTATTTTGCGGCAATAATAAGTTTCTATATGTATCCATATGTATCTATATTTATATCTGTGTCACAGCAGCAGCCGTCTTGAGTATCTGGCGATTCGTCTGTTTCGGTTGGCATTTAGCTATGACAGCCAGATGGCAGGCATGACCATATAAGTCGAGGGCTTGATTAGCACACTCGGTGTGTGTGCTGTGCTCTATTGCATGTGGGTTCAGATTACTTGAATACAGATCGTGCCAAAACATCAGGTTCTTCTATAGACTTACGAGTAGGTATAGCTTGTTTGTATATAGCTTGCTAATAGCTTTATAGTCTTTAGCTAGCAAGTGACAATACAAAACCATTACATTTATGGAGGGAGGGTATTGATTTTGAAGCATAAACAAAAAAAAGTGGCGTAGCGATTTGTGTTTTTCTTGTTCCAAAGTTCTAGACGACAAACAATTTTGAAACAAACTTATTCAGGTTCTTACGACAAAGGGTTGGGTTGAAACTTCGAAAATCCTAGAAAAAAAAAAAACAAAAAACCTAGAACTAAGGAAACGAAAAATCCAAGAAAATTACAATTTAAGCCAAAAATACCGAACATAACGTGAACCCAAAACCTCAATTTATGTCACACACAAAACTTGTGAGGAACACATAACTAATCGAAATCTTCGAAAACAAATTGATTTTAATCTTTTGGGATGATTTGAATTGCAGGCTAGCCGGGTTTTTGAACTTTCTAAAAGCTGATCTTTTAACTATTATCTTTTTGGCAACACTGGTTTAAACAGCTGACCCAAGTTTCGTGTTTTGTTTCACTGTCAAACATCTTCAGTTTGGTCTATAATTTAACCATGAATCGTTTTACAAGCGTTAAGAACGCTTGCAAATTATTGAATTTTGTTAAAAAAAAGGCGTGCTCTGTTAAGAAAGTTCATCGCGCGCTTCTTCTTCTTTATGGTCAGTTCAATCGACCCACTGAAGTGGCTATTCGGGCTATTGTGACTAAATTTCGCAACAAATTTACATTGTTGGACATTAAACCAGCAACACGCTTACGTAGAGTGCGAAGTGAAGAAAATATTGCAGCTGTATCGGCCAGTGTTAATGATGACCATCAATTATCGATTCGTCGCCGTTCGCAGCAATTGGGCCTCTGTTACTCAACAATGTGGAAAATTTTGCGGAAGGATTTAGGTGTGATGCCTTTCAAAATACAGCTGGTGCAAGAATTGAAGCCGAACGACCTACTGCAACGTAAAATTTTTGGTGAATGGGCTCTTGGAAAGTTGGCCGAAGATCCACTTTTTTTACCGAAAAATTGTGTTCAGCGAATTGTCGATTTTGGAGTGAATATCAGCCAGAAGCATTGCAAAAGCTACAATGCATCCAGAAGAAGACATAGTTTGGTGCGGTTTATGGACTGGTGGCATCATTGGTCCGTACTTTTTCAAAGATGATATGCGAATCGTAATGAGATGATATCCAACTTTTTTTTGCCCAAAATGCAAGAGCTTAACTTGCATGACATGTGGTTTCAACAAGACGGTGCCACATGGCACACAGCACGCGCAACAATGGACTTATTGAGAGGCGAGTTCGGTGAACATTTTTTTTTCACGTTCGGGACCGGTCAATTGGCCGCCTAGATCATGTGATTTAACGCGTTTAGACTATTTTATGTGGGGCTATATGTTAAAGCCCATGTCTATAAAGCACAAGCCCGCTTCAGACAGCATTGAAGCATTTATTCGTGAGATACCGGCTGAAATGTTGGAAAGATTATGCCAAAATTGGACTAAGCGGATGGACCATTTGAGGCGCTGTCAAGGTCAACATTTGCATGAAATAATCTTCAAACATTAAATTTTATGGACCGTACTATTGATTCAAATAAAGATTTCATGCATTTTTCTGAATTTTATGTGTTTTTTTGAAAAACTTTCCTATAGCTTTTAAAAAATGACCCTTTATAACTCAAACAATTTCAGCAATTTTGAGTTCCTCAAATTTTGGAACTTTGTTCTCCTTGTTTGAATTCAATTTATCAATTTTAAAATCACTTTTCGAAATTATTTAATTATCGGTTATTAAGTAAGGTTCTCAAATTCAGTTAAAGGTCCCCAAATTTGTAAAGGTTTTTTTTTCCTAACTGCATAAGAAGCTTCGATGGTTGTTGGTTATAGTTTGACAGTTGAGAATATGAAACTGTGACTTTTGTTCAAAACGAATGATGATATACTAAACGTTTTGAAAATGACTTGGCTTCGGTAATTTTTCAAACCCTTGAAAGTTCTGCCAGAAACTATGATAAAGTCGAAATGATCTGCTCCATTTCCCATTTTTAAATTGTGATTTATTAAATTAGAGTAAAATGTATTTAAGAAAAGCATCTTATTGTTAGTTAAACAATAATTCCGAATTATTTTCATAATTTTTCACATATCAGAAATTTCCAACCGAAGACCTTGCTACTTGCCCAAAAATCATATACCTAAACTTTGAGCTGAAATTACCATATCACGGATTGATTTAATAGAACCTTCCCTCCCTTTGCAGTAAGTGATGAACTTTTTTTGGCAATTGATAGCGTTTTTATTCAACTTCCGCCACCACACTACATCCATCCAGATACAAAAAGAATATAAGTCTAGGGAGCAAAATCATCGACTACCTTTTGGTTTGACCGTCACTGGTACTGGCACTGGCACTGGCACTGGCACTGCCAACTGCCACTAATTCCATCTCTAATAGACATCAATTACATGCATTTCATAACGCGAAATGAGTCCGATATTCACGATTCGTCCATAAACGTGAGGCAAATTGCTCGCTGAAGGCCAGCTCCATGTTCCAGCTCTATTGAAGTTGAAGTGAAGCCACTACTCTACCTGCCATTGCAAGATCAGCTTTAACTGCTGCTGCTCTGTTGCTGTGTTGTTGTTGGTTTGTTGTTGCTGCTGTTACTGATGTTATGTCGTGGTAATCTGCATAATGGGTTTTCTGCCAATCAATGGAGCAGTTCTGTATTGCCTGCTACCTGCTTCCTCCGCACAGCCACAGCTACATCCAAAGCCAGCCATGCCCCGCAAGCAAAAACGGCAGCAACTAGTGTGGTGGCATCTCGTCGTCATCGCATCGTTATGATGATGAAATTGCATCGGGCTGCTGCAGTGCAGCGTCCATCTCCATCTTCATATCCCATCATCCAGCTTCAGGGTGTCAATATGTGTTCCAGTGATTGTTTAACTGGTTAAGGCACTTTCCGCGTTCCATGATGATGTGCTCTGTGTTCCACTTCATCTTTTGCATCTCTGCAGCATCAGCAGCAGCAGTAAAATAAAATGAATACATCTTCTCTGACAAATAGTGGCTTAGTTGGTCCCGGTCCCGGTCCTGGTCCTCGTTCTGGTCCTGGTCTGGTCTGGTCTTGGCCACAGTGAAAAGTAGTTGCGGTAGGTAAATGAGATATATTGTCCAGCACATTGTCCAGGGTGGGCGACAAATTCTACGATAACACACTCAATTGAATCCACACACTACATCATCATCATCATCGTTAGCCGAGGAATAGTCAGAACGTAGAGAGGTGAGTTTTGCTACCGCTGCGGCTGCTGCTGCTGCTTATGCTTCTACTTGGAACACAATGCAATAGTTTAAGTGACCATGAGACGATGTCTTAACAGCCCCAAAGATGATCACCACCCGGACGTTGCTGGATCGCCTTGGGAAACACTCCATAGAGCACCTGGGCTCCTTTTCTTATAGCTTCATAGAGCTAATTCCCGCTTTTGTATTCCGTTGCTAAGGTGGAGCAGCAGCAGCAATAGCAGCAGCGGCACACCATTTGGAATAACAACAGATACAGCATCTCGATATGCAGTTCGCTGGTTGTTATTGGCATGGAATCTTTTCCTGCTGCGATGGAAATTAGAGGAGGCAGGTTGGAGCGCACTAGGTTGGCGTGGCAAGTGGCTGGTACATGGGTACTGGGTGCTGGCTAGAGCTGGTGCTGGATTCACTATAAAGCCACAGCCTCGATGGCTGAGAAATTGGAAAATCTTTGAATGGCAATATGACGGAACGGAGCAGAGGTGAAGGAAGTCGGTGTTGGTTGTTGGTACCTACTTACTAGTGGGCTGCTGTTCCCGCTGCTGCTGCTGCTGCATTGCAAGCGAATTGACATGAGAAATTGCAATAATAAATCAGATAAATTGCAAAATTCCTCATGGAAAACAATTCGATGTCAGTTGTGTTTTCTCGCTGGTTTTCTATATTATATATATTTTTACTGTAAACCATGCGATGGTACCTTACCTTACCTTACCTACTCTATGAGTCTATAGGTATACAATATGCAGCCCCGCACCAATCCGAGGAGGTTTAAGGGGGTTTCTCTATTGTGTAAGATGACAATGATGACGAGGAAGGCTATAACTCAAAAAATATAGAAAATTTGCAATTCAAGATTCGAGAACCACAATCACACAAAGGTTGATTCAACTTTCAGAATCGCTGCTCTTTTGTAAATCTGTGTTTGTAACTTCTTAATTGTATGGCAAAGATACTCAGCAAAGTGAGCAGTGAGTTGAATTTATACGATACGATGTTGAAATAGAATAGATTAAGTGTGAATTTGAATGCATAGTACTATAGTTCCAAAAAGCGTGCATTGACAAATGTAAAAACAGCTGAAGAAGTAAGTAAGAAAGTCGAAAACAGTACATTATGGAAAACGTTGTCCTTAAAAAATGAAGGGAAAGCAACTTTCTCCAGCTCGAACTTGAGATTTGAATCAAACGTTACATATCGATGGTAGAGAAGTCGAAGAAGTCCAGCTACTCCGTTCTAGACCCCACAGCCTAAATCATTAAGTCGATTGAGATCAAACTTGGAAATTACATTCTGGCGAATTCGCGTTTAGCTTTTTTCATTTTTTTTTTTTTAAATATTAACATACGTATTTTTTGGTCAAAAATCAAAAACTTGAATGATCTCAAAAACCCCCTGATAGATTTTTGTACAATTTTCTCTCAATTTATTTTTCTTAACTTGTTTTCTTTTAATTTAACAAAATTATTTTTGTATTGCTCTAGAAAAGAACCCTCATAGAACAGTTATTTTGTTTTTTAAATTTGCTCAGGAACGACTGAACCGATTAACTTAAATACTTTTTTCTGAACAGGATCTAATATTTTTTTTAAAAAGGTGTTTTTTTTAAACATGTGATTTTCAAGAAGAAATAAAACGCATACTGTGCAAAGTTATTGCCAGGAATGTTGCTGTATAAAAAAGACAAGGGTTTACCATTATATTTTAAAAATGATTTCGAGCAAGTGGTCACCGCTGCTGTCATCAATAACTCGCTAAATATTCTCTTCGAAAGCGTCAATTATCTCAGACTTATCTGTGCATAGACAAGCGACTTCACTTAACCCTACAATAAATAGTCCAGCTATATTATATCGCCCGATCTTTATCAAAAGAAACTGAGCATAACTCAGGTGACAGCTGTCAAAAAAACTATAACTTCGAAAAAAGTATTATCAGATCGAAAACCACGCGTCGAAAAATGCACCAATTTTTTGTTTCCAAATTCAATATCTCAAAAAAGAATTTCAAATGTCAAAAAAAACGCTTTTACAGTTTTTCTTTTTAAATACAAGAAATTTTAACTTGGAAGACGAACTTTTTTCGCAGGTATATTTTTAACTTCCCATAGGAAGTTATTGTAATGGGTCCGATTTGTCAAATTGAAAATTTTGACATTTCTCGACGTTTCAAGGTCCCTAGAGTCGAAATAAAAGATTTTTAGCAAGATGTCTGTGCGTGCGTGTGTACGTACGTTTGTACGTCCGCACGTTCGTACGTCCGTATGTCCGTACGTCCGTACGTTCGCGACGTTTTTTTCGTCGTTCATAGCTCAAGAACCAGAAGAGATATCGACTTCAAATAAATTTTGTTATACAGATATTAAGGCAGAAAGATGCAGAAAGGGCTCTCAAGAAAATTGCGTGGGTGGTTTTTTTTACCATAGCAGGTTAAAAAAAAGGTGAACATTTTGGTTAACCCTAAATAAATCATGAACCAATGACGCTAGAAACTTGAATTAAATTTTATATTATATTTGTAACGTGATACAAAACAAGCATATTTTTGGAAAAAAATCCAATTAACGGTTTTTTTATAAATCAAAAAAACTTAAAAAAAAATGTGTTACCTCGAAAATTTTACGACTCAAATATGATTTCATCTCCAAAACAATTTTGTGCAACGAAGAATAATGGTTTTGACATCTGATAAAATTTTGAGAAAAATCTAATGGACAGTTTTTTTTATAAAAAGTAAAGACCTAACAAAAACATTACTCAAAGTTGGTAAAAATTGAATTTGGACTCAAATATCTTTTCAAAAACTTAAGATTAAGGCTACAAACTTATTTTATCTAATAAGAAATATAAATTTCAACATTCTGAAAAATGTTGAGAAAAATCGAATTAACAGTTTTTTTTACAAAAAATAAAAACCCAACAAAAAAATTGATAAAAGTTTTTAAAAATTGCTTTTCGACTCAAATATCTTTTCAAAACTTTGAGATATTGGCTTTAAACTACTTTTATCTTTCAAAAAATATTCTTGTCAACATTCAGTAAAATTTTGAAAAAAATCGAATTGACAGTTTTTTTTACAAAAAATTAAAAACCGAAAAAAAAATTCAACAAAAGTTGGTAAAAATTGATTTTCGACTCAAATATCTTTTCAAAAATTTGAGATAATAGCTTCTAACTACTTTAAACTTATAAGAAATATTGTTTTCAACATTGGGAAAAATTTTGATAAAAATCGAATTGATAGTTTTTTTTACAAACAATAAAATCCTAAAAAAAAATTTATAAAAGGTGGTAAAAATTGTTTTTCGACTCAAATATCTTTTTGAAACTTTGAAACTTTGAAACATTGGCTTCAAACTAATTTATCTTAAAAGAAATATTGTTTTCAACATTCGATAAAATTTTAAGCAAAATCGAATCGAAACTTTTTTTTACAAAAAATAAAAACCTAAAAAAAAAAGCAATACTAAAACTTGGTAAAAATTTACTTTCGACTCAAATAGCTTTTCACAAAATACAAATATTGGCTTCAAACTTATTTTATTTCACAGAAAATATTGTTTTCGATATTCAGTAATTTTTTTATAAAAATCTAACCGTCCGTTTTTTTCATAAAAAAATAAAACCTACAAAAAATGGTACGCAAATTTGGTAAAAATTGATACATAAAGACTAACTTTTAAGCAAGACAAATCGACAGACGGGATGGGAAGTTATCAGTGTGGGTCGCATCCCAGCCTCTTTTTTAGTATTTAGTATTAGCAAGTTCCTGGGGCCCAATCATGAATTTTATTTTATTCGCATATGTATTTAGTCTTTGAAAATTTTCCAATTGACTCAATACGATAGTAACAATATATTTTTCGAAATATAAGGTTTATCCATTTGTTTTCTTATTTTTGTAATTTTCTATTAATTTTGTTAATTTGAAGTTTTAATTATTTGAACTTGCTTGGACTTTGGATTAAATGTCACATTAAATAACAAAATCGGTTTTAAAGTAACAAATCTCATTTTTTTAACAATAAAAGAACTTTATTCTATCCTGAAATACTTCATTTTTTCCGTACTCTTAATCCTAATTGACAGCTGTCAAATTGTTTTTTTTTTTTGGGTTAAGCAAATCAGTTTTTGATTTATAAATTTTCTTATTTTGGTGATAATCTTCCTTAAAAGTCATCATTTACCACGTCACCCTGCACAAATTCAAAAATTGTAAATTTGACACAAAATACATTGTACATGAATAAAATCATTCCACAATGACGAAGTCATTATAAATCTATAAACTCTACTGTTTACTCTCCCCTAAAACCCCATCAAACAGTTTAATCCTCTTAGATGACTCGTTAGAATTTACAAATTGACAACAAACTACAAAATCAACAAAAAAGAACCAACCCCACCACCACCGCCGCCGCGCCTCGCCGCCGTTTAAGCTCTAAGCTGAATAATTTGCCTTGTTTTGTTGGGGGCATACAATGATTTAAAAAAGTTTGTAAATTTCAAAAAACAATAATGGATTTGTCACATCAAACATCGCACACATTTAGCAGCTGCTTTTGAATTTAATTGCAAATCGAATCAAAACACCCCCAATGGTGAGCTGTCACAACCTCCGCCAAAATCACAGAGTCATCTTGATTGCATATGCATGATGCACGTCGCACGACGACTACGTCGAATGTCAAACGACGACGCTGATGCTGATGATGATGGAAATGGAAATGGTGATGATGACATATTGGTTGGTGGATGTCATGGGGATAACCCTAATAGACAATTTTCAAACGAAATCTAACAACAAGTTCTGTAAGGGTAAATGGGCTGGACAGGGCAAGGGCGGGCAGTACGTTACTTATCCGTACTATACTGATGCATCTGATAAACCTATACAAGTCGAGATACTTTATAGATGCTCTTTGTGACTTTTTGTGTCAACAGTCAACAAAAAACACAGCATCACATGTGTAGTAGGAACGTTGCATCGCATTGCATCCCATCGCATCACAACTTTCAACCATTGATTGCACTTTTTCATTGGAATCGGTTGCATTTCATCGACAAAAACGTCATCACAATCTATCTTGCGGTCAGCCTCATGGCCATGTATCTTTCAGATTGATTATCTCTCTAATAGTTCCCCGGCGCGGCGCGGCGCTGGCCGGTAAGCCCCTTCTCCTTTTCATTTGGCCACTTCTCGCATCAAATGCATTGCACAGTGATCGGGATATAATTAATTAATTAAAATAATCACAGAGTTCGCGATTTGCGAATAGCGATTCATTTAGGATTGTTTTGTGTTCCAATTAGGTTTATTTTTTTTTGAAATAAAAATAAAAACCCACAGATGCCACAACTCACAATTTTGTCTATCTCTAGATACATACATATATAGTGAGATATACAGATAGATATTGGTATGCTACTGTATTGTGAATGCATTTTCTTTCAGTTCTCCATCAGTTAGTCAGTCACTCAGTCATACATTTACTGACAGTTTTTGTTTCGAAATAGAAATAAAATTGCAAGCGTGAATTTGAATTGCACTCACTGAACATTGGAATATTGGAACACTGAACACACCGACCGACACGAATATTGAATTGGGCGGTAGTCGGTAGTGGCAGTGGTATAGAGGCAGCGCGGCAAATGCGTTTGATGTTTTAAAACAAAGCATCCAGCCCATATAGTATTAACAAGAGTTTTAGTAATGCTCATTGTTTCACATTATTTTTCAAGGCGTAATTAGATATACCTTCTGTCTATATATCGTAAGCTAATACACCTAAATCTATACCTACGCCTATTTCTATGTACTGTACTGTATAGCTACTGTAGTGTGCATTGAAGCTTTGTCGGGAACTAATGGGAAGTTTCTTTTTTTTGATTTCTTGGGAAACGTGATCGGGCATAGATGTGTACATATTTGTATATTTGGCGGATGAATAAAATGAAACAGAAGCTTGATTTTATTTATAATATCAATTTTTTGATGAATCAATTTATTAACAGAATGGATGATGAGTCACGTTATAAAATTGTATGTTTTTGAAATTGAGTAGGTATTTTTGACTGAAAATTCGAGTTCTTAAGCTCAGTGGGTCGAACCATTAAAATAAATAAACTGGAACTTTTGTATGCTTTTAAGGTCATCAGAGATAGTTCACATCATAAAGACACAAAACACTCGACGTTGAGGGTGATGACCTGGCTAACGTCGCTCTCAAAAAAAAAAAAAACATGAATCGTTGAGGCAGTTGGACCAAAATCTTCAACACATACTTCGGGAAGTATTGGACGCTGTTCGATCTCATCTGGCATCATGCTTACTTTTTATTTTCCAAAAATCCGCCTCTTCGCTGAAAAAGATTTTTCGGTTAAGAAAGTGTAATACAATGGCGGATCCAAAGGGGGGAGGATCGTAGAGGTTATAGGAGGATCCACGAGGGTTATATTCATCTGATGTAGATTTGTTTTAGTAATTTAACGATATTCACCAAAAAATCGGTTTGTCTGTCAAAAACAACTGCAAAATATTTTGTAATAATTTTATTTACAAAATTTTAAATTTGGAAAAACTTTATTAATGCTTAAAATTATTTTGATAAGATCTTTTACGATAAAAGGAGCAAATATTCAAATTCTAAAGAAGAAACCTTTCAATTTTATATTGTTTTCTGAAAAAAACTCAATTTTTCATTTTCTTAACACAAAATTTAAGGTCCTGAAACTCGTCTTCAATTACATATTAGTTTTTTGACTCACATAAAGAGTTTAGAGTTGTTTTCTATAAAAATTGATTATCTAGTAAATTTCTTTAAATTCAAGAAAGGATCTAAAATTTTGTAAATTTTGTTGACTTCTTTTTGATCAAAATCTTTTCAAAAGGTTCACGCAAAACAGTAATTTTTTAGACTTTGTCTTCTGGTATCAGCTCCAATGTGCAAGTAAGTAGACTAAAATTATAGTAATGATAAACTCCCGGAAATTGCGTCATAATAAATTACTCCAAAAATAAGTCAGAAAATTCTTCATAATAAATTCTATTAAATTTCCTAGAAAAAAAGATCAAATTTTTTGGCAAACTTTCTCATTTTCTGGCTTTTTGCTTCTATATTTTTGTAGTTTTTTTTGCGTTAATAGAAACAGGAACAAGAACAGAATAAATTATTTTTGGAAAAAAGCTACGTTTCAATAAAATGTCTAACATTTCTGCATGAAATGTACCCAAAAACCCCTTTTAACTATTGTATGTTAGCTCTTTAATAGTTCATATTTAGAAAAATGTTGGATTCTTGGAATGCTTTCATAGATAGGGAATAGTCCAAATTAAATAGTTAGACCATGCCTTGCTAGACTACAGTGTTGTGTCTAGCCCTTGAAGTATTTAAATGTTAGGTTGAGATACACATTATGAACATTAAATAAAATTTTCAAAAGATGCCCAAAAACTCGTCTTGAAGTTAAGAGAATGACCCTTCTCTGATTAAAAGTTTGAATCTACACTTGCTTGGATTCGAGATGCGACCCAAAGTAATAATTTCCCATTAGAAAGTTTTAAAATAATTTTTTTTGCAATAAACTAAATTTTCATGAGAGGGGACGTTAAACCAATTTGTGGCACTTTTGGTAGGGCTTCGTATTTATTTTGGGGAATTTTTTTAAAAAAGGTAACGAAAATATCTTGTAGAAGAAGAAATATGTTTGGAGTTAATACTTTTAGGCGTTCTCAAATTATTCGAGTCGAAAATCAATTTTTACCAAATTCAAATAATATTTTTTCAAGTTTATACTTTTTGTAAAAAAACAATCAGATTTTTCAAAAAAAACCACCGCACTTTTCATTTTTGCAAAAAAATTATATTCTGCGAAGTAAAGTGCAAAGTGTTTCACAAAATTTGCAAAGTGAGAAGACTTTTTAATTTTCAGACTTTATTTGAAAAGTGAAAAGTAAAAATATTTGAACAATTTAAAAAACAACTTTTCAACGAATTTGTATTTTTAAAAGTTGCAAAGCAAATCTTAGATTGTGTTTATTTAGATCAAATATGCATAGAAAAAAATTGGTAATCAATCAATGTCTATGGTACTGTCATCACATCCAGCTACATAAGGAAATTCTACTTAAGAACGAAATTCCGAGTCTGAACAATTTAGTGCTCTGCAAATGGTATTGGATATTAGAAGAACTACTCTGTGCATAGATGCTGGGCTCCATCCGCAGCTCAAAAGTTGTTGAAAGGGACTTAAACACATATATGCCTTTGGCTGTTGAACTAAAGTTTATTTCCAATTTTAGACAGCACAAATTCGTATGTACTTTTCATTAATCGAAAACTTTCACTACTTTTTGGTCAAAATTATTAATTTCTTTGTTTTAACAATATTCTTCAAAATTATTCTTTTCTTATAAATTATTTTACAACAGCTTTTCAAAAGTAACGACTTTTGCTATAAACTGTTTAGTTCCGTTGAAGGATGGCTACGATGTCGATGGATTAAAAAACCTATACAAAATCAGAAGTTTTTGAAATTTCGATGAATCAACACGTCAACCCTAAAATTCTAACTTCATATTCTCTCGTAAATTTGTCCAAATTAAAAAAATAGCCTTTTTCTATTCTATCGGGTGATTTTTTAAGAGCTTGAGAACTTTTTTTAAAAAAAAAAACGCATAAAATTTGCAAAATCTCATCGATTCTTTATTTGAAACGTTAGATTGGTCCATGACATTTACTTTTTGAAGATAATTTCATTTAAATGTTGACCGCGGCTGCGTCTTAGGTGGTCCATTCGGAAAGTCCAATTTTGGGTAACTTTTTCGAGCATTTCGGCCGGAATAGCCCGAATTTCTTCGGAAATGTTGTCTTCCAAAGCTGGAATAGTTGCTGGCTTATTTGTGTAGACTTTAGACTTGACGTAGCCCCACAAAAAATAGTCTAAAGGCGTCAAATCGCATGATCTAGGTGGCCAACTTACCGGTCCATTCCTTGAGATGAATTGTTCTCCGAAGTTTTCCCTCAAAATGGCCATAGAATCGCGAGCTGTGTGGCATGTAGCGCCATCTTGTTGAAACCACATGTCAACCAAGTTCAGTTCTTCCATTTTTGGCAACAAAAAGTTTGTTAGCATTGAACGATAGCGATCGCCATTCACCGTAACGTTGCGTCCAACAGCAACTTTGAAAAAATACGGTCCAATGATTCCACCAGCGTACAAACCACACCAAACAGTGCATTTTTCGGGATGCATGGGCAGTTCTTGAACGGCTTCTGGTTGCTCTTCAGTCCAAATGCGGCAATTTTGCTTATTTACGTAGCCATTCAACCAGAAATGAGCCTCATCGCTGAACAAAATTTGTCGATAAACACATTTCGAACCGAACACTGATTTTGGTAATAAAATTCAATGATTTGCAAGCGTTGCTCGTTAGTAAGTCTATTCATGATGAAATGTCAAAGCATACTGAGCATCTTTCTCTTTGACACCATGTCTGAAATCCCGCGTGATCTGTCAAATACTAATGCATGAAAATCCTAACCTCAAAAAAATCACCCTTTATTCAAAACAGTTCATACATTTTTGTATTAGTTTTCGACAAATTTTCAAACCAAACTATTATTTCCATATCAAAATTTATCATGCATATTACTGGAACACTTTTCAAAATTCTAATATAAATAATTTGCAAAGTTTATTGTTTGGTGACACAAAAAGAACAAATACTTTGCAAAATAACAAAACTTTTCACTTTTTAGAAAAGATTGCACTTTGCAAATTTGAGTGTAATGTGTTTTGCAAAGAAGAAACCTCTTTAATTCAATAATTTCCTCTTTGAAAATTTAGATAATACTTAATTTGCAAAGTAAAAGTGCAAAGTTGCAAATTGAAAAATGTTTGGTGTTATATAGCCCTGATGTTGAAAACGTTATTATTTTGTTTTGAATTTGATTTGTATTAATAATTCATATTAATTCAAATTGACTTCACAATGCATATAGTATAAAATTTAATTAAAGTTGGTATATGTATCTGTTTTGAACAGAATTTCCCCTGAAATCCTTGGATTTAGATTGTAGAAACGTTGAAATATCAAAATCTTCAATCTGACAAGTCAGATCATTTATCAATCAAAAGTCAAAACAAAGGTAAATATAAGTAACAGTATTAAAAAATTCAGAAACAAAGTAACAGACTTTGTATTTTGAAAAATTTCATTCAAAGAATGCTTTTGCACCCTAAGGTTGCAGTTACAAAATAACTAAAAAAAAAAATGTTAATGATTAAATAAATGAAATTTGTATCTAAACATTTTGTCCCATTTATCGTATTGAAAATATTGATATTTCTGTCAGGTCTGTTTCTGAGTTCTCACCATCAAAAATTCTGTTGACTTCTGTTAAATTTCCTTTTTCACATTATAATGTTTTACACCATTTATATGAATTAAAAATATTAACTGCCAATTTCTTATGAGTCAATAATTCTAAAAATTTGTTGTTAAATTTGAAAATTGTGATGAGATTTAAAAAAAATTGAAGTGATAGTCTAAATTGACAATATTAAGTAAAAATCGTTTTTCGGCTCAAATAAAGGCTCTGGTCTCAAAATTATTTCAATTAATACACAATTTTCCTATTAACATATAATTTTTTCCAAAAAAAAAACTTCAAAATTTTACAAACAATTGGTAAAAATTGCTTTTCGTCTCGAGTTTTTATTTAAACATTTAAAAACTTTGACTTTAAACTTTTTCTTTTTAACATTCAGTCCACTTTTTTCCAAAAATTTAATTCAAATTTGGATTGCACACTTTTCGAAATATTCTACATGAAAATTTGATTGCTGCATAAGGGCTTCACCCGTTTTTAACATTTTTTTTTTATATTTCAGAAACTTGATGTAAAAAAAAAATTCAAACAGTTTGCTTTTTTCTGTTAAAAATATTTTAGCATAATTGCTTCAGCGTTTCTTTAAGATTTATGTGAGAAAGGTTTGATACACTCTTATAAATATTTAAACTGAATATTGAAGATATGGATAATAGATTCTTAAATTCATCACGATCATTTTAATTTACAAATTTTATCTCAAAAACTGGCCGTAATAGGGTGATTTTGGATTCGAATTTAAATTAAGGCTTTCAAAACCATATTTCCATATTTCCATATTTCCATTCTGTATATTTGTGTTTTAAATAATTTTGTATTAATATTTGTGTGAGCAAAAAGTGTCATAATTTGTATCTTTTTTTTTAAAAAACATTTTCTAGTTAAAAGCACGGTTCTACTCAAAATGGACGTCTTATGTGTCCCGAAAGAATAACTGATGTTTTATGTGGATTTAAAGTTGGCGTCGCAGTATCAATGGTCCATATGGCTTCAAGAAATATATTAGCCAGGTGGGAGAAATAATAATAAAACAATTTTCAGGATCCCTGTATAAATTAAATGCGAATCTCAGGCTAGAAAACTTCTACTGGAAAGGAACTACATATATTTCTTCAAGTTTTCAAATACCGAAATGTTAGTTTGACTTAAAACCTCATAAGTTGTTTTTTTTGACGACACGAAGAAAGTTTCTTCATTTTAAGAAAAGTGCCTTCGGATTATTTAAAAAATAAAGCCTTATCATCAAAAACATATAAAAACGATATAATACAAAAAATACCTGAACAAATCGAACTTCCCAACCTTTAAAAAAGAGCAAAAAATTATAGAAACCTCCCAAGAGGCGATAACTATACCCTAACGACAATATAAATACTCACATCTCTTTTTCATTACCTTCAACACGCATTTCTTCATTCTAAGACAAAAAATATCATATTCCACGATCATTAAGACCTACCTACAGGGAAGATATCGGCCTCGTCATAAAAATACAATATGTCCAACGTCCAAGAGTGATCTTCCTCTGATGATGGCTTTGAGTTTTTTGTTGTTGTTACATATATTCATCTTGATTTAAACGAAGAGAAGAGGCAATTTTAATTCGAATACATTATGGAATCATCATGAGTATTGCACATAAGAGACCTCCACATAGTCCATAATGACAATCTAATAAATTCCCACCGAATCATTTATGTCAAACCCCAACCGCATATCATCGGGAAGGAACGAGTAGTTCAGTCCAAGTCCAACAAAATCTCAAGCTGTCCATCATCATACTCGAATATAAAACTTATAGACTTATATAAATACATTTAATTGGATTTAATCGCTTTTCCTAAGAAATCCATATGTGCATTGAATCCTGATGGAAGAATTCTAGAATCCCAGGTGGAATTTCGTGCATCCATCATCATATGATGGTGTTTCAAGGATCTATTCAGATAATCAATCTTGCAGCAATTTTTTTTTTGGGACTAAATTCCCGCGATATGAATCCATTCCATATATAGCCTCCCAGCTTCGACGTCGTCGTCGCGTCGAGTCCGTCGCTCGTCGCTCGACAGTCCTGGGAAGCTGAGTTAAATATTTTTATAAGTAGGTATATCTTTAACGCTGCATCATGTGTTATGTGTGCGACCGATAATTGCAGCTATTAAAACGAAATCAACATCCTTCGCGTGCAGAGGAGATTTGTGCGCGCCGAGCGATGCGATGTGACGTCTTCGAGTGGTCGTAAACTCAAACAAATGACACATAAAAAACACCTCTCCATCAGATTCTTCTCATCCGGAAATGAGGTTCATCTTGGAACGATGGCTTTTAGGAACGATTCAACAACCAACCAACGTCAACGTAACACATAACGTAAGATGTAAGCACACAAAACGAAAACGTCTACAATTATTTAAAGTCAATAAAAACTAAACAAAGAAGGAAATGGATCTTCCAACCATCCGAACCTCACCTTTGCTTGGCCCTGCCAAACGGCCGCGACCGTCCGCGGATCTTGGTTGGCCTGGTGATTTGTAAGCGTTTTATGTTTGTGTCTTTTGTCGTCATCGTCGTTGTTGGTCGCTTTTTGGTCACTATAGCTACACCGGTGCGGCGTTTTTTTGTAGTTGTTTTTGTTGCATTTTAAGATCTATAAAAAGTGACTTCCGTCTTTTGTGCACCGCGCTATACGAGCGTTTATTGTCGAATTTATATAGCGTAATAGATAGGGTCATAAAAAACATCCTTTTTTTATAGCTTGATTAAAATATACCGCACTTAAACTAGTCGAGAATTATGATGATTTGTTAAGAAATATACTTAAAAGTTTTAAGCCGGGAGTCTTGCGGGATGTCTATTTGAGGATTAAACTATAATTTTTATTGCACTTGGATTGATACTTTGTAAAGGAAATAGGTTCAGAAGTGGAAACCATTGTTTTGGAAAAAATTTGGTTTTTCTTCAGCTTGATGAACTGTTGAACTGTTTTGAAAATCAATGGTATAAAAAGAACTTAATCATTGAAGTTGTATAGATTGCCTTGACATCAGTTTCAATAAAGTAATATTTAATTGCTTTAACATTCATCAATGGAAAAACTTTTATACCAGCCACCCTTTGAAACCTTATTATTCAAAACAAAAAATAAGTTCACATTGGTGGCATTCACAATAATAACTTTTTGCAAGAAGCCAAATTGTCATTTGAGGAATTTTGAAAAGTATGCATTCAAGATTGAAGTTTGACTATTTTTTGTCGCCTTATTCGTGGAGTTAAAGGAATTTTTAGAAGGTTATAAATATATTTGTAAAAAGTCTGCCGAGGAATTTCTCGAATGCTTCATTTTAGAACTAATTAGAACTAATTTGACATGCATACACAAAATTATAGTAACTTTAAAAGATAGACATATGATGTCATGGACTTTCTTTAAAATCTATTCTTTGATACATTATTAAATCAAAACTTTAACCATTTCCGCAGCGCTCGCATTCTTAATTGGTTCTCCGCTTGTTTAAATCTTAAGTGTGATGTATTGTATACCCTTCCTCAATAAAAAGGCTACCTAACACTGAAAGATTTTTCAAAATCAGACCAGTAGTTTTTGAGATTAACACCATCAAACAGACAAACAAACAAACAAACAAACTCTTCAGTTTTATAATATTAGTTCCTATTTGTGAATTTTGTGTGATTTTATTTTGTAAAAAAAAACTCTCAAATGGATTTTTCTAAAAAATTTACTAAATATTAATAACAATATTTTTGATCAAACCAAAAATATTTGAATTCAAAGTCCTTTGTTCTTTCCCAAGATATTGGGGTCGGAAATCAGTTGTTTACTAAATTTTAAGTAGAATTTCTCTAGGTTTTAATTTTTGTTAAAAAAACTATCAATTCAATTCTACTTGAAAGCATATCAGATTTTTAGTTTATTTGATTTAGAAAAATATTGTTTATTAACTTTCTATAGTACAAAAATCACGCACAAAAACCTTAATTGTCATTAATAAGCGTTTAAGATATTTTCCTAATATTCCTGAGTTGAAACCAATTCCATTTTTATTTTTTCAATTTGTGTTTTTTGTTAATCGTGTGGTTTACAATCTGGCAATAATTTTTTCGGAGTTTATTGTTTTAACAGTTGTCACTTGATTTATGCTTAATGTGGTTTGCCATATCATAGTGAATAGATTTATTCCTGAACAATGTTTACAAATCACGCTCTACCTATTACTTCGAATTTAGTTTTCACTAGCCATGACTCCATGGCTTAATTTTATAGTTACCTCTTTGGCTCTTTTATTATCATCTACATCCCATGAAACTTTCGGAACAATTCCTATGTACCCACTTCTCAAACCTAGTCTTACATACGTCTATATTTTTGCATAGCATAACAGTTACACCAATTCTTATAACAATTCTTCTCTCTAATACTGCCGTCATAGAAGAATCTTCTTCGTATTTAAACTTCATTTAAGAAAGTGGGTGGATAACACGCCCCCTGAATGTATATCCTCCAAATTTCAAGTTTTGTCTTTTTATACACGTTGATCTCTACAACTGTGTTAAATTTCATCAATATTCGAGGATCAAAAGTGTTTCTTGTTTATGATAACGTACACATAAAAAGTGGGTGGGTAACACACCCCTTGAGGGTACATTCTCAAATGTTTTATTTCCGCCTTTGAAAACATGTCAATCGATTCCACTTTGTTAAACTTCATAATTCTACAAGAACCATAAGTAGTGCATATAAGTAGGCGGATACCACACCCCTTTTCATAGATAACCTCATATTTTCAACTTTTGTCTTTGTATGCACATCGCACATCAACTCCTTTCACTCTACTGAATTTCATTATTCTATAACACTTATAAGGTATTTTCAAGTAATGTCTTGTATATTTTTGTGGGCATATCCATTCGATGTTTTCCTTTCCTTTTACTGCCACACATACCTTTGTGCGAAATTTCAAGATTCTTCAATGTCGGGAAGTCCTTCATAATTTTGATGATCATGACAGCATTCTTCAATGGGGAATCAAAAACCGTGTAGAATTTAATGCTTCCAAAACTTAATGCTGTCTACTGTTGCAAAAGCGTAGCCCTCCCCCAATGCCACTTTCCATGAGTGGTACTTGCATCGAGGAGACTGAACAACTATCAACTATCCTAGCTATGTGCATCACAAACCACTTGTTGTGGAGTGATCACATATTTGGCATCGCCAAAAATGCTGCTAAGTGTTTAGGTTTTCTCCGACGATGCAAGAAGTTTTTACCCCTTCTGATCTGGCTATAATTTACAAAGTTTTTATTCGTCCAAAACTTGAGTATAACTCTCATATTTGGGCTGATGCTCCAATAACGTACTTGAGTCTTCTGGATGAATTGAAAAAAGGGCTCTAAAAATGATTGGAGATCGTTTTCTTACCGAGACATTTGCTTCTCTTGAACACCGCCGCAAGGTCTCATGTCTGTCATTGTCTTATCGTTATTTGTATAAACAATGCTCTAATGAAATAGCCAGTTGCATTTCTCCGCCTAAACAATTCAACCGTAATACCCGTACTGCTAGGAATGCCCATAAGTTTACCCTAGAGTACCAATTTCGGTCGTACTGTTAAGTACAGAGATTCTTTCTTTAGCCGCACTACACGAATGTGGAATGCTTTACCTGGCTCAATATTTCCCACTCATAACAATGTGCAGACATTCAAAACCAACGTGCATCGGTTTTTCCTTTCTAATCATATCCTCCTTTCCTTATTGCTCGCACTGTGTTTAATCATTATAAGGGTATTCATAACCCTTTTAGTGCGCGCACAACATAAAAAAAAAAAATTAGTCAGTCAGTCAGTTACGGTTGCTTGCGATTTTTTCACTACAAAGCTAAAATTAAGTAATATGGATATTATCAACTATTTTAGTAAGTGTTACAAATTTAAAGTTTTTGGTTTGATAACCAATTTAGTTAGAAAGGGGCTATAAACTCTCGTCACAATGTCATAATAAAACCACCTGTTAAAGCTCTAATACAATGATAAATATTGTAAATTTCTGGATTATTCTAATTCACTTTATCTCGCACATACAAAATATGATAATCTAGATCTAAAGATAATAAACTCGACTTTTATTTATTAATTAATTTTGTCCACAGATAACTTAAGCCAGTACTTCATTTTGACGCGCTTGACGTTGATAAAGCTGTCAATTATATAAAAAAAATAAAATCTGATCTACATAGATTGACTTTATATGAATAAAATACATAAAATCACTGACAAGTTGATCAAAAGATAATATACAGTATATAAAATATTGAAATCTTATTCAATTCAAAAAACAACAAAACAGAACTAAAACTACTTACAATTAGCATAAATCTATATAACATTTTTCCATACCATTGAATACCTAATGAAAAATTCTAATTAACAGTTTCTGCTTCTCTCATATAATTTCAATTTTCAAAACCCTCCTATAAACAATTTGCATAGAATTATCATTCCCCCATCAACATTGATTTCTGGCTCATAACCACTCTGAGAATTAATTTTTAATTAGTCTTATTAGCTTCTTACCAATGGTTCAATTAAATCAACTAAAATGTGTTACTTTTCCTCTAAGATTCTTAAGATATACCCTTCTTGTATAGCCTTTCAATCTTATAGCCTTATAGGCTATAGCGAAGGCGATAAAGATGTTTATTTAGTTACTTCGTGTTACACGTCAAATAATATCTCCTAGTGTGTATAGATACGGAGATATACGCAGTAAACCAATTATTCCTGTGCTGCAACTTTTCGAGTTTTGAGAGAGGGGGATGCTGATGCAACATACTCGACTCAACTCGACTCGTACAACAAACATAAGCCTTATCTTCTATAGTAGTTCTATACTCAACTAAAATATAAATAAAAAGGAAGAAGAACTCACAGACTCAATTAACTAGACAACCCGTTATTAATAGCTTGTGTCCTAAATCATGTTCTTATCAATTAATTTATGCTCGAAAGCCATTAGGCGAGCATCGGCTGCAATTAACTCTGAAAGGTTTGTTGATATTTTTGTTAGAAGAAGGAATCACATTTGACGCTTGATGCTAACGCTGACGCTGCTGCTGCTGCACCACCGCTAATTTCAAAACACAATTTTTTTGTATTTCTTTATTTCTAAGTAAAAGATAAGATATAAAAAGAATGATCGAATTTTAGTGCATATAGAAAATAAAGAAATAAATATTTTATAGAGTTAGAGTCTATTGACTTTGGACTTTATTGACACACACAAACAAAAATGCTCTGAATCTGAATATAAAAGCAATTAAAGAGAATTTAGATGATTTAATTTAGTGAACTTGAAACCAGTACATAATTAAGCATTGATTTAAGATAGTAGTTCTTGTAATCTTATCTTCGAAAGACTACGGGTATAAGGGGTGTCTAAAGTGTACTAGTTTTAATTTACCAGTCAACTAGGTTTTGTATAACTGGCAATCAATTTTATTCTTTTCCTAAGATTGTTGATGGACCTAGTTCGAATTCGACTTTAAAATCAATCTATCGTGCCAGGTTTTTGAGATATTAACTTTCAAATTTCGAAAATAATCTAAATAACGTTTTTGAGGCTATTTGAATTCATGAAGAAGTTTTCTTTTAGATACAATTCGTTATAGATGTCTTTAATATTTTCTTTTTTATTATATATTATTTTATTTTGAAAAAATCTTCATTAGTTGTTAGGACTTTAAAAGAACGCTGAAGTATTTATGTTAAAACGGTTTTCAACGGAAAAATTCATGTCACTATAAAATTAATTGTTTGGTTTTTAAGGAATTCATTATGGTAAGAAGATTATAACATCAATTCATTTTTTACAATATTGAAATTTATATAAAAGTTGTGTTGAAAACTATTATTTTTAAAACTAAGTATCCATATAAAACTGGAGTTCGGATTAGGAATCAGCACTAAAAATAAGTTCTTAAATATATTTTTCGAAACCACGAAAGACACCTTTAAGTCATCTCATAACTTGTAAACATTTTCGAAAACTAAGTGAGATATCTGTATCTGTACTGTGCAAAATCATATATCTTTTTGTTCAAAACTACATATTAGAGCTGGGAAAATCTTCAAGAAATCAGAAATCTTATGAAGTAATTTATCATTTTCTGACGATTATAAAACTATCAAAAGAAAATTCTAAATTCGAATAAAAGAGAGTGACGTAAGTTGGTTCGCTTAACTCAAGAACGCTTGGACCGATTTAGATGATTCACGCCAATTCGGTCTGATCTTAGTTCAAATAAAAACAAATTCAAAGGAAAATTTTTTAGGTTTTTATTTTTTGTAAAAAAAACTATTGATTCGATTTTTCTCAAAATGTTATCGAATGTTGAAAGCAATATTTCTTATAAGTAAAAATTAGTTAGGAGTCATTATCTCAAATTTTTGAAAAGATATTTTAGTCAAAAATCAATTTTTACCAACTTTTGTTAATTTTTTTTAGGTTCTTAATTTTTTGTACAAAAACTGTTAATTAGATTTTTTTTCAAAATTTTACTAAATGTTGACAACAATATTTTTTGAAAGATAAAAGTAGTTTAAAGCCAATATCTCAAAGTTTTGAAAAGATATTTGAGTCGAAAATACATTTTTACCAACTTTTATAATTTCTATTTTTTAGGTTTTTATTTTTTGTAAAAAAAAGCGCGCTCTTTTTAACATTTTCCAAACCTTATTTTTATTATTTCCAGAATTTTGTAAAATTATCCTCTCGCTTGCATAAGCGAGATGTTTAGACGCAATTAATTTTTGCTCTCTTAACTTAGTCAGGGTCATAGACAATGGTTAGTGTCTTTTATTATCCCTTCGTGATAGTGTGTTGTTAATCTCTCCACTTTAACGAAATTTGCTTTTCGTTTTTTAATTGTTGTTATTATTTTTTGTTTTTGTTGTTGTTATTTTTGCTCTATTTTCAGTTATTGTTTATAATAATTATTAAAAGACGAAATTTTGATTTTTTTTTGTTAAAATTAAAACAAAAACCATGTTAAATTGACTTTTCCGTTAATAAATATACTATTGAAAAAAAGCAGAATTAGCAGAAATTTTTTTAAATATAAATTTCCAGAATTTTGAAAAGCAGAATTTTGAAAGCAGTATTTTGAAAAGCAGAATTTTGTAAACCAGACAAAAAAAAGCAGAATTTTGAAAAGCAGAATTTTCGTTAAAAAAGCAGAATTTTGAAGCCAGAATTTTGACCCGATCCCAATATTTCTTATAAGTTAAAATTAGTTAGAGGTCATTATCTCAATTTTTTGAAAAGATATTTGAGTTGAAAATCAATTTTTACCAACTTTTGTTAAATTTTTCTTAGGTTTTTAATTTTTTGTACAAAAATTGTCAATTAGATTTTTTCAAAATTTTACTGAATGTTGACAACAATATTTTTTGAAAGACTAAAGTTGTTTAAAGCCAACATCTCAAAGTTTTGAAAAGATATTCAAGTCGAAAATCAATTCTTACCACCTTTAATAAATTTTGTTTAGGTATTTATTTTTTGTAAAATAACTGTCAATTCGATTTTTTTCAAAATTTTACGGAATATTGAAAACAATATGTCTTATAAGATAAAATAAGTTTGAAGCCTTAGTCTCAATTTTTTAAATAGATATTTGAGTCGAAATTCAATTTTTACCAACTTTGAGTAATGTTTTTTTAGGTTTTTAGTTTTTATAAAAAAACTGTCAATTAGATTTTTCTCAAAATTTTATCAGATGTCAAAAACATTATTCTTCGTTGCAGAAAATTATTTTAGAGATAAAATCATATTTAAGTCGTTAAATTTTCGAGGTGACAAATTTTTTTTTTCAGTTTTTTGGATTTATAAAAAAACCGTTAATTGGATTTTTTTCCAAAATATACTTGTTTTGTATCACGTTACAATATATAATATAAAATTTAATTCAAGTCTCTAGCGTCATTGGTTCATGAGATATTTAGGGTTAACCAAAATTTTCACCTGTTTTTTAAACTGCTATGGTAAAAAAAACCACCCACGCAATTTTCTTGAGAGCCCTTTCTGCATCTTTCTGCCTCATTATCTGTATAACAAAATTAATTTGAAGTCGATATCACAAATATGTTTTTTAGAAGAAGCTATGTAAGTTCAAAAAAAAATTATAGAAATGTTCATTGAAATTATTGGACCGTTTTTTAGAAAGTTTTAATTTTCAATTTTTCCGCAAATAAAAATTACAAAATGGAAAGATTAAAACAAGAGTGTTAAAAAATCTGTCAAGTATCGAAGAGAACATCTACTAGCTATTTGTACAAACCGACATTTAGACAATATTAAAGTACGGACAAAGTTACAAAAGTGTTTATTTGGCTCAAATTTTCTTAGATTTATTTAAATTCGCTTTCAAAAAACGCAAACAAAATTTTATTTTTCAGAAAATGATAATTCTGCCGTTTAGGAAAAATAGCCTTCATAGCTAAGTATTTATTAAGATCTCTATTCATTTCGTTGGTCTTGGTTTAGTAAAAGTCCAATATACTTTATAGATTAACTTGAATCGTGCTAATTGCTTCAATAACCTGGATTACTCTGCGTTCATTGCGTAGGAGAGAAAAAACTGACATTTCAAAGTCTCATTTACAAAAATATCATGTCTATAAAACTGCGTTGAAGGCTTTTAATGTTTTTCAGAGCTACAATTTAATGTATGTGAAATAAATAAATCCAAAAAAGACATTTTTTACTGCCAGATTTTGAAATTCCATTAAAAAATGTTCTTTCTCACATATAAAATGAAAAAAATACTTAAAACTGTCGACAGAGACATAAAACATTTTCCAATTAACCCGGTTAATAGAATAACATTTCATGCCTCAAGGCGCATTTATAACTCCTTTAAAATTTTGAGACTTGACTGGCAACAGCTGTTTCTCTTCTGTTTCTTAACGCACCCAAAAAACCAAAATCTGACTTAAGAATGAAAATAAAATCACACAACAACAAATCATAATTTTCCATCATCCACGCAAGTCTACATGACGTTTATTAATTTCTTTGGGTGGGAAAATTGATTAATGTACACACCCACCCACTGGAAAAAAATCAAAACCAAAAACCAAACCCGTGCGAGGATAGAAATAAAACGGTTCACCTCCAATGAACCAGAGTGCGACACAACGAACGGTTCAATAAATACAAATTAAACGAAACCAACAAAATTAAAAAACTATTGTATATTTTTCATATAGCAGTTCACCCCAGTTTAATCCAGGTGGGCTTCATCTATGGCAAATCAAATCAAAATAATAATAAACTTTGGAAAAATAAAAAAACAAAAATAACGACATTATAGAACCACTCTTGGTGATAACTCAAAGCCGAAGTAGTAATTCTAATAAATGTGTCTAAACTAACAACTCCACTATTATAGATCTTGCCTTTCCGTTTCCAGTCGGCTTAGAGCTTAGAACTCAGAGTTTAGAGCTCATATAGCTGTGACGTGTGTTGGCGGAGTTCGTTTATATACGGAGTGTCCACGTATACTCGCTGCCACCAGATGCCGCACTCTGTAATGTTCTTTGGCGTTCATCCAGAGAGGTCGTAAAATTATGGGAGAGTTCTTATTTTTGTATTTCTTATGACAATCTGAATATCAGTAAAATATCAGAATATAACCTTTCTGACTTCGTGGGCTGTTTTAATGGGTGATTTACGCAATTACAGGCATTTTAAAAACTGATCGTTGCAAATTAAATGGACATAAGGTCAGATAAGCGCTCACTTACTATAATATTATTAACGATGACAGCCAACAGGGGGCGACATCTACCACCGAACCGATTGACTGCAATTCCACGACAATCCACATCCACAACATTTCCATCAGCGATGATAGAAGTTATTACAATTTTAACATTTTAAGGTGTGATGGATTGATTTGATTTGTATGCTTTTGCTTTGGGCAATTATCATTTTATAACGTGAATGAATTTTTAGGTGAATTCTTTGAGTTTATGTTTGAGTGACAAGTAAAGTAGGCATATAGGTTGGTAAGTAAGATTTGTGCCAATAATCTTATTATAGAAAATTATGGTAGCAAACCCACGAAATTATCAGATTTTAATTTCGGAATGAGGTTGACTTGATGTCGAATAATTAACGTTAAACTCATGTTTGTCTAAAAAAAAAGGATGAAATTTTGACTGCCAACTGTACAAGTCCATTATGTAGTTTTGATTGTTTTGTATTGATTTGGTAAAAAGTCGTAGCTGGTCTTAATTTTCAAGGTAGAATCCTATAAAAGAAGTGTAGTCTTTTGTCTTCTATTCAGGGACTTACTCTAACCAGATCATTCTTGAATTTGCTAGATATTGTCAATGAAGAAAATCTATTCCGGAAAGTTATGGTTTTGTGTCTTAGTACACTTATTAAATTGCTTAGAGCTCTTACAAGGTGACTCAGTACACTTACTAAGGTGCATTTCTTATTTGTGAGTTAAATCAGAGTTATAATTTTCATAATTTGTAAATTTTGGAGTGTAGCTATTAAAATTGAAAAACAACAGATCTACGGCAATATAGTGAGTGCCTAGACAAGTTTTGGCACAACTTCTATTTTACAGGAACAATCTAAGCCGACCCCCAGCAACTTCGAAACCAATAAAATTTGAAGCTTCTAATTTGCAATTCAAAAATTTAATAAGATAGTTGAGGACAAGATGTAAAAATAAGAAATTTCTGAGATATGGTACTTCAAAAATAAAAATAAAACAGTAACTAACTGAATGACCCACTGATTGACCACTGTGGATTTTGGATTTGGATTTTTCACACAAAGGTAAATTGTGGTTTTCGATTTAAGGGGCGTAGTATCCACCCACTATTTTTAACTACGTATGAATTATAATTGCCATAAAATTAGAAAAAAAATTAGGTTGCGCAATCGTCCTTTGAGAACTAGGGCCTAGTGACTTACAACTCTCTACCATTCCTGGTGTGCGAGTAATGTTGTCAGGGATGAATAAAATTACCACTTCAAAATATTGCAGAATAATGAAATTAAAGAGATCGGTAGGCGTGCATATGAATACAAACTACACAATTCTACGCACTAAAATTGTGTTCTCATGGAGCGTGGTATGCACCCACTTTTCATGAATTTGGTGTAGATTACATGAATTACTTCAGATTCTTGTAAAATGACAAAATTTTGAAAAATAGAAGGTGCCGGGAAATGAGACAATTTTTTAAAAATTGACCTTAAATAAATAAATAAATTGGGTGGCGCAACAGTCCGTTGAGAACTAGGGCCTAGTGACTTACAACTCTCAACCATTCCTGTGTGCGAGTACTGTTGTCAGGGATAGAGAGGACCTACAGTTTCACGCCGAATCCGAACGGCTAATTTGAGAAAGCACTTTTCATGACAAGAATTACTCTTGGAGAATTTGTCAATTCCTCGCAAGAGGCAGTACCCGTGAAAAAACTTTAGATGACATAGGCAGGGATCGAACCCAAGACCTCTGGCATGACAGTCCAACGCACTAACCATCATGCCACGGGTACCACACAAAAAAAAATTGACCTTATTGCACATTATAAAAGTAAAATAAGGCCAATTTTCAGCAGTTCGCCATATTGCACTTTGACAAAGTAAAATAAGGCAAAATTATTGTGAGAAGTACTACCAACTTATTTTTACGGTGATATATGTAACCTCCCAGCTTGGACACACTATAGGATTTGGGGTACGCGTACTTACGAGATTGAACGTATGAAAATATTATTTGCATTTACGAGTATGGCAAACCATGCTGTGAAAGCCAAAGTGAAATAAAACCTATTTGGGTTTATTTCAAATTGTTTAAGTTCAATAAGACCAACTGTTGGAAATAGGCTTTAATAAACTTAACAAAAGTGAAATAAGGCCAATTCTTGAAATTTTGCCTTATTTTACGATACCAAAATAGAAGAAGTTGCTGGATTAAAAAAATCCTAAAAACCTGAAGTTCTGAACTCGGATTACATGGTATCCGCCCAATTTGTATGTATTTATTATCATTAATAAACAAAAAACATTTCTGAATCGCGCAGAATGATAAAAATACTTTACAAAAACTTAACCTTACCCGTGGTTTAAAAATGTTTACTTTTCTTATGACTTAATATTGACTTCTCGATACTACGTGCGTCGGTTTTTTAAAAATTGAAAACATCCTAAATTTATTCAACTGGAAGTTCAAAGTACTAACTAAAAATAATATACTTGTCGGCAGACCACAAGGAAAGGACTATGACGATCAATTCGGTATATCAATTTTAAAGGGACCAAAAACCGACGACTGCATCTGATGCTGATCTAAAAAAACTTAAAGACGGTGCTTTTATACAAAAAATAAATAATAATATTAAATTTCAATCCTGAAACATTTTTGACAACAAAACATCGATTAAAAATCATTGTAAGCGCTGTCATTTGAAAAGAAACCCAAAACCAAAGTGCATTTTTAAAATACACTATACGCAGGCAGGCACACATTATGCATAATATCCAATATGTGCATGCATCATGATGCACTTAACCGCTCTTAGTCTCAGCTCCTGTGCTGTGCGGTGCGTCACCAATCCTGTATTTTTTCAGGAACTATATCTCAGTGTGTTCCATTCTTCCACAACTCCAACATACACATAGTGTGTGACCAAAGATATTATGAAAAGGGTTGGGCCATTGATCCCTGAATGTGAATGGCCTGTCCGGTAAGCACTGCAGCAGCAGCAGGCTATACTGCTAAGAAAATCCACTCTTTTCGGAAGGTATAGGTTGGTTATATGTTGGGAGCAATTAATTCAGAATGTTATTTCCTTTCATTAAAATTCCATAACTCGCTTTTGGGCGATAAACTAAACGGCCGTCGACAGCGTTTGACACTGCACTAATACCGCTGCTATAGGCGGTAGCTGGACAGGACGGACGTCGTCGGTTGTATGGCGGCAACGACGTAGACGACAACGTTTAGCCCATTGGAATGCTGCCGGTGTTGTATTTTGTCCCGATACAGTACCGCACTTACGCCCAAAGATATTGGGTTACACGCAACCTGGACAATAATAAGTCCAAAAACAGTTTCAGCCTTTAGCCTGCGTTGCACTGCAATATGGGTTCCGTGGGCCAGCCGTACACCTAAGTAGATAGGTAAGGTCTACCAAAACAATTTGGGGACCAAAAAAAAAATAGGTAATATGAACAAAAGGTTAACATGACATTTGTATATAAGGCTCCAGCAATGGATAGGACATAATATGGTGCAGCTGTGACTTCTAGGAATGTAGGCATAAGTACCATGACCAAACCAACCTATATATGGCAGCTTTGTCTATCTCTAGACGTCTACACTGCGCTGCGGTCGGTCGGTCGGTCTATTTGATTTCATATAGACGCTCATTAGAATTTAGAATTGGCCTGCGTGAACTTATTTCGGTCGTCCCTCTGGTCGTCGTCCCGTGTTCGAAACTATTAATAAATTTAAACACCTTTTGGTGTAAGCGCCAATTATTTACACACCCGTTCGCCGTCCGTCGTCGTTCGGTCGCAACACCATCGAACAGGATGAGTAATGACAAAAATAAGGACGAAATAAACTCAGAAAAAATAAAGGACTTAAAAAGGGTTAGGCATCAAACTACCTACCTACATACATACATATACATATGTATGTATACAAACACTCCTGAAGCAACCATCATAATCGTCTCGTCGTCTCCGTCGTCGTCCTTAAAAAAAAGTGCATTATTATTTCATTCCTTTTTCCAATCCTTTTTTTTCTCAAAAAAAAAAAAAGAAGAAAATAATGTCATTGGAGTCCTTTTGTTCGCGGTTGCGCCTCGACTGGTGTTCAGTTCACATTTCAATTAATTTGAATTACAGGACGTAATTTCAAATATAAAAGTATTTAAAGCAAAAAAAAGTCCTTTTTAATACGAAATGCATTTTGTACGTGTGCACTTCAATTTAATGATATGACGCGACATATGCGTTAGATTGTGCAATGCAATTGTAAAGGACGCGACAATCGACAACGAGAACCAACACCAATTTGAAGGACAAAATTATATAAAAAAAAGAATTATTAAATGTAAAATAAAAACGGATTCCATGTAAAACAAGAAAAATTCATATTTGGGATGTGTTTTTTAAATGAACCACCATCGAGCAAGCGACGACGAGGACGACGATGATGACGACGAAAAAAAAAGGAATTCTTTGTTAGAAGTTATTACGTTTTTTTTTAAGGATCTCTTCTGAAGCCGAAACTTGAACAAGATTTTATGATTCCATCACGATATTTTTTTTTTTTTTGAAATTCTGAAATTCAAATTTTTAACCCTTGCGCAGCGCACATCATTGTTTAGTAATGGTAAGCTGATGTGAATGCGTTTGCGTTTATGTTCACGTTTACGTTGTGGTGATATCCTGATACAGGCTTCATCCTCATCAGGAGGGTATATTTTTTGTTTGGTATGAAAAGAGGGATAAGTGTATACGAACCATTGATATATTTTTTCTTAAGATATTTTTTGCCTCTTACAGAACTGAACACTATTGTCCTGGTTTTGATTTAAAACACAAAAAAAAAACACAACCTAAAGTAGTTTGGCCCGTATTTTTTGAGATATCTCGATGAACCATTTGGCAGGACTCAATTGCGCGTGTGCGCATTTACATATTGTTTTAAAAGAATTTTTGTTATCAGATTTATTCAGTTCAAAAAGAGAGACGTAGATTTTTTAGAGAGAGATATGAACCTACGTAAGTAAATTATGAAAAATTACTCCTGACAGCCGGAACCAATTTAAAACAAAAAAACTTTAGTGAAAAAAAATATGGTAAAGAGTTTTTTGTATATAAAGTTGTATACTGATGCTAACATTTTGTTACGTTTAGTAAAGAAAAAAAAGATCAAAAAAGTTAGATTTTAGAAGTGAAGGGCTTATATTTATTTGACATCGGGATTTTAACCTTTTTTTTTTTTTTGGAAAACTTACACCTGGGTAATGATGCTGAAATAATCCAATCTGCTCTTTTAATGCAACTTTTGTGCATTATTTTTTTTTTTTTTGAATTGTCAATTATTTAGACAGTTTTATTTTTAGAGTGGGGTGTTAAAAAGAAGGGAGAATCAGAGATAGAAAGATGACAAATTTTAGTAAAATTTAATGAAAAATCTAGGGTCTTTTTTTACGATTTTTTTAAATTAATTTTTTGATTGTAACAGATTTTTCTTTTCCAGAAGGGGTATGCGATGTCCTATTTTTTACTTGATATATTTAGAAAATATGTATATGGCAAGTTTTGTATTTGTATACAAAATTACTTACGATGGTAGAGAAGTCGAAAAAAGTGGGTCTCCCGATTCCGTCCGTCCTTCTGTCATGGCCCCTACAACCTAAAACATTGGGTCGAGTGACTTCAAATTTGGAAATTAAGACGTTGAGCCGTTTTGCGTTAGGCGTTTTTTTTTACAAAATTTTTGGTCAAAAATCGTAAATTCGATTTTTCTCAAAAACAAACCGATAGATTTTTTTTAAAGTTTCGCTAAAGATTTTGTTGCCCCCATAGAACCGTTATTTTGATTTAATGTTTTTTCAAGAACTTATCAAACGATTTTTATTCAAGCTCTTCTGTTTTTGTTAAAGCTCTTATACCGTCTCAATAATATAACATGATAAGAAATATCATTGTTTTAAGTTTTGGCTTTTAAAAATAATATTACATTGTTTTTCGAAATTCGATATCTTGAAAACGGGTGGTTATTTTTTATGAAATTGAAATGTAAAATGTTTAACTATAAGCTCTAAATAACTGCATACCAAAAATATCGTTAAACTAAAATTGAAAAAATGTATCTATACAAAATTAATTAAAAAAAAAACACTAACGATTTTCAAATACAAAATTTTAAATATGAAGGTTTTTTAGGCAATAAATGGCGTTTAAATTAAAAAAAAAATCCAGGCACATTTTTAAATTTAAAAATACAAGAAATATTCTAAACAACAGATTGTTTGGATCCATGAGCAAGTTCATACGACCCGGTCGTGCTTTTTTTATTAGAATATCGTTAATAGCTCTTGGAATACAAATTTTAAACACCATGGGTTTTATAAACTTCAATAACCAAGAGAAGTTTTTTCATTTTTAAAAATCACGCAATTGACGTCAATTCAAGACTTACCCAAACTTGTATTTGAAAAATAAAATGTATTTAAACTCAATTTTTTTCAACCTCTAACATTTTCTCCAACAATTTAAAGATTTGTACCTCAGCAAATTGTGGTTCTATGGAATTTCTGAAATTTGATTTTCTAGGTTTTGATGTTTTTGTTCATGATATCAATTCTTTCAGATTTGAATTTGATTTTCAGGATATTCCATGCCATTTTCGTGATACTTTGTTTTGACTCCAAAGTGAAGATTTTTGGTGCAATAAATATAGAGTTGTATTGCACAAAAAAAATATTAATAGAATTTTTCTGTTAAAGTTCGGTTGTTTTGATCATTTAGATGTTTAAGTCTGCGTGATTTTTGAAATGTTGGGTTTTCTTAATTTTTAGGTTTCTTGGTTTTGGATAGACAGTATTTCCGTTTTCCATGCTTAATGTTGCTATTTTTTGGAAGACTGATTTTGGATTTTCTGGATTTCATAATTCTGTCATACTCCAATTATTTGAATAATATATGACCAAGGGCGGATCCAGACTTTTCATCAGGGGGGGGTCACACACTTAGATCAGTTTTTACTAACCGCTTAATGTTTTGTAAAGGAGGCTAACAAAATTTAATAATTGCTAAAATGACAACTTAAGTTATCAAATTATTTTAAAACACTGTTGTCTAGCAAGGTATGGTCTAACTATTTAATTTGGATGACTCCATACATATGAAAGCATTCCAAGATTCCAACAGTTTTCTAAATATGCCATATTTAAGAGCTAAAACACAATAGTTTAGAGGGTTTTTGGTGCATTTCACGCAGAAATGTAAGAAATTGTTTTAAAAATTACTTTTTTTGTTTCCATTTTCATGAATGCGAAGAACGCTACAAAAACTCAAGAGAGACGATCTGATATGAAGAACTGTCGGGCTTTTTTTGACGTAGTTTTTTCGGCCTCAATTTTCGGTAGTCTATTATTTTATTACTATCGCTATCAGTCTGCTTACTCGTATTTTGACCTTAAAGGAGTCAACAAAACTTTAAAATTGTAGAGATAAAAAGGTTTGGTTCTTGAATTTAAGAAAATAGTTCCATTTAAGTACCTAATTTCTCTAAAAAATTAAATTAAAACAAAGTAAGGTAGGTAAACAAATAAGTTGGGAAGAAAAGTTTTTGTAGCACTCACAAATTAAATTACACGCTTCAAAGCTTTTATATCAATAGATATGAAACGTTTATTATGTTTTTCACTTAGCCATTAGTTTAACAAAAGTGTAACTTGATTTTTTTGGGAAATTTTTATTACTGAAATTCGTGTTTAAATCTCAGTTCTAGAGCATCCAAAGCAAATTCACTTCAAAAGTAGATTTATTTAATTTTTTAAGATCTTTTGTATTCAACAGAAAACCAATTTTGAAAGAAATAAAATGCACGACTGGGTCGATAGAACTTGCTAATTTTCTTCAAAAAGTCTGTTTAAAAATATTTCTCAAAAATTTAAATGCCATTTTTTTGTCAAAATTTAAATGCCATTTTATTTGTCAAAAAAACCTAGATTAACTTATTTTTGTCGAAAATCATTTTAAATTTTGTCTTACAAATATTTTTGGTAAGCACTGAATAAAGAGCTTATAAATATATGAATGTACATTTTACATTTAAATTTCGTCAAAAAATGTTGTCTGAGATATCGAGTTTTTTAAACAAAATTAGTATTTTTTTTTAAATAAAAAAAAAATCATCATCAATTTTATCATTTTATCATTGACAAGAGCTTGCACAGAAAGAGAAGAATTTGGAAATCGGTCCATTAGTTCTTAAGAAAACTTAAAAACAAAATAAAGGTTTTTTACCCTTCTGGAGCAATACGAAAATATGTTTTTCTTGTAGAAAGAAGCCAAATTAAGAACACAAAATTTAGAGAAAGTTTTAGAAAAAATCACATGTTTGAACCAAAAAATTTGTATGGGGACTGCTGTTATTTTTCGTATTAATAAAATGAAAAAAACGCCTTACACTAATCAGCTGAAAATCTTAATTTCAATCAACACAATTCTTTAGGCTGTAGGGACCAGGAAAGGCAGACAGACGGAAGGAATCGGGGTACACACTTTTTTCGACTTCTCTACCGCCGTAATGTCATATTTGATTAAAAGCTCTAGTTTAAAATTGTTTACTAATGCAGAACTTGATATATAGTACCTATATGTCGCAAGTAAAAATCACATCAATAATCACTATTTATGTGTGTCAAAAAAATGTAATAATAAAATTGAAGGCTAGTTTAAGGAATTTAGAGGCAACTTAATATAAAATTGATGATCTCTTTTTCAAGGTTTCTTCTTAAGAAACTGAATATTTGCTCTTTTTCTTAGAAACAATTTTTATGAAAATAATTTAAAGCATGACTAAAGTTTTTTTCAAATTCTAAATTGAGTAAAAACAAAAGTCTTAGTTGTTTTTCACAGCAAACCACTTTTTGGTGAATGTCGTTAAATTACTAATAAATCTTTAGATGAAATTTTTACTTACACAACTTAATTGTATAAGCTTTATGGCTCATATGACCCCCCCTGGATCGTCCATTGGTCAAAAGTTGATGAATTTGTGCTATGTTTTTGGAATAGGGCTAAATATCCGATTCATATTATGTTCTTGGTCCAATCTTCAATCAAAAGTAGTACTTTTAGCAACAAAGTTTAAGGAAGTAAAATACAAATGTTGTTTAAATAAATAATTCAAAATATAATGGGGGTCATATCCATTAACGCAATACGATTAGTTTTGAATTGAAGATAATTCCTACCAAAAAGCAAACAAACTATCTCCCAGGGGGGGGGTCATGACCCCTACGACCCCCCCCCTGGATCCGCCATTGTATATGACATGTACTAAATATATAAGATTGCATGAACAAAGAGCTGTTTTTAGACAGTAGTGAAAAGACTTCTAGGAAGGAAGTGCATTTTTAGTCGAAATTTTGGAAATCAGTACATCAAATATGATATAACAAATAAACCTAATCTAAAAACTAAAAACATAAATGTTATAAAAGGAGCCAAGCTTCGCGACATACAACAAACTTGAACATTTCTGCCAGAAATTCTTCGATATCACACTTTTAAAAATTACATTATATTAAACTTTTGTAAACTTAGAATCTGGGAGTTTTACATGTTCTTCTTCGTTTCTCTTCGGAAATTAATTCATTATTTAACAACTCTAATGGTGAACAAACTTGAACTAAAGAATTTCCTTGAAGGTAGATTTATAACACAAAAACTTAAAAATACTTTACAAAAACTTAACCTTACCCGTGGTTTAAAAATGTTTACTTTTTTATGACTTAATATTGACTTCTCGATACAACGATAAATAAATAATTCAAAGGATTAGATTCAAGGATTGCATTCGGTATGGTTAAAGTAAGATAGAGCACTTCAGAAAGTTCCTAGTCATTGCACTGGAAACAGAATTCAGATTCTTCTTTAATGGGATTTGTACACAGATTGTTCTCCCCAAACATTGGACTCTCCTAATATTGGAAGACGTTAAATTTCTTAAAGGCAGATACATTAAAATACTCAAAAAGTTTTCAACCAATTGAATATTATAAAATAAATGACGGACAATATTTTAACTGAAAAAATGAAGGCTTCAGTTTAGTTGGAATGTTAAAATTTAGGGCTTAGGGTTGTTGGATTCTTTTCGTTGGGAATTCTCTTTTTAATTTTTTTATCGGGGTGAACATAAATGTCATAGCTGAAATCTAAATAAGAAAATGTGTTCGGTTTTCGATGGGCCATAGAGCAAATTCCCAAGTTCCTTATTCATTTATTACGCTTGATGAGTGCTATTACCAAAAAAAAGACTTGAAGCTAGATTAGAAGGCGAAGTAGACGGGCATGTCTGACGTTCCGTGGAATAGTAAAAATTCGAATCTTTTTTAGAAGAAATGGAGAGTCTATGGTCCCTGCTAAAAACTGGTGTAGAAATAGAATATCAGCGACTTTGCGATGTTTTTGAAGGGTTTGCAGATTAATACTTTTCTAATAATATTCAAAAGGTGGTAAAAATCAATTATGAACCCAAGGAAGACTGCAGAGTGCAAATCGAAGGAATCTGCTTAGCACAGATTCAATTCTTTAAGAGTGAAAGATCTTGACTAGATGCTGACAAAGGTGGTGTATATTGATATAGTGACTAAGGGGTTTGAAAATTCCTTCAAATCAATGTTTGATGAAACCACGGATGAGTTGGCCTCATGGTCAAAATGGGCTCCAACACTTAACTGAGTGTCGTAAATAATTCATAGGTCGCAAATATAGAGTAGATAAAATTAAGGGTAACGTCGCGTAGTGCAGATTGTAAGTTCGGGAGGTGAGATTTGATCGTTTACGGGTAAATGTTATGAATTTGCATTTAGAAGCATTGAGTTCTAAGAAATTTGTTAAGCATCAAGTCTGAAATGAGTCAAGATTATTTTGGGGTAAGACAGAATCAGATGGAGATTTGTACTCCTTAGTGATTCTCATGCCATCAGCTTAAATAGAGACAGTTGAACTATCAATGAAATTAATAACGTCGTTGATAGTTAAGTGAAATATTAAAGGACCAAGGTGGCTCCCTTGAGGAACTCTTGAGTTTGCATAAATAGGATCAGATATTGAGAATCTGAAAAAAATACTTTTTATTGGAGGTTCTCTGTGGTGGAAAATCAAGGGTTCTAAGTTTAAAATGAATAATTTGGTAAATGATTTTTTCAAAGGCTTTATTAAAGTCTGTGGTGATAAAACGTCCACTTCATTTCCTTTCTCTAATTCGTTTAGAGTTTTAGACATAAATTCAGTAAGAGTGGTTAAAGTTGGTGTGCCTTTTTAGAAGCCATTTTGTTGTGAAGAAATAATAAAGGTATGTAATGAAAATAGAAAGAGTTATAGTCAATGCTTTCGAAAAGCTTGGGAATTGTAGAAAACTTAGCTATTGGCCTGTAGTTCATAACATCATTGTTTTGCTCCTTTTTTATGAACAGGGAATCTTCCCAAAACTTTGAGAAATTGATAGACAAAACATGCATTCAATTCCTCGAAATACATACCAGAGGCAATTGATGCCCAACTTATATGATGCGGTTGAAGGTTATTTACTTTCGGCTTAGAGGTATTATACGGGAAATATTGCATTCCAATTTCAGTTTGTTTAAAAAGCAGCAGAAATTTTAAGCTATTTAATTTGGTTGGAATTCAGATCGTTTCACTTCTGATTTGTGTATCATTGGGAACCAGAAGTCCCTGCTCGGGCGCCAATTTGTGATGTTTTTCTTGAATTTTTCTCTTTTTAAGACTACCGTAAAAATGGTCTCGAATCTTTACAACAAACCTTTAAATTATACACATTTTTTGTTAAATAATGTTATATTTTATTAAATAACCTCAACTTCCAAGTTCTGTTTCCTTGTACTTTCTGGTTATCCTCGTATATCAACGTGCTTGCGGATGTTCTATCACAAAATTTAAAAACAAAATTAGAAACTAACTCGTATTCTAGGATGGTTGGCATAGCTTCTAACAAAAAATCTTTACCATTTCCCTGCCTGTTTTTTCATTCCCTCTTATCGAGTTCATTAAGACCCTTATTTAAAGCTGATGGACTGTTTTTATTCCTATCATCTTGTGTTCGAAGTGATATACACTTCCAACTTTTTTTCACATGGAAGTGCATAGTTATTCCGACCGACCGTTACGTTAAATGTTTCCTCTGCAAAACTTATGAAACATAGGTGCAAAAAGGTTTCCTCAAACAAAAAGGTTAAAAATGATACCATAAATTCCTTGAAAAATATTTTAATAACTTAAGAGATAATTAAGTCTCTGGATCACACTTCTGTTTTTCCACCATTAAAACTTACCTTTATACCATCATTTATTATATTTTTCTCAATTAATGAAGTTAAACATAAGAAATTCCTAAAATGTCGATCACTATCAGAGCGTTTATTTTTTTTTGTATTTATATTCATTTTAAACCAAATTCTTTAAAAGTTAACTGTTGGAGGAAAAAATTCCAACCATCAATATCATCAGAACCAGGGAGCCTCTTTATAAAATAAATGACATCGAAATGGCTTCGCTGATATTTGTTAATGCGAACTGCGCAGTGCAGCAGCTGTCCTGATAGCCTGTCTTTTTCTGTAAAAATCTTCTAGCTTCTGATCAAAGTGTTAATGCAATTTTGATTAATTAAAGTATCGGTCTTTTAAGGAAAAAAAATACCGGAATACCTCAAACGAAAATTTATCTTATTCGTTTAATGAGGCAGCTTGTTTCTTCTTCTTCCATCATTTAAAAACTCTCACATACCGCGTCACGTCACATATGTATCTATAAGTAAGTACACATACGTAAAGTAAACTACATGTCAAGTAATGCGTTTGTCGAAAATTATCAATCAACTTCGTCAAAAGCTGCAGACTTTTTTATTTTGCACCCTATTTAAACCCAGAACCTAATTAACAACCACATTACTCAAAAGATCTTTCTCTGTTTCCATACTTAACATCGAAAGATGTCCAATTCAGTCTCTAAAACAGAAAAAAAACATAACTTAACAACACGGAACGCTTACTGCGCAATGTGGCAAGGAATCTGCTCCTCATTTCGCCCGAAAAACACAAGCCTTTAGTTTTTTTTTTTGGTTTTGATGTTTGGCTTTGGATGCCATCGGAGCACTCTCCTCGTCACTTTAAAAAAGTTCTGCATGATGATGAGGATGATGGTGAAGGAGTCAGCGAGGAAGCAACCATCATCCAGACTGTGTACTGATGCACTGCACAGCACAGAGCACACACAGTGTCCCCAATTAATCGTCTGCGCTTCATTATCAAGGGTCATTACGAAAATGTATGATACCAGCGCAAGAACCGAGAACCGGGAACCGAAACCGAGACCGAAACTGAGACGATATACAACCAACCGACGCACGATGCGACTGACGTGACGGAGTCGAAGTCGAATTTGAAGTCAAAGACAAAAGTGCGTGATGTAGCTTCGCGTCATGTGAAAGATTACGAAAGCGAAGCGTTAAGTGCAACTCAAATGAACCAAATGCGGAACCCCAAGATCCCAGAAATTGATGAACTGACAGCAAAAAAATTAAAACAATAAAACAAAACTTAACTCAGTTTGAAGAAATTAAATGAAATTAATGATAGAAGGTCCCCTTTTTCTTATTTTTTCCAAATGGGACGATCAGTGACCAGTGACCAGATGCCCAGAAAATGGTATTATGGAATACCCGCAATATCCACAATTCCGATTATGAGATGATACAATTGCTATTTTGAACTTTTCTTATGGACGTAAATCAAGAAGTCTCATCAGGGAGCCACTTGGTGGACAGAGTACCACAGAGGGTGGCCATTTGACTTTGGCTCTGGCTCTCGCTCTGAAGCTGTAAAGTTAATGCTAAACAAGGTTATGGGTTTTTGAGGTCAGACTTTCTGAGTGGCAGATGAATTTATGTTGCAACCCAGCAAAGTTATTACATTCGATTCCAGTCACTTCTTTTAATATAATGATGATGATGATGACGCCAAACCAACCATTTCAATCTTCTTCCCCGGTCTTCTGCTTCTGCTTCGGCTACTTCTACCGCTTATAAGGCTTATAAGGGATGGATCAAGAATTATAAGAGTGTTTGGCTCGTTCGTCGTTAAATGATCGCGATTCGTGTTCTCTTGGTTGGTTTTCTTGATGCATCATCATATCAAGCGAATTAGTATCATGACAGTGAATTTCATACCACGCAACACATCATGGTGTCATTTAGCTGATTGAGCGCCTTAATTCGCGGCTAGACTATGTGGCGTGTTAAAACAATTCAAGAATTCAAGTTAAACATAACAAAAATGCAATAAGATCTTTCTGACTCTGCTGTACAAAAGTATAATCATCATAATGTACTTTGGTTTTTATATGTTTTTTCATTGTTGTTGTTGTATTTTTCGACTTTTTTAATTAAGGAAAAAAAAGATGAGTCAATTGTACCGCTCGAAGTTGTTGTTATTTTGTGTATTGATATCGTTAAACTAAGTTACCACATTAACCTACCAGATGGGTCATTAGTAAACGTGGTTTAATGTACGGTCATTTATAGTGGACACTTCATTTGCTGCGGCAAAGTCTTCTAAAGTTGTAATTTGCGTGTATATGCCTTCATTAAGTGTACTCTCTGATTCATCTGGATTCAAAGCTTTAATAGATGCTTGGGTTAATAATAGGTTAGCTCATTGAGTTGGAATATTTTCGCTTTTCTCTAGAGTATACAATAATCGTTTAAAGTCTATTTGTATATCCCTATATGTAGGCTAGGAACTTGAGGTCGATGCTAATGCTTAGATTCTAAGTGAATATGGTAGATTAAGGGAAAAGGTGGTCCCTGTTTAGAAGAGTAATGTATTGCAACTGATTTCTTTAACTTTTTGAAGGGTATTCCAATAATGACTGCTGAACTTTGACAGTTGGTTGTGCGGCCATATTGTTTGAGGTATATACATCTGTCATTTGGTTGTCATTTATTCACTTTGTATTGTCAAACCAATAAGAAAGGATAAAATGCTCCACGGTATTGGATATTGAGATATGCAAAATCCATAAACGGGTGATATTTTCGATTTGTGATTTTCAGTCTGACAATACTTTTTTCAGAATTAGTCTTTTTGGCAGCTGTCAGTTGATTTTTGGTCAGTTTGGTTTAACATTTCATAATGAATTATGTCTTCCTATATCATCCGATTTAACACAGCTGGATTTATTGTTTGTAGAGTTGTGTGAAGTCGCTTGTCTACGTAGATAAGCCCGAGACGATTGGCGCCTTGGAAGAGAAAATTTGGCGCGTTATTTCTGACATAAGGCCCAAATTGCTGCGAAAAGATGTCAAAAATTGAGCATATCTTCTGGAATTTATTCGAGCTAGAAGCAGCGTGCAATTGTCCGAAATCATTTTTAAAACATAATCCCAATATTTATAATAAGTTTTCATGAGTTTTCGAAGCTTTAAATTTTACACTGTTTTTGATTTTCCATTGGTTGCCACACCCAAAGGAAAAGGTTGAGAAACTAAACACAAATATAAAATTCTTAAAGTACTCTCATCAGCGAAACAATTACATAAGTGGTTTAGAAGTTTTATCTATACAAATAAGGAAAGGTGTCGGAGACAAAACGGATCCTTGGGGCACACCAGCGTTTAATTTCTGAATATCAGATTTGAACCTGCCTAATACGAATTGAATTGAATGGTCCGAAAGGTAATTTCTAACCCAACAAAGAAAAGATTCATCAATACCAAATGCTGAGATAAGCCAAGAAAAACCGGTGGACCTCGTCGTCGTTCATTAAGAAGCTTCCGTTCTTCAAGTTATTTCTTTTGCTGAAAATTAATCAGCGTTTTTTTCACCTTTATAGAAAAGAAGAGACGTAAGTACAATTGGACGATATTTAAAGAAAGGAGCAAGATCCGCCTTTCTTAGGAACCCGCTGGACAAATTATGCTGTTTTCCATCCATTTAGTCCTCCGAAAGAGACTTGTAGAGTACGACCGATGGAAAAGCTTACGCAGTGGTTTACCAGCATTGAAGAACACCTTTTTGAAACAGCGGATTTGTCATTGTTGAGATCTTTAAATGCTCTAGCAACTGTACCATTGCAAAAGAAGATTAGTCGCTTTTAAGTACAAGAGGAGTCCTGCAACAAGAATTAACAGAAAAATGTCCTGCAAGGAAATTGGCTTTATCAGTCGAGCTTAAAAAAGAAGTGTCATTAGAACCGAACTTAGGAACCGATGGTAACGTAGTGCTTCGCACATTTTTTACTAATGATTAGAAATGTGTACTACCTTTGTTAACTTGTAGTATTTTTTCCGTAATTTCTGGTCATGCGAAAATTGAATGCGTCGAATATGTCCGGACTTCTAAATAAAAACAAAAAATGAAAGAACTGGACATATCTAGTTCTAGAGGAATTATGCTGCCTTAAATAGATCTTAAAATATAAGCTTTCAAGTTTTTACAAATCCTTGAATTAGAAATAAAATCTGTCCGCTGACTAATCTCAACCCACATCCCATACACATAATTCCACTTTACTGAACTTTTACATCTTTAACTTAGTTAATACGTAAATTTGACAAAATTTTGTTAAAAAAAAGTTTGAAGTCGATTTTCAGATTGTTTTCAATTCGGGCCTCAAACAAATTTTCAACAAGATATTGTAGTATTTTTTTTAGGTTTTTATTTTATGTAAACCAAACTATTAATTAATTTTTTCCTAAAAAATACTCCATAAACGTTATTCATCGTTGCAAAAACGTACAACATTTGAAATTTTTAAAGAGCTGTAAGTGGCTGGATCTTGGTTCTCCTTAAGCTGTACTGCCAATAAATTAGTTTTAATCTTATTTTGACATTTTAGCTTTTTTACAATTGAACACAGATTCTTAAATCAATGTCTAAGAGCTAAATTCTTAAAACTCATAAACTCACTTAGAAAGAGTTTGTTCTTATACATATGTATATCAGAGACTATTTATCCAGAAATGCACCTTTAAGGCATCTTTTCAGAATTTTAACCACATAAAACAATCTCTTTAAACCAAAGTGCTTCCATTCAATTTCAACTCATTCTGATAACTATTCGGTTTTTAGTTTTAAATGTTATATGTTATGTAAAACCACAATATACTTTAGCTTATTTTGAATTTTTTTGGAAAATAAAAGCAAACAAAAAATTATCTGTCTCTTCACAGTCTACCACAATATATACCAATTTAAAATAGGAAAATATTTGTAAGTCTTCTTCTTTGGCGAAGTTTTTCCTAGAAGTCATCAAATTACAAACACCCATCATAATCGTTAAAGAGAATTATTTTGTTTTCTTATTTTACACTATGTATACCCAGCTATGGACTAAGTTAGTACTTAGAATTTTGCACACGGACCACCATCGATATAGTGTAGGTACATAAAATGCGCCATAAGTCCAACACGTCAAAACAGTCCTAATCCTCAACAATTAACCCCCATGCAACTAAAAATAGAAAATAAAATAATTTTATATACCTTTCACCTAGATTAAAGTACGGTTATAGTTTTGGAATTGAAATCCAGGGGTTCCAGGTTGGATGGTTGAATAGCTATGGGTAGGGATTGATTATAGAAGCTTACTTTTAGACCATTTTCGACTGTTTGATAATACGGATCTTATACTAAATAACTCTCTTCTAAATCATTGCTTAAAACTGGTTATTGTCAAAAATGTTTGTCTATCAGCAAATTTTCCATAAAAGTTTAAAACTTTTTCAATCAATCAAATGAACAAAAGAACTTAAAAATGTCAAATCACACCAAAAATCCTTCAGCTTTCTCGTAAATAAAAGGCAAAGTTAGGTACTGTGCAAAATAAACTCAAAAGCTTCTGGTGTTAAGTACAAGATCAGTTAGTGCTAACCCAATATCATATTTCCATAGTTCGTATTACATACTCTGTGATGTGGTTGGAATCACTTCGGTGCTACCAAATTCTCAAGAATTTTCCTAATCTCACTTTCATCTCTCATCAAGCTGTCAAGATTCCCTCTCGCATCTACGAGTATGAAAGAAAGGGGCGGTGACTGTCGTATATTCTCATCATCAGCCATCATCATCATATCGATTTTGATGGAGTAGCTAAAGGTTTTATAATGTAGTTTAGAAGAACCTACCTTCGAAACAAAACAAACATCATGAAGGAAACGCATCCATCGGAACGTTCGTCGTCGTAGGAGAGAAGCCATCATATCACGCAAATGTCTTCATATACTAGGTAGGTACTTTATAGGTACCACTTTACGTTTATATGCGGATACATCAAGTTGGCAAGAAGCCCAACTCCTTATAGGAACGAAAGAGACACTATATATCGTATCCATCGCCACAAAGCTGACAATAAAGTACCAGGAGACCTTGAATGCTTGAATTGAATTTCATGTGGTTTACAGAAGAGCGAACACGGGTGGCATGGATTGGATGGATATTATATGAAGGTAGCAACGTTCAGAAGCAGCAGCGGCAACAGCAGCAGCGTGGCGGTATAGGGTTCGTCATTATTCAACTTTATTTTAGTTCTGCTCATGTTTTTCATTGTTTGTCACAATTTTATTTTATTTTATTTTATTTTGCTGTTTTTAAAGAAAGATGGCAGTAGTTTTTGTGGTCCGTAACAAAAAATATGATACGTGTAGTCACAAAAATTTTTAGCACGAAAAGAAGAAGCTCCTGCTTTTGCCCCACCTCCTGATGATGATGATCATGATGATGGTAAGTCTAAGCATAGGTACTGATGATGGTAATGGTGGAATACCCTTCCAGCATAGACCAGCATAATTTTAAATGGCAGTTCCAAGAAATTGTAATACCACACAAAAAACAACAAAAATATGTAGACCTTAACCATCCATTGGAGTGATATTATGCTGTTTAAGGAAAAATATTTTGATGAAATAAAATCTGATGACAAGCATCGGTAAAGACTATTGATATCCTTGATAATGCTCTGAGACGGGGGTTTCTTGTTGGAAGTAGATGTTGTTATAGGCCCGCTTATTTATATGAAAGATTTCGAGTTTATTTATAGAAATATCTTTTACATTATGGAATGAATAATATGTACTTTAAGCAGACAAATGAACTGAACATACAATGTAAAAATACAATGCGAAAAGAAAAGGATTGCGATTTTAAATTTTTGACAGTTATATTTCGGTGACATTTTCTGTATGTAATTGGAGACATTTTGTTGGACCCTTATGGTCGCTAAAAAAACATTATTTTGAAAAACACCCATGTTTCAGGGTCAACGTTTCAAACACGTGCAAACAACGTCGGGAAATAGTAATAATCCGTGATACTGTCATACCAGAGTTTTCGGTTGCCTCTTACGAGAAAATGACATATCCTCAAACTCCAAGAGTTATAAAAAGTTCTTCTCAAACTAAATGTCCGGATTGTTCTTTGTTGGTCTAGAAATTACCTTTCAAACTGTTCAATTCAAGTAGTATTGAAAAGGTTAAAATCTGATATTCAGAAAAATAACGCTGGTGTGCCACAGGGCTCCGTTTTGTCTCCGACACTCTTCTTTTTTTTAACTTCCCATAGGAAGTTATTGTAATGGGTCCGATTTGTCGAATTAAAAATTTTGACATTTCTCGAGGTTTCAAGGTCCCTAGAGTCTAAATAAAAGATTTTTAGAGAGATGTCTGTGTGTCGTGTGCACGTACGTTCGTACGTCCGTACGTTCGGGAAGCGTTTTCGTCGTCCATAGCTCAAGAACCAGTAGAGATATCGACTTCAAATAAATTTGGTTACACAGATAATAATGCAGGAAGATGCAGAAAGAGCTCTCAAGAAAATAAGGTAGGTGGTTTTTTTACTATAGCAAAAAAAAGGTGAACATTTTGGTTAACCCTAAATATCTCACGAACCAATAACGCTAGAGACTTGAATTAAATTGTATATTATATATTGTAACGTGATACCAAACAAATATATTTTTGGAAAAAAAATCCGAATAACGGTTTTTTTTATAAATAAAAAAAAACTGAAAAAAAATTTGCCACCTCGAAAATTTAACGAATAAAAAATGGTTTGATCTACAAAACAATTTTGTACAACGAAGAATAACGTTTCCAACATCTGGTAAAATTTTGAGAAAAATTGAATTTACAGTTTTCTAACAAAAAATCAAAAACCAAAACAAATTAATAAAAGTTGGTAAAAATGGATTTTCGACTGAAATATTTTTTCAAAACTTTGAGATATTGTCTTTAAACTAATTTCATCTTTTAAAAAATGTTCTTGTCAACATTCAGTAATTTTTTAGAACAATCGTATTGACAGTTTCTTAACAAAAAATAAAAACCTAAAAAAACATTACTAAAGGTTCGTAAAAATTGATTTTCGACACAAATTTTTTTTTCAAAAATTTTAAATATTGGCTTCAAGTTTATTTTATTTCACAGATTGTTTTCAAAATTCAGTAAACTTTTTATAAAAATCCAATAGTCCGTTTTTCATAAAAAAAATAAAATCTACAAAAAATAGTACGCAAATTTGGTAAAAATTAATGTTCGGTGCTCGATATCTCGTGAACAATAGAAGAAATTAAATTTTTTAAGAAATGCTACTAAAATTGGTCAACATTGCTTTTGGACTAAAATTCTCGTTAACAAAAATAGATTTCGAAATAAAACTATTTCATTTTATGCAAAATATTGTTGGTAATTTTTAATTTTTTAAGAATAATTCAACTGATAACTTTTTTTACAAAACACGAAAACCCACAAACCTTTTAAGCTAGACAAATCGACAGACGGGATTGGAAGTTATCAGTGTGGGTCACATCCTAGCCTCTTTTTTATAAATGATCTTTTGTCTGAAACTTTTAACCAACTTAATTGTTCCGCTGATGACAGAACTTTTAGCTCTTCATATTCGTTTTAAGACACTCATCCTTGTGCTTTAGATGTGGACTATCAACGAGGGCAGTTCATTAAATTCTGATCTTGACAGCATTGTTCATGTTCAATGGGGAAACAAAAACCGTGTAGAATTTAATTCGTCGAAAACCTAATACTTTCTGTTGTCACAAAAGCGTAACCCTCTCCCAATGCCAATATCCATTCGTGGACTGGCATGGAAGAAATTGAACAGCTTTCAATTCTAGGTATGTCCACTTTCGTGGATTGATCACATATTTGAAGTTGCCAAAAGTGCTGCTAGGTGTGTAGGTTTTCTCCGACGATGCAAAAAGTTCTGATCTTCCTTCAATTTACAAAGCTTTCATTCGTCCGAAACTTTAGTATAATTTGTATATTTGGGCTTCAGTCTTTTAGATAGAATTGAAAAAAAAGGGATCTTAAAAAAATGATATGCGATCGTTCTATTACTGAAACATGTGCTACTTTCATCGTAATACCCGTACTTCTAGGAATGCTTTTTCGGTCGTGCTGTTACGTAAAGTGATTCTTTCTTTAACCGCACTACACGAATGTGAAAAGCTTTGTCAGGCTCAATATTTCCCACTTATAAGAATGTTGTTTTCAAACGAAACGGGAACTGAACTAGAATGGGCATCCAATCCTCCTATCCTCTTTCCCTAATTGCTCGCACTGTGTCTAATCATTATAAGGGTATTCATAACCCCTTGATTTTGATTCAGAAGTCTGAAGAAACTACAAAATTTTAACTATTGTACAGAATTTTGTATGACAGTATTTTGACATAGAGCATTTTGAATACAGTTTTATGACCCATACAAAATTTCGGCCGAGACTTCAAGAAAAATAGTGATTTCACAAGCCCTGCCCTATTCTACATTCGACTTGTCCTCTGCTAGAAAGTCTATTCACGGAAATTTTCCAGGAAAACCCCTAACTTTAAAAAAAATATTGTATAACTAAAATATTGCATCTCAGTTAAAATTACTAGGTTTTGAAGTACATTTGTCTTCTACGTCAGAAACTGACCCTCAAACGAATATTTAACAATACAAAAAAATACACAAACGCATCTCTTGATGTTATTTTTTCAATTTTTTTAAAATATATAAATAAAGAAAAATTAACATAAATTAAAGATTTCATCATCACTTCCGTTTCAGGTAATTAGCCACACCTGTTTATCAAATTGTATATGTACCTATTCAAGATATAAAACTAAACAAATTTTTCTCTCCTCCTCTCGTCGATATTGTATGCAGGTATGTATATAATTTATTGGCATTAATATGGCTTTATTATAAATATTTATAAAGTGTTAAAGGGCTTGCTGAGAGAAACAGATTTTTATTTTTATTGCTTGTTATAAAAAAAATTATAGACTAAAGTTAAACAGATAGAGCTAGAAAAATATCTAAAAGAGAGGTGGGTTGATTAAAGGTAACTACCTACCTACCTACTTATACCTTCATTTATTTAAAATAGAAAAAATAGAATAAAAGTTTGACAGCTAAAATTTATTATATGTTAAATATGCCTTCTAATTAGTGACCACGAATAAGAAAAAGGCAATTAGGATTAATATATGAATTTTAATGGATGTACCTACAGAAAAGTCCTATAATTTTATTCTTTATAATGTTCGAAAATTATTGTTGTTGTTGTTTTTCTTATTTCTTTAATTTGGACTTTGTTCACACAAATTTGTTTGAAAAATTTAAAATTAATTCACTTTTGTATACAAATTCTGAGCTGATTCATTAACATCTCTTAAGACTTCCAAAGACTTATAAAGATTTCGTGGGGTTGACTAAACTCTACCCTTATTATTTGACGTTTATTGACTGCGAGATTAAAAGTCAATGACATTTCTCGATCTGAAAACAAAAAAAAAAAAACAAAATGAATGTTATTTTATCGGATTGACAAACTCGTTGAACTTGTCAGAATTTCCAACCAAAAGGTTCCTTCCACAATCATCATCGTCATCATCATCATTATTCAGAAATATAAAGGAAGGTTGGCAAAAATATAGATGGATACATATCTACTGTAAATATATACACAAGTGAAGTAAATACATACATATAGATAAATATGTAAACGTTACATATAAATGGACTTTTTTATTGCAAACGAATTACTTCCGCAAACGGAGCACTCTGAGTATACACCTAAGAGTAAGTATAAATACTGAGCTGATATACTGAGTAAAGTTACAGAGCTCAACCGCACCATATAAAACAAATCCAAAAGGAATCGTTAAATCATTAAAACATTATACGAGCTATACGAACATTCAATTACGGTTCCAATTCGAATGCATCGTCTCCGGTTTGACTTTTCCATATATGTATGTAAGGTACCTACGTATAGATATGATACACCACCTTTATAGCAGACGACACACGCATATTGCACAGCTCAGGCGGCTCATCACGAACTCGGTACGGAATGGAGCGGAGTATATAGCTTCTGTTTCTGATGGTCACCATTATAACCCCATCGCCCATCACCATCATCATATCATATAGGCTATAGAAAAGATAGAGTGGAGCTCCCATGTCTGCCTTTTGGGATTACAAATAGTTGCAAGTGGTGTACTATAGACACACATATCCATAGCGCATTTAACAATGTAAACTTAATTCCCAACCCCCAAGCCATGCCACACCAACCCATTCCAAGTCAAGGCAAACCCAAACTGAGTCGATTTGAACCAAGCCAAGCCAAGCCATACCAAACCAAGCCATAGCTAAGGCAAGGCTCGGGTGTCTGCATATTTACAATACCTTGCAGCGGTAATCCAAATATGTACTTAACAAGATAATGAAAAGTCTGACATTGCAAAGTCAATAAATAATATAGCACTGTACCGTTACGTTCGTTGTATGAACAACATGGCACCACCACCGGCCCGGCCATATCATCATCGTGGGTGCTTCTGCCTTTTTGCCTCCACATACTACATACTACAAAATCATCCCTTGTTGATGCAATTGAACCTGTTCGTATAGTTGTATAGTCGGATTCGCATTTGGACTTGGACTCGGATTCGTTTTTGGATTTGAGAGGGGTTGAGAGGGGGTCGGAGGGACAGGGGGTGATATGTGAATGGCTAAAGAAAGTTGGAAAAAAAAAAATTGATTTCACCTGTCAGTCATTTCGAGAGTCGGTGAGTTGGACACTTTGCTCCTCTTCTCTAAGCCGGGGGCCGCTCCACACCCCTACAAACACCCACCCACCCGCTGCGCTGATGTAACGTGTGTATACAGTGTGTGTACGTACAGTGTACACGTTGGCATCACAGACATTGGCCCCATGTGTGCAATTGACTTTTGGGCTTCCGCTTTTAATTCGATCAGAAGTTAATTAATTTCAACGCTTCTCCGCTCAAAAAAAAAACCAAGAACCCAGAACCAAGAGAAGTCGAACCCAGCAGGTGAGTTATCAGTTTGTTGGTCATGGAGTCTTTATATGCGAAGCCACATAAGGAGCGCCCTCGTCGTCATCGGTTCGAATTTGAGCCTCGAACCTGAACCCGAAGCAATTTATCTCCTTGCTGGCCGCTTTGGATTACCATTTCCAGAGGCTTCCCTATCCCTATATATCTCTCAAAAAGGGATACACCATCACTATGATGGCGCACATATATAAAAAGAAAAGTGGAACCGTGCGGTACACAAAATATCTCCACTCACAAAAAGATAGAAATTTATATATGTATATAAAAATAAGAGGAGTCCCAATCGAAAAGCGAGAAATTAAAAATTCAAATTGTTTACCCGATGTCTGTCTGTCATGTGAGCGATGAACGAACGTTATACAACTCTTACCACCAAAGACCGAAGCTATAGAGTATGGAGGAGTTTGTTTGTCCGGTAGCCTTGTTTTTTTGTTTCTGTGTATTTTTACCTATTCCATGGCATGACTTGACTATGGGTCTGGAGCCGAGTCCAAAGCTGAACCGAGAGAGCAATCTGATGTTTGGCCGACAGATTGCTGCCTATTGAACTGGACTGATAGGCAAATGGAGACAGATTTTCATGCAAATTTAATGCGTAAACATGGTCAAATTGGAAATCGCATCTTCTTTTCTGGAATTCACTTCACTCCACAAATCCACACATGCCAGGTATAGGTGGATGATGGGATGACAATTTAACGTATATATACGACAACTTTTTGCAAGGAAACAAGGTCTGCGAATCTGAGTCTGAAGCTGAGACTGAGGCTGAGTCTGACCTGGCCAATGGCCATGGCCATGATATTATACGATGATAGAGAGGTGATGGCTTTAGTATATCGACGACGACGAGTGACGACCGTTCGATGTGATGCAGCTTTATAGTTTAGTGCTGATGGATGTTGATGGTTATATAGGGATAGAGACATATGAGGTTGGTTGGACATATAAAGTCATGACGAGAGATGAGACTGGACCTGGACTCTAGGCGGTGAAGTTATATACTTAGACCAATTCGATCAATTATTCCTTTTTCTTCAAAGTGATGCATACAACGAGACTATAGCTATCTGATTGATAACTAATTCTTTATACTTATAAGAAGGAAATTATTGTGCGTCTTTGAGATAATTTGGCATTGGTTCACAGCTTCTATTAATTTAACAAACCCCTTTTTGCTTAACAGACAATAAAATAACTACACAATAGTCAAACGGAATATTAAAACCCTGTGCAGACTTGCGTCATTTTTGTGAGTGGAGACGCTGCAATAAAATGACAAACAAGTCATTTTCGCGTACCATGTGCATAAAAGCTTTATGTTCTTAAAAAGAAACGACACGTTATCAGCTACATCAATGGGAAATAACGTTTTGAAATAAGATTCAACCGATTGTGCAGTAACGAAGTGATCTCGCAGAAACTTACTTGAGAGCGATGCAGTCCTATGTGAACTAGGGCCTAACACAACAAACTTCTCGACCTAGCTCGGTCGCTAGCTAGATGTCGCCAGTTGCGCACTCAGAGTTGAGTGATGTCACTTTAAACTTGTGCCCGCCACCTGATCCGCAGTCTTAATCACTGTCCTGTGAGAGTGGATTCCAAGATTTTCCGGACCGGAGCATTGGTTTCCATGCCCTCTACGTGATTCAACTATCTCCGTCGTTGGACCTCCTAGTAAGTCTACGTCGCTGTACAGCCCGTACAAGTCGTCTTTCCATCTTCTCCTATACTCACGTTCTATGCATACGGGACCGTAGATCACGCGAAAAACTTTTCTCTCGAAACAACCCAAGGTGCTTTTATCCGCTTTTGTCATAGTCCATGTTTCTGTACCGTAAAGCAGGACGGGGATGATAAGGGTCTTATATAGAGACACATAGGTTGCTCGAAAGAGGGCTTCACTACTCAACTGACTTTCTTGTCCCCCAAAAACAGCGGTTAGCAAAAGTAATTCTTCGTTTTATATCAGCACTGGTGTTGTTTTTCATAGTGGAACCCAGATAGACAAAATTTTTAACTACCTCAAAGTTACGTTTGTCGATGGTGACATTTTGACCGAGACGTCTTCGATGTTGTAGGTCCTTTCTCGATGACAGTATGTCCTTTAATCTACCCTCATTAACCGCTTAAACCATTTTTGCAGCCTCCGGTTCAAAAGTCACAAAATCCAATGTCATCAGCATTTTGAGCAATTGGACAAACTTTTGGAAGATAGTGCCTCTAGTGTTGGCGTGAGAGCTCTGCACTTTTCTTTCAAGGACGATGTTATAGAAATCGCATGACAGCGCTTACCTTGTCTTAAGGGTTTTTTTGACATTGAAAAGTTCGGTTAAACTGTTTCCAACCTTTGTGGAGCAGTGTGAACTCTCCATGGTCATCCTGTACAAACGGACGAGTTTAGACATCGCTCTATACAGTTCGTCCCTGTAGATGCTGTCATATGCTGCCTTGAAATCGATTAAGGGATGGGGATTGTCGAAAAAAAAAATTAAATGGAAAAAATATTGACAATAATTTTGTTTATCATTCTCAAAAAAAATTTCTGAAGTCTTGAAAATACTCCCCAAAATGTAAAAATGTTTACAACTAAAACTAAACTTTTTACATAGTAGGCGCCCTTTTGGAATGTACAAATACTCCTGTGTTCCTTTCATATTCAAAAGTAGCCAAATCCTTATCTTTGCTTACATTACAAAAATCTTTAATTTTTATGAATCATGACAAACTGTTTTTGACGAACCCACAATCGATTCAAAAAATGTAGAAGAAAATAATAAACATAACTAATTTACTACATGGTCGATACTTTTTATATATGGGCAACCGCATATTAAACCTAATTTAAACGCATCTTTTTTTCATAGCCTTTATCTTAATAGTTCCGTTAGAGAGCAATAACTTTTATAGCTCTCTCTCCGCTATTCAGAGTAAAATTATTTATGAACACACAAAAACTGAAAAAAAAAAAAAAAAACTCCACCATCTGAAGTAGTTTAATCCATCTCCTCATTACCAGAACACCATATCATTAGATTAAGGTTGCCTTGATGTGTTTACAAAAGGTCTTGTTTGTTAGGCACTGCTTCGTTTTCATTCGTAGGTATATTTAGTTCCAGGGTCAATAGCCGTATTATCTGCGGGCTTATCTGCCTTTCTTTTGTAATAACAATAAAAACCCAAAGAAACTCTGCGCACCAAAGAAAGTTGAAGATATAAACAAACAAAACAAAAACACGTATTTTATGTAAGTTGTTTATTTTGGCTTGGCTTGGCATATGCGTACAGCGCTTCAAATGTTATCAATCGCAAATCATCACCGCAATAAGTTGAAGCTACACTTTTTAAGAAAGGGTTGGCCTCGATTTTGGATGTTCATCGGTGTAAGTTTTTGAGAAATGTCCATTCGCCCTTTCGCCGCAAAATACAAACAAAAAAAACTGAAAAATACGATGAAGATCTGTGATGTAAATTAGGTGAACCGATCATTGATCGCACCTTTCTTGTTAAAAACCAAACAAACTAACATTTACATTATAAGGGTGCATGTCCACGAGTAAATGAATGAGTGGAGAGTGAGTCAGTGAGTTTGGCGAAAAGTGCAGTTACCGTTGACTTTCGCCCTTTTATTAAGTTATTTTTTAATTTCGCACATTTTTATCGCAAACTGGGCATCGCCATCGGGGCGTGTAGTTACCCTTTCTTTTTTCTTCTTCAATTCTTGTATAGCCTCAGCCTAACATTCATCGTCCTCGTCGAAATTTGTTATTTTTAAAGGATCAAAAGGGTCAAGCATATAGTATAGTTAAAAGAAGGAAGCAAGTGTAGAAAGTAATTGCAATGCAATTATGGCATTTCGATTATTTACTGTTAGTTAATCGGTCAAGCGGGATTTTTGTGTGAGCAAATTATATTTATCAGAATCAAGATGAACGCGAGCGACGCGACCAACGACGACGTGAGTTGCGTTAAGTAGAGTTATGTAACCTCATGCGGGATGATTGACCTCTTCATTATGATCGCAAAAGGCAGTGGATGTGATGGATGGAGAGAGTAAGTTAGGTACATATCAAAGGCAATCAATATGGGCGCACGCTTGATTGGTGCTTGTTATGACCAAATGGCGTGGCAAAGTTGATTGATATGTGAGCATTTAGTTGAGTGGCGCCCAACAACGGAATAACGGCATGTAGTTGCAGAAAGTTATTGCATAGGGTGGTTTGTTCAGAACTAAATACATGTGCATTTGGTGCATTGGTGCATTTTCTGATCAGGGCAATGAACTTTGATAGAGGTTGTTTCCTCGTTTTCTTTAAAAATTTTGGACATAAGTACAAATATTTTTATAAAAGTGTTTTATGAACTTAGATAAATTAGTGAGATATGAATATTTTTTGTCTAAATAGCAAGACTCGGGTTGATTCTTTAATGAAGACATCTTGGTAGTCTGGAGGGAACTTCTATAGGATTGGCAATTACTTCTATCCTGCCCAGTACCCGAGAGAAGTGAAGTGCTTACATGAAATAAAGATTCCAACCTAAGACTGTTTATAAGGCTCCATGAAGCTTTTTGATGCTATCTTATAAGAGGGAATAAGCACGAAGTCGTGTCAGGAGTTGTCCATCATTATTGCATCTAAATATGTCCTACAGATCTTTTTTCTTATATTTAACATCTGTCACGCTCAGCTTCCAGTATATAAACTGATGAGCTGTTTGTTTTCAAATATCAGCCAAATCCACAAATTACAGCTCCAGTTTGTTAATTCTTTTCCAGTGAAAGAATCAATATCCCAAGACAGAACTCACCTGCAATTCATTTTTCACATTTGTTGTTGTCGGAGAACACTACACCCAACTTATGCCTGATGAGCTATATTTAGTGGATACGTTATAAACTCTGTCACACGCACTCGCACTAAAATTGAAGTAACTGAGGAGATGAGGGGTAGAGAGGGGGTTGTAGTAAAGTGACTTCATATCAATGCAGTCGAGCCCTAAAGACGAACATAATGACGAAAAGCAAACACATCGATCCGCAGTTTCAACGACGAAAACAGCAACAACAACGACGACAACGACTGACGGACGCACGTTTGGATGACGCGAATGCAAGAAAGATGATGTAAAAAACATGTTTTCCTAAGGTTTGTTATATTTGTTTTGGGGCCCCGGTAAAATTAGCATGAGAGTTACACCTTTCCTTATCCACACATGAGTGCAGAACTGTTGTATATAGACTTTGATTGACAAATGAATGGATCATCATCGTCATTGAGGCATGGTTTTCGCTGCTTAAAAACGTCGAAAGTCTGCGTTGGCAAAGATTCTCGTACCATAAGTGCTGTGATGGTGGTGTGTATGGTAGTATTGGATGATGTGTTGACGCTGAGCGTTTTGGGGCCCTTTTCCATAATTGGCAGGCTAACATATCACCATCATCAGCAGCAGCAACTTTAACCAAGAACAAGATCTTTTGGTCGCTGTAAAATTCATACATATTATGATTGCCAACTGAGTTCAAATATATGAGCACTAGACTTACGTTTGAAATTTCAAATAGCCTTAAATTCTGCTGCTCAAAAATGCAATCTACGTTGCTCCAACAGAATATTAAATTTGATAAAACAACGTGTTGGCAAACGCCAAACTAAATAAATGACAGCTAATTTGACAGATGAAGCTTTAACAATATGGCCGCTATCAACTGCTAAACTGAATAAATGACAACCAATTTGACAGATGAATCTTCAACAATATGGCCGCTATCAATTTTCAAACTAAATAAATAATATTCAATTTGACAGATGTAGCTTTAACAATATGGCTGCTATCAACTGTCAAATAAGTTAGATCTTTTTTCCATTTTCATACTTTTTGTTGACATAAAACCAACAACAACAAAAAACGTCTTCTTTCAATAATCAATTAAAGTTCAAAACATAAATAGTGGCAACTTTGTCACTTAGTCAAACATAAAAACACATTCGTCATCATCCACCATCGCTCGAGCCGAATATTCCCGCGTCCATCGCTCTCTCTTCTAGAAAACTGAAAAAACAAAACAGAACTTTATGTTTGAAAGCTATTCAAATTCTAGCAAATCAAAGCTGTTAAGAATCATCAGCATACTCGTACTCGTTTACTGCCTCGACTCTCGACTCGACTTCAGGCAATAAAGTATAAACGCTTGTCAATCTGTCAAACAATGCAATTGTGAGACGCAAAACATGGTCGGCAATTCGTTTCATCTCTCGCGTCATTGTTGTTGTTATATTTTATGTTTTTCCCATAGCTTTCTTTTTCGTTTTCGAAAATCCAGAAACAAAAATAAAGAACAAGAATAGGTCATAGGAAAACTCTCCACAAAAGTAAAATGACATTTTAGACACTTTGGGTGCAGGGCAGGGACCAGGGAATGGAAATGGATTGATCTATGGAACTTTGACGACAAACACGCATAAACGCTCCTCGAAAATATCAACGCGTTCAACGTGCTCATAGCGTTAGCGATCGGGCAGCGGCAGCGGCAGCGGCAGGGGTGAAAAGCAATGTATTATGAATATTTTATATAACGAAGACGAAGCGAATTAGGAAAGGTGAAGCGAAAGATGATAAATGGGTTGTGTTTGTGATGGTGCAGTTGTGGGGCCATGCAGTGCAGCGTGCATCATGCTTGCATATTTAGGTAGTGTGAGGTAGCTATGACGGTTGATGGTTGATGGGAGAGTTCCGGGTTCGCATAAGATCTAGAAAACGTTGTCCTATAACTATGAGCCTACTCATAGTCAGCGCAAACCCACAAATCAACTTTTATATAGTAGGGCATTGCGTGAGGTGACTGCATCTTTTAGAAGGCTTTAACTATGCACTGCAATAATAACTGTATACAACAATGCAAGCCTACAGGTATTTCTAATTAAGGAAAATTTGGTTTGAGGTGAATAATACCTATAAAAAAGATTTAACCTATTTTTAATTAAAATTTATTTGATAGTTTTACTTAGAAACCCAACCCACAAAAATATACATGTGTTTTGTGTTTTTTAAATAATTTATATGATGACAAAAAAAGCAATAACAATTGTCATTTGGGTGGTTTAAATTGTGATTTATTCATACGTGGAGAGTCATTTGTTTTACAATGTGTCGAAAATGAGTTATTGTGACGACAATAGTCTCGGTCGCTTTACACAAAGTTGATGAGGCATCATCGTGCGTCGCCGCCGGTGGACGCTGAATGTTCAAAGGAATTGACAAATGTTAATTCACATGAATTTTGTTTTATTTTCGAGAAATATAAAATAAAAAACGATTTAAATTTTATTTTTTTCTTTGGAACAATGATTTAAAGTTTTTTAAATGTGTTTGAGGGCTTGAGAGGTTTTCTGAGAAAAGCTGGTGATAAAAATGAAGAACAATATTGAATAGGTATCTTATCTATAGGAAAACCAGTAACTTTCAATATTTTTCAATAATCAATAAAAAGAAGAGAAAAATACAGGGTCTTTCATTAAGCTCTTGCTGTCTTTAAATATAAATAAATCAAAGAGTGTTTCTTGAATATCATCAGAATTTTGTATTTTTAAAGAGATCCATCGACTTCATTTTGTATCAAATTTGATATTTTTAAATGTTTAATATAAATAATCTTGTGTGTTAAACCTTACTTCTAAGTGCTGAAACATCCCGGTTATCAAATACAAGGTGCATCAGAAAAATGGAAAGTATTTTAAAAATTTTAAAAACCCTCAAATCATTCATGTAAAATGTCGATCATGGCGTTTGCTGTGTGGCACGTAGCGCAGTCCTGCTGGAACCACATGCCGTCTAGGTCCATATCGTTCAATTTGGGCCATAAGAAATTAGTTATCATCGTTATGTAGCGCTCGTTATTGACGGTGACAGCCTCACTAACTTCGTTTTCAAAAAAGTACAGATCAATTTTGCTGCTGGCCCAAAATCCACACCAAACGGTAGCTTTTTGAGGATGCATTATCACCTGGTGAACCTCGGTCAGTTGGATCTTGTACGAGCGTAGGCCCAAGTCCTGATGCAAAATTCGGCAAGTTGAAGTCTGCGAAAGTCCGAGTTCTTGTGCACGGCGAGGAATAGACTGCTTCGGGTTCTGCTGTACACTTTCACGGACCGCGGTGATTTTTTCGGCCGATCTTGCGTTCCTTGAACGTACGGGTGTTGGCTGATTGTTTATTTACAGCACCGGTCGTCTCAAATTCAGCCAAACGTTGAAGAGTCGATTGTGAAGAGCCACCACGTCTACCGTAAAATGGTCGCAATGCTAACGAACACTCATTTTGATAATAAAGTTTTATCATTTGAACGTGCTGTTCAATCGTGTAGCTTGCCATGTTGATTTGGTATAAACAACTGAATAATAAACAAAAGATTTGACAGATGTCACCAAAACAAAATGGCAGCCATGGGGCACCAAAATCTACCCGCGGTAATTGAAAAACCCTTTAGAATAGAAACGTAATTGAATTTCCGATGTGAATGGAATTAACTCAAGGCTCAAGTTAAGATGCAAAATTAAGCAAGTTGATGAAAAATAAGCTGTTTTGGGAACTTCTTTTCAAAAATTATACAAAATAAATTGAGATTACTGAAACAAGATTGTATTATTCACATCAATGGGATTTATTTCAAAATGGCAGCTGTGGATTGTTTTTGCGATGACGTTTCCTTTTTTAAAGATTTCCAGCCTGTTTATAGTTTCTGTACCCGTGGCATGATGAATAGTGCGTTGGACTGTCATGCCAGAAATCTTGGGTTCAATCCCTACCTATTCCATCTGAAGTTTCTTTCAAGCTTACTGCCTCTAGTGAGAAATTGACAAATCCTCCAAGAGTAATTCTTGTGATGAAAAGTGCTTTCTCAAATTAGCCGTTCGGATTCGGCTTAAAACTGTAGGTCCCCTCCATCCCTGAAAACATTACTCGCACACAGGAATGGTTGAGAGTTGTAAGTCACAAGCCCCAGGTTTTCAATGGACTGATGCGCCACCTAATTTATTTGTTTAATTATTACATTATAATAACTGCTATAGAACTACTTACGATTTTCATTTTTGGTCAAATGTCACGCTTTTAAAGTGAAAAGTTGAAAATGTTCCCACAAAATTGTAAAAAAATTGTTAATAACAAATGAACTATGAAATGAAAAAATCTTGCGCACATCCAAAGAGAATGTGTTTTCCAAGATATTTTCAAAACTTCAAGGCAAGCTGTTGACAATTGTCTTAGTTACGATTTCGGCGAACTATACAAAAAATAGTATTGAGATAAACACGTTTGAAGTTTGGAGTAAGACCCAAACAGTAGTTATGATGCAATGCCTTCAATACTCAAATTATTAAGCTAAGTACTTTAAAATTCTTCTTTGGACCTTTTAAATAAATACAAGAAAAACCTATTATTTAAATATTCTACGGTGGATTACTCCTCAAAAATGTAACATTGATAATATTCAGTTTGTCCAATATCGCAAAAGGAAGTTTCAAATAAGCAGTTTTGACTGTATCTACCATTAAGTACTTTTTGTTAAGTTTTTTTTTTTCTTTTGTAAGTCACACTTTACTGCAAATAGAATGTGCGATATTTTCTAAGAGATTGTCTTGTTTATTTTACCAAAAATAAAAGAAATAAGTTCCAAATAAAACATCTACAGAAACCCACAGTTATGCCTACATACAGATTACAATTCTTTTCACACTTTTAAAAAATCAATGCTTTGAGTTAGATATTATGTAAAATAAGAATTAAAAAAAAAAAACAAAGGTATATCTTCTCCCATAGAGGCGCCATATATCGTCGTCATCATAAAACAAGCAACACGCGTTCACACCTATTTTTATTTATTTACCTTAATATTTTTTTTTGAAAAATATGCTTATTTTGGAAAATATACATTCACATAGAAAGTCAACTAGAGAAGACGGAAAAGGCACACCTTTAATTAGATAACAAGGTGCAATGCAACAAGAACAAGACTACATCACCGACGCAACGACGACACGTTGCAGACGACTACATGACACCGACTCCAGTCTTTATATGTAGTAAAAGACAATGTTACCGACCGACATGACAAAAAGAAAAAACATACTAAATATCGATATTCTTGTCAAATGTCTAATGAATATTCCATATTTGACTTCAAAAAGGTGCAAAGTAGGTGTCAAATAAAAATTAGTGTAAACAACGAAAAATGCTAATAATAAATTTATAGCAAATTGACGGATTAATGTAGGTTTGTTCTGTTTTTTTAAATTTTATTGTTTCTTATTATAATCTTCACGTGTCACAGTCGCAGTCACATTGTTCAACGCGGTATCGATTTGCAATAAGACAAGAAAAACAAAAAAAGGTAAGAGAGTTGCGCCTAATCCCAGACTCAAACCGCCTCCGAACTTCAACCCAACACTCCAACCAACACGCCAACGCCAACGCAAACGGCCCGACCCGATGCCGACATAATATGAAATAGAGACACACATCAAATTCCTTTCTTCATATCATACAGTTATGGTCAAAATAATAGGAACAAAATTGATTGATTTCCTTCTTTTACATTTTGAACACCCTCAAAGTTTGTATTCTCCTTTAATAGGTATGCCAGAGACAAAGAGTCAGCGTTTAAATTCTTGAAGATAGCAATAGAAAAAATATTAAATCTGGTAAGACATTCAATATTCCTGGAGTACGCCTAAAGAACAAAAATCTTTACTTCAATGGATGAAGTTGGTCTCAAGGCCAAACTGATTGGAATTTCTATTAGCCCGAATATTATGGTTAAACTGTTTAAGGGTAAGAATGCTACTGCCTTTTACAGTAGATCACATACTGTTAAAATAACGGTAAAAAAGAGCAAGTCAAGGAACTTGAAGACGATGTTCCAGTGACGTAAATAAGTTAATGATACTATTCAACAATAATTTTTAAAGCTCGGTTTTTTAAAGTGACGCAGAGGCTTAAGTAAGTTTTTTGTAGCACCTGTCCACAAATGGGAGTTATACCCAAGGACGTTTATGGGTTTTGTAATTTGTAGACAGATCAGAAGAAGAGACACATTAATCGCATTGTCTCAAAGAACCTAAACATATTTTTGATTACATCTTGTATGTGATCGTTCCACAAGAGTTGATTGGTGAAAAATAAAAAATAGTATCGGAGACAGAACAGAGCCCTGTGGCACACCAGAACTTATTTTGAAGCAAAATTCTTCTTGTATTGCAAGGTCCAGAAAATAGTTTCTAATCCAATGCAGGAGAAATAGCGTTAGTGTAATTGGTCGAAAATTAGAAGGGGGACTTCGACAAGCGGACAATTGCCGTTTTCCACTCAGATCTCAGAAAGACACCAAAAAAGTAGGATAGATAAAAAAAAACTTGTAAAGTGGTTTTTCCAGCTCTTGCCACACCTCTTTAAAACAATAGCGGCAATATCATTAGCGCCAACGGATTTGTGAACTTTGAAATCTTTTAAGACTCTAGCTACATTATGACTGCTGAGGAAGATTTCTCGCATCAAAACTTTTACGCTCTCGAGTACAGGCAGAAGTATCATTGCGAAGGAAGATTTGTCCTGTCAAATCATTTTCGCATTTAGGCAGATTTATTGCACTTTCGGACAGGTTACTGGTTTTTGTGGTTTGGTAAGAGACACTATTCTTCTTATTCTTGTATTCAGGTTTTTTTTTAGGCCGGGTAGACCGATGCCTTCATGCTGCTAAGCTATTAGTTTGCGATCAGCTTTTGCTGGTCCCGAGGATTGAGTATATTTACATCTATTTTGCCATACCATCGAACGGCTTTGCTAGCATTCTCGAAACGTCTGAAATATAGATTTAGATAACCTTCCTTATTCTTCCTTTTAAGATGATTTTTGTTCCCTATGTCGGATTTAGAACGCTTTGGATCCTAGGTTAGGTAACAGGGTATCTGAGCACCCTGCCATATCTTCGTATACTTTGGTCGGCTTTTCTTCAGAGTCAAGGTCACCTTCACACCTGACACTGTCGAAGTTTTGGTCACAGGATCGTTAAGATTGCTTTTGATTGCCTTGTAACATGGTTTTTGGCCACGGTGACATTTGTGTCCGAGCTGTTGGAGCAGGAAGGACTGATAGGCATATTCCAGGAGAAGATTCTCCTCATTCGATGACATCATTTGTTGTTGATGATTCTGTCAATGGCAATGTGCTTCTTCAAAGCTAAGCCTTCGCCGCCTCTTGAGTGTATATCCACTCGACTTTTACTCATTATGTTAATCTTAAAATGCATACTGGTTCTTGAGATTGACATCACTGTTTTTGATTTTCTTGGTTGGCTAACACTGCAGCTGGATTGCTGGATGGTCAGACGTAAGCCTCCCACGACTTGTTTTTTCAAATTATTTCATTCATAACAAAAATTTGACTTGATTTATCAAGAGAAGTAACCCGTAATTATGATATGCTATCACCTCCAAGTTCGAATATTAGTTTTTCGAGTTGGGTAAATCATTCCACATTCTTAGTGTGCAGTTAAAAAAAGAATATCTACACTTGACAGTACATTTGAGACTGAGCGTAACGCTAATGCTTGCATTCCTAGAAATGCGAGTACTACCGTTGATTTGTCTGTGGGTCGAGGGGGGGGTTGTACAACTGTTGAATTCGACAAATTGGTGTTTGTAAATGATTTCAAAATGTTTCTTACTGCAGCTTAAAAAATTTCTTTGAAATAATTTCGAAATCAATCATAGGCTCAAAATTCTATCAAAAATTTGACTTTTTCATCTTAACAAGATTTTAAGGTTTCTGTACAAGTGCTCCTTTATTTTTAGCCATAGCTGTAAGTACATAACATTTTGTGGATTGGGAAGTGGATACCTCAGAGTTAAATGCTAAATACAAACTATGCATATTCCCTTGTTAAGAATAAACAATATACGAGTATTTATGTAAAATGTAATTGTTAAGCATATTAAAAAGAAAAGACAAATAAAATAAAAATGTTATTTGAAATCCATTGGACATCGCACCGGTGCGGTAGGTATGAAGTAATGGAGGAAGAGGTAACTCCAATCCAACAAAAGACCGATGACGATGATGATGATGGTGCTGCGGTGTTGCCGGTGATGTTGCTGGTGCTATAGCGATGCGATGATGAGGATGAAGATGACGACGTCGACGACGTTATGTCTGCCTTGATGGTAGGAACCCCCCACATCGAGCGGTGCAGATCGGAATGAGCAGCAAAACAACACTCCAGCTTGATGATAGTTGATATGGGCAATGGGTATCTGTCACCCGCTTGCCTGTTGGATGGACGCGACGACGCAAACGACGCACGGTCGGTGTAGTACGAGGGCATTATGATGGGAAATGGATTTAGCTTGAATTGTTGTTGTTGTTGTTATTCTATGTTGGTCGATTTAATCTTTATTTTTTTTCGTAAACATCTTTGACATTGTTGTCGCGGTTTTGTTGTCGGTTCGGCTCGGTTCGGGAAGCCAAACTGTGCATCCATAGGGATTAGCTTTCAATTGTTGTAAAGGAAATTTAAATATTTATATATACCTGCCTTCATACATTCGTATTTATATTTATAGGTACTTTGGTGCATGTGAAAAAAATAAAATGTCAACGTGCCCCCAACATCGGAATTTCATTAATACTTTGGTGTCAAACGGTGACAATTAAAAGTTTTCGGATAAATATCAGCTAAGTTGTAAACAACAAACCCCACGCCTAAATTGAATGCTCAGTCTTTGAAGAGACCCTGAACCAACAACTGTCAAACTTTGATATTAGAAATGTATTGGAAATAAGAAAAACAAAATTATAATTACAATTACAATTACAATTACAATTACAATTACAATTACAATTACAATTACAATTACAATTACAATTACAATTACAATTACAATTACAATTACAATTACAATTACAATTACAATTACAATTACAATTACAATTACAATTACAATTACAATTACAATTACAATTACAATTACAATTACAATTACAATTACAATTACAATTACAATTACAATTACAATTACAATTACAATTACAATTACAATTACAATTACAATTACAATTACAATTACAATTACAATTACAATTACAATTACAATTACAATTACAATTACAATTACAATTACAATTACAATTACAATTACAATTACAATTACAATTACAATTACAATTACAATTACAATTACAATTACAATTACAATTACAATTACAATTACAATTACAATTACAATTACAATTACAATTACAATTACAATTACAATTACAATTACAATTACAATTACAATTACAATTACAATTACAATTACAATTACAATTACAATTACAATTACAATTACAATTACAATTACAATTACAATTACAATTACAATTACAATTACAATTACAATTACAATTACAATTACAATTACAATTACAATTACAATTACAATTACAATTACAATTACAATTACAATTACAATTACAATTACAATTACAATTACAATTACAATTACAATTACAATTACAATTACAATTACAATTACAATTACAACTACAATTTATACTCATTTCATCATTCAAATCCAGGGAGTTAACAAACTTTTGCACTCCACTGTGCACACTAACCTGTCGTACGAATTAAAGAAAACAAAAATAATATTATTAAGTGTCGCTGCACTCGATAAACTGGTCTGATAAAAGAGATGACAACCAAATAAGTTGTCGTAGTTTATTTTAATCCGTTGTTTTTTTTCATTTGGCGTCTTGATTTCCGTATGAAATTCAAATTCCCTGTCATTGGTTGCAGTAAAGGTCCATAAATTGTTTATTTCATATTATCTTAGTACATATTTAATATTGAAAGAACGTTAAGCTGCAAGGGGTTATCCAGGATGAGAAGGGAGGGGGGGAGGAGTTGGGAGGGTTGATTTTGAAAGATGCTGACATTCCTTTAGCTGGATTCTCCTGCTTCTTCTTCTTATTTTTATTTTATTTGTTTGTTTTAACTTGAAATCTCCATTAGTTAGCTGCTTCTGACTTCCAGCTTTAATGTTAAATGTTCGAGAATAGCACAGATATGACAGGAAACACGTTTAAAGACAGAGCGCGCATGTTAGCCTATAGAACCGCATCAGGCACTTAAATAGCCTATTCTATAGTATTTAGAATCTTATTTTTAAAAAATAATTGACTTTGAGTGGCTTGGTCTCAGTTGGTGGTGGACAGTTTTGGCTTATAATGCTGCGGTTTGGAATTTTAAATACCTGCCTGCCTTTTCTACTTGTTTTTGTATAATGAAGTATAATGCGCTATAGCTAAAAACAAAACGTCATTCATATTATATGTTATGGGATCGCGATTTAAACGTAACAGACTGTCCATTTTTCACAAATCCTTTTTAATCGGGATTCTTGTAATACTTTTTACTTGCGACATATAGGAACTATATGGCAAGTTTTGCATTCGTGCAAAATTTCGAACTCGAGATTTTAATCAAACATGATATTACGATGGTAGAGAAGTCGAAAAAAGTGGGTCCCGCGATTCCGTCCGGTCAATTTTGTCTGTCTGTCCACGCTCCTACAGCCTAAACCATTGGGTCGATTGAGTTCAAACTTGGAAGTTAAGGTTATGAGCAGATTTGCGTTAGGCGTTTTTTTCATTTTTTTTTTAAGATCAAAACTAACAGTGGACCCCATACAATTTTTTTGGTCCAAAAACGAAAATTCGAATTTTCTCAAAAACAAACCGATAGATTTTTTTTAAATTTTCTCTAAAATTTTATTTCTTAACTTGGCTTCTTTTAATAATAAAAACATATTTTTGTATTGTTCAGAAAAGGTACCGCTCATAGAACCGTTTTTTTGTTTTTTAATTTTCTCAGCAACTTTTGAACCGATTTCAATAATTATTTTTTTTGAACGAGCTCTTATATAGCCTTAACAATATTTGATTATCAAAAGTGCAATTTTTTATTGTTTGGATTTTTAAAAAAATATTGAATTTTTTTTTTTCAAAATTCTATATCTCAAAAACGGGTGAACATTTTTTTACGAAATTGAAATATAGAGCGTATATTTACAATCACTAAACAACTGCATGCCAAAAATATTTTTAAAACAAAATTGAAAAATTTTATATATAAAAAATTAATTTAAAAAAAAACCGCTCTAACGATTTTCAAAAAAAAAATTTGAAAAATCAAGGGTTTTTTGATTTATAAAATGGCATTTAAATTTTTGAAGACAAACTTATTTTACAGGTATATTTTTAAATATTATATAGATACTTTTTTAAACAGTCTCTTTGCATACAGGAGCAAGTTCGTGCGACCCAGTCGTGCACTTTATTTTCTAATCATTGCGTTGAAGTTTGAAAGTTTTGCCGGATATACAAAACCTCGTTAAGGTCAGATAAACTGATTTTTGTAATATCTAAGGCTGATATTTGCACATTTTGCCTTCAAGTCTTATGTTTCGCTTTCGAAAATTGAACACACAACCTCTCGCACAAAAAAACCTCGCTACACCTTATTTACCATCCATCTAAGCATGACTTTTCAAACATACCTATTTAATATTAACGGTTCATTGAACGATGTCCAACATAAGCTACGTTACGTACATATAAAAGCTATTCAAAAATTGGCTTACAAAAAATAGTTATCCATCCGATTTATTGAAAGCAATTATAACAGAACAATAATTGTACGTGCGTTGCGTAATTAACCAATTGCTCAGCAGGTGGTGTTGCCAAGTTAACGTAAATGTTCGTTTAAGCCCATCGCAGCTATAGCACACCTTATAGGCTTATGGATATAAGTAGCGATCAACTTCAGCAAGCGTATATAATAAAATGTAAAGAAAAAAATGAAAAAAGGAGCCATGTTGCGTTTTATATACGTTACGAGAAAAAAAACGTAATGTGCCAAGATCAGCGAATCCACGCCGCACTTTTTTTTTTATTGATAATCTTTTTTATTAATTGTGGATTAAATTCATCCACAAAATGCAATTCAGTTGAAGAGAAGCGGGTGCTGTTTGTGTTTGATTAAGTGCTTAACTAGCACAACATAAGTTTAAAGGTGTAGATATACGTAAGTACGTATGTACGTAAGTTAAATATTTATGTACATCTACTCCTCATTACGATTACAAATTTAATTTCCGGTTCGAATTATTGCGTTGCATAATATATGTATACGCGATCAGTTGGATATAGAAAATTTTTAATTTGTACAATTTAATTATTTTTTTTTTGTTTAAATTCTTGTCATCAATTTGAAGTTCGAAATCCGATATTATGGCCTGAAGTGTGCCCGTATCGTATTTATGTATGCATAAGTATATTTTTGATGGGTTTGATTTGTTAATGGGTGTTGTATATTGTACACAGCCTATTTGGTTATTTTTATTGTTTTTTTAGGCTTTGTTTCTATTATTGAAAGAGATACGAAGATTGACATAACACAACGCAACGCACGTCCCGCACATGACAGGTTTATCTTTAAGATAATTTGAATTCGGTCATAAAAAGAAAGCCAAAAACTAGAGGCGAGATAACATAGGAGAAGAGACAAATGAATGATGATGGGTTGTTGTTTTTTAGTAGAACCAAAAACAATGATTAAAATTCAAATTAGTATTATATTGAGTTGAGATAAGAAACTATCAACATTTACAGTTGAAAGAAAATAGAGGTATCAGACAAATTCTATTAAATTTCCCACAGGAAAAATCTCACAACTCAACTTAATTTATGTACAGAAATTTGTGGGTGTGAGAGTGAGTGCATTAAATGATTAGAGGTTATTTGAATTTATAAATCAATTCAAAATAAACCTTTTTAAAAGCTTATAAATATATACCGAATTCTTAATAATGAGATTTATCCAATAGATACATAAAGTTTTATACCTATATAACAAAATAAAATCTGCAATTAAGTCAAAGTTATGTACTTAACCTTATGAATAATTCCAACAATATTAAAGTCTTTGAATATATTTGACATTAAAATGCTGTTTATTTTATGTACAATTTATTTTATAAATTTATTTTTAACTTTTTTAGTATAAACTTTTCTTTAATACTTAACTAATCTGGAAAGTTGAATTATTTTTGTATTTTACATGAACATTTATGAAGATCAAGATCGCTGCATTCCAAACTTTTTCTTTTTTAGATGATTTTACGTAAGAAACCTTAAAAAAAGAACAAAAAGTTTAGACCCCTATAATTTGGGATCAGTGAATGCTACACATAAGAAAAGTACATGTAGGGAATTTATTTTTTAAACTCTGATTACGATGTTTCTTATTTTTTTTAGATTCATGTTTTTAACCCATTTATTATAACTGAAATGATATAAATAACATCGGCACTAGAGTCCTTTTTTTATGAAAATTTTTTAACATCTATCTGCATTGTGTAAAAAAAAGAAATTTGTCTTAGTTTAAAAAAGTTTCGTGAAATAACTCTCCAGGCTGGGATGCGACCCACACTGATAACTTCCCATCCCGTCTGTCGATTAGTTTTGCTTAAAAGGTTTGTAAGTTTTCGTGTTTTGTTCAAAAAGTTGTCAGTTGAATTATCCTAAAAAGTTTTAAAATTACCAACAATATTTTGCATATGCTGAAATAGTTTCATTTTAAAATCAATTTATGTTAACGAGATTTTTAGTCGAAAACCAATTTTTAACATACTTTTTTTGTAGATCTTACTTTTTTATGAAAAATGTCGAAAACAATATTTTCTGGGATAAAAAATTAGTTTTAAGCCAATGTTTCTGATTTTTGGAAAGATGTTTGAGTCGAAATTAAATTTTTACCAAGTCTTAGTATTTTTTTTTTAAGTTTTTTATTTTTTGTAAAAAAAAACTGTCAATTCGATTTTTCTCAAAATCTTTCCGAATGCTGAAAACAATATTTCTTTATAAAAAAAACTGTCAATTTGATTTTTCTCAAAAATTTACCAGATGTTGAAAACGTTATTTCTCGTTGCATAAAATTATTTTGGAGATAAAATCATTATTTGTTCGTAAAATTTTCGAGGTGACAATTTTTATTTCAGTTTTTTTGATTAATAAAAAAACCTTAATTGGATTTTTTACCAAAAATATAAAATATAATATAAACTTTAATTCAAGTCGTTAGCGTTATTAGTTCTTGAGATATTTTGGGTTAAACAAAATGTTTACCTTTTTTTAAATTGCTATGGTAAAAAAATCACCCACTCAATTTTCTTGAAAGTCCTTTCTGCATCTTTCTGCCTTATTATCTGTATAACAAAACTTATTTCAAGTCGATATCTCCACTGGTTCTTGAGCTATGGACGACGTAAAAAACTTCCCGAACGTACGGACGTACGAACATACGTACTACACACGCACGCGCAGACATCTCTCTAAAAATCTTTTATTTAGACTCTAGGGACCTTGAAACGTCGGGAAATGTAAAAATTTTCAATTCGACAAATTTGACCGATTACAACAACTTCCTATGGTTTTATTGCATTATAAACTAAACCAAATTCAAAAACGAAATAAGTCAACAAAAGAGATTGAAATAACTTTCCAACTTTGAAAATTATCTCACCATTTTATTTCTTTTCAAAAGTGAAATAATCCCAATTTTCAAAAGCTAGTCATGTTACACGTGAGCAAAGTGAAATAAGGCCAAATTGTTTTGAGAAATAATACCTAATACCAACTTCTTGTACCAAAGAAAAAGCACCCAGAATAACGGTGAGTAAAATAGTGAGGAATGTATGGGGGCATGGTGTTCCCTTCAAACAAACTGCTCGTTTACATTTTAAAAATTAACTTCTGGACAACATAAGTGTTACAGACCATCCCAACATTGTAAGAAAATTGAAAATTTTGATGAGTACAAAATTTTAAACAAAAGATTTTAAGTTAATTATGAATAAAAAAAGGAAATAATTGAAACATAAGTCTACAATAGGATTTCGATTACAGCGATACATTTTCTTAAGAGAATACTTTTTTGAACAAAGTGAGTTGGACTACATTTAAAAAGAGTTATGTTATCAACCAGTTCAAAAACATGGTTTTAAGAGGTTATAGAAAGATCTGAGAGCATCAAAGCTTGGTTTCAATTTAAAAAAAATTTAGGAATTGCTGTTAAATTAAAATTTTTTACTAAAGCTCTAAATCAGATGAACTATTTTTTAGAAAATTAGAAGTAGTTAAGTTAAGTACTTACAGTCATTACTTTATTTCTTCTGATTTTTGTGGAAGATGATTTCCTTGAGCTCTTAAAAACTTTGTTTGGATATAAAAATGCGTAGAAAAGTGGTGAAACACAAATTTAAAAAAATCGAACCGAACAAACAAACTGAAACATTGACAGACAGAATTAAAACACATTGAATCACTTTTATACTTTTTCTATCATAAAATTGCCAAGTTTGATCAAAGTCTCAAGTTTTTTTTATTAATTGTTGTATAGAATTTGTAAATTTCATACAAGGAACAAACTGGATCCAATTAACAACATCATAGAAAAACATTTTATAAGAATAACAAAGAAGCTTTTCTACTGATTTAACCCTTAGAGCCCTTTCACTTGAATCAACCTGAATCATAAATCGCACTTATTTTCTTTGACTTTTAAAATTAATAACTCCACCTCCATCTCGTATGGTTGTTGATTCAAGAATCAAGAATCAAGGAATCTGACAGGTTGAATCAAGTGCGACCTCGAATCAAACCTGATTGAACCAGATTCGTCGCGTCTGAAGGCGAGAAAAGAATCCTTTCACATTTAAACGGAGCGCTCGAAGCCGAATCTTGGTCAATCAGATTCAACTTGATTCGGAGTGATTCTGATTGATTCGGATTCGTTTGGTGTGAAAGGGCCCTTAGAATCCAGCATAAGGGACCAGAAAATTGTCAGTCATAATAAAATATTTACTGTTGTTGATACAAATTTCATAAAATAAAACTTCCTCCATGCTAAATTTAAATAAGTTAAAAACAACAGCGGTACATCAAGGCGTATTAGTACTATTTTTAGTATTTATTTATGAACACTAGCTTGTTATTCATTTTTGTTGGGTCACGTCACGAATTGTTTTTATTTAATAAATACGGGTACTACATTCTTTTTAAATACAATCTGTTTAATATTGACGCACAACGTTTGAAAATTGTGGAAATTCACTTTGAATAAAAAATCTACTCACTTCTGGTTACATGATTTCGTCAACAATCAAAATTGGAGTATGTGAGTCCTTAGGCATTGCCATATTTTGGTTTCGATTTACAAACTGGCGGCATCATCGGTCTTTATATATTTTGAAATGAGCCATTTCGTTAAATCAAGCGAACTAGTTACTTGATTTTTTTTTGTTTTCAAAAATAAATTTTAGTCATATTAACTATCCTAATCATTAGTGTGACTTAACAACTCTGAATTCGTTTTTACGAGGATATGTTTAGTCATTAGTTGATGGCGACAACCCACCAACTCTTGAAGCATTGGAAACCAATATTAAAGACACTGGTTTACAACGAACAGGCAGAAATATTGGAGAAAAAGTAGTGAAACATTTTACTGATCGAAGAGACTATATAACCATGGAATTATCTTCCAAATTGTACTTATACTTTAGTTTTCTAAATAGTCTCATCAAGGCTTTTCAAGCTCTTAAAAAACAAGGCTTAACGAATCATGAATTTCATAAAAATTCAAAATAAGGTTTTGTACAGTTGCTTACACATTAAGAAAAAGGAAAAAAAAACTTGAGTCTATTTTTTTAATTAAACAAATGTTGACATCTTATAGCTGTCTATAATGTCCTAAATAATGGTATAATTTTAAAAAAAAAAAGGTCACCCAACCCAAATTTAACCAAGAAAAACAAAAATTATTTTTCTTGATAAAAAACGGAAATTTAAATCGAAAAAAATTACGATTACAGTGAAAAAAATTGAAAGTATTTAAATTAATATATGAAATTCAAATTTACTTATATTTACAAAAAAAAATTTTTGTAAATTTTTGTATTCATTCCATCTTTACTTACTTTAATGAAACTATTTGTCTTATTTAACTGACTTAAGATGTTTTTCCTCTTGACTCTTCATATTGTTCGGTTATGAATTAATATTTGATTAGAAAATTTATCAGTCAAAAAGAGCATTGAATCAAATTTCTTAATTTGAACCAAATCTAAATCACAAATTGAAAAATATAAGTTTTTCTGTAACGTTTATAAAACAACTTGTTCCAAATTTGTTGTGTTTCTGGTATGAAGTCGTCTTAGTTAAGTTGTTTTAATTTTATTAGGCTTTAAGGTTTTAATTCTATGAACATATAATATTTTCTAGGGCTTTTGTCTAAAATTCATATTTCTCTCTATATTTTCGATCAAATATATTATATGTTGTTTTTCTCATATGAAATTCGTCATGATCCAATCTCCGATATTACAAACCTTATCATTTATTTGTCTAAATTCAATCTTTTCGCTAAAAAATAAGAAAAACACACAAACGTTTTGTTTTTTTCTTTTAATTTTTATTTTTTAATTAAATTAATAAAAATGTCAACAAGAAATAAACTTATAATAATTCCACTTAAACCACGTGTTTGATTGTCCAAATCCCTAGCAAAAAAAGCAATAACAAATTAAAAGGTGTGGCTCTTGAGCAAAATAGCTTATTTTTCTTTAAAGCTCTTAAATGCGATTATAGGCAAAATCCCGCGTGGCAAACTTGAAGAAAAAATATACTTTATAAATAAAAAAAAAAGAAAAAAGAAAACAACAAAATTTGAATTTCAATTCATGAAATTTTGTTTTTTTTTTAATTCGCTTCAAGCCTCTTCAAATGCGTAGTGTAGTGCGTATAGCTTAGCTACTCTCTTCAAGTCAAGCCAAGCGCGCTTCTAAAAAAATTCTGGCGGGAAAAGCTAAAATGGAAAAAAAATAAATAAAAAACAACAATAATAATATGCGATGACGATGACTGTGATCAACATAGTATCTATAGGTCTATTAACCTTAGAAAGCTGCACTGCGAGGCCGGGCTGGGCCTAGCGTAACATCACAATATTCAAACATTTAAAGCCCTAGCTTAACAAAACTCTCATTCCATATATACAACATTTGAATGTTGGAACTTTTTGTTGTCTAAAGAGGTAAAGTGAGGGTTGGGCAATGGGCATGGGCATTGAGCATGGGTATTGCGGTTAGTGAGTGAAAAAAAAAATAATAAAAATAAATAAATAAATAAAAATAGATAGAAAATGAAAAAAAAAAGAATAAACAATTTAAAAATAAAAAAAAACTGTCAGCGATAGGGAAAATAACGCGCGCGTCTATTTGTCGTGTCGGTATGCTTGTCCAGATTAGGATCTTCTTCTCTCTCTCGTTATAATAAATAGTACTATATGATAATGGAAATTTACAACAAATTTACACTCTTCCATACTCGTGCTTAGTTTTGTGTGACTTCATTTATAGTGGGCTTGAGTATAAGATTTATAAAAATAGATATGCTTTAATGGCTTGTGAATTGTGAATAAAATGCAAAATATTTTATTTTTATTTTCTTACTCTATGAGTTTGAAAATGTTAGTTAGATAAGATTTGTATAGATAGTTAAGAGGTTTGAGTAATGTTATCACTGAACAAGAAGATATTAGCCTGGATTTGTTATCTTCAAAAGTTTTAGAGAGTCGAGCAGAGGCATAACAAGATTTTATACTGTGTCTGTGTACCTTCCTGAGATGTTGATGTTTGCCCTTTTTTATTTACTGTGATCAGTTTGAAAGGAATATTAGTTTCTAGGGAAAAGTTGGTAGTTGATGGTGGACTCGATGTGGATGCTATCAAATTTGAATCTTTAATCAAAAACACTGAATCGTCAAATGTTAATTTATTTGAACCCTAAATGTATACAAAATTGTTTCAAAAGTGAACGTTCCACGAAATAGGTTTTCGCTGGAAAATAAACACAATCAAAAATATGTTGTATTGACTTGGCCGACAAAATAGGTCCATTTTTCTATAGGTCTATAGGTCTATTTCAAATAAAATATTTTCTGTTGAATTTTAAGAATTTCGAGAGACGATAATATTTCAACATTTAAAAGAAAAAAATTCTGTGAGTGGTCAAAAACAATTTTCAGAAAGTCATCTTTTGAAAACATTTTTCTTTGGATCTATAATTTTTGATAATTGATTTTTTGCTTTGGAAACCTTTAAAAAAGTTAAGAAGGTGTCAAAAAGGTCTGGCCGATTTATCAAAATTAAAATTGTCAATTCGAGGTCTATGAAATCGTAATTCATCATTTTTAGAAAGATGACTACATACCATATGTTGTTTATTCGTGTTCGTCTTCTATATTTAATAAAAAATAGGTATGGACTTAAACTACTTTTTGCTTAGATCATGATATGAAGGCGCCTATAATGGACTTTCAAATATCCAAAATATTTCATACACCAATATTCTACTTTTATTTAATTTTATTATTATGATTCAAGAAGTTTTTAACCCCTTTTGATCTGGCTATAATTTACAAAGCTTTCATTCGTCCTAAACTCGAGTATAACTCTCATATTTGGGATGGAGCCCCAATAACGTACTTGAGTCTTCTGGATGGAATTGAAAAAAAGAGCTTTAAAAATGATCGTTCTCTCACCGTGACATTTGCTTCTCTTGAACACCGCCGCAAGGTCTCATGCCTGTGATTGTTTAATCGTTTTTTTTATAAACAATGCTCTAGTGAAATAGCCAGTTGCATTCCTCCCCTTAAACAATTCAACCGTAATACCCTTACTGCTAGGAATGCCTATCAGTTTACCCTTGAGCCCAATTTCGGACGTACTGTTAAATACAGAAATTCTTTTTTTAGCCGCACTACGCGAATGTGGAATGCTTTACCTGACTCAATATTTCCCACTCATAACAATGTGCAGACATTCAAAACCAATGTGCATCGGTTTCTAGTTTCTAATCCTATCCTCCTTTCCTAATTGCTCGCACTGTGTTCAATCATTATAAGGGTATTCATAACCTCTTTTGTGCGCGTACAATACAAAAAACAAATGAAGTACAATGGTATTCGTGGCGTGATGGCTATTGCGTTGGATTGTCATGCCAGACGTCTTGGGTTTAATCCCTAATGTCTGTGCCATCTAAAAGTTTTTTCACGGGTACTGCCTCTTGCCAGGAATTGACAAATCCTCCAAAAGTAATTCTTGTCATAAGAAGTGCTTTCTCAAATTAGCCGTCGGGATTCGGCTTAAAACTACATTACTCGCACACAGGGATGTTTGAGAGTTGTAAGTTACTAGGCCCTTGTTCTCAATGGACTATTTTGCCACCTAATTTATTTTTATTTATTATTAAGTATACATATTTTAATGATTTCAAAAAATTCAAATACCCTTCAATTTGAGTTTAAAAACATTATTAGTTTGCGTTTATTTAAAGCTTATCAAAAGACATTTTACATTTAATTTTCCTAACCAAAACAAAAATTTTGACATCTTTTATCGTCAATTATTAAGACAAGACAATATAAGAGTTTTTGCAGAAAAAGGTTATTAAAATCGGGTCATCAGTTCTTGAAAAAACTTAAAAACTAAATATCGGTTTTATGGAGGTTACCCCCCTGGATTTATAAAAACACTTTTTTTCTATTTAAAGAAGCCAAGTTAAAAAAAAAAATTGTGAAGCAAATTTAATTAAAATCTATCGGTTCGTTTTTGAGAAACATCGAATTATCGATTTTTGACCAGAAAATTTGTATTGGGATTACTGTTACTTTTAATCTTAAAAAACAGAAAAAAGCGTCTGAGCCGAATCAGCTTAAAACCTTAATTTTCAAGATTGAACTCAATCGACCCAATGGTTTGGGCTTCAGTGGTGTGGGCATACAGACAGACGGACGGAATCGGGGGACTCAACTTCTAGAGTGGTATTATTTTTCGAATACAATACTTGACATATACTTAATCCATGTCGAAGGTAAAAATACTTTTTACTAAAATTGTTAAAAATGTTTTCTTCGACTGGAATATCTTTTTAATTTATGTTCGTAGAGAAAATATTTTTGAAGCCGCCTCAACAGTGTAAAATTTTCAAAAAATACATTTTTGGCCGGTGTACATTTTCAAAGATATACTGTGAAAATGTCAAGGCTGCCGTATTTCTTATAGTCTTCTAATTGCAAACTTCTAAAGAGTGACTGCTCTTAGATCTTTTAACGCATTTTTTTTTTCAAAATGAGATTTTTCAATTCTGCTGAAATTCCACTGAATTACTTTTAAATACATGTTTCCCTGCGATGACGTATATATGTTGATTAGATAAAAATATAAAATATTGCATTAAATAAAAGACAATTTTATAAACAATAAATAAAAAGTTTGTTTAGTTACTGATATTTTTCCAAAATTGTAGGTAATTGTGCAAGAGCTACCTTTCAATTTTACGACATTTTTACGAAATCAATTTCTGCTATTAAAAGATTCTCAGATATTTTAGTATTTTTACTTGAAGAATCATAGACTATTACTTTGTTTCACATTAACAAAATAAATTGACAACTTTCGACGAGTATTAATTAAGTACTTTTCTTTAAAAAAAATCAAAAAATATCGCAAATTTCCAAATTTGTAGATTTACCTATCCCAAAGCCTAAAGTGTTCCCACCCAGGGTTTTGCAGATGGCATCATTCTCCCATACATTTTCATATCACTTTACATTCTTCACATTGTTTTATAAGTACAAAAATTACCGACTTTTTTCCAAATAGTCTTTTTCTGGAATTTGTTGCGATTTCTGCAAGTGGAAAATACGACAAAAAATTTAGAAGAAAAACCAGAAAATACAATTTTGTTTTTAAGAAATTGGTCCATTTTCGTTGGAAAAGAGTAAGACTTTGATATGCCAAATTGTTTGGATTTTTTGTTTTAAGACAATTCGAGCGTAATTTCAGGTGCCTAAAAATCAATAATTGTCAAATGTTTTTGAAAACCAAAAAAAAATCTTTAAATTAATGTATTTTTCAAGTTAGTACCACACAGGAAAAAAAAAGTTGTCATATTAACATTCGTCGATAGTCAACTTGAAATTGGGCCAAACTGTTGCATTGACTACCAAAATAGTCAATATGACAACCTTATTTTAAAAACTTTACTACTGGATAGTCAATAGAACAATTTTCAATTGTCAATTTTGGGTAGTCAATATGACAACAAAAGTAGTCAATAGAACAACTTCGGAAGTCAGTATGGTTATCATATTGACTTTACCAAAATTGACTATCGAGGACTGTTATATTGACTACCCAGTATAGTCATAGATTTCGGATTTCAACAAAAATTGTCATATTGACTATCGTGGCTGTCATATTGACTACTGCAGTTTTCAAATTGACTACCGCAGTTGCCATATTGACTACCGCAGTTGTCGTATTGACTACCACATTAGTCAATAACAAGCCCTTTTTATTTGAGCTGAAACATTAGTCCATATGACAACCGTAGTTTCAATTTCCTTTAACCAAAGTTGTCATATTGACTACGAAATTGTAAAAAAATTTCAGATCCCAAAATTGACAACCGAAAATTGTTCCATTGGATATCGCGGTTATCGGCTTAAAACTGACTACCGAATAGTCATATTGACTATCAAAATAGTCAATAGGATGACTTTTTTCGTTCTGTGCAGAAAACAGCTTTAAATTATTTTGAAGACTTCTTCTTCTTTAAATAATAATATCAAATGTCAGGTAATTGTTGTTAAACTAAAGTTAAGTTTTATTTTTCTATTCTTGAGACCCTAAACTTTAACCGTCGTTTTATTGCGAAAACCTATTAATTTTACAATGCGAAGTTTCTTTTCGATATATATTAAAAAATTATGTAAAAGACACACGACACTCTTTGTAAACCCTAAGTGGAAAACTTTTCAAAAAAAAAATAAAAATTTTTAAATTATTATAAAAATGAGCAACTATTTCTTATCGAATTACTCAACTTGACAAACTTTCAAATCTAACATTTTTTAATTTTCTTCTATTTTATAACGAAAACAAAATCTTATTGAATCAAGTACAAGAATGTAAATACTTATAATTTATAACTTACAACTTTTAAAATAAACAAATCTTAAGAGAGACAAAATATAGTTATACTAAAATATACTATAAGTACTCTCTAGACTCCCTATACACTACATCAATGTTTATGAAAGACTATAAACTTTGAAAAACTCCTAATAGGTCATTAAAAATTGCCCAGTAGCCTTTGTGATGTGAAAGATATAAAAAAAAAAACAAAGTCAATAAAATATACATAGCTAATAAAATAATTGACATGCAAAAGATAAAGCCAATATCTATAGCTATTTTGAATTTATATTTATTTTAGTAGGTAGCACATTTTATTTTATCACATAAGACAATAATATATTAATTCGCATCTTCTAGATACAAGTTTGTATATACATACCTATATTTTATATTTATAAAAAGTTTAAAAATTCCTAAGTGTATATTGTAATAAAAATTGATACTTTTTTTTATTATTTAATGTTTTTTTAAGAAGATCTATCAATATTTCAGAAAAGAAAAAAAACAATAAAGGAAGATGTTAGATAATACCAATAAATTGTAACATTACACTATCTGCTTTTGATGATTCTTTATATGTCTCTTATTAAAGTATCTTATTTTATAGTGTATTTAGGAATCACAGCCTGAGTAATAAAATAATTTTTATATCTTTTTATTTTTAATTAATTACTTTGTCTGTTTTTTATTTGTTTGTCTTTTTTGTTCATTTTTTTAACATGATTTTGTTTTTGCAAAAAAAAATTAAAAAAATTAAAATGAGAACTAGAACAAGCTTGAAAATAGTTTTTATTGAAGAAACGTGCGTTATTTTTTTTTTTTATTAAGTACACACTTTTAATTATCCTTATCATTTCTTTTGCGACATCATCAACATAAATAAAAATATAAATATTAGTTACGGTATTAATTTCTTTTTGCTATGCTAAATTTAATGTTTTTAGTTGGTATTTAATTTTTCATATCATTCGACTTTTGTATAAAAATTAGTTTTAATATTCGTTTGAAAATGTAAAAAGCTAAAAGAAGATAACAGGTTTAAATCAGATCTTGAATGACTTTATTTTTGTTTGCATGGTTAAAGGAGAATCAAGCCTTACAGCACTCATTGATTAGCAGTTTATTACATTTTCAACCATAAAAGACTTTTTTAGAATTATATAAAAAGTCCTAACATTTATATACAGTGATGGAAAAAATTATAGAACAGACTTCGTCTTCATTCCTTTTATCACATAAAAGGGTTTATGTGAAAAGTTGAAAAACAAAACACACAGATAGATTTAATTTTATTTTATTGCTTAAATGAAACAATTTTTTTATATAAGATAATGAGAAATAATTATGATAAAAAGTAGAATTATGATTATTAAGTTATTTCATCCTGGAAAAAATAATATAGAAACGAAATTAGAATGGTAGGTACTCTTTTTGTAACGAGAAAGTAACTTAACGGTAAAAGTATTTCAACTTCTTTAAGTAATTTCTAGGTAGTGGTACCATTATTTTTAATAACTGCTTCCACTATTCGCCCCCTGAATAAACGAATTTGGCACATGTCTCCACGGGTATTGAGTACCATTTACTTTAAATTTTCGAATACAGCTCGTCTTTATTTTTGGATTTAAAATTTCCGATCCTTTGCTTTAGGATACCCCATAAGTGCTCAATTGGGTTTAGGTCGGGGGATTGTGATAGCCATTCCAAAACATGGATTTTGTTTTGTTTTAAGTATTTTTTTGGCAATTTAGAGGAATGATTCGGGTCATTATCCTGCATGAACACCTATTTAATTGACACCTTCTCTTCAGTGTTAATGGTAGCATTACTGAATTTAAGATGTGGACATAATCCATAGCGAACATCCTATCTTTGATCCAAAATATTGGACCTACACCAGACGCTGAAAAGCATCCCCAAATCATTATATTCCACCACCGTGTTTCACTATCTTCTTTGTGTATTTAAGGTTAAATTCTTTGTTCTTTAGCCTTTTGACAATACATTTTTCCTTCGGAACCAAACAAATTGATCTTCGTTTCATCTGACCACAAAACTTTATTCCAAGCCTTTGTGTGAAACCGAACCATTATTTTGCTAATAAGTTTGCACTATTTACAAATGTTATTCATTATAAAATGAAAATCCAAACTGAGCATAAATCAAGTGACAGCTGTCAAAAAGACCAACTCCGAAAAAAGTATTGCCAGATTAAAAACCACACATCTTAAAAAAAACGTTATTTTCAATTTCATTTTTGTCTTAAACTGAAAATATTTTCGGACGAAAAAAATTAATTTATAAACACGAATTAGCAATGAATTAGCCTCATGGATAACCACAAAATGGTTTTTATAATGATGACTTCCTCCTTCTATGTTTAATAAAGAAATTAAAATTTTTTGAAAATCTTCTTTCATCGATCAAAATTGAAAAGGTAAATATTTGTATAACAAAACAAAAAAATATAAAAAGAAAACCACAAAATATCTCATGAGTATTTATTCAAGAACCTTTTGATTAGACAAAAACAATAAAATAGAAATTATGGAGAAACTTATATAGCTTGGACAAATTTGATTGTTTTTTTTTTATTTTTGTTTTATAAACAATCTCAAAATGGACGCACACATGTCATTTTTTTTAATTTTATTTTGGATGATTGTTATTTTTTACGATCTTATGATCTTTAACACTTAATTATATTCACTAAATAGGCAATTAAATGTTTTTTTTTGTTTTTTTTTTTAAATAAAATGATTAAATGTTTCTATTTTAAATTCATGATGTATAAAGAATGTTCCGTTTCTATTTTATTACATTGTTCATCAAATTTTATACTAGATGATAGTTATAGTCACAGTATCCGGTTGAAAATTCGAATTAAAAGAATATAAAATATAAATTAATTAAAGTGTTATTCTAATTTTGGACTTTGGTCTTCTTTTCTTTTTTTTTCTCGTTTTAAAGATAGTTCTTATCTTAAAAGGTATTTCCAAGGCACGCATAAGAATCAACTTTGAATTTATTATTTGGTCAATTAACATGATTTAAGATTTAAAATAAAGATTAAAAATAAAAAAAATTTAAACATTAATATTTATTACTTTGCTCTAATAAAGTCAAAAAGATTAAAAACATGATATAGCCTAAAATAGGATGATGTTTTTTTTACATAAATAAAATTAAGTATTTTGGCAATAATGAATATTAAATAAACATAAAATTAATGGTTAAAGAGGATAATGATCTAAAGTGACATTTTTTAAAAATTGAATAAAACATTTTGTTTTTGTAATAACTTAAAAGACAAAGTGGTTAGTTGATGAATACTACCTTCACCTTTTATTTTGCACATAAGGGGAAGAGAATTTATAGCCTAGGCTTTTATTTCTTATTTAGTAATGATTATGTTGATATTTGAAATTAATCTGCAAATAAATTTGTTAGACAAATTTATTAATTCATTATTAAAAATATCATTAAAGGTTTTGATGTTTTCATTGCCTTTTAAGCTTTTGGTTTACATGCGTTAACAAAAACGTCTCATATATTAAAACTAAACTCGTGTTTGATAGTCTTTTTTTTCACATTTTATTTCGGTTGATTTTATTCAAATTTTAATTTATTTGGATTTTTGTTTAAGGAAAACAAAAGAAAAATAAAATATGTTGTTAAATAAATACAAATTAAAATCTAGTTTTAATCAAAGTTTTGAACAAAATAAATCACCTTGTGTTTTCTAATAAGGACTTGACAACTTGCCCAATAGGAGCACGTTGGTCGTTTCAAATGGTCCAGCGGCTTTAATTCTTACATCAGTTTGATCTTGTGTGGGCTTGAGCCAAGATCCTTACTCAAAATATACCATAATGTTGTTTGAGTGATGTCCAATTCTTGAGAACGCCGCCGCGCCGTGGAAATGACTAATTTTAATCCTGTTTTAGCGAAACTTTTTGGACTGTTATAATGTAATTTGTAAATAATAAATGTATACAAAATTAAAAAGTCACTGATATATACTTGATACTTGAAAGTTTCTTTAATTGTGTTATTTATTTTTTTTTTAACCTGTAAACACGACGGTCGCCAATTTCGTCACATGCGTCGCTTCTTTTTAATTTGTTAACTTTTTTTTGGTCATCATTAAAATCTTTGAAAATTGTAAAACTTAAAGAAGTCTTGCAAAGTTAGAAATTCAAAAATTTGAATGATTTGATAATTGAAATTATGTCCGGGAAAATTCCGCGTTTCTTGCAACCGCCCGCCATAATTACAAAACAGATTGCGATCATAACGTTGATCTGTACAGGGGGAATATTCCAATTCAAAGTCAAGGAATTTTTAAAAAAATCATCTGTGAACCGTTTAGTGAAATTTATAAAAAGAAAAATAAATATACATATAGATTTTGATTTTTAAATAAATCTTTTCTAATCTTTTATTATTTTTTTCGATTAACATTTCAAATATGCCTGAATATTTTTAAACTGAAAATATCATTATTTATCTATTAAAAATTTATTTAACTGATTTGCCTCAATTCGGCGTTTGAGCGCTATTTAAGTCCGTAACTAAGCATTCGATCCTCGCTATACCTTCTTTTCGAATTTACACTCTTGAGGTGCATTGTATGATCGGTCAAGGTCTGTAGATACTCAGAAAATCAGCCCTATCATGAATTCCATCGTAATCAGAAATTTTTACGAATCCCGAAAAACTGTATATCATGAAATCCGTTCGTAATGCAAAATTGTATGAGATTTTCCACTACAAACGGATTTCATGATATAGTTTTTATGGCTGAATATTTTGTTTTTAATTCTTTGTAACAATCGACTTTTTTTAATTGGCGGCAGGATAACTCAAAAAGTTCTTAACCGATTTTAACAAAATTTTATACACCAATTCTGTACAATAAACTCTAACTTTTCAAAGCAAAATTTAAAACAAAAAATTAATGAAAAATTTAAGCTTTTTAACAAAACTAGTTTGGAAAAAGGGTGAAAAATCGAAGTTTTTGGTCTGAGGTGTGTCAATTTACGATTTTTACTTTTTTCATATTTTATTTGTTTAACTACAAAATATATTTTTAAATACGTACTAATAATTTTTTTTTCTTTTAAAATCATTGTAGGAAAAGTGAGAATGCCCTCTAATTGCTGCCTTTTTCGGTGATATTTGTTTCCCTGTAGATTTATTTTAACGGCAGCCATCTTGGCAAAGAAAAAATACTACAAACTTTTGCAAAGGTTCATTCATTCCCGTTAAAAAAAACCTAAAAAAACGGTACAAACTCACGAAGTTACCATAATTTTATTTATATTTTATAACATTTTTGAAAAAAATATTCATAAGGTTTTAGATCTGATCCATTTTAGTTTTTATCAGAAACAAACAAAACGGTTTGAAAGTAATTTTGTCTGTAGTGAATCCGTCGTTTTTAAAATATAATACAAAAATAAATGAATGTATTTATAAAATAATAAAAGTTGACAACAAAATCTGACAAGATAGTTATAATAGAAGAACTTAAAACTTACTCTTAAACGTATATTCTTCAAAACCATTAAAGTATTAAATTTATGGTTTTTCAAGACTTCATATTAAAGAGTCAAATGAAGACTCATAACAAATAAGAAGTTCCAGAAATTAAGCAAGATACTGAAATGATTAAGACTGGATGTAAAGACAAAGATTTGTAAATTGTAAAATTATTATAAAATGTATTGTAAGAATTATTTATTTATTCATATTTTAAAAACCCGCAGATTGAAATTATGGAAAAAGTAATCTTTTGTTTTTGGGACTTGCAAAAGAAACTTAATTTTGCAATGTTTTTATTTTTTTAATTATTATTATAAAGTATGTTTTAATTTGGAAATTCTTTGCACTGAAAAAATTGAAAATGAATTTAAATTATTAAAGCTTTTCCTTCAACCAATACTTTATCTTTGAATTTTTTGTTAAAAACTCATTTAAACTTGGCAGTAGTAAGGTAGATAATATACCAATCTCTGTAAATTGTGCAATATATATTTAAGATAAAGAAATAATGTAATATTTTTAGCTACAATAAAAATCAAAATCAAAAGCTTTTGCGTTCATTATTTATTTGTTTTTTTTTTTTTTTTTTTGTAAAAGAAACGATGAAACATGCGAATATTTAAATTCTTTGATATTCTGCAATATTTTATTGACTACTGTAGAGTCTTTGGCGCTTTTTACTGGTTCTTTTTTTAATACATTTTGAGCGTAGTATTTTTCGACTAGCAACCGTTCATGCAATATTCTTAAATTTTAACTAAAATTTTCGAAAGAGATTACATAAAATCTTTTGTAAATTAAATTGAACTTTAACTAATTAAAATTCTAATCAACCGACGAATAAAAAATAACAATAAAAACTCATTTACTAAGAATTTAAATTATGGAAAAACAAACAAACATTCTAAAACTTCAAAAGTCACAATTTCGCATTGTGGAAATAAACGTCGGAAATATATTTCAATATTCTGATATTTTTAAAAAATCTTTTTGATTTTCCCCTTGAAAATGAGTTTTACCGACGATATATTTAAAAAAAAATTTTAACATAAAAGTTGGTACTTATTTTTTTAATAGATTGTGTTTTCCAATAACATACTACTAAAGTTTTAATACAAATTTGATAAGACTTAGTAAATACTTTGTGTCTACTAATAAAACAAGTTTTACTAGAAGTGTGTTTCTTAAATTGTTAAAATTTTCACTAAGCTCAAATTGAAAAAGTTTTTAATTCTGTGAAAGTTACACGTTTGATCCTGAATAGTGCCTTAAAGTTAATTCTTTGGAAGCACAACGTCTTAAATAATATTTTTATGTTTTGAGCTGTTTGGCTGAACATTTCTTTAATTAGTTTTTGCTTTTAGGTATAAAATCAAGGAAATTAAATTTTAATTCCAAAGTAACTTCATTATTATTTCAACTGGAAGTGATTAAAAAAAAAAATATTTCGATTTAGCAGTTGCAGAAAATAATATTCGATAGCTCAAAATATCAGTGTATAAGCACTTTTCACATTTCGTAATTAAATAGAGGAAAAACATTGAAGTTGATTAAACTTTTTCTACTTCTTTTATTTATTTTAATACCTCTTAAGTAAAAGAGTTCACACCATTTTTCGGTTGTTTTTTCAAATAAATAAATAAAAAAACATTAATTTATAGTGTTTTATATGTTCTTTTCACATGTAGCAAATTTTAAACGAACATTTTGTACTTTTTTGAATTATATGTACTAATTTATTAATTCATTTAATATTTTGTTTTTCTTTCATTTTAAAAGAAAAGAAGTTGTATCTTCTAATTGATATTTTTCCAATTTTTCTCGTGTACAAAATTTTTTTAAGATAGATTAGTGCCATTTTTTGAATTTAATGTTGCAAAGAAGAAAATATGTAACTGTTGGTATATGTATGTATTAACGAAAACCTTTTTTAACTATTTTTATTTTAAATTTTGTTTACAAAAATTTCTTGTTTTAAAATTTGAAAGATTTAAGAATTAACACTTTTAGATAAATGATTTTTCATTCAATATAGACCATTATCATTTTCACTTATTATAACTTATATTATAATATTCCGAGTTCTTAAATATTTACCTTTTATACAGCAAAAAAAAACACTTATTTATTTAAAATTTCCAAAAAACGGGATTGTTAGTTAGTTACTGACAATTTCTAAAAGCTAATAAATTAATAAACTAAAAAAATAAATTCAAAAATATTTTAAAAACTATTTAAAAAAAATGAATTAATTTTTATTTTACATCACCTTTATAAAACAGTAGATATTTGTAAAAATATATTTTATTCTACTTTTTTTTTAAATCAGTTTTAAATAATTCAAGCTTTATTCAAATCCCAAGTTCATAGATATTCATCTTCTATGGAGACCACTTAAATATGCCACGTGTCTTTCTTACGCATTACACATATCAGAATCATTAAGAAATAAAAAAAGGCGCGTAACTTGTTGTTTAAAATGTTCACATTTTATATGGAAGCCCGCAAGAGTGATGACGTAAACTAAACTAAGAAAAATTAAAAAAAAAAAAAAAAAAAACACCACCATAAGTCCACTTGATTTAGGGCAGATCATAGGCGTAGCTTCTTCGTTTTATATTTTTTTTTTATTATTTTAAATCGGATCTAATCGGACCGGTATATAATTATGAATTTATTATTTTTAAATTTTATTAGGTATAAAACTTATGTTGTTTTTGTATTTTTTGTTAAAATTTTATAATTTAATTTTTTCTCTGTTGGCTATCGGCTCTCCAAGAGCACGGTATGAAGTTCCTACAATTTAAATAATTTCACGTAGGAACTCTATACCTCGCTTATGGCAAAAAGCAGACTTTTTTTTAAATAGTAGTGTGGTTGAAGTTTATTTAAATATAAATCACATTTAATTACTTTTTAATTATTTAAAATTATTTCAGATTTTTTTTCATTACTTTTGGTTGGTTTTCAATTATTAAACAACCCGGACGAAAAACAGAAAAAACACTTGCTTGAGTTATCCACTGATTTTGAACACAAAGTAGGCTTTATATCCATTATCCAGTTAGAAAACGCATGCGTGGTACTTTATACGACCCGCGATCTATGGCCGATCAGTCACCGAGGTTAACTGACTGAATGAAATAACATTCCGTTACGCTAGGTTCCCAACAATCGACTAAAATGCACGGCCACTCGAATTCACGCTAATTCCGTTTTATCCGTACGTTCGTCGGAAAAGTTGTTTTTCTTACAACACACAGACAAAGCCAGCAGAACACAAAAGACAAACAAAAAAAGAAAAAATAATAAACGGTTTTTCACTGAGAATGAATTTCCAATTAGGGAGACGTAGTGGAGAGTGTTAAGAAAAATTCAAACTGGAAGGCAAACACATTCGAATAAGAAAGAGACGACGATCATATTCCAATGAAGCAAGTAGCCAAGAACCGCAATACGAACAACGAGCACGAAAAACCACCAACGAAGCGAAGCAACATTCACCAACAACGGTCCAAGTTAAACTGACTGTACACCAGCACAGTTATAATAGAACTCGGAAAACCACCAGCTAGCAGCACCACAAGCGACGCGACGACCACCACCACCACCGAAATGACACAAGTACAACGGGGAAACAACAACCGAACCGAACCGACACGACTGTCGAACGTCCACCAAGTGTCGATAGTGACTGTTGAGTGTGGTGTGGCGGCTGTGGCGCGACGTCGTCGGCCACTGACTCGACTGTTGAATATTAAACCGTTGTTGGTTGTTGATAGCCGACACAACCACAAAACGACAAAAAGCACTTACTTGATTTAGAAGGGAGTGAAAAAGAGACCGATACACAATGTCGACGTTCGACGATGATAACTGCACACGCACACACCGTTATTAACTGTTTTCCCCTGTATTTTTGTTGGTTCGGTTTTTTCGGGGTGCATGCAGGAATAATATACAGAAACACACTCACATTTATTTACAGTTTGTCGCGCGCGCGACTCCATCATCAGGCACAAGCATGCAGCTTGTGGTGCATAAGTAACACACCATCTGTCTCACTCTAATCGAATTTTATTACTTTGTCGCTTTGTAGATCTTTGTAGCTTTGTAGTTTGTAGTATAGTATAGTAACGACATCACCCCACCCTATGTCAATTTAAAAATTTGCCGTTGAAAGAACTCAAGTTTGAATACCTACATAATTTTTGGGTTCGGTTTTCTCCTTTTTTTTCTATTCGTGCTTTGACATACGCATTGAAATTTGGTCGTCACAATTATAACGTTTTTCGGTTAAGATTGATTTTGTAGCGTTATACCTTGTGGTCGCTTTCTTTCTCATTCTCTGCATCTGCATCAACATCCTCTTTGGTAGATAGGTACGTCTGCGGCCTAAATTTGGTTATATTTGGCCTCACTGCGCGCGTAGCGAAAAGCGAACATGAAGTTCGAATCACCAAAAACGGGATAAATGCTACTGGATAAGAAAAAGAGACAAAAACAACAAAGAAGAAAGATCAAGATGAGAACAACAATTTGCACATACATATATTATATTGTTGAAGCAATATTACGAAAACAACAACAACAAAAAAGAAGCTTTCACGCTGTAAAAGTTCGATGATCGCTTGTTTACGCGTCGGTGTCAGGCATGCTATTTTATTGCCTTAAATTTTGTTTTTCTTTTTCTTTCTTTGGTTTTTGTTGATGCCAAAATTTGACTTAATTCGCTTTATACTTATTTACACTTTTAGGTTATTTTTACTCTTTATTTGTGTTGTTGTTGTTGTCTGTTTGTTCGGCTTGTCTTTATTTTTAAATTTTTTATTTTGACATTGATGAAAGTAGGTAAGATATATTTTATGTTTTTGTGTTTTTTTGTGTACCGATACCTATTTACCTACTTATTGTGTGTTTTTTAACGCTTTCAGGAATTTAATTTAATTTTTTGTGTACCTATTGTTTTTATTTTTAGTGCGTGATTTTTTGGGTTTTATTATTATTAACATCTGTTTTGGGTATACGATGATAATTAAGCTTTTCACGTGCTATTGCTAATGGGATTTTTTAATGAAGTTCTAGAGTGGTCTAGGATACTAATAAGTTTGGTTGTGGTTTCAATAAGAGGGTTTTTTTTTTGTTAAAAATTAATTGCAAAAGTTTTGAGTGGCTGTGCATTTTACACCTTTTTGTTAATGGTAATTATTTTTCTATAGAATTGTGGGTATTTAAATAAATTTACTTAGAAAAAGTGTATTTTCATTGAAAAGTGATTAAAAGGTTTCAGAAAATGACATACATTTTTAAATGGCGCCCAACAAAAGTGTGTCAGATATATATCTATACAAATTTTGTTCGTAAGTCACACAAATTTTATGTCACAATTGCATTTTTATGAGATCGAATGGAGAAAATCGAAACAATTTTTTAGCTGGCGCCCAACGGAAGGCTTCTTTTTCAGCAATTTATTAATGACAACATACTACGAGTATGGAGATCATCTGGTCCCAGCTGAGGTATCGTGCTAGGAATAGAGAGAGATGGAAGGAACTGGTTGCCGCCCTATGTTCCAGGAGGAGTTAAAGTGCTACTACTAGCAGCCGGAAACGAAGAAGAAGAAGATGCTACGAGTAGCAAAAATGTATGTTATGTAAATTGGTAAAACAAGGTATCTTGAAAACCATAATGTTTCTTAAATGGCGCCCAACAAAACCAGTGTTTCGTTGAATCTTTCTTAAAAATTGTGTTAAGGAGTGTGAAAAGTGTCCAACTTGTCCAAATAGGAACAGAATATGGAATATTGATGTTTTAAAAATATAAAGGAAGAACAAATTCTGACTCTTTCGAATATTAAAATATTTCATTGTACATTTCCACATTATAAGGATAGTGCCTAAGTATTTATGCAGCAGTTTCGCTAAGAAGAAAGAAACGATTTAAGCTTTGATCAACCTATATTAAACCCTTTAACATGCTTTGTCTATACATGTTCCTCATATATTTATTTTATTTTATTCTTAGAAGCTTTAAATTAGATCATCTTTATAAATTGATTATTTATTAAAATACTTAAATGCATCACTGTCAATCAACGAGTTTGAATTTTATTTTCATGAAGTTGAATCATTATTTTAAGAATAATTCAACTACCTACACACTTAATGTGAGAGTAGGTACTTTTATTACTCTATAAATTACCGATAAAATATTTGTTTGTATTTTCCTGGAAATGATTTACAATAAATGCACTTTTACAAAAAAACACAGTAAAGACAAAATTTAAACAACCACAAACATTTAAATTAAATTTAATTTTTTTCTTTGTTTTCGGAAAGATTTAAAGTCATAATAATTCTCAGAAGAACAAAGTGATAAATAATAGTTAATTTCACAGTTAATAAAAATAGAATATGAAAGACTTTTATCATTGACTGTAAGAATGTCATTATGTCTGACTCAATTCCCATATATCTAGTATTCATACAAATACCTATATGAAAATTCTGAGTGATACCTTAACGATTTTATATTTGTGATTAAAACGTGAATTAAGTCACGTAATATTTTAATTATGTATAAATTATTGCTTGTATTACTAATTTATTTATACAAAATTAAAAAAATATATTATAATATGCCATTATATTTACGCCCGTGTGAATTGAACTAAAAAAAAAGTTGGAAAAACATGACATTTGATGAAATTCAAAAGATTAAAATAAAAACCTATTTGAATTTGATCATCGCTTCCTACTTAGAATTATCAATATAAAGTAAACCCACCCAGAAATATGACACGAAACTAAATTTATACATTTTTTATAAGTAAATTAATGTAAATCAGATAATATATTTTATTATACCTAATACTTATTTATTCTGAGAATATGCACTAAATCACTTTATCTCTGAACTTATCTGGAATGAGAAAAACTTTCTGTTTGGAAGCTATTAAGTGACTTTTAGTGACCTTAATTTGGCTATTCTTGAGATTTTCTTTTTGATTTGCATACGGTTCAGGAAGACAAAAGACAAAATGTATGTTAAATGGCGCCCAACGGTTGTATCCCAAGCAAAAATAAGACACAACAAACCGATATAAAAAACTGTTTTCAATGAATTGATCTAAAGACATTTTGGTATTATCATTAAACTGAAAAAAATGCCAGTAAACTATTATATCTTAGTTAAGTAACGTGAAAGAGTTAAATGGCGCCCAACACGTATGTTTTTTTCTTTTAAACACAGTTTTTGATGTGAAAAGAACTAACAAACAGATAAAACAAATTGTTTTAGATAATTTGATCGAAAATAATATTGTTTTTATCATTAAGCTAACCAAAATATCATTAGAACATTTGTTTTCAAGTAAAATGACGTTAAGAAATTAAATGGCGCCCAACACTTATTCTTATTTGTTCTTAAGATTCATAAAACGGAATACCAACCTGGCAAAACAAACTGTTTTTAATGTCTTGATCTGAAAACATTTTGTTTGTTATTAGGTGGAACATTTGTTTTTTTAGTTAAATAATTTTAAGGAGTTAAATGGCGCCCAACACTTTTATTTTTTTTTTTTTAATTCAGAAAAAGTAAGAACAAACAAATAACACAAACAGTTTTCAATGATTTGATCTAAACACATGTTGTTATTATCGTCAAGCTAAACAAAATATCACGAAACCATTTGTTTCTTAGTTAAACAGAGTTTTAGACTTAAATGGCCCCCAACACTTCTCTTTATTCATATTGTTTAAAACTCGGTTTCTGAAAAAAAAAATTAATAACTACATGGTTTGATCAAAGAAAAAAATTGTTATTATCGTTGAATTTATCAAATAATTATCAAACCATTTGTTTTTTAGTCAAAAAGTGTTAAAAAGTTAAATGGCGCCCAACACTTCTTTTATGTTGCACTCAGAAAACGGAATAACAAACTGATAAAACAAACAGTTTTAAAAACTTTAATTTAGAACATTTTGCTAGAAAAGAAGCTGAACAAAATATCACTTAACCAGTTGTTTGTTAGCTTTAAAAAATGTGAAAGTGTTAACTGGCGCCCAACACATGTTTATTTTTTTTTTAATTCGGTTGAAAAAAGTAATAGCAAATAGGCAAAACAATTTGTTTTTCTTATTCAATGATTCAATGAATTGATCTAAAAATGTGTTGTTATTATCATTAAGCATCTCGCAAAACCATTTGTTTCTTAGTGAAACAATGTTGAGGAGTTAAATGGCACCCAACACTTTTTTTTATTTTTTTTTTCAAACTCAGTTTATGATAGAAAATATAATGACCAAATGATTTGATCGAAAAAGATGTTGTTATTATTGTTCAACTTTTTAAATAATATCAAATTATTTATGAAACAGTGTTAAGAAGTTAAATGGCGCCCAACACTTCTTTTGTGTTACACTCAGAAAACGGAATAGAAAACTGATAAAACAAACTGTTTTAAATACTTTGATCTTAGAACATGTTGATAGAAAATAAGCTGAACAAAATATCACTTAAACAGTTGTTTCTTTGCTATTAACAATGTTAAAGGGTTAGCTGGCGCCCAACACTTTTTTATTTTTTTTTTAACTCGGTTGAAAAAAGTAATAGCAAATAGGTAAAACTATTTGTTTTCAATGAATTTATCTGATTGATTAAAAATGTGTTGTCATTATCATTAAGCATCTCAAAAAACCATTTGTTTCTTAGTGAAACATTGTTGAGGAGTTAAATGGCGCCCAATACTTCTTTTGAATTATTTTTTTTTTAAACTCAGTTTATGATTGAAAAAGTAATTATTTAACAGATGTTTTCCATATAATAGTGTTAAATTTTTGCGTGAGAAGATTATTTACTTTTTTTGAGGTGGTTTTAGTTTTTATGAATGTAAAATTTTTTAAACAAACAATTTCAAAAGTTAACTAGCTTTCTTTCCAGTCACTGAAAAAACCATGGACACTGAACATTCAGAGTCTATCAATACCAATTTATTTTTATGCATATATATTTTTAAGAACATATAGAAATCATTAAAATAGATGCAAATCATCGCACAGTGTTGGAGTCGAGTGTATGAAATCAGTTTTTTTCGAACAATTTATATTATTTTCTGTCTGATTGCAAAAAAAAAGTAAAACTTAAAAAAAACACCCTATCAATGTATCTATAGATATTAAAAACATAAAATTCATCATCAGGGTTCTAGGTCGTTAGTAGAAATATGTTTCCTCTCACTCACATAACTTTTTGGGATATGCATTGCAATGATGGCATATAAATGCCAAAAAGAGTCATTGAACGTAGGGAATTGTATTCGACGCTCAGGCACGAAAAGGCTTCAGTTTTTTTTTGTTTTCATACCTATGCAATACCAAAATTTTAATATATTTTTTATTCTCATTTTGTTCTTTATTAAATTTGCTTCATTTTTTTAAAATAAATTTTGTTGTGTTTGATTCTTTTTTTTTTGGGAGATAATAAATGTGCAGTATCCAATTTTTTGCAACAATAAAAAGTATTGTACATTGTTTTTTTTGTTGTTGTTGTTGTTGCTTTTGGAAGTAGAGATATAACTTAACCGCACATAAAATTCACGAATCGATACCTATACTCTTTATGTGAATGTGGTGTCGAAATGAAATGCACGATGCATTTGTTCAAAAATGATGATTGCCGGGCTTAAGAGTCTATATATATATTAATATAAGAGGCAGCGGCAGCGTCGTCGATGATATGATATGGCGCGGAATACCTTAACTTTTGCGTGTGGATATATGCAATTTTGGAAATCAATTTTGTATCTTTTTTTGTTTGTGTTTATGGATTTCCCTCCTCGTCAATGGATATTGTTGAGATATTTCCTTTTTTATTTTTTTTTGAGACTCTTCTCATCATCAGCAATTGATGCCGTACACGTGCATACTAAAAATTCAGTTGATTGCGGTCAAAGAGTGAAAAGAGAGAAATCTTTTATTTTTTAACAAAACATAAAGGGTCCTTATAATATGCACGCTTGCCTGATGGCTTGATGGCCGCTGCTGATGGTGATGGTACTGATGGGCATTAATAAAACTGCAACTTTGTATAAATTTTATGATGGGAACTTTAAATTGATGATTATTGCTGTTCGTGGTGGAATTATTGCGGATATATCTTTTTTTTTAGTAGAAAGCTTTAATTAAGGCGATTCCCTACTCGTTCTTTGTTTTTTTTTGGTATAGGTAAACATTTTGATACCGTGAGGAAACCACATGAATTAAGGTGTCCTTCGATTGTAATTAGGTCACGTCTTGTTTGTTTGGCTGAGCTAAAGAAAATTACTCCTAATGATTACCTTTAGATTTTATTCGTGAGGGTCGATTTGTTCATGTGCTATATGTATGTTTGCCTTCTTATGGGTTCAAATATAACAGAGCGAAACATCGGATGATGATGATAATGGCGGCAATAACGCCCCCTAAACTAAATATATATCAACAAAGAATGTGAGGAAAAAAACTGTCCCAAATCGATTAGAATTTGTCGTTGTCGTCGTCCTTCCTTCCCCCATTCGAGGACATTTCAAATCCCTATTTATGTATAGAAATAGAAATGAGAGACCATCACACATTCTGTGTATAGTATAGAATCTAAACATGGTGGCAAATGCACGTCATGCGTGCGTACAAGTGCAACTCACATATGACAGATAGAGGGTGTAACCCTCATATGAGTATAGTCAGAAGGCGATATATGAAGGACATGTGTATATGTAGATGTCCCGCCCCAAAAATTTCATGCGTAACACACTCGAGAACTCACAACCTAACGCGATTGTAGAAAACGGATGTCGATTTCCTCTACCGTGAATGACAGGAAACGAGCCCTTAAATTGGATTGGATTTTTTTCTTCCTCTTCTTCTTCTTCTGATGGCTTCTCTTGTGGATATTCCTTTTGAATACCATATTCTACAAAGGTTTATTGATTTACCCAAACCCCCCTTCATCATCGCATACCATATATATAAAACTAAACTAACGGGTATATTACGAGGGTTTAAAGGGGATTGCTTGCAATATCTACGCATGTTGAAACAAATGAATTGCCACAGCATGTGCGTGTTTCTCTTTTAAAACAATCATAATTCATAACAAGAAAATGAAATAACAAAAAGAAAAAAGTCTAAAACTTTGTTATGACATAACAACCCTTATAGCTGATTTTAATATAACCTTCTCTCACTCTCCTCCTTTAAAAAAAATACCTTCCTTCTTCCTATGGAGCACTCGAAAGTTAACTCACTATAGAGTGCCTATATCTTATGCGTCCCACCAAAGCTGCCTTACCGCTGCGTCGCGTTGCCTTCCGTCGCCCTTAGTTTTCTTGTCAGGTTGCTTTATGAAAAATTGGTAATAAAATTTATTACTTTCACTTCTTTATATGCAGACCCCAACCCCTCCTCACGTTGTTGTTGCTGTTGTTGGTATTTTTATGTGAAAGAGGATGGGCGACCATATTTATGCAAATCAAATGATTTTTTGTTGTTGTTGTTGTGTCGTGTATACGAGTTTAGTTATATAGAAAATAAATTCGTGTTGTTAAAGTGCGTGAGTGGCGCTGCTTTGGTGCGAGCGATGGCAAAATATGTGGTGAGGGGGTGTATTGTATTCGTTTTTTTTTGTGGGGGGGTTTCTGTTTTTTGGAGGAATAAAGTTTTCGTTTTGGTGGAAATTTATTAAGGGATTTGTATAACAGCCATTTAAAGAGAATTATGATGGCATTATACAACCTGGAAGATTGTGTCTTGAGAAGAATAAATTCTTTGTTTTAGGTTAGGTTATACCTACCTTTGGGATGATAAGACTTGGAAAATATGTAAGGTAAGATTCGTGCTGTTGTAAAATTGATTTTTTTTTACTTTTTTGGGATGACATTAAGCTTAGATGAGACAAATTGATTCATGTTGATGCATTCATAAAATAAATAAAAGCAACATTTTGTTTACAGTCCTTTTTTTATGGAAATGGATTAGCAGGTAAATAGAAATCTATGCGAATAATTTTTGGGAACAAGGTCAAAGAAGGGTCGAATTTAACCATGAATAATTAGTGTTTCACGAGAAGATAGGTAATTTTTGACTGAAAGGATTCAGTGATTCTGTTACAAGTATTTACCATTGAGACCAACTATGGAGCACAGAGTTTCATTCTTTTGACGTACAACGAGAATGTGGAAAGCTTTAGCACGTTCTATCTATTTTAATGCTCACATTGGGTCTCTAGCATATGGAAGGTGCACAAAAACCTTTGACTCCAAACTGATATTTTTAAATTGATGAACTTAAAAATTTCCAAAATGATATTTTTTGTAAGTCAAATTTTTAGTAAGAATTTAGTTTGTAAAAAAATACTGTCATTTGGAATTTTTTTTTAAATATTACCATAAATGTTAGCGATATTATTTTGCATGAGATGAAATAAACTTAATCTTATTATAAAGCGTTTTAGAATAGGAACGGGGTAATTTTGACAGCTCGTAATGACCATATCGTCTACTTCACTCTCTGTCTGGTGTTCTCTAGTAGCAACGATGCATACGTGTCGCCCTTTTTAAGGGATACATGGTCGTCCTTTCAAGTCAACTATTCAACGTTTAGCGGCCAAATTCGAGTTCACCGGCTCAGTGAATAATTAACTAGCATCGTTACGTCCACGAAACGCAAGATCTGCAGAAAAAATCGCCGCTGTTCGTGAAAGTGTGCAGCAAAATCGAAGGTAGTCAATTCTGTGTCGCTCACAAGAACTTGGCCTGTCGTAGACCACATCATGGTGAATTTTGCTTCGTAATTTAGGCCTGCACTCAGAGAAAGAAAAACTGACCCAAGAGCTAAACGACCACACGACCTACGCAGCGTCGCATCGGTGGTCGCTATTTGGATTTTGGAACAGTTGGAAGTTGGTCGAAAAATAATGCTGGCGATTCTATCACCGTCAACGGCGATTGCTGTAGGTCAATTATCACCAACTTCCTGTGGACTGGATTGGTGTCCATATCACCGAAAGCATATGGTGTCAACAGGATGACGATACGTGTCACCCATCCCAAGACACAATTGATATTCTGCGCGAGCGGTTAAGCTCTTGACGAAGTAAACTTGAAGTCAATATCTGTTTTTGTTCCCTAGAAGTTTGAGTTGAAAATCAGTTTTAACATTTTTATTAGTTTTTTTTCAAAATTTATTTCAAGTAAATATCTTTGAAACTTATATGGAGAGTGAAAAAAGGTATTCTGTATATGTAGACGTATCTCCTTAAAAACATAGATTTTTATTTGAACGACCTCGAAACGTCGAGAAATGTCAAAACTTTCAACTTGATAAATCGGAACAATTACAATTACAACCAATTCGATGTTTAAAAGTCATTGATTACACAATACAATTTTGTTGATTATGTTAAAATTGAAAAACACACAATATTCCAACAAACAAACCTATCATACTTCCAAACAAAACAAACAGTTTAATCCAAAAAGCTCACCAATTTCCTAACTTTTGCCTTGAACGGTAAACTTTACATGAACCTCTGTCACAATTTGACATCTAGAACAAAATCATAAATGTCACTTTTAACACTCAGTATACAATAAATATATCCTTCCAAAACCCACTCTTTCACTCTTTTACATACAATTTGACATAAAACATAATTCCACATAAAAATCATCAACAAAAAAACAAAATGAAAAACTAAATTAAACTTCGTCATACAAATTTTCTCTGTCATACAAAAAGAAAAAACAAAGACAAGTTCGCATTTCATAATAATATGTATATAAAATATTTTATGTGGGTTGCGAGCGATGTTATCGCTCTTTGTGAATGCAGTAATTTTACACTCTAACTCTTGTTCATTTTGACATTTTGTCATGGCAATTTGCAAAATTAGACATTTGTCTAAAATTAGCCATAACATTCCCCAGATGTTTTGTTATAGATCTATACATATGTGTATGAACAACACACATACACATTGATGTTTTTTAAATGCATAGAATGCTCTCCTCCGCTTATATAGAACACACACAAAATTACAAAAAAATAGCGGGCTTGACAAAAAATTCTTGTCATATCTACAGAGACAAATTGTAACAAGCTCTGAATGTCTACTTTATACAATCCAAACCATCACCAACAACAACAACAACGATAAAAGTTGAGCATTTCAAACATCCTTGTGTATGATGTAGTATGTAGAAAGATGTATGACTGTGCATATGATGATGATGATGATGCCAGCGTCAATGAACTCGTTCATCTCGAATGAATGCAATATATCATACAAACTGTATGTATTTGTTTTGCATACAATTCACAATACCCTATAATTCATGTGCTTTTTATGGTACGAACAGAAAAAAGCTTTTGAGCTTTTTTTAAAAATGATTGCTCTTACAATTTATCTCTTAGAATTTTGTAATTTCTATTCTATTACCTATCAGTAGGAGAGAATTTTCCTAGCTATAGTCCCTCAATGGAAGACTGTTGCAAACAAATTTTTTGGAAAAGCTTTTAAGAGCTTTTTATATTTTGATCTTAAATCTTATTTACTTGTTCTTAATTTGAAACGATGTTCTTTGATACAGAGATTCAATGTCATAAATGTTGCTTGAAACATCGACTTTGACCTTTTTTAAGTTTGAGGAGCTTTTATGTTCTTTTTATACAATACATTAATTATATATTTAAATATATTTTTGAGATCTATTTTAAGTTTTTAGTGATTCAGTTATTTTTCTTGCGATTTTGTAATATCGTTTCCGAGCTTATTCTTTTAACAATCTTCGGAAGAGAAGTGACTAGGAATTTTCGGAGCTTTGGCCCCTAGAAGGAGACTGTTACATAAAAATCTTCGTAAGCTTTTAAAACCTAACATTATATTTAGTCTTATATACCTACTTTTTTTTAGTAAGCAACGATCTTGTTTCCTCCAGTAATACAATGTCGTAAAAGTGTAGCTTGAAACATTGACTTTGAGCTTTTGTTAGTTTAATGAGCTTTTATGCCTTATTTAAGTTTTAAGGTTTTCGAACACGTTTACACAGTTTATGTCCCAAAAATCTGATTCTATTTTTTTACTATAATAGGCTATAGAAGTCTTTACGAACAAATTTAAGTGTTTTGGTTGCATTAATTGAAAATGAAGTTCAAAAGCTTTTTGTGAAATTAATTTTCCGGAAACGAGAGAGAAGGTTTGAAAAGCGTTGTCGGTGGACATTAGTTTTAAATTCTTCAAAGCTGCAATGACTGTGAAATACAGAGTGTTTTAAAACATTCTACATTCGTGTAGTACGGTTAAAGAACGAACCTTTGTACTTCACGTACGACTAAAGTTGGAATCGATGATATTTATATGCTCAAAGATTCTCAAAAATTGCCATTTACCCTATGTTAAAAATGCTGCTCTATAAAGAGTAAAAAATAAACACAATTTCTGTTCTGATGCTAGCTGCTGCTGCTGCCGCTTCATAAGCACAACACACGCTAAGTGTATATTTTTCCATCTGAATTCTGCTACGTGCCGCACTCATTCATTTTATGCAAAAAGAAAAAAAAACAACAACAACATAAAAAGGTCGAACTCACAATTGAAATTCCGCAATTTCGAATTGTTACGCAAAAGTAAAGCAAAAAATAAAAAAAAAAAATTGACAATATAACGAACCAAAAATTACGCGGGACACGTTGAGCTCTAATTTAAACACAAACAAAGTGTTTATTTTATTTTTAGATACTTTACCCATTTTTGATTTCGGTCTTGGGTTTATTTTTTTCACTGTGAATTTGCTCTCGCTCTACTCTCGCTCATCGCATCGCATCACATCACATCATAATATATAATATAATATGACTTGAATATAAGTTTGTGCATCTAAATATATAATTTATCTAGATAAGAGAAAACCCACATATGTGTATCTATACCATATAATTGCAAAGATACAAGACAACTATCCACATATATTCACATTCACTTGCGGGTTTTTGTAGAAGATACTCTCTTATATAGCACTCCTAGCTAGCAAGCCAATTTAAATATTTCAAATAAAAAAAGAAATACTGAAATTATTAGCTTCATCATTCCCAAGAGGTGACATCAGATGTTTTGTTGTTGTTGTTGTTGTTGTATTTTTGGATGGATGGCTTTTTTTCTAGTTGTTGTTGTTGCTAAATAAGTGAATGGCGGAATGGTAATTGTGCTATACCTACATATATACATATGTACTTAAGTACATAGTTGTGGCTTGTATAGTGTAGTGAAAAAAGCAGCTTACCGCGCGTATCTATTTTAATGTCGCATACGTAGTCTGAGTGTCTCTGAGTGATTTGTTTTGATTTGGCGAATTGTGGTGATATTTTTTTTTTCTTATATTTATTTTTCTTCTATTCATGTGAAGTTATTATCATATTCTTACATCAAGGGTACTTTATTTTTTTTCTCTGTTAAATTTCTTATAGGGAAATAAATGGTGGTTTTCTATTTCTATACCAGTTATTCAGGGGAATTTTGTACTTCTGTTTGTGAAAATTGATAAATTGTTTTGCTAATTGGCGCCCAACAAACTGGTAGATTTATTCTGCTTGGTTGAATATTTGTTCAACAATTTTAGGAGTTACGTCTTTTATTTAACGAGTTTCAATTGAAATCCTAGTTTAAAGAAATCTTCGTTTTAAATGGCGCCCAACAGAAAACAAAATTTTATATTCTTCGCCTTTTTTTTAAGCAATGCATAATTTTAAAGATAAGCTATTTCACGAAGTATCAAATGAAATGGTAAGACAATATTACTGACGTATGAACAAATAAAAACATTCAATGTTAAGTGGCACCCAACGGTGACAGAGACAACATTAACATTTGGTAAAGTTAGGTCTTTCATTTAGACCGTTTCAACTGAATTCATAGTTTAAAGAAATATTGTTCTTAAATGGCGCCCAACAGAAAACGAAATTTGTAATTCTTCTATTTGAAGGAATGCATTTTCTTGAAGGTACGCATTATCCGTGAAATTAAGACCAAAGTGTAGAGAAAACTTACTAAAAACAACAAATATTAGAGCAAATAAGCAATTTACAACGTTAAGTGGCGCCCAACAGTTCCAGATACGTTTTCTTTAATTTACCAAATTGATTTGATTTTGATTAAACTGCCTCATTTGTCCAATTGGCTCCATGAACACATTAAATTCCACCATCTTACTAAGTGGCGTCCAATAGAGATGGGTTAGTTTCTTAAATTTTATTCAATAATTTTGATTAAAAAAAAATAATTTTATTCGAGACATTAACTCCATGTTAATTGGCGCCCAACGGAGACTTGATTTTTGTTTTTGGATAGAGAAAATTAAAAATTATGAAGATCAATTAAACATGTCTCTGTTGGACACATTAAATACGGAAAGGGTTAAAGGCTTTTGTATGTATTGATGAACTTGTCATTAAATGGCGCCCAACTGATGTAATATTTTTGTTTTAGTCAATTGAAAATGTTTGAAAATTTAGAATGAAACAACAACAACTTGTGTGTGCTACCACCAAGTTCATAGGCTGGAGTTATAGCTATGTTTGTTTATCAAGCAATAAATAAAAAGGTCTTCAAAAACTTAAACAGAAAAATACTGTGTTAAAAAATATCACGAAAAATACAAAATTCACTAAGAAAGTATTGTATTTTCTTATAAATTCTCCTGCATTCGCATAACATCTGTCTGGCATAGAAACAATAGATCATAACTATTCCCACACAAAATATATACATATCTATATATTAAAATTAAATAAAATTTTCTTAGTCAGAAAAGTTAGAAACAGCCAGCGTTCGTCTTGTCAAAAAAATCTCTTTGTCTGTTTTCATTTTTTTCTTTAAACAGAATGAGTTATTACCTCTGTGGGGACACAAAAGTTCGTTAACTGTTAGTTAAACAACAATGTTTGACGTGTTAGAGATTAATGGCTTCAATGACGTTGTTGTTTTATTTTTTTTGTTTTGTATTTTCTTTAATTTATTAAGTTTATTTCAGATAAAAATACTAAGTTCTTCTTTTCAAAAAGAAATAATTCTCAAAACAATAAATAAATAAATATATATTTTGTAGTGTGTACGAACAACTGTTTAAAGATTAGCATTTTGACATAAATTTATTAGAAAATAAATTGAAACGGTTTGAATTAAAAGAAAACTTAGTATAATATAATAATTTTTGCTTACTCATGTTCAATATCATAAACTTTAGTCACCATCATAAACTTAATCTGAGCTCAATTAAAGAATAGCTAAATTCTTTTGATATTTTACTAAGTGGCGCCCAATTTGGGATCATAAACTAAATTTTAATATTCTTTATTTATTTGTATAAATTTGAGTGCCTCTATCTTCAATCATCGCACCGGCAACGGCATGAATTAGACAAACCTCGAAGCTTGAAATTCCTATTTTCTATTTTGCATCCGTTTCTATTTTAATTTTCTAAATCAAGATGTGGGTGAGACGAAGGATGATGATGACGACGATGATGGCAACAAAACCTCAAGTCCAATCTCTATTAAAAGAAAAAAAAAAAAAAACTAAAATCTTTACCTTCTTGAACACTCAAATCCTTCTGATTCTAATATTGATGCCTAGCCTATGGCTAACTCTTTTCAATGCATAGAATTTTTATATAGAATTGTGCTGCAGTTTCTGTTGCTGCTGTTGGCTTTTGTGTGTAAATTGCAATTCAATTATGACAACTGACGTTTTGTAGAATTCTCAAAAGAACACGATGAAGACGATGCCGTGATGACGGAGACGACGCCAATGACTGCTAGAAATTCCGTCTTCGGACAACACCATCATCCGAGATATGAAGATAGAGAACCTCAACCTCATCAAAGGCTAAGACAAAAAAAAATGGAAGACTTTCTACACACGAGAGAGTAAGTTGAAAATTCTTTTCATTCCTTAAGTGATTCGTTAAATGCAAATCAATTGACATTTTCCTTCAAACTCCTAAAGCCCACCGCGCGCTCCCGCCATTTCTCACCAATTATAGATAGATCCGCGCGCCACAAAAGATCGCTTCAACGATGAACCAAAGTGAACAATTTTCACACTAAACCATAAACACCCGGTACCGTATATATGTATAAGAAAAAAGATACACGCTGCCGCGCCGCCGATTAAACAAAGATATACTCGTACCTACAATCTATATAGGCGGATAGATAGATACGCGCCACACCGAAGCCAAAGCCAAGCCAAGTCAAGCCACCATTACTATCACCATCAGCAGCAGCAGCTATAGAGCTAGCGGCTTTGAGCGTTACCGTAGTATAGAGGCTCTATGGCTAAGGCTATAGATAGTAAATACATCGTGAGCATTATTGAAATGCAAATGAATTATGACATATCTGACAGATTCTCTTCTAGGGTATGTCATATTTCAAGTGGTGACGTGAGTGTATCTGTAAAGTGCTCTGCGACTGCGACTATCCGACTTCGACTGCGATGCAATGCTATGAGGAATTTTTCACTGCACTCCACAGATCTATCTTTTGATTATTGGCTTGCATATTATAAATACGAGATACGACTATATGACTTCAAGTACGAATACGAGTACGAGTAGGTAGTTGAAGTTTTTATATTTGATTGCGTAATCGATCATGGTTTTTCTATTATTTTATTTGTTTTATTTTTTTTTTTATTTCTGAAATAATGATTGCTCTTTGTGCCTTACTCTGTCAGTTCCACACATATTATTAGATGAAGCAAATTTGTTCTTGAGGCTTTCATTCTTCTTTTTTTTTGTTCTGGAATAAATCCAAGTTGTTGAGAATCTAGAAAGAAATAAGAAGAAAAAAAATTATCTACTTGATTAAGACATTCGTTTTGGTTTTTGATTTAGTTTTTAAGGATGAGTGATGGAAAAATGATTGAGATGTGACATAGAAAAGAAAGAAAATTATTAATGTAAATAAATGCAATTTACGCACGAACTAGATTATTTTTATATATAATATTTATAGAATAAGAAAAGTGCAAAAATTGACAGATGGTCAAGTGTCTAGTTGACGTCAAGTAATTGTGATGTCTGCAGGTTTATGCGGCTACATATGCGATAACTATAATATATTGTTATAATTTTTAATTTAGTTCATGATGTTTTAAAAGATGCAATGAGGAAGGTACCTAACCTACTAATCATCATCGGGGTTAGGTATAGGTATAGGTTTGCTGGATTGACACGTTTGGCAAATTTCCATCATTTCTTCCATTTTTCTTTCAGCATTTTTAAGTGCATTCTAATTTCTAGCAGGGAAATATTTGCCAATTTTTTTGTAACTGTTCCGAAACTGATCCGAAACTTAAAGTTAAAATAAGGCGCCGTTTTGGAAAAAGTAAGTGAATTGACCAATTAGCAATGACGGATGAAGATGTGACATTATTACGTTCAAAATTCCTTAGTTTTTGAATGAGCAGCGCTTTCCAATAAAAACAAGTCGATCTTAAAATTGAATAGAAGAAGATGAATCTGAGATATCAATAAGGTTTTATATTTATTCGAGGGCCCTATCGATGACATTACAGTTGAAAAATAACCCCGTTTCCAACTTGTAAAAACTACTTGTCTTTGTTGTCCATATCATCCAAATCAGGCCACAAGAAATTGGTGATCATCGACCTATAGGCCTGGTCAGCATCATTTTCGAAGAAGTACGAATCCATGACGTCTCCAGCCTAAAATCCACACCAAACAAAAATCTTATTTGGAAACATTGGCACTTAGTGAATCTAGTGTGGCTTGGTGTCGTTGTCGTTAGAAATCTAACAATTTTGCTTATTCGCGTTTACATAATTTTTCGGCCAAAATCCAAGGTCATGGAAACGCTGGTAAATTATCAGCTTAAGAAATATCTCGAAGACCGAAAGCTTCTTAATGACAGGCAGTACGGTTTTCGCAGCGATAGGTCCACTGGTGATCTCATGGGTTATCTCACCGAACAGTGGAGCAAATCTTTACATCGCTTTGGAGAAAGTAAGATTATTGCACTTGATATTTCAAAAGCATTTGATAGGGTTTTGCATCAGGCTCTCTTATCGAAAATGCGTGCTTTCGGTTTTCATGAATCCCTGCTGCATTGGATTAGTAATGTGGCGATAGCCACAACAATTATTAATCTTATTTCACAATCATAGAAACTACTTGTTCAATATCACTTGATTGTTCTTTCTCATTTTTATTAATGATCTCCTGTCTGCAACATCTAATCCAATACATTGTTTTGCTGACGATTGTACTCTTAGCTTTTCATATTCGTTTTCCGACTCACATCCCTCTTCTTCGGATGTGGAACTGCAACGACAAAATATGATAAGCTCATTAAATTCCGACCTAAACAGCATTCAATGGGGATTAAAAACCGCGTGGAATTTAATGCTTCGAAAACCAAATGCTGGATCGTATCGTTAAAGTGAGATATACCCCCATTGCCATTATCCATGGATGGCACTTGCATCAATGGGACTGAACACCTCGATATTCTCGGTATGTGTATCATCAACCACCTCTTGTGGAATGATCACATACGCGATGTCGCCAAAAATGCCGCAAGATGTTTGGGTTTCCTTAGGCGATGCAAGAAATATTTCACCCCTTCTGATCTGGCTGTTATCTACAAGACTTACTTACGTCCAAAGCTTGAGTATAACTCCCATCTCTGGTCTGGTACTCCTGCAACTTACTTAAGCCTCTTGGATAGTATTGAACGTAGAGCGTTTAAATTGATAGATGATAATATCATCATAAGTTCATTTACTTCGCTTGAACATCGTCGTAAGGTCTCTTGTCTGACCCTTTTTTACCGTTATTTTAACGGCTTATGCTCTAGTGAAATAGCCAGTTGCATTCCTCCCCTTAAACAGTTCAACCGTAATACTCGCGCTTCTAGGAATGCTCATCAGTATACCCTCGAGCCCAACTTCGGCCGTACTGTCAAATACAGAGATTCATTCTTTAGCCGTACTACGCGAATGTGGAATGCCTTACCACACTCTGTCTTTCCTAGTCATTGCAATATTCAGGAATTCAAAACCAATGTGCACTGACATCTCCTTTTAAACTCTCTCTCCTCTTCCTAGTGCTCACACTGTCCATCTGCATAATAAGGGTAGTAATATCCCCTTGCGTGTCTGCTTATTATTATTAAAAAAAAAAGACCCAATTAGCGAACACACGGCGAAGACGCTGCGTATGGTCATTTTCATTTTATTTCAGTTTGACGACGCAAAATGACTTGTCTCTAAAAAATTAATAAAAACTAAACTAGGTGGCGCAACAGTCCGTTGAGAACTAGATCCTAGTGACTTACAACTCTCAACCATTCCTGTGTGCTAGTACTGTTATCAGTGATGGAGGGGACCTACATTTTTAAGCCCAATCCGGACAGCTATTTTTTTTTTTTTGTGAAAGCACTTTTCATGACAAGAATTACTCTTGGAGGATTTGTCAATTCCTCGCTAGGGGTAGTACCCGTGAAAGAAACTTTAGATGGCACAGGCAGGGATTGAACCCAAGACTTCTAGCATGACAGTTCAACGCTCTAATCATCATGCCACGGTTACTACTGACTGACTTGTCTCTAGTGACTGATTAAAACAAGATATTTTTTCACAAACAAAAAGAAAAAATATAACCGCCACAAGTTGTCAAAATCAATCCTTCTCCCTATTGGAAAACCCTGTATAAGGTCAATTTTTTCAGTTCAAACATAAATAACAATCAAAACAAATAAAAAAAACAAGAAAAACATTTCAAAACCCCAATTTTCAATGCAATATTTATTTCCTTGTCAGTAATTGATGAAATGTTTACTTATCTCTTCGTCTTCAATAAAAAGATAATAATAATAATTCTTAACCTGCTGTTTCTTTATTTATCAACAATATTGCAGATTGTGTCCTACTTTCTTTATTGTTCATCATCATATTATTGTATTATTTATCAACATATCTTTTCTATATAAACAAAGAACAAGTGGCTGCAATATTATACACAAACCCCTTCATCATCATCATCACCAACCAAGTTTATTGATAAAATTGATTATATTGTTCGTATTTTTATAATATTATCATTCAACCAAAAACAAAATTAATTGTTATCAGAAAAACAAAAATTAAACATCATTTCATTCTTTTTAATTCAAGTATTCAAGTATTACACGAGTATCAAAACAAAAATATCAACAAACTGCTGAAAAACCTGCTGCTTCCAATAAAAATTAAAAAAAAAGAAATCTCCAATACCTCGATTGAGGAGCTTTAAGTATACGAAAGACGAGTGTATTATAAATAATTTAAAATTTTCGAGCAATTCGATGATAAAATCGCAAGTTTAAAATTAAATAATTTATTTTTAGCAATTTTATTATCACAACAAAATATTAACGAGTTAAAAATATATAAATTTAAAATAGGTGACGAAGAGTCAACAACAAGTTCAACGACGACGAAGCAACGACGACGCAACGACCTGATGAGTGTTGAAGTGTGGGCTTGTTTTAAAATTTAATTTTATTTAATCACAATCAAGCTTTGTTTGTTTAAATGAAAAATGAAAAAAAAAATACTAGACGAAATATTATTAAATTGTTCGAAGAGAGCGAGAGAGGCAACCCTTAATTTTGCAAAAGTCATTAAAAATTGTATCTTATCTGGTGCAGTCATCCAGAAGAATGTGATGGCGATGCATGGTGCTCCTTTGCAGAGCTGCGTATCTCAAAGATACACCACATATTGTTTCCTTTTATGGTAATTAAATTTATAACTTCTCTCTAGTCCTTCCTAGGTCTTTGTCTGCGAGTATAGTGTGAATGTTGTGACTTGTATAAGTTGGTTTTATGATACAAGCAATTCTAGACTTTCCAGCTTAAAATGGCTTTGGTCTCGTATCTTGGTTGTTTTCTTTGTTTGGCTTTGGATAAAATTTTTGAATTTTAAACACAAATTTATCTATCCGATGCAATGGTGGCGGCGATAAACACGATGTATCTTAAAACTATACTAAACTACTTAGTCATGAAAAGGAGACATATAGATATTCCTTGTATGGCATCAAAAACTCATTAAACAAGTGGCAATGTGTATATTTTATTTAATTAATGTTTTTTGTTGTCGATGCAGAAGTCAGACGTCAGAGTCGAGAGTCAGAAGTCGGAATCAGAGTCTGGAATATGTAACATGTTTAAAAGGTGCCAAAGAGTAAAAGAAATCATTTAATAAAAATGATACTTTGCAACAAAGCATAGAATAATTATTTATGAGAATTAAAGCGAATGTATGTCTTTAATATAAACCTAAAACCTTATACATTGCAACAATTGACGGTCACGTAATATAAATTAAAATTAATTATAAAAATATACAATTATTATTCGTGGCAAAACGTGGACTCTACTCTTATACCTACATATAGCTTTACCACCATTTTTGTTTTGTTTTTAATAATTTTTCCATTTATTTCTGGCATTTGGAAAATGTTCTTATTTTGTATAATTTAGCACAAAATTAAAAATTCCGTAAAGGAGAAAAATTTTAAAATGAAAAAAAAAAAAAAAAATAAAAAGATTGAAATAACAATCTCTTAACGTTGATTGGAACTTTGAAGATAGAGAACGTGATACAAATGCGAATTTATAATTATTATTGATTTTGTTGCAATATTGTTGCAAAAGAAAAATATTGGTTTAATATGTTTGAATTTGATTTTGATATCAAAATCAGCGCGATTTATTAATTATTGTTAAGTATTTGACGCAAGGCGAACAATGAATAAGTGTTTGACGGACGTTGGACAAGATGCAATCAAAATGGCTCGTGATGTGATTAGAATTTTGTATTTTGATTTGATTTTTTTTTCCAGCTATCGAAGGACCAATTTACATTTTTGAGTGACAGATTTAGTATTGTTAACACGCGAAGTGAATTGATAATAATCAAAACACATCATTATAATTTGTTTCTTATTTTTCTGCTAATATAAAAATCTATAGTTAATGAGGAATGAAAAGTTGTATATGTACGATTTTTTCGATGGTATCTCTTAGTAAAGTTTATTTTCTGTCAATACTTTCAAAACAAATGTGCCAAGTTTTAGAAAGGATTGTTTTTCCTTGAAATAACAACGTGCTTAGAAAGGTAGTAACTATGTTTTGATACTCTGATGGATTGTGATTTAATTGGATATATGAATGTTGAGTTTGGAGTTAACTTTCTGGTAAAAGTAATGATTTAAACTATTAAAAAAGCTGTTAAAAACACACACTTCTGAACTACTCTATATCGATTCCCCTGCCCTTCTTAGAGACAGTGACGATTTTTTGACAGATCTTGCGTTTCATTAACGTTACGTGTAGTGATTGATCGGATACTGAACCAATACATTTAAATTTATTATCCGGAATTGCAAATAGTCTCCCCAGAAGGACGTCAATTGTGAATAAGCTAAACAGACTGAACCAATGACAGTCAGTTTGAAAGATATAGCTTCAAACAATGGCCACTATTAACTGTCAAAGTTTAGAAGGGTGTGTCACATCTAAGTCCGTCAATAAATCGGTGCATTTATCCGCACTCTCCGTAAAGGCGCCATAATTAGCCTTCCCTAGAAAGTTATTGTAGTCGACCAATTTGACGGTTTGAAAATGTTGACATTTCTCGACATTTCAAGGTCCCTATAGAATCTAAATCAATGATAATTAGAGAGATATATGTTTTTAGACATATCTCAAGAACTCGCAGAGATATGGACTTCAAAAAAAATTGTTATGGTACTAACATCAAGATATTCTTAAAGAACTTTCACAAGAATCTAGTACATAAGTGTTTTTTTACGATAGCATTTTCAAAAAAAGTGAAACATTTTGTTGACATGCAAATATCTCAGTGACCAATTAAGTTATAGACTTTAATTTATTAATTTCAAATAGGAAGTTATTGTAATGGGACCGATTTGTCGAATTGAAAATTTTGACATTTCTCGACGTTTCAAGGTCCCTAGAGTCGAAATTAAAGATTTTTAGAAAGATGTCTGTGCGTGCGTGTGTACGTACGTTCGTACGTCCGTACGTCCGTACGTCTTGTCGTCCATAGCTCAAGAACCAGAAGAGATATCGACTTCAAATAAATTTTGTTATTTAGATAATAAGGCAGAAAGATGCAGAAACGGCTATCAAGAAAATTGCGTGTGTGTTTTTTTTAAAATAGCAATTTAAAAAAAAGGCAAAAATGTTGGTTAACCCTAAATATCTCATGAACCAATGACGCTAGAGACTTGAATTAAATTTTATATTAGATATTGTAATGTGATACAGAACAATTATATTTTTAGAAAAAAATCCAATTAACGGTTTTTTTTTATAAATCAAAAAAACTGAAGAAAAAAATTTGTCACCTCGAAAATTTTACGACTAAAATATGATTTCATCTCCAAAACAATTTTGTGCAACTAAGAATAATGTTTTTGACATCTGATAAAATTTTGAGAAAAATCTAATTGACAGTTTTTTTTATTAAAAATAAAAACCTAAAAAAACATTACTAAAAGTTGGTAAAAATTGATTTTCGACTCAAATATCTTTTCAAAACTTTGAGATATTGGCTTTAAACTACTTTAATCTTTCAAAAAATATTGTTGTCAACATTCAGTAAAGTTTTGAAAAAAATCGATTTGACAGGTTTTGTACAAAAAATTAAAAACCGAAAAAAAATTTAACAAAAGTTGGTAAAAATTGATTTTCCACTCAAATATCTTTTCAAAAATTTGAGATAATGGCTATTAACAAATTTTAACTTAAAAGAAATATTGTTTTCAACATTAGAAAAAATTTTGAGAAAAATCGAATTGACAGTTTTTTTACATAAAATAAAAACCTAAAAAAAATTATGAAAGGTGGTAAAAATTGATTTTCGACTCAAATATCTTTTCAAAACTTTGAGATATTGGCTTTAAACTACTTTAATCTTTCAAAAAATATTTTTATCAACATTCAGTAAAATTTTGAAAAAATCAAATTGACAGCTTTTGTACAAAAAATTAAAAACCTAAAAAAATTTATAAAAGTTGGTAAAAATTGTTTTTTGACATAAATATCTTTTCAAAAATTTGAGACATTGGCTTCAAACTAATTTAACTTATAAGAAATATTATTTTCAACATTCGATAAAATTTTGAGAAAAATCGAATTGCGAGTTTTTTTTTTACAAAAAATAAAAACCTAAAAAAAAACAATATTAAAATTTGGTAAAAATTTACTTTCGACTCAAATAGCTTTTCAAAAATTACAAATATTGGCTTTCGATATTCAGTAATTTTTTAATAAAAATCCAACAGTCCGTTTTTTCATAAAAAAATAAAATCTACAAAAAATAGTACGCAAATTTGGTAAAAATTGATACATATAGACAAACTTCTAAGCAAGACAAATCGACAGACGGGATGGGAAGTTATCAGTGTGGGTCGCATCCCAGCCTCTTTTTTTGTATTAGTATAACTCATTATATTACATAGATTCATACAAGTTATTTCTTCGAATGATTGACCCATAAATACATAGGAAGAAATTATAACCTTTGAATTTTTAAAGGCAAAAATTGCTAGTACCAACTTCAGGCGATTGAAAAAATAATGAGAAGAGTTAATGACTCTGACATCTGTAACTAGCATAACTTATATCAATTTGCTTCCTCAATGACATGGAACAAAAAAAACAAACTTAGGTACTTCAATTTTAAAATTTCATCCTAACCCTTTTAAAAATACAATCATATTTAAAATTGCTCCGCCGTCATTCTTGTTGGTGTGTAATTTATTTTGATGACATCCTTTCTATATGTCATATCAACATTAAGAATCATGTAATTTTTTGTAATATCCTTGAAGTACAAAAAAAAAAGTCGTTACAAGCTAGGCCTAAGCATAGAAATCATCAAATTATCCTTAATCGAGAGTTATATAAAAATGAAATTTTATGAAACTCATTCTATTTAAAAACTATAGTAACATGGAAATAAATTTCACAATTTCATTTCATTATCAACCCTTTTCAATTTTTGTTTTTCATTCAATTTTTACACCTTTCCAATTCACAAAAACTATACAATAGCTCTCCAGCCAAGGTTGACTAATGAAACGAATGTGAATGTCCTTTAACAACGTGCGCACTAATATGTTATCCTTTTCATTAATTTGTCGTTATACACATGTTTTCTCTTTTTTTTTTTTTAAAACCATAAAAGTGCTATGGACTTAGAGTATAGAAAGGTTTACCTTTTGTGTGTGCCAATGCCCATGTTGGACATGGGCACAAAATTTCCCGACATTTTTTCACATATACATATATGTAGGTATTCAAAAGCCAAAATGTAATTTCATTAAGTGTGTTAAATACATAATCATTCACATCGACTTCGACTTCGACATGCATGGCCAATCAAAAGTATCTTTATACTCGTAGATACAATAAGAAAAAAGTAAATAAAGAGAATTAATTTATATAACACTGTAAAAGCAAATAAAAATTCAAAAAAGGGACTTGTCAAAAAGAAATATGATAGACTTCCTAATTTGGCACCACTGCTGCTGCTCCTGCTGAAGTCACTGCCACCTCTACGGCCGGCCGGCCGTTGGCAATGTCAATGTTCCTAAAGTTGGTAACATACAATTTTCACTTAAGATAAAAATCGCTACGTAATTGCGCGCAATATGCATAAATATAAAAACACACAGTGACAGCCCACAGGAACTACAGGACATGCAAACATATAACTCCCCACATTACGTATCTATCTCTCTCTCTTTTTGTTTCGTAGTCATCAGAAGATATTATGTATAGTAACTTCAACAAATTCACACAACAACCGGTCTCCATGTTTGTTGCCTGATTTATTTCCTGTTTCCCACTGTTCTGTAATTTAAAGAGATTTTCATTACGAAATAAAAAAAAATCTCCATAAAAATAAGAAGAAAATGCAGAAATGAATGAATGTAAATCCACAGTAGTTGATCCTCGAAAGGAGATACATACACTTCAGGAGTTCAAAACTCTTTCCTATAAGCTTAAACTCCATAACAGTTGCGAAATAACAACCCACCTCCTCTGTTTTGATGTAAAGATAAGCAAAGTCACTTTATTATGTTTATTAATTAATAAAATATTTCCCATTGACATTATGGCCAGACCATAAGAACCATCTGGTGGAAAAAGTAGCAACTAGACAAACAAGCAGTATATATATGGTGTTTATGCAATTAAGGGTTCATCGACTTTTGAGATATGTAGCTATAGTGTACCTAACCTAACCTAAACTATGCACGCTTTAAGATATTTTTATAATTTATTTGATAGCGCGTTGTTGTTGTAGATATTATGGTAATTAACTATATGCTCACTCGAATTCAGACTCGGACTCACACTCCAATTTTCTAGATACATATATCACCATTATTTTAGTTTTCGTGCTTTAATGGATACAATTTTAATTAAATTTATGTTCTTCAGTATAATATAGTTTGATTTTTACGACTTTTTGACACAGACTTAAGGAATGTTGTGATGTGCGGGCTATGTGAATAGTTTGGTTTGGTCAATTTAATTCAGTAGTATTTATTTTCATTCTAAAATTGCATTAAGAAAAACATAAAATTGAAAAATTTGAACTCATTTACAAAATTTTGTCACGTGCTTGCAAATTCAAAGAATATATGGTAATAAAATTCTCTTTTATTGATAGTTAACGTTAAACATTTTGAGATGGCAAATATAATTTTGATTTTATGGCTTTTGACATGTTTTTATAGTTAGTGAAAATTTGACCATAAAATTACTTTTTTTTTTATTGTTTATTCATATATTAAAGCAATAAATAGTTATAGAAATATTTAAAATAAAAAGATTTTTCAATAAGAGATTTCATTTTAAATAGGCCACTATTTCACCAGCTGTCAGTTTTTGACATTTGACAATCAAAAATAAGCCATTGCTAAAAATTTAAAGACACACATTTTATCAATGTAATCAATAAAAATTCACTACAAAACTAAAAAAGTCCGAACGTGTAAGAGGTGATCAAAATTACCCACATAGAACTTATAATTTAACACTCTGAAAGATAAGGGTTATGCCAATGCTTCACAATCGATTTAACACCATAATTCTTGAAATTATCGAGAACAGTTATTCGCAAATGTGCTAATTGGTCATTTAAAATTTCACAAAAAGGATATGGTACAGCAGAAGTAATAGTGGCTGCAATTTAGATGGGGTCATTTTTCGTTCTTAATGGCATTACTGTACAATAAAATTCGTTTAAAAAAAACTCGTTTTCTTAACATCAACACTAAATTGGAAAACCTTTTACAATACGTCAAAAAATTAGCTTGCTGAGACCTTACTGTAGAATATTTAATGCAGCTTTATTTGATAAAATTTATAAATAACCATTTATTGGTAAAAAACTTACACTTGTATTCTTGAGTTTCTTCAAAACTAGTTTTATTGCAAAACAAAATTCAAAGCGGCTTTGAACAAATTTATTTCGATGTTAATAAAAGTAGCCTTTATTGATGTTTAAATTAAATTTTCCTGAAAAATGTAAAACTCGAAACCATTGTAAAACTCGTTTAGCGTGAAACTAGTTTTTAACAAACTCACATAATTCTTGTGTTTAATATTTAAAAAGCACATACAAGTAAGAACTTATGGGTGCCGTTAAATAAAACCAAGTGTAATAGGCCATTTTTCAAGAGTTGGAGGCAATTTTCAGAAGTGAAATCACTTGTGTAAATTTCAAGAAGTGCAATTTTTTCAAGTTGGCCTGAATTCACAGTACCAAAAATGCACTTGAGCTTACGTAGGTATTTAAGTTTCGTACCAGCAAACGGTTGAATGTTTTAAGATTTCTTTCCGAAGCTATCAGCCATATCTTGAAACAAAAAACAAACATCTCAGGACTAACTAATTTAATACCAGTGTTGTTGAAAAGATCCATCTCTGACAATATTTCCCCACACAGGAATGGTTGCCTAGTTCCTAGGCCCTAGTTCTCACTGGACTTTTGCACCACCTAATCTATTTATTTATTATTGTTGAAAAGAAGTGATATAAAGTAGCAGTCAAAAAATAGTAGAATTGGTTGGAAGCTCACTGATTCAATGAACAATACAGGTTTAAGCTGAAATATACCCAAAAACTTGGACAGAAATACATACATAATTCAATCATACATTTTTCAAAAATTGATTGATCAAAAAATTTAAAAATGAAGAAACTAGTTTTAAAAGTTATACAAAAATTATGAAATTATTTAGAAATCAGTCGAACACTTTCTGAAAATTGATCAATAATAATTTTTAAAATAATTAAACAAGTTTTAAAAACTAGTTCAATATTTAAAAAAAAAATTATAAAAATGTATGCTTAGAATTATCATTAAAACATAATTTTTAATTTGGTGTAAGCATCACAAAATCCTATCGAAAATTTGTTTTTGAATATTTACTATGCGTAAGTTATGTTACTGTAGTTACATTAACCTCTTTTTGAAGAGTCTGAAGAGTAACCGAACTATTTTAAAGAATTCTGTCTCAAAAATAAGTAACAAAAGTTTAAAAACTATGATTATTGATGAGAGATTCTGCAGGGCTTTCTAAAAAAAAGGGCTAATACCCAAACATTTTAAGAAACTTTCCAATGATATTAGTCCTCAGGTTTGGCTATCCTATTTTTAAGTCTATACTTATAAATGTGAAGAGTTTGTTTGTTCGAACGCGCTTATCTCAGGAACTACTGGTCCAAATTGAAAAAATTTTCGGGAAATCGTATTGCATGCGCTACGGAAACGGTTAAAGTTTTGCTAAAATAATATGACAGTAAGACAGAATTATTCCCTTTTAATAAGACAAGAAACAGGCGCAGCTAGTATTTATATATTTGGCGAACATTAAAGGAGATATGACCATAGTGGCAGCTATTGAATGATAAAATTTTCATACTAAATGACGAATTTGAGCTAAATAGACTTTTAAAAACGAAAAATGACTTACCTTGTATAAATGTTCAACGAATGGTGAAACTGGTTTACATTTAATTTCGTTTTAATAGTCCTTAAACCCTTTCAGAACTATATAGGAGTATAAAAGTTTCTGTTTCCAAAGATCAAATGGGTGTCAAAAAATAAGAAAAATTTAGAATAGGAAACTATGAGAGAAGTTGCTGCAAACCAGATTCTCAAACATAATTTCAAGTTAAAATAATTTAAAGTTGGAAACAAAATACAATATTATCAATTTACTAGGCATAAGATTGACTATAGTGACTTTCTTTGATAGTATTTAAAAGAAGAAAACTGTGTATATTGGTCTTAAAATTTAGATTGTCAAAATGGTAGGTAAAACCGAGTCGGGTTAAAAATTCCACATACTTGAAGAGCGGCTAACAAAATATCTCTATACTTGAAAGAAGTTCCAAATGGATTCATTTTTGAAAGTATAGTAGAATTTGTTTATTGGGAGATTGAGGGGAATGCAGCTGGCTATTCCGATGAAACATGTATAATTCGGTTGCCTACCATCTGGGGGTAAAATGATGTTTACCACTTTTTTTAAAGGCATTGTCAGAAAATCTGATGTTCACTACAAACCTAAGTGTAATTAAAATTCGTGATTTGTTATTAGTCTCTTTTTTCTCTTCGATGAGGTATCTTGATTGTGTCAAAAGTATTTCTGAATTTTCGGTTCAAATATTTGATTGATTCAAGTTGCGTTTTTTCACTGACGACTTTTTTAGCCTTAAGTCATTTAGGAGGAAATGCCTATAAAGAAAAAAAAAATACATCGCTTTGGTTTTGTACTTTACCTATCTACCAAAACTGATGGTATTTTTTCGTTCCTATTGTTGTTGTTATTTTTTGAGATCTTTCCATGCACGACTGAACGCACGATTGTGTCGCTAATTATGATAGCGTTTGTTTTTCTTTTTTTTCAATTTTTTGTTGTTAAATTATATTTTTTCGACAACATTTAACATCAATTACAGACAAAAATACAACTGTCACGCATACCTCTGTGCCATCAGTCTTCTTCCTCTACGTTGACGAACGACGATCATCATGACGATGATGATGATGACTATGATGATGATGACGATGACGTCCCCCGCTTTTCTGAACTTAAATTGTTGTATTTTTTGTTAAACAATTGCTTCACTCGAAAATGAAACAATTTCACTCGTCATATTTGACCGCAAAACGTAACAATAAAAGAAGTTACAAAAAACAGAAGAAGAAGCAAACCTGTTAAACATCTCAAACACATTGCATTCGGGTTTCTGGATTGGAATTGGAATCGGGATCGGGATTGCATGTGAGAGGGCTTGATTCCCGATAATAGGTGGTTTCATTGTATTCTGTTCGTTTGGCTTTCATATTTGTTCCTCTTAAAAAAGAAGAAGAGGAAGACATCGTCACCGATGCGACGTCGACGTCGACGTTCTCGTTGTCGTTATATTGTCGATGTTGAGTTTCCCTGAACTATTGGCATAGCGTTGTCGTCATCGTCGTTGTTGACGGAGTTAGTCGTCCGTCACGTGCGTCGTCGGTCGGTTGATCCGTCACCGTCGTCAGTTGCATTGTCAGAGAGAGAGAGATGGACTTCTAAATGACTGTTGACAAACAATTACAATTAATTTTCGGTTTTGTCTGCAACAATTCCACTGTATAGAAACATATAAACTCGCCCGATGTTGATGATGATGATAATGATAATGATGACGACGACAACGACAACGGCCGCCGCCGCTAGAGGGGGCGGTAGCGGTGTGAGCCGTAAACACGAAACTCACTTTTTTTTCAGTTGTTGTTGTTATTGCTTTTGGCTTGCCTTGATGTGTATACTCTGATGTGAGTTGTATAATGGTTGTCATAATTTTTGACAACTTGACGAGGACTACATTTCCGACCATGAAAATGATGAAACAAACACGAACATTGAACACAGCCATCAGCCAGCCAGAAAGCACCGGAGCAGTAAAATTTGTCATGTAGAATTGTGTAGATGGATCATCGTCATCATCATCATCATGGTTCTCTCTTATGAAGAACCACAGCAATCATCATCATCATCATTGGATGAGAAGAAGTCGACTATCCACAGCAACAACAACAGCAACAACAAGAACTAAAAACAAGCCTCTGGGCCTGGGGTGAATATTTATAAAAAAGAAAAACGAAACATGTTCGATTCGTTTGTAGTTTTTTGTGTTTTCATGTTTTTTAATCACAGGCTTTGAATTGAAGATATACAAAACGAATAATTCGAAAATATTGTATAAGTACATAAATATAGGTATCTCCTGTTTCAATAAAACGACGACGATGAGACGAGGGATGTATTAAGTAGCAGACATGCTAACTATTTTTATTTTTACTTTTGTTTGAATTGAATGTCAGTTGTCTTCTCTTCTCTGAATGTTGTGTGTTGGGGTTTTTGAATTTTTAGAATTGGTTTTCAGTTATATTTTCTGCTGTCATATATTATGTACCTAAATGTACCACACTTCAAATTTCACAAAGAGACCTTTCAACAATAAATACCGACAAAAAAAAACTAACTTTGTGGAAAACTGCTTTCACTTGATTGTTACAAAAGTTTTGTAGGAATTGTTTTTTTTTGGAAATTGAAAATTATACAGTTGAGTGAAGAAAGTTATATTCAGGTTTTATGTTTGTATGTCAATGAGAACTCATATGTGAATTTTAGTTGAATATGAAATGAGAAAATAATAGAAAACAATAAAAACCTTTTGAATAGTTTAAAGTGCTTAAATGGTTTTACCACATTTTACGAATAAAAATCTAACAAATCTACGATTTTGAAATAATGCTTATATATAGGGTAATTCATTTCATGATATCTTTCAAACTCAGCTGTCATTGCAAGTGTCATGATATCGGTTAAATGTTGGAAATTTGAGATTATGGACTCCTAAAGGTCTTAGAAATAAATAAGAGCAACAGTCCGTAGTCCAACAACTCTCAACCATTCCTATAAGCGAGTCAGTTCAGTGATTCAGGGGACCTACAGTTTGCATCCCGAATCCAAACAGCTAATTTGAGAGAGTACTTTATATGATAAAAAATAGTATTCGAGAATTTCGTCAATTCCAGTACCCCTGACAAAAAAAAAACTTTTAAGTTGCACAGGCAGAGGTAGAACCCAAGACCTCTTGAATGACAGCTCTACGGCCCCTGATGCCATTTCTTTTTACTAGACGAACTTTATTATTAAAGCTTTTGCAAAATTGTTCATAATTTTCTGCTACTCAAGAATTCAAACGCTTTTATCTTAAAACTGGAATTTTTCATTTGGAATAATAGGCACAGAGAACATGCAACTTATTGACTTAAAATATTGTAAATATATTGGAAAATGCATTTTCTTTGGAAGCACGTTGGAAATTTTAACATTAAATAATTGATTACTATTACCGTATGATATTTAGGTAAGTTTTTCTCTTTACACTTTAGAAGTTAGCCAAAAATCAACATATCGCAAAAATTTTATACGCAGTTTTTATGTAAATTTAAGAACAAATTCAATGGCTTATTATGATTACCTTGCAAGGATTATGAGATAATCATGGTGATAATAATCGACCGATTACGTCGATTACGTAGAAGTCGAAGAAATTTGAAGAGAAAAGAAGCGTTACAGATGTGGTAAGTTCTCATGTGCACATTATATAGCATGTCTAACAGTCAAAAACGTATTTCTGCTTCAAGTGTGATCCTAGAGTACAGATTTCAAAGCATTCGCAGCAATTGAACGCGTTTTACACCTTTTTACCCTGTTAGGAAGGATCAAGACTTGGTCGATATGTGGTTTAGACAAGATGGATCAACGTGTTGCATAGCACTGCATTAATTATTTCCATATTGCTTAAATAGTTTCGTAGTTCTTTATCATTTCACATTTTGAAGACTTTAATTGGCGACTTAGATCATGTGATTTGACACAATTTCTTGGTGTCCACGTAATAAATCTCCGAACTCTAGATGCTTGAAACCAACATTATACTTAAGTTATGACTGACATTCCACCCGAAATGTTTTAAAAAGTGGTTGCAAATGATTTCAAAAGAATGGCATGGTGTGAATGTACCTAAGACAACTTTTGAATGATAAAGTTTTCATACTAAATGACAAATTTGAGCTAAACAGTCTTTTGAAACCGAAAAATGACTAACCCTGTATATATGTTCAACTAATAGTGACACTGGTTTATATTTAATAACGTTTTAATAGTCCTTTAACCTTTTCAAAACTATATAGGAGTATAAAAGTTTCTGTTTCGAAAGATCAAATGGGTGTCAAAAAATACAAAAATTTAGAATAGGAAACTATGATAGAAGTAGCTGCAAACCAGATTCTCAAATATTATTTCAAGTTAAAATAACTTAAAGTTGGAAACAAAATACAATATTTTCAATCAGGTATAAGATTGATCTTTGATGGTTTTTGGTTGAAAATGACTACGAGTTCTTAATTCCCCCTAGTTTCTTAAATAAGCAGGTTCTCAAAGATCAATTAAATTAGGGCTCATATAAAAACACGGCCGGCACATATTTGTTAACTTCGTAATAAGATATTCAAATTCACCACGAAATTAGTTTTATGATCCTTTCGCCTTTTGCATCCAATAAAAACCACAACTATAAAAGATTTTTAAAATCCTTAAGAAACAAAAAAAATAAATAAATACAAAAATCGAAAGATTGTCATGTAATATTTTTTATTTGTTAAAAATGCAAAATACCAAAAAAGGCGGACTGGATTTTGTTGATGGTTGCATAAAATTTACGAGTTTTTATTTTATTTTTATTATAAATAAATATAAAAATGTATCTTTATCTTTTTTATAGCTTTTCTCCATTTATAGCTTTGCAAAAAGAAAAAAAAAAACTAAGTATTGAAAGATATCTCGTTGTTGGTATAATAAAAAAATATTTTTTTTTCACTGCCACTTAACGCAGCTTGTCAACTCGCAACAGCGAACGCACCACATGATTGCTGCGTGGGAGTGGGTGTAAATTAGTTTTGAAATTGAAACAATAATAAATACGTAAATATCAATAGAAAGAGATCTAATGAATAATAAATGGAAATTGGTCATATTTCGTGGTTCATTAGTGTTGGATCGAAGAATGGAAATATATAAGTTTTTATATTATTATTTTAAAAAAAATAAATAGCTAAGAAACCTTTAAATGGAAAAATCATGATTCTATTTATGGTAAATTATATTCATTGGAGGCGCGCTCATAATGTCCATTTATGAAACTTATATTATATGGGGATTAAAATAGAAGTTTTATGAGGTTTTGTTTTTGCTTCTTTCTTCAAACCCAGCTTAAAAGCTATTAAATTAATTTAAAATGTTATTCCTATATCGAATTATATGGCATAGTTTATTTTTTGGTTTAAGGAATGAAAACTTAATTTATACATATCTAACTTTATCTTGATGATTTTAGCATATTATTATAAAAAGATATTTATTAAACAACATAATGCATTCAAGCGCAGAAAGTTGTTGTTTTTGTTTTTCTCTTTCTTCAATTTTTTGATTTAAGACTTTCATTATTTTGATTATGATTTATGATTTATTCATATTGTTAAAAAAAGGTCATAAAATCACAATAGCGCGGTTAATAAAGTGAATATTAAAAAATCATTCTGAAGTTATGAAGTTGTTTTATTTTTACCTTTTTCATATGTGACCTTATTAAAAAAGAGAAAATGTAAGTTATATGAAGAAGTGATAGTTTGGTATCAAAATAGAGCGAATTGCTATAAAAGATTGACCTCATAAGAGATCAAAGAAGGGAATAGAATATTAATCACAACTTCGGAACTTCAAAACTTAGACCAATAACTTGTGAATATCATAAAATATATGGTTTTAAGATTCGAAATAAAAAACTACTCAAAAAAAGCGTTTTTAATGAAATTTTAACTAATTCACCAAATTTTTGAATTAACAATCAGCATATTAAATCAGCACAAATTTTGTTTTAGTTTCAGAAATATGTTGACTTTTTCTGTGACAACTTTTTTTAGGCTTATTTCCTTAAACATTTCTTTTTTATCAACAAATCAATAAGCTTATAAGTTTCGAACTTCATTTGTCTGCCCGAAAAAATCATGCGAAGGGAATTATTATAGGAGGTACATATACAGTTTTGAAATTCTCTTTCTTTTTAGAGAAAATTATATTCATTACTCGAAAAAATAGACCATCAAGTGGTTATTTTCTAAGTCATAGGTTATTTTGACACTAACAACTGTTTTGCGCTCGAAATATTGAATTAAAGGCACACAGATCTGCGGAAATGAGTCACTTCAGGCTTTTCATTATTCAAAATTTTGCTTCGAGATTTAAAAGCGAGTAAAAAAGTCAAATTTGTTATGTGTGGCGTTGAAATGAAGCTGATGAGTTATAAAATTTTTATTTTTTTTATGCTAAAAAAAATGCATTATTTAACCTATAACTTTTCTTTCAATTCATTTTTTGAGAAGTAAAAAGAAGTTTTTTTCAAAATGAAGCACCTAATGTGCCTGTTGTTGTTGCACTAATCTCTTAGCAGTTTGGATTTAGAACAGCTTCAATTGAACAATGATTTTGGATGAAAAATCATCTTATCTGACGAATAGAATTTTCATCTCGGTGGAGGTTTTTTTTAACAAACAGAATTTCCGGATCTGGGGATCGAAAAATTTGCACATTATTGTCGGGAAGCTATCCATCCACCGAGATTGTCGGATTGGTGGAGTGGTGCTTAAATTAAACCATTTAAAAATGAGGCTGGAAATAACGTTTTTATCAAAACCAATAAAAAAGTCCAAATCTTTCTACCCCCAAACTTGAAAAAATGAAATGAAGTTTGGACCACTACTACTTAAGCAATAATTGAGGACACACGTTTTCAAATTATTTTATACAACTCATTCTTTAAGTTTTATAATACGAAATAATCATCTAAAACTCGAATTTTATTAAATTTGTTTTATTTAGTACAATACATCACAATATTTTTCTCCAAATCTTTCAGCTGTACGAAAAAAGCGTTTAACCTCTTTTATTGTGCAGAATTATATTAGCTTTGATTTTTGTCAATAGAAAATTTAGTTGTTGAGTAGTTTCCTAAATAATTACCTGATCCCCTTTCACCCTCCATAGTTTTTTTTTCATCGGTTCAAAATAAGACGAATTTTGAGGACGTAAAAATCCCTCTACCACAATTCAGCTTTGTCGGAATTTTTTCGTACTGAATATCTTATTGTTTTGGACTAAATTAGAATTATCAGTGATACCAGAGCAAAAGTACAAAAAGGCCTCATTACAGTCTAGAAAACTGCAAAATGTTATGGTACCAGGCTACCTGCTAATTTTCTAATACTTCATTTTCCGAAAATTCAATTGATATTAAAATTCTCCACACCTTATCTTTAACTTTAAATATTCATTATTCATGTCATTTATAATACTGACATGGAACACAATCTTTCGAAGCAAATGAAAAAAGATTAATTTCATGGACAGAATTAACATCTCCAAATTCCCACTATAAATAAAATCAACGCATTTTTCCACTCTAAATACGTTTTTTAGACGCTGACATACAATCACTCGTTGTTGTTGACTTCTTCCTATAATAAAACAAAAAGTAATAAAACTACCGAAATTCTATCTAATTTGTGTCACTAAAAAAGAAATTGTTATCTAACACTCTCTCTATAATTCGAACAACAACAAAAACCAGCGCACATCAAGACTATATCCCTCCCACATTTTTCTAGATACATACATACATAAAACAACTTGCACTTGTCCTATAATAAACCTGCCATCCAGTGAGCTATATAATCTCCACGTTCCCGATTTTCCCGGCTAAAATACTCTGAACTATTTTTGTTCGTAGTTAGGTATCAAAAATCTTCTAAAGCCTGTCCAAATGGGTAAAACTTAATGACAGCCATTAAAATAGGAAAAAGTAATAAAAGAAAAGTCAACTTCAATACAAAAAAGAAGCCGCAACACTTGAAAATGTTCCCATAGATATTTGTATAATCGAGATGTTAATATACTTTCGTACACCGAATTAGTGCATCTATCCGCGTCGTTGTCGATAAAGACCCCGATTCCGATCTCGATCTTTGTGTCACAAAAAAAAAACTGAAGAACATACGATCAGAGCACAATCAAGTCTTAAATTTATTTTATGATTTGTAATAAAAACTAGGAACAAAAATTAAACAAAATGAATAAGAAAAATCTCTATTATGGCTTTTTGACATACTTTCCCGGTTTTATTTTCGACACAAGATACTTTTTTTTCGAATTGGAATCAAAGCAGGAGTGCTTCTGATTTTCATATCTTAACTTTATATTATGCGCGATTCATCGGAGTCCTTAGATGCAGATTTATAATATACACTCTGTCATTAACACCATCCCGCCGCCGATCGTCGACCGCCGCGGTGCGGTAGCGGTAAGGAAGACCATATCACCTCGAATCAGGGACGACAACGCGACGGCGGAACTGAACAGAACAGAACTCACTCTCTAAAATTTTATTTGTGTTTATTTTTTTCTTCGACAAAAATATGTTTAATATTTTTAGAAAATATCTTTTGGCAGGTGCTTCGGTTTGTATCTTTAGCAATTTATCTTTCATATTCATAAACAACAATCTCTCTCTCGACAACGAGTATAGCAGAGGTTGCGGCGGTGTGACTTTTCGGAGATATCGTTTAGTCACCAATAGCTCATTAGGCTTGACAAAGAAAAACACTATCTATATCTATACACCTAGAGCGTTATCCATATCTATCCCAAAAACTATAAAAGATATTGTATCTGTATCTTTTATATTAAAAATTGAGAGGTGAGTATGATTGAAAGTGAAATAGGAATAAACATACATATATTGTTTTGTTTTGTATCTTTGTATAAAGTGACATAAAAGCGAGATACTATTTATGTTAGTACCAGAAATAAATATTGTTTTGTTTAATCATAATAATTTTTATGAAACCTATAAATAAATATTTATGTTCATATATACTGTATATTTATGTATATTGAGAGTTTATGGTAGGATGAATTTTTTTATACGCATTTTGAAGCTTTGTCATGGTTGTTGCATTTCACGCATGTTACTGACATAATATGCGTATCTGACAGTGCATCAGAATCTTGTCGGAATATATTAAATTCATAAAAAAGTTGCAGTTAGAAAAATGTCATTCGTATGTCTTTTTTTGAATTTTAAATACACCTCATTAGAAACATAACACATAGATACTATACCTATCTATAGATACATAGATACATAGTTAGATACTTTTTACTTAATTTGTATTCATGTTTCTTTTTTCTAAAGATGTAGGCCTATTCCACTATTATTGAAGTATAGTGTGGTTGAAAACTTGGTTTGACATACATTTGTTTTGTATTTATGTGTGGTTTTATGTTTGTTCATCTTGTTTCACAGAATGTATGTTGTTTTTGAATGAGATGGGATATGTTTGTGCATCACACAAACAGAGATTAAAATTGGATAGTGATCGTGATGATGATGATGATGGGAGAATATTTGCCATTCCCATGCCTTGAACAAATATAATAATTGTTAACTATTGATTTGTGTTACTTGTTTGTATGTCAAATGGTGTAAAAGTCAATTTTGTTGTTAAAATTGTAGGAAATTTAAATTTAACGTGCAACAATAATTGACTTATGAGGTTGTGAGAAAAAAAGTGAGGTGAGAGTTTGAAATAATATTCTTACCTTTTTGTATTTTAGGGAATGAAGCATTTTCAATCTGCAAGAAGAAGAAAAAGACAAGAAATTATTATTTTTTGCAAATAATGTAATGTTATATTAAAATAATGTTTTAAAATATGCTTTTTAGATCTTAATTGTGTATTGAATTTCGATTTATACGGTTTTGTTATTATTATTATTGAAAACTTTTAAATAGGCGATCCAATATAAGTCCAGTAATGAAAAGGATTTCCAATAGGGATGGGTTAATTTTGACAACTTGTAGTGGCCATATTGTTTATTTTACTTTCTGTCAAAATACTTTCTTTCAATGTCACTTAAAAAAAATCTCATGGCAAGTAACAGCGTCGAGCAACAAGTGCAAGTGATATATTTTTATCATCAAAATGGGTCTTCTCTAACTATGACGCGAGCGTCTTGCGACTTTTTCATGGGGTACATGGTCGTCCTTTGAAGTTGACTATTTAACGTTTTTTGGCCATATTCGAGTCCATCGGCTTAATGAACAATTAGATTACATCGACACTGTTCGTAAAAGTGAGTAGCAGAATCGGAGGCAGTCAATTCTCCGTCGCTCACAAGAACTTGGCCTGTCGCAAACCACAACATGGCGAATTTTGTGTTGTGATTGCACTCATACAAAATCCAACTGACCCAAAAGCTGAAGCCAAACGACCGTTCGTAGCGTGGAGTATTGGCTTATTGGATTTTTGGAGCAGTTATAATTTTATCCCAATTTTGTTCGAAAAGTCATCTTAAGCGATGAAGGCCATTTTGGGATAAGTAGAATTCCCGGATTTAGTACGACACCAATCCACGAAATTCTCGAGGTGGCAATTCATCCAAATAAAATAACTGGTTAGTGGGAATTTTGGGCTGGAGGCGTTGTCGTACCGTACTTTGGAAATGAAGCTGGCCAGGATATCACTGTCACCGGCGCTCGCTAAAGGTGGATGATCTTGTTCGAGCGGTTTCATAGATTGGTTATCTCGTGCCGAGGCGGTCAAATTCAATTCTGACCTCGAGGGCAAAACGCAAACATATCGAAAAATCAGAAAAACCGTAACATTTTTCGGTTTTTTCAATTATTGGTATTTTTTTTAACCCTGGATAAGAATTTTTTGGTATACAATCATGTTTTACGACATTAAGGAAAATAAAATAACTTTAATTTGAGCCTAAAATTGTGTCTGTATTGTTCAAAAATTAGGCAGGTAAAATTGTTTTTTTTTTAGGAAAATGGACGAATTTTTCATGAGGTATACTATAATTCTGGAATGAGAAGATTGGGCCAAAAGAAGAAAGAAATTATTTGGAATGGGATGGATTCCCTTTAAATGGAAAAAATAAATTCTCATTTAAAGCCATTTAGGCAAACAATTTAACTTGCGAACAATCTAGTCCAAAATTCAGGACAAAAATGTTAAGGACTAAAATATTCTTAATTTATGAATAAACTATTAATTTTTCGTGAACTCTTCTAAAAAAATTAATTATCAAAAACTTTCAAATGATCAAACAGTGTATCCAACTACCAATTATTATGAAGTTTTGAAGTCAATTTAGTTATGTAACAAATATAATGAAAGAAAGTGACTTATTATGAGACAAAAATTCAGCAAATGAATTTTTAGAAGTGAAGAACAAATAAATGATCGAAAAATTAACTTCAAAACCAAATTAAAGCGGTATATAGCTTCCGTAAAATATTAAAATAATGTGATAATTTTTTAAAGGGGGCTTAAAATATTCCAATGTAATAATTGAACTATCTCAGAAATGCTTCTAATGTTTTTGTTAAATCTTGGAAGCAGGAATCAGTTTAAACGTGAAACTGATTTATTTGTTCGAATTTCGAGTTACAATATTCTTATTTTTAGTCTTCTTTCCTGTAATTCTTTTGTGATACTTAATGAACAAACAAAGTTCATACAACTATCACTTTTATGACTTCAGGACAAACCATTGAGATAATCGAAATATTCTTCAAATTGCTTACAAGTTTCTCTAATTTGAAAATTTTTGAAGAATGGAGCAAAGAAATTAGACGTTTTTTTTCTAGGGGTCAAACAAATTGGTGTTTTTGAAAGAAATGTGGTATTGTATTTTTATTTACTCCAGAAAGAAGACAATACTTAGGATTTTCAAGAAAAAAGAGTAGATGCATTTGCCCAAATACCGTGACTTTTTGATCAAGAGTTACCAACTTCCGCCTTCCTCTTTTGTCTTGGAACATTTACATTTGTATTAGAAAAATGTCAAAATCGTAAAATTTTTATATTTTAGAAGTTCTAGACGAGGAAGACGTAGAAGAGACTTTAATTGTTAGATTTCTATCGTTTAAATATAATTTTTTCACAAATTTTTATAGAAATTATGACAATTTATCCAGAACCCAGAAAGGGGTGCCTGAATTGTGAAAAATATGTATGTAGGTGAAAAAGGAGTCACTTCATATTTCAGTAAATCAACAATTTAAGATAAATTTCATTCATGACTTCACAGCTTATATAACTTGAAAAGCGACCGAAAAAAAATGTTAACAATAAAACTGCTCGATTATATTAAATTCCAAATTTGGTACGCAAAGTTGATATACTGACAAATATACAAATAAGATATATAAGAAAATAAAAAAATAGGTTCCTTAAACCTCTCTACCATAACCATAAATTGTGTGTTTTATATTTTATTTCTTCCTGGCAGAAACATGGGGGATATTCTATTCCATCTCTCTAGACGTAGAATAACGACGCCGCGACGAAATCGACGACAACGACGCAAGATGACAACACAGACTTTAAGGCAAAAGTAAATACCTCCCATGAACCTTGGTTCTGCATATTAATGATACTCCGCTCAGTTTTATGGTGATATTGAGGAGAGAAAAGAAGAGAATTGAAGAAATGCCTAAGACATGGCATCAACAACCATAACAACAACAACAAATACTACTACTACTTCACTTGTACATCCCTGAGATCTAAAGTTAAAGGATCCGTGTTTTTATGTTATTGTACTGTTGTCGCTGTTGGTGTTGTTGTTGTTATTATTGTTACTGCTGTCGACTGAGTCTCACAAATGGTAGGTATGGTAGAAAGGAATTAGATACCTACACTCAATCTTGTCTACTTATTTTGGGATTTTCTTTCAACCAGTTCCTTTTGAGTATAAAACTATCAGGTTGCTGCTCCTCAAAAAAAAAAACAGACAAAAATAAAAACCTTTAAAAAACTTCCATAACACACGTAAAATATATGCACATAGGTAAAAGTATATATATACATTTTTTTTGATTTTTCTTTCTAAAACTTGTCTTCTATTGAAATGAAATTAGGCTTTGAAAAAAAAAAAAAAAAAAAAACAATTTTTAAAATATTTCGCGCGTAGGATTTCTTAGACGACGAGATTGACTTTTGCCTGGGTGTGAACTCTTTCGTTGAAAATGTTGTCTGATGTGTTATTTTATTTTATTTTTGTTTTTATATTTGGTCTCAGTTTACATTTTTATTAAAAGTAAAAATCTAAATGGGTTGTCCCTTCCAAAAAAAAAAAAATGTTAATAGATGAACCAAAAAAAAAACATGTTGTCGTCTCTTCCTTCCATTTTTTGTTGTTAGTTTCATTTGTTATACCTACCTACCTACGCCTATCCTCTTTATAGTATAGGTTAGGTACATGGGCCTACCTACCTAAACCTACTACCTATGTCGTTCCCGAATTAATTTTGTAATCAAAATTCGAACCTGACTCCTAATATAAAATATATACATATAGGTATGTACATATTTTTTGTAGATAGGTTGGAGGCATAGGCATAGACATACCTTAAACCTATACCATATCTTTACCTATGTTAATCATTCCAGAATGTCGTTTCAACTTCCTTTCAGGTTATTCAACTCTATCTCAATGGGTCTCAACTGATTTGCCTTTTTATAGAGTTGAGTCAAAAATCAAAAGGCATTTTATTTTTTTTTTTCTTGTTCACTCGAACAATTTATTTTTGTTTCATATACCTGAATATTTTAAATGTGTCATAAAATTTTTCATATTGATTGTTTCTTGAAACGCATTATCATAAAAAAATCAAGACATTTTATTATTTTAAAAAATCAATTTTTTTAATTCTTGGTAAAGCGTCGCTCGTCGTCTTTTTTCGTCGTTATGTATTGTCTTTGTTTTAGTAATTTTTTAAAGAAGAAATTTGATCATTAATAAGGATGTGAGCTTCGATTGTTTTTATAGCGGAAATTAATAGATTTCAAGAATTTGGGGTAAAATTAGAAATTTTTACAATATGTCCGAAATAGTGTCGAAGGAAACAAATTGTGAAATAAAATGAAAGAATTAACTTAAACAAATCAGCAGAAAATTCGTTACTGACGGGTTAATTACCATTTTCTTGCTGAAATTAAGTGTCTTTCATGTAAATCATATAAATTCAGTCTTAGTTTTAGATTTTTGTTGAATTTGCGCATTAATAAGCTATAAAAACAATACAAACAAAATCGGACACTAAGACGTATACTTGTTTTTTTATTTTTATTTTTTGAAGAAATGGCGAGAGATCATGCAACAGAAATAAAATTCACAGTTAATAACATTTATATTTTGTATACAATACAGTTAATAAGTTAATAACGGGTTTTCCATTTTGCGCTTTCAAAAGTCTAGTTCTGGAATTCGACATCCGTCAAACTAAGTTGGTAAACCAATTTTTTGTTTCGGTTGAATGTCTGAAATTTACGAAAATGAACCGCTTAACTATTTCGCAATGCATACAAATTGTTAAAACATACTACAAAAATAGTGATTCCGCCACAGCTATATATCCTGCCTTAAGAGGAGATAATGGTTAACTTAATCGTTTAACTACGCAAGCAATTGCCAAATTGTAAAGAAATTTGAAGAGACTGTATTGGTTACAGATATTGTAAATATCACAGCTGTAAGTGAAAGTGTTGCCGAAAAACCGAATGTGTCGATCCCTTGTCGTTCTCAGGAATTAGGACTGTCCTACGGCACATTATGGCTTATATTGCATTTGGATCTACACCTACATCCATATAAAGTCGAGCTTACAAAATTCGAACACAATTTTCTTCAGCGACGAAGCACATTTCTCACTCTGTAGGTATGTTAATAAATAAAATTGTAGTATTTTAGGTTCTGAGAATCTTCAAGTAATTGAAGAGAGGCTCTTTTATCCACTAAAAGTCGCTGTTTGGTCCGAAGGTGTGATTGGACCTTACTTCTTCGAAAACAACGATGGAACGACTTTCACCGTCAATTCGGAGCGTTATGGTCATATGAAAACCGAATTTGTTTTTGCCTGCTATTGAAGAATACGACTTGAAGAATATGTGGTTTCAACAAGACGGTGCCACATGCCACAACGCACGAGCCAAAATATGGCTTTATTGCATTAATTTTTTAAAGGGAGCTTAAAGTATTCCAATGTAATAATTCAACAATCTCAGAAATTCTTCTAATGTTTTTGTTAAATCTTGGAAGCAGGAATCAGCTTAAACGTGATTCTGATTTCTTTATTCGAATTTTGAGTTACAATATTCTTGTTTTTAGTCTTCCTTCCTGTAATTTTTTTGTGATACTTAATAAACTAACAAAGTTCATACAACTATAACTTTTATGACTTCAAAACAAACCATTAATATAAACGAAATATTCTTCAAATTGCTTACAATAGTTTCAATAATTTGAAAATGTCTGTAAATTGAAACAGGGGTCAATCTTTAAACAAATTTTGGTTTTGAAAGAAATGTGGCATTGCATTTTTATATACTCCAGAAAGAAGGCGATACTTAGAATTTGCAAGAAAAGGAAGAAGTTGCATTTACCCAAATACAGTGACTTTTTATCAAGAAATACCTATTTTTCCCTTCCTCTCTTGTCTTAGGACATCTACATTTGTATTGGAAAAATGTCCTGCAAGAAAGAGGTATCAAAATCGTTAAATTGTGCTATTGAAGAATACGACTTGAAGAGTATGTGTATTCAACAAGATGGTGCTACATGCCACAACACTCCAGCCAAAACATGGCTTTATTGGAAGAGACATTTCCTGGAGGCGTAATTTCTCGTCGTGGCGATATCAGCTGGTCACCAAGATCTTGCGACTTAATACCGCTGGACCTTTTTTGTGGAGCTACGGGGCTTATGCAAATAAACTTTTACCTCTTGAGAAATTTAAAACCAATATTCGTCAAATTATGGCAGAGATACCGCCCAATATGTGTCAAAATGGGTCGGAAATTACCTCAAAAGATTTGACGCTGGCAACAATTCGCGTGGTGGTCATTTAAATGATATAGTGCTTCACACATAATGTCATAGTTTAAACTTTATAATAAAGAAAAAATATCATGAAAACAAATATTTTATATGTGTTTTATTTACGGTTACTTTTGAAACCGCAAAATGAATAACCCTGTACATAAACGGCCTCTTCTTTTTTAAAACCGCAGAGATGATGCCTTTTTTCTATGCTTTAGCTTGTTTTGCATACGAAACATTTTTTGTTTTGTTCAAGCCATCCTCCTTTACCTTCTTAAATTCGTTGACATTTTGACAAATTTGTACATTTCTATCACATTCTTTTTAATTCAAAAGATACAAAGAAAAAGATCGATTTGCAATGAATCTCAAGGATTTACCACTTGTGTGCATTTTTCGATCCACTCAGGTGTCTGTTGCCTCTCGCTTTACAAATCAATATTAGCGAAACTTGACTTTTGCTTAAAGGCTAAAGATGAACAATGCAAGAACATTGCTTTCATTGGAACGGAATGTATCTTAAAGGATGCATGTTTCTATTTTTGTGTGTATGTACATCTCAAGGAATTTCATCGATCGTGGTCTAACTTGGTATGTATTTCAACATCACTCTGCGGAGACTAGATCAATGAGGCTTTTTGTGGTTTCGAATGTCAACATTATAAAAAAAGATACAAAGAATCTCAGATGCGGAATTTAACATATCTGCACACGAAGACGGTCCAACTCTCTGCGTACCTAAATACTTGCTAGTTTTGCTAGATTAGTGTCGTCGAAGTCGGAGTCGTGTGGATGCTTGTATAGGCCACGCAGTTTGCATTTTGTGTGTTAAATTGAGTGTCATTCTTACGAAAACAAAACACACAACACATCAAACAAAAACAAAAAGATTTGGTTTTTTAAGGTGCAGCCAAATGCGCTGCGATGCGTTTTGTTGCGCGCAGTCTTGATGTGCAGCAACATTTGCATATGGGAGAGTTTGACGGCTATAAATCATGATTATAAGTCACAATGGGTCTTTCTGTTTCTGTTCCTATTTCTATACATAGTATATACAATACATTGAATTTAACATGGATGCAGTGTAAAGCATTGTAAATTATTATATAAAGATACTTGTATAGCTTTTAACTTAATGGCGCGAGTGCGCCGAGATGCTCCAATGAATTCAAAACAGGTGTGGATTTGGATAAATGGGATGTGTGGAATTTCACATGTCACCCCATGTGGGAAGGAGTTTGCCACACACCATCATCGCAGACGACATACGTAACTTAATATTTATTTCTTTTTTTTTTCTTAAATGTTAATCTTTATGAGTCTTGAGATTCAATGAATTTATGCAGAGGATAATTCAAGAGAAGTCTTTTTGGATTAAAGTTATGGATTTCTGATTTGGAAATTTAAAAAATTTTTCAGTGACAGAAATATTTTCGATCTTGTCTTCTATTTTCACCCCAAAAGAAAGATAAGACTCAAGAAGATAGAAAGACCCGAGTTTCCCATCGTAACCAGGCTTGGTATATATATTAAATGAATTTTTCTATTAACTTACCCTTCCTTTCTCTCATATCAAACAATTGTTTGTTTGTTTTTTTTTTTTATGTCACATTAAGATGACAAATGATGAAAATTTACTGATTGCATTAAAACACTGCGCCCAACCCATATTGTTCTTGTCTTTTCCAAGTAAAGGCTCTAGAGCAAAGCTTTATCTTGATCTAATTATTTCTAACTTTTTTTTTGTTTACATTGCGTGCATTTTAACCATTTAGCCCCCGCCGAAAAAAAAAAGTCACCCTCTTAAAGTTTTATACGTACATAGGTCGTAGCTATACTGAATATACCTACAATCAGCATTTGGTAATTTAACGTTAATTAATAGATTTCACTGTAGGAACCAAATTTAATGAAATGGCCTTCATTTATAACAGATGTAAATGTTTCGATAAGAATGTTACTAAAGAACAAAAAAGGACACACATTTTTTTTTTTAAGGATATACCTTCATTAATTATTTACATTAGATAATGATGACACTAATTATCGAATGCAAACGGGGACAAGTTTTATTTTTGTTTGGGACTATACGAAAAATTACCAAACGCAACGAAATATTCTAATCCAGGACTCGAAAGGAACAAAACAAAATACAAGTTCTAAATATCCTAATTTCAATTCCTATCCTAGGTCTATGGTTATTATTACCTTTTGAATGGCATAAATTATAAATGAAAGACCATCAAAAAATACACGAAATAAACCGTCCTTCTCATCATCATCGTCATCATTGTCGAAACATCCCTTTTTTTTTATTTGGAAACAAAAGAAAAAGGGTCATTGACAAACACGCCGCCGACCGATATAGGCTCAAATGGTCAACAAAAGGACACAGCACATAAATATAATAGATATTCGTTTTGATCCTTTGAAATAAAGGTTTCAAAAAGGGATTAAAGAGGTTAAAAAAGGACACTAGCATAAAAAGAAGAAAACAGATTTTATCAGCTGTCTTGATGGTTTTAGGGCATGGGTATTGAGATAATAACTAATTTGCAGGGAATATATTTTAAGACGGAAGTAAACCTTTTTCTGGATTACAACTGAATTTACTTTCAATTATTATACACAAATTATTCGTGTTTTATACACTTGATGTGTATAATTACAGCAACAGTGGACGTCAAAATTACACTGAAGTTTTTGGTAAAATTCTAAAAATGTTTGATATATGTATCAGAGTTTTAAAAAATAGGAGAAGATTGGTAGAAAAAATAATGTTTTGAAGGTAAAAGCTTAAATAAAAAAAAAAAGAATCAAAGTCAAAAATCAGTCTTGAATATGTTCTTGTAATAACTCTTTCTAAAAATTGAAAACTATTTTACAAAAAAAGTTTTGTAACTGAAAAAGTGCTTTTTAAATGAAAATACCAGCACTTTAAAGTGCTTTAGTTTTAATTATAATATTACGTTTTTAATGAACTGCACTCATCAACAAAATAACGTCTTTTTCTGTCAAACAAACAAAGCAATTATTTTTTAAGATGATAAATTGTCCAAATATTCGAATATCAGCTTAAGAATTTTCTATTGCATCAATTTTTTTAAATATGTACCTTTAAAAATGCTGAAGCCAAAAAAAGACGGGGTTTTTAAGGCTAATTTAAGACACAACATAAATAACAATAAATTTAGTTCATTATAATTTTGCAAAGTACAAATCTTTGTCTTCTAGATATACATTTTAAGTTCTTTTAGTATCTCACTTAGCATATAGAAATTCTCATGAGTTATGAGTCTTCATTTGAATCTGCATATATGTATATGAAATTTTGAGAAATCTTGAATTTAATGCTTTTGTAGTTTTGAAAAATACGTTTTCGAGTAAAGTTTTTGAATCCACAATTTAGATTTTTACTTTCTGCAAAAATGTTGAGACTTCTCGTTTTCAACGTTATTTTTATGTTATAACAATATTATTTCAAAAACTTGATGGTTAAGCCGTGTTTAGAGTACAGATTCGTTACAAGAATCAAAATTACTTTCAAGCTGTCTTGCTTTTTTCTGTGAAGAACCGTTCTAGCATATAAATATTTAAGATTTATGTGAGATCAGTGAAATCTAACAAATTATGAAGATCTTTTAAAAATTTTATGAAATACTATAAATATGTCAACCGAATATTGATTTGGATAGCTATCACGAATTTTATTTAAAAAAAAACCTACTTCATGAATTTAGGTAGCCTCAAAAAGCCTTGTGAATGTTTTTCGAATTTTAAAAAGTAATACCTAAAGAATTTGCCTTGATTCAGTAATTTTATAATCGGATTGGATTAAGGCCATCAAAACTCACCAGAAAAGTGCATGTTGATTTCCAGAAATTAATACCATATTCACCAGTGTTTTGAAACAATGAAATAAATTTATTAATTTAACAAAAGTTTCGTTGACTCAATTAATAATTCACTGTCCTAATGAAATTTTTTGTTGAAATAAATTCCATTCAAAATGAGTTTTAATTTCTCTATTAAGCTACATTCATACAAACTGAATCTTTTAATTCACCGATTTCTTTCATTTTGAAGAAGGCATTTATATAGGAATAGGGTTTTCCAATAAGAGGTTTTATTTTAAATATCCCGCTATTTGGTTAGCTGTCATTTTTAACTTCCCATAGGAAGTTATTGTAATGGGTCCGATTTGTCAAATTGAAAATTTTGACATTTCTCGACGTTTCAAGGTCCCTAGAGTCGAAATAAAAGACTTTTAGAAAGATGTCTGTGCGTGCGTGTGTACGTATGTACGTTCGTACGTTCGTACGTCCGTACGTCCTTACGCCCGTATATCCGTATGTCCGTACGTCCGTATGTCCGTACGTCCGTACGTTCGCGACGTTTTTTTCGTCGTCAACAGCTCAAGAACCAGAAGAGATATCGACTTCAAATAAATTTTGTTATACAGATAATAAGGCAGAAAGATGCAGAAAGGGCTCTCAAGAAAATTGCGTGGGTGGTTTTTTTACCATAGCAGTTTAAAAAAAAGGTGAAAATTTTGGTTAAACCTAAATATCTCATGAACCAATGACGCTAGAGACTTGAATTAAATTTTATATTATATATATATATATATATTTTATAAAAAAAATCCAATTAACGGTTTTTTTTATAAATCAAAAAAACTGAAAAAAAAATTTGTCAACTCGAAAATTTTACAACTAAAATATGATTTCATCTCCAAAACAATTTTGTGCAACGAAGAATAATGTTTTTGACATCTGGTAAAATTTCGAGAAAAATCTTATTGACAGTTTTTTTATAAAAAATAAAAACCTAAAAGAAACATTACTCAAAGTTGGTAAAAATTGAATTACGACTCAAATATCTTTTCAAAAACTTGAGATTATGGCTACAAACTTATTTTATCTTATAAGAAATATTATTTTCAACATTCTAAAAAATGTTGAGAAAAATCGAATTGACAGTTTTTTTACAAAAAATAAAAACCTAAAAAAAAACAATACTAAAACTTTATAAAAATTTACTCTCGGCTCAAATAGCTTTTCAAAAATCAAAAATATTGGCTTCAAACTTATTTTATTTCATAGAAAATATTGTTTTCGATATTCGGTAATTTTTTTTATAAAAATCCAACAGTCCGTTTTTTCATAAAAAAATAAAATCTACAAAAAATAGTACTCAAATTTGGTAAAAATTGATACATATAGACAAACTTTTAAGCAAGACAAATCGACAGACTAAATGGAAAGTTATCAGTGTGAATCGCATCCCAGCCTCTTTTTTGAATTTGTCATCTTTTGACATTTGACAAACAAAAATTACATTTTTACTAATTCCGCAAGAAAATTTTCCTACTCGTATTATTTATAGTAAAAGTCATCACAATTGGCCACTGTGGTCTTGAAACTTAACACCTTTTAGAATTTTTTTCCTTAGGGTCAAGAGAAAGATAAGACCTATGAAAATGCTCCACAATCGATTTAAGCTATTGAGAATGGAAATCCTGAAGTTATCAATGACATTCATTGAAAATTTCGGTGTAGAATATTTTCCTCTAAATGGTTTTTATTTGTATAATCGTAGTATCCGTGGTGTGATGGTTAGTGTATAGGACTGTCATGAGAGAGGTTTCGGGTTCAATCCCTGCCTGTGCCATTTAAATTTGCTTACACGTGTACTGCCTCTAGCGAGGTATTGACAAATTCTCCAATAGTAATTCTTGTCATGAAAAGTGCTTTCTCAAATCAGCCGTTCGGATTCGGCTTAAAATTGTAGGTCCTCTCCATCCCGGACAACATGGAATGGTTAAGAGTTTTAAGTCAATAGGCCCTAGTTCTCAGTGGACTGTTACATCAACTAATTTATTTTTTTTATTTTATTTTTATAATGAAATAAGCATACATTGATTCCGCCTTAAAAAATACTCTTTTTGTTCATTAAAAATGAAACTTCTTATTGATAATCTTTATATCAAAAATATTCATAAAAATTGATCATAATGTTATCAATGTGTTCAGTAATTTAAAAAATTGAAAACCAATGTATTATTTTACTTAAATAATAACGAAAAATCTAAGAATCACAGAAAAAAATAACGAATAAATTCATTGATTTAAAAAAAAAATGATTAACTTAACGAATTTTTTGTTAAGTATCTTAGGACAATGTTTTATTTTATTTTTGTTTCAGACTAAGTACTAGTATTAATATTTAGGCCAAAGAATGTATATCAAATTATGAACAAATTAGTTAAGTTTAGAAATGAAATCGGGACAGAAAAACTTTAAGAACAAATTAAGTAAATGATCCCATCTTTTGTCGGCTTCGTTCAGCTGTGTCAAAAATCTTAAAATATTTAAACAGACACTTAAATGAACTTAATATCATATTTCATATTTCTACTAAATAGGTTTCACAACAATTCTTCAGAATTCCGTGTGTCTCAATTCTAACCTTCTTAAACAAATAAATCATAAAAATGTTTGAATCTTCATTAGCACTTCAAAGGTAGAACGATTATGACTTAAGACGCGCTAATAAGAGTCTTTCAAACTTAACGTGTATGTATATTGAATGCACTTTGCAGTCAATGACTATACTAAATTACAACAAAAAAATGTTCTTGAGCAATCTTCACAAATACAACAACTGATGATTTATTCCTATACCAAAAAAAAAAAACCCAAGTCTTCAAAAAATCGTAAATCTAAAAATTATTGACACCAAAAAAAGTTTCTTTCATCTTCCGCCGAATATATTATTTTACAGCACCAAGCACATCTTTTAAGTCATTTTTATTTATTCTTGCCGCCCATCCATTACCTTTGCCCACTTTGGTCATAAACTTAACAAAAAAAAATCAAATGAAGGCCTAAAGGTATGTATACGAGTAATACATAATTAAAATCAAATTTTTTCAGCGTTGATATCTTCACGCCAACGTAGTAAGGTACAACAAAAAAAAAAACAACAACACCCTGCCACATAAATGACGAAATAATAAAAAAAAAACCCCCTTGATGTCGTTCCCAAGGTATGATATGAGTCTTCTTTAGGAACCTTGTGGCATACCAACCAAAAAGCCATCTCTAATACTTAACGTTTAACATTAATACTGATTGATGAAGAATTTTAATTACACCCGTGATATATTAAACCACAAAACTATTTGGCATTTTGGGTTTTTGGCTATGCTGTGCTGTGATGTGCTTTGCCTTTGGTTATACCCTCCTCACTTTTGGGTGCGCATATTTTAGGAAGTCCCATAGTCTCACAGTGAGTGTTGGTATTGGTGTTGCTGTCAACCTCACCCCTAATTTTGATTTAGATTTGTTGCTTATATTTTTGTTTTTGATTTGAGAGATTATCGCTCTCGTAATGAAAACATCATAAAGCCGACTCGGCCACCAACCCAAAAAGAAATGTTAAAAAACATTTGTACGCAAATTAATCTGTTTACGCTCGCGGCTAAGTTAAGAAAAAAAAAAGTAGTGGCAACAACAAGTCAGGGCACAGGGGCATCATTTTATAATCATTGTTGTACTTTCAATCAATTAAAGTCTAAATATTTTGTATGACTTGAGATTTTTTTTTGTTTCCGAGTTTTGTATTATTGTATCGCTTTGGGCGATAATTCACATTTCGCGCTTCTTGAAATTGAAATTTAAAAAAAAAAAAAGTTATGAATGGGCCTTAATTTTGTTTGGAAGGCGAACAAACAGGAAAAAAAAGTATCTTCAGGCGGCGCGCGGGTAAATGAATATTCTTACAATGTATGTGAAGTGAAGAAAAACAAGATGAAAAAAGGTCAAAGATCGAAGCTTAAGTGAGGAAGCTGCAGTTCAACAAAAAAAAAGAAACACTCAACATAGTTCACATTCACACACTCCTTAAAATATGATTATTTAAATTAAGTTTTTGCTATCATAAAGTAGGTATCTGCATATAAAAAGATACTGTATCTGTATCTTATGCCTGCAAGACTCATAATCATAATTAATGGATGATAATCAATTTTAAGATATTTTTCTGACACTTTTTTTCTGTTTTTAATGCTGATGCTGACTTTATTTTTTCTCTTGGAGTGGAGAGATGTGTAAATAGATGGAAAAGGGGAGGGGGGTTAGGTCGATGACAAGCTGAGTGCACACAAAGGCTTATAGTTTGTTTTAGAAAAAAAAACTATCGCATCATCAAGATGATTATATGAAGACGATGATGATGATGATGATGATGTAATTGTTGGTCTAACCAATCAATAAGACTTTGTGTGTTTCATCTTTAGCTTCAGCTTTTTATAATATAACCTAATTAATCTCTTTGGCTGTCATATAGCATATTCAAAAATGTACAAAAAGTTGGTCAAAACGTTTTACAAGAGAACTCACATAGCTATAACACTCTTTGGCATATAAGAGAAATATAGAAAAAATTAGGTCGATGACGATGCAAATTTACTATAATAAATAACTTATAAAAAGATGATGTCATTTTATTCTGTTTTATTAATGATGAGAGTTTAATTTAAACAAAATGAAATAAAATTTGGTTGCGGATTTTCAGGCATGCATACGACATTGTAGCAGAATGTCAAACTTGTTGTTTTGTTTTTTTTTTGAATATTTTTATTCAAGTGGAAAATTTTTACCTTTTTTTGAAAACTTGTTTTTTGTTCCATAAAAAAGAAACTTTGTATCTAACCTAGAGCATGGTAGAGTGTTTGATGAATTGTGGATAAAGATGCAACTTTAATTCAAGGCAGATTTTGAGACCCCTGAGGAAAAATATGATGAACTAATATTTCACACGTGGAAAAAGTTGTGATTTATAGAAATTTCAATAACTTTTAAAATTTGTTTTGCTATTTTTTAACAAATTTTCGGATTGATAACGTATTGATTATAAAAGTTGTACACATTTGTAATTTTTTTATAAAAAACTTCCAAGTCAAGGACTCATTATATCATATGGAATAATGACGAAGTATGGATTTATGATGAATGTCAAGTCAGCATTTACTTTTTTGAAATTTATAAAACTAGGCATACAAGTAATTGTATCGTTTTTATTTTAATTTATTTGTGGAAAGAAAAATTGTTTTTCCTAAAATTTTCTTTCCAAAAAAATTGATATGTTATGCTAACTTGAAAATGTTTCGAATATCCTTGTTTTATGCCTGGACTCACCCTATGTGAGTAGTTCCACATAGCTATTTTTAAATCTAATTTAAAAAAAATTGGTGTTTTTCATTTCAAAACTAATTCTAAATAAAATGCACGACTGGGTCGCACGAACTTGCTCCTGTATTCAAAGAGTCTGTTTAAAAAAGGACCTATGTTTATAAGATTTAAAAATATACCTGTAAAATAAGTTTGTCTTCAAAGATATTTACCATTTGATTTGTCGAAAAAACCTCCATTTTTCAATTTTTTTGGGAGGGGGTTAAGTTTAATACAGTTAAGATAATTTTAAAAAAACTAATTTAAGATTCAAAATTTTACCTGAAAAATAAGTTTGTCTTCAAAAATTTAAATGCCATTTTACAAATCAAAAAACCCTTGATTTTCCAAATTTTTTTTTCGAAAATCGTTAGAGCGGTTTTTTTTTAAATTAATTTTTTATATATAAAATTTTTCAATTTTGTTCTAAAAATATTTTTGATATGCAGTTGTTTAGTGATTATAAATATACGCTCTACATTTGAATTTCGTAAACAAATATTGACCCGTTTTTGAGATATAGAATTTTGAAAAAAAAAAATTCAATATTTTTTTAAAAATCCAATAAAAAAAAAATTGCACTTTTGATAATCAAATATTGTTAAGGCAGTATAAGAGCTCGTTAAAAAAAAAAATTATTGAAATCGGTTCATAAGTTACTGAGAAAATTAAAAAACAAAAAAACGGTTCTATGAGCGGTACCTTTCCTGAGCAATACAAAAATATGTTTTTCTTATTAAAAGAAGCAAAGTAAAAAAAGAAAATTTTAAAGAAAATTTAAAAAAAATCTATCGGTTCGTTTTTGAGAAAATTCGAATTTTCGTTTTTGGACCAAAAAAATTGTATGGGGGCCACTGTTAGTTTTGATCTTAAAAAAAAAATGAAAAAAACGCCTAACGCGAATCTGCTCAAAACCTTAACTTCCAAGTTTGAACTCAATCGACCCAATGGTTTAGGCTGTAGGAGCGTGGACAGACAGACAAAACAGACCGGACGGAATCGCGGGACCCACTTTTTTCGACTTCTCTACCATCGTAATGTCATGTTTGATTAAAATCTCGAGTTCGAAATTTTGCACGAATGCAAAACTTGCCATATAGTTCCTATATGTCGCAAGTAAAAAATTAGGTCGATGACGATGCAAATTTACTATAATAAATAACTTATAAAAAGATGATGTCATTTTATTCTGTTTTATTAATGATGAGAGTTTAATTTAAACAAAATGAAATAAAATTTGGTTGCGGATTTTCAGGCATGCATACGACATTGTAGCAGAATGTCAAACTTGTTGTTTTGTTTTTTTTTTGAATATTTTTATTCAAGTGGAAAATTTTTACCTTTTTTTGAAAACTTGTTTTTTGTTCCATAAAAAAGAAACTTTGTATCTAACCTAGAGCATGGTAGAGTGTTTGATGAATTGTGGATAAAGATGCAACTTTAATTCAAGGCAGATTTTGAGACCCCTGAGGAAAAATATGATGAACTAATATTTCACACGTGGAAAAAGTTGTGATTTATAGAAATTTCAATAACTTTTAAAATTTGTTTTGCTATTTTTTAACAAATTTTCGGATTGATAACGTATTGATTATAAAAGTTGTACACATTTGTAATTTTTTTATAAAAAACTTCCAAGTCAAGGACTCATTATATCATATGGAATAATGACGAAGTATGGATTTATGATGAATGTCAAGTCAGCATTTACTTTTTTGAAATTTATAAAACTAGGCATACAAGTAATTGTATCGTTTTTATTTTAATTTATTTGTGGAAAGAAAAATTGTTTTTCCTAAAATTTTCTTTCCAAAAAAATTGATATGTTATGCTAACTTGAAAATGTTTCGAATATCCTTGTTTTATGCCTGGACTCACCCTATGTGAGTAGTTCCACATAGCTATTTTTAAATCTAATTTAAAAAAAATTGGTGTTTTTCATTTCAAAACTAATTCTAAATAAAATGCACGACTGGGTCGCACGAACTTGCTCCTGTATTCAAAGAGTCTGTTTAAAAAAGGACCTATGTTTATAAGATTTAAAAATATACCTGTAAAATAAGTTTGTCTTCAAAGATATTTACCATTTGATTTGTCGAAAAAACCTCCATTTTTCAATTTTTTTGGGAGGGGGTTAAGTTTAATACAGTTAAGATAATTTTAAAAAAACTAATTTAAGATTCAAAATTTTACCTGAAAAATAAGTTTGTCTTCAAAAATTTAAATGCCATTTTACAAATCAAAAAACCCTTGATTTTCCAAATTTTTTTTTCGAAAATCGTTAGAGCGGTTTTTTTTTAAATTAATTTTTTATATATAAAATTTTTCAATTTTGTTCTAAAAATATTTTTGATATGCAGTTGTTTAGTGATTATAAATATACGCTCTACATTTGAATTTCGTAAACAAATATTGACCCGTTTTTGAGATATAGAATTTTGAAAAAAAAAAATTCAATATTTTTTTAAAAATCCAATAAAAAAAAAATTGCACTTTTGATAATCAAATATTGTTAAGGCAGTATAAGAGCTCGTTAAAAAAAAAAATTATTGAAATCGGTTCATAAGTTACTGAGAAAATTAAAAAACAAAAAAACGGTTCTATGAGCGGTACCTTTCCTGAGCAATACAAAAATATGTTTTTCTTATTAAAAGAAGCAAAGTAAAAAAAGAAAATTTTAAAGAAAATTTAAAAAAAATCTATCGGTTCGTTTTTGAGAAAATTCGAATTTTCGTTTTTGGACCAAAAAAATTGTATGGGGGCCACTGTTAGTTTTGATCTTAAAAAAAAAATGAAAAAAACGCCTAACGCGAATCTGCTCAAAACCTTAACTTCCAAGTTTGAACTCAATCGACCCAATGGTTTAGGCTGTAGGAGCGTGGACAGACAGACAAAACAGACCGGACGGAATCGCGGGACCCACTTTTTTCGACTTCTCTACCATCGTAATGTCATGTTTGATTAAAATCTCGAGTTCGAAATTTTGCACGAATGCAAAACTTGCCATATAGTTCCTATATGTCGCAAGTAAAAAGAGGCTTGGATTCGACCAACACTGATAACTTCCCATCCCGTCTGTCGATTTGTCTTGCTTAAAAGTTTGTAGGGTTGGGTTAAAGAAGCTGTTACTTGAATTGTTCTTAAAAATTTTAAAATTACCAACAATATTTTTCATATAAAGAAATACATAGTTTAGTTTGAAAATCTAGTTTTGTTAAATAGATTTTTAGACAAAAACAAATTTTTACCAATTTTAGTAGCATTTCTTAAATTTTTACAAATTGGATGAATGAAATTAATTTGAGAGATATCAAGAACCGAACATCAATTTTTACCAAATTTTCGTACTATTTCTTGTAGATTTTATTTTTTTTTATGAAAAAACGGACTGTTGGATTTTTATAAAAAAAATTACTGAATATCGAAAACAATATTTTCTGTGAAATCAAATAAGTTTGAAGCCAATATTTTTAATTTTTGAAAAGCTTTTTGAGTCGAAGTATTGTTTTTTTTTTTAGGTTTTTATTTTTTGTAAAAAAATGTCAATCCGATTTTTCTCAAAATTTTTTCGAATGGTGAAAACAATATTTCTTATAAGCTAAAATTAGTTAGAAGCCAGAATCTCAAATTTTTGAAAAGATATTTGAGTCAAAAATCAATTTTTACCAACTTTTGTTAAATTTTCTTTTAAGTTTTTATTTTTTGTAAAAAAAGCTGTCAATTCGATTTTTTTTTTAATTTTACTGAATGTTGACAACAATATTTTTTAAAAGATAAAAGTAGTTTAAAGCCAATATCTCAAGGTTTTGAAAAGATATAGATTTTAGCAAAAAGTACAAGTCCTTATAGTCATCTATATTTTCCTGACTTTCTGAAATAAGATTTTTCTTACGACTTTATAGCCAAATTAATATGTGAACTTTTGTTTTATTATTCATAATTTATTTTATTATTAAATTGTCTGACTTATAGTAATCATTGGTTCTTATCATTGAAACAAATCATTGGAATATTTTTAAAAGGTTGATAATAGCTATATTGAAATATTAAGTCATTTCGTTATAGGAATCGAGCATTTGAGGTTGATCATGGAAAGTACGAAAATGATGTAAAAACAAGGGTCAATTTTGTCACGTATAAGATCAATTCAAAAGCTTTATATGGTTAGTGAATTAACTTTATCTTTCACTTTTCTAAGATTAAATATTATCGCCGGGAAAATATTTTTAATACTCGGTTTATGAACTTATTTTTTTAAGGTTTTCCTGATTTTTACTACTAGAAACTTTTAAAACTTCTAAATAATGCATTTTTTAATGACCGGAGACAATTCTTAACCGATTTACTTGAAATTTGAAGTATATCTTGAAATACTTTGCCCTTTTTTATTTTTCATAGTTGTCCATATTTTGTCACTTTTCACTTTAGAAGTGCGTCAAAAAATCAATCTTTTGCATGAACCTATCTTTAGGTATTTCCAAAGCAGCTATTATAATAGTCAAACGAAAATTGATTGGATCTTTATTATTAAGAAAAACTAGCTGCACTCCGCTGGGTTACTAGAATGCTTTATTTTAGAACAAATTTAAAGGTAATAGTAAGCCAACTATAAAATAACATATGCTGACGCGGACTTTTGTTTAGAATTATTAAAGGCCAGCAATTCTTTCAAACAATATTTTAGCAAAGCTTTAAACATTATTTTAGCAAAACTTTAACCATTTCCGCTGCGCAGGTAGTGGAAGCTCTGAAAAGGGAAAACAAATCCCCAATTTTGAAAAATTCTTCATTGGTACTTAATATCAATAAATAGACTTTCCTAAACCGAAAAATTTTTCAAATCGGACCAAGAGTTCCTGACATAAGAGCATTCAAACAAACAAACAAACACGCCTTCAGCTGTATAATATTTTTATAGATTAAAGATTTGCATGTTTGGCCGTGGGACCTAAAAAAAGAAATAAATTCTTGGAAAAAACGTTGAACAGCCGTCATTTTGAATTAAATCGCTCAAAAAAAGTCACTGATATGAAAATCCTGTTTCTGTTATCTCAATTTATTTTTTAGTTTCAAAAAATCATAAAAAACCCTTGAAAAGAAAATATTGAAAAATAATTCAAAGCATTGTTTACCTTCTAGTTTTGTATCAAAGCTATCCACAAAATTATCTGAAAGAAAAAAATAAAGAAAAATTAATTAGTTTTCTATCTTTCATTAGATTTAATATTGAAGAAAAATAAATGTAAACTAAATGTTAATTTAAAACTACTCAAAAACAAGTATTTAAATATTTAAAACCAAGAGGATAATTTTAAAAAATTTACTCGGTGCTTCAAATCTATGCATATGATTTAAAACTCTATATTACTAAAAATATTGTGATATAAAAAATTTTGCACTATTTTACATTACGAAAACGATTTTTGTTAGTCTTTTGTTACAACATTTTTTAAATAATTTCAGAATTTTTAAATAAGTCCAAAATTTTAAGATAAATCCAGAATTTTGAATTTCAGTATTTGTACCATACATGATGTTGTTCCTGCAGTATTTTGAAATACCCTTTTTTCCAACTGTTCTTGAGTTCAATATTATCGTCAATGTAGAATTTATTCCTCAAAAATCTATATCCTATGAATATTCTCTTTATGAGTACATAACTAGATTTAAAGTAATTTTTGAAAATTCCCATATCTCTTTTCTTTTAATTTTATAGAACTTTTTTTCGAGAAAAAATAAAACATCTTCAAATGTCTAACCGGCGATTTCTTGACAGAATTTTCAGTCCTATTTCTGCCTTTAACTTTTTAATTTTAAAATTGTGTTAAGAAGTTAGCCGTTTATGACTTAAAAAAACCTCAATGTGAAAAAATTTTCAAATAAAACTGCGAGAGAAAAATTATTTCATAGTTTTAAAAAATGTTGGACCATAATTGAAAAGTTGACATTAGTTTGTTAAAATATTCGTTCTTGTTTTTTCAATACCATTTATTTAGTGTTTTTAAGGACATCGAAAGGAAACGGATAAGTCAAGTACCTAACTACCCCGAGTAACCTATAAGAAGCTAAATAATGTCAAAATACGTGTCTCAAAATCAAGGTTAAGAAACCAAATGCTAATTAATTCTACAATCCTAATATATTTCATTTCATTTTCAACTATAGGTATTCACTTCAAAAACCTTTAGTTCTCTACACATATATAGCAAGCAAAGGAAGAACTAACCCTCCTTGATGTTATTGAGATGAGAATAAGAAATCTTTGAAAAAACATCTGCCTTAGAAATTTGCATATGAGTGCCGCGGATTTCCTAAGAGTAGTAATATGCCTCAGCATGCAATGACGATAATGGAGGTAAGTGGTCTGTCCATACACTCTAAACACACACACAACAATAAAAAAAAAAGGATATTCATGATTTGGAATAATATCTCAGTATATTTATATATTTTTGTATTCACAATTGTTGTTTGATATTCAAATGCTTATTGCTTATTCATATACACACAACTCTCAAATGGTTTGAACGAAGAAAATGAAAAAAAAAAACAAACCGTGAGAAATGTCAATTCGAATATTTGTCAAAATCATGTTAAATTGTCAAATAGTATTCATTCTCCCGGATGAGGTTCTTTTTTTTTAATCCTTTTTATCGATTTGAAATAAAGGATAGGAATTTCAAATGCGCTAAACTGGTTTTAGGTTTTTTTTACCTTTGAAAGAATATTTGTCTTTCAACTTTGTCTATTTTTTAAAATGAGTTGCATCAAAGGACGAGATACAAATCAGGAAGTTTTTTTTTAAGAGATGTCCTCATTTACATAAATTGATGCGTAGCCTTTAAAAAAGGGAAGCGACTTTAACTGCACCTTGTCACTTATTGTTCATACAATTTAAGTATATGAACTCACGATTTCTAATAACTGATGACTGATATTTTAAAGTGACATTTTTTACATTTCATCTGAATGAAACACTTAAATCATTAAGGAGTTGAATTTAAAGTAATTTTTTGAAAATATATTCAATTAAATATTATTTATTTTGCTATGAATAATAATGACATGGTGATCATTCAAAAATGTCATCAGACCCCATAGACTTTTCATAATCAATTAGTAAAGTGTAACTATTACATATTTTACATAATCCATTAATTTATTTTAATTTACATCAAGAAGTGTGCGTAACAACAACCACTAGAAGCTGACAAAGTCTCCTACACCGAATGCCTCAAAAACCCAACGATCGATCACCGATTTCAAGCTTAATTGATAACTTAAATTTATGTAAACCCATAAACTAGGTAATGACAGTAGTTAAAAAAAAGAAGAAAAATAAAATCTAAAAATAAATTAAATTCCATTTATACGACTTTCAAAAGATTAAGATCGATCATCATCACTTTAAAAGCGGTGTCCTCGCATTGGTTTTAGTATTCACAGATAAACTAGAAGATTGATAACGAAACTAATCTAATCCTATTAGTTCTCATTAGCTCATTGATAATGATCTATAAATTGGATTTTTGTATTTCTTTTTTGTCGATAAATGTATGTTTATGCAAATTGACCCCGAAAATAGCTATTAAATGGAGTCTCTTTTAAAAGCACTGACAATCTTAAATCTCGATCGATTAAATATAATCAAAGATTTATACAAAAAGTCACCAAAATAAAAAATAAAATTAAGTGAAATAATCGATCATATTATACTCGTATACGCACGTAGATAACCAAAATGCTATCAATACGCGTTTAACAACTTTTGAATTGAGTTCATTGAAGTATAAAGTTTCAAAATATGCTAATTAAAGGTGCGTAGAGATATGTTTGAAGGTAGGGATATAAAATAAAGGAAAGCTATTTAGTTTGATAAATAACATTTTCGTTTTTTTTTAACTATTATTATTTATGTGAAAAAGGTTTAGTTTGGGAGTTGGATGCTTCTTTGATTTCATGCTAAAGGCAAATTAAGATCAATTGGAACTATTTATAAATAGAGAGAAGATATACGATGCGATAAAAATTAGCCTTTCAACATTTAGATTTTGTTTAATTCTTTGATTTCAGAATTAATGGTGGTTTTCTGTAATTTTAATGATTTTAAAATGTTACAATACATTCGGATCGTTAGGAATAGTTAAATTCGAAGAAATGCATAGGAATTGATTCCAACTTAGATCCCCAGTTGCTTAATATTTATGAGCCAGCTTTATAGGGCGTTGTACATTTATTAGACCAATTTAAAGAACTTAAATGATTTTGAACTTTTTGGCTTTAGTTTCTGGGAAACAAAGCACCCCGTTCAAATTTCATTTCCTTGGATGCTTATAGCTCATAGCTTTTTTCTATTTTCCATGCAAATTCTATGGTAGCTTTTGACTTCTTCCATTCCTAAATTAAGAACCTGTTATATTCAAATCCTGAGAGTAGTTTCGTCTTAAAACAAATTGTTCTTAAAATATTTTCTAACAAGTGAGCTCCTTTCAAAGTAATTAAAGATTTAAATCAAATTGAATCTTTAAGGTTCCTTAGGTCACCTATTGAAATTATCAGCTATCATATTATAGACACAACTACATAAATGAAAATATTTATTAAAATAAAATATTTTAGACCTTTGTTTTTTGGATCAACAATTTTGTAACATACTTTCAGGCCCCGGATTTAGATCTAATCTATTTTTTCTTAATTTAGAGCAACAATTTAAAGTGCTCTAACTTATTTCTTTAATTTATTCCTCTACTGTCCTGGTAACGTATTTCTAACAAAAATCTAGTTCCCCTATACATTTCCTTATATCACTAGTAACCGATCTAACTTTTCGAATAAGTATTAGAAACTAATACGTCTTAAACTGATCTAGCTTAGATTTTTACACTGAATTAGTATTTTTAATATTAATTTGTATATTTATTTGATATACAAAAATGTCAAATTTAATTTTAAAAACAATTTTTATATTTTTTCATTAAAATGAGCAAAACAAGAATTGGAAGAAAGTCTTTTTGATTCAATATTTCTGCAATTGATTTGCTTATTTCTGCTGTCGAAAAGTTGTCAAACAGAACGAATTCCATTGTTCTGATTTCAGTATTTACGCCCTAGACATTCGATTTTGGATTTTGCGGTACCAGAAAATATGAAGTTCTACTTACCACTAAGTTCCTAATTACTTGAACTATAGCTTAAGTAATTCTGTGAAGAAATCATTGGTTCAATAACCAAGTACTAGCTTACTTTGAGTAGTCTTAGAAAAGAGCCTTAACTAATTTATATGACTATAGCATAGTACTCTCATGCAAAAATTAGTTAATATCAACTTGAACATTAATTCTAAGACAAGTACCAATCTGTCCTTACGTTAAGACCCTGTACAGAAGCTGTAAGTAAGCTTATTTCGGTAGCCTAATTTCTATAAAAATATCAAATAATAAAGCACAGTTTTTTTCACTATTACTAAAAATGAGTATTATTATCCACTGAATAAATTGTTTATGTTAAACTTTAATAACTCGAATTTGTTTATTTTTCAAATCGAAATTATTTTGAAATTTATTTGTACTATGTTATTTGCGCCTTTTAATAGGCAATTTTTATTTACAAACGCGTTCCAGATAATATGCATTAGTATTCCTATATCAAAATTCTAAATGAGACCTGGATTTCTTTTACTTTCTTCGCATTTTTTTTAAATATACAACTTTTCAAATTATCTCATAAAATACTTTAAACTACAAATAATTTTTTGAGCGCAATATACAAAAAATGATATTTTGGACATCATACATTTTAAGAGGCTACTATAGAATTTTAACTTTTAGGTCTTTAACTTGAATTTAAAAAACAACGGAAATGTTTTTTTTTTAAATGATTTACAATTTCTGAAAATTTTGTGAAAATATTAACATTTTATTTAGAAACTTTATAAGAAAATATTCAACAAAAAATTTATAGAGTGAGTGTTTCTAGAAAACTTGACAAAACAATTAAGAAATCTACGATATTGACGGTTAAACTCCTAAACCTCGTAAGTCGAAAAATATTAACAATTCAAACAAAATCAAAAAATTCAGAGCCATCGTCTCAGAAATGACAAAAATCAAAACTCTAATTATCCCATCAAAATTTAAGAAGTATTTCGTAATTCTTCTAGATATTAAGAGTTTTTGCTTTAATCCATCAAAGAAAACGAAAAGAATGACAATAAGGTTTTTTGGTCGTAGTATTTTCTCCTTTAACAATTAATTTTTAATAATATCCATCTTCTTTTTATAAAATTAAAGGATTAAAATGTCCACAATCTTTATAAAATACAAAAAACTGATGTAAACTAGCCTAAGTCAATTCTTAAGTACAATAAATAATAAAAGAATGAATGAATACAAATACAAGGTCATTCATAAATGCACTACGACTTCTCGAGCAATAATAATTAAATACTTCGTAAGTATTAATTTGAATGCAATACTCTTAAGTGTCCTTAATATAGAGACGCGATAATTTATTATTTCGACTAAAAAATTTTAAATATACATAATTATTAATTCAAATCAACAATTTTTCTATTTCTTTAATTTTAAATAATTGCTTAAAGAAATTTTATTATTTCGGAAAAACTTGCAAATACGACTTAAGGGGATATGAAGTTTAAACGTTGATATATGAGGCATTGACAGTCAAAGTGACGTAGGGTATATTAGGGCACTCATTGAGAAAATCACGATTAAAAAATTTAACGAAAAAGAAATGTTTGTTCTTTTGGTCTAAGAAAAGTTTAGTGCAGAAACGATTTTTCAACATTTTTGCATTGATTTATTAGCAAATTTAAGTAACATGACTTCTGCTTTGGAGGAACATTTAAATTGTTCCATTCTGGATTAAAAACCCAATGCCTCATATAGAAGACGAGAAAATCCCAGAAACGCATATTTCAAAATCACGATTTTTGAGTATATTTTTGTAAGCTTCTTTTAAGATGATTCATGTTGAATGTGGTCTCAAAGGTCTCAAAGGTCCTTCCATTTTTGATATTGATATTTCAACCTTCTTTAATACCTCCGAATTCAAAATACCTAAAAACCGAAATTTCATAAAATAACTAATTTTCATAAATACCTAGGTATTCTTGCTTCTGTTATTATTATACTTTTGTATAAATTTAATTCCCCTTTAAATGCGTAACCGTCATGCGTTGCAATTTTGTTTTCCAATGCTTAACGAACCACCCCTTTAAAAAACTCAAACAATAGGTTCTTATATTTTATTCTATTTTACCTGTCCGCAACATTCAAAAACCAAGATTTTTTTGTATTGAATGCGTGATGTTGTGCAAATTCTAATAAATGGTTATTTGCCATTAATGAGATTTAAATGATATTAAATCATTTTGAAACGATGCGATGTGATGTCCCTTTTTTTGTTGTTGTTGTTGTTTCCTTCCTCATCTTTCCATATATTATTACAATACCTATATCTATTTTCGTATCTTATTATAATTGTTTTTCGTTTGGTTTTATTTTTCATTTTATTGTAGGATGTCGGTAAAGTCGGGCCCGTCGCCGTGCATCGAATTAAGTATGCAAATAACATGTCAATGTGCATATTGTTTGTAAATTACCCTGACAATAGGCTGGTGGTTATATACCTACATATATACAGTTACAGTGAGTGTGTATTTATAAAATTATATTGTGCAAAAAAATTTAAAGAAACAAACAACCTTTCATCAATGATGTTGCGGGACATAAACACACAAAAGGGATAATTATATATGTATGTTATGTGAACAAGGATACATTTTAAACGAAAATCCCTTCCTACCCTAACAAAACAATGTAACATAAGAAGATGGTATGTGTGTAAAAATTGAGTAACATACCTAAACGTCAATTTAATATCAACTGGTTGTTCTTTTGTTGATGGGAAATTTTAAAAGGATTAGAAAAAGGATACCACTGATGATATACCCTGATATCAATTTGAATGATCGATTGCTGTGACAAATTGTTTATATTTTTTTTTATTTGCACATTATTTAATTAAAATTTGAAAATAAAGGACTAAACAAAAACGAAAAAAAAAATAATATACCTGAAGAGGTTCATATATGTACGTATAATGATGTATAATCCTTTGACACCTGACTTAATGGCATATAAATTCACACCTTTTGGCAGGATTCCTGACGGTCGTCGGCACGACCGGCATCGGCATAATATAAAAGGATTCAAAAAGGGGTCCTTAATTTACATATTAAATGCATTAGATGTATTTTTATAATGACTGGATGATATAGTAATTTTTTTTGTGTGTGTGTTAGGTTTTGTTAAGTCTTTTGTCGTGTCTTCAAAAAGGCAGACATGCAATATAATTTTTGTGTTTTATTTTAATTCGATAAGAATCAGTAATATAGTAGTAGTTTGGTTATAAGGACGGCTGCTGCTGGTTTGAAATTGCCACTTCACATATTCATAAACAATGATGTTCTTTAAAATTAACTATTCAAAGCCGAAAAAAACAGTATTGAGGACAAGAAAACGAAGAAATATATTATATTATAAAACTATTTTTAAAGCAATTTTTAAAATTTAAGTAAAATTAAATTATGCAGATAGAATTAACTTAATGCTTTTTTATTTCAGATATGTTACATTTTTTAAAGAAAAGTAACAAATTTAAGAATTAAATTTGATTTTAAGGCACTCATTTTCAAAATGTCATTTGAGATCTTAAAACAATTTTAGTGGTTGAAATATAAGACTAATTTTATTTAATTTTTTTCGAACCAATTTTGATATAAATGGTTTTTAAGGAAAAGTTTTTAAGTCTTAAATAATTTTTTAAAATTTGTTAGTAAAAATGTTCAATACATAAAAGCATTTTTTAATTTTTCCTTATAAATTGTAATTTTTAAAAATTCTATTGACACCCTTTTTTTAATTTAATTATAACTCGCGTAAAATTTAGATTTATAAATGGTTTTTAAGGAAAAGTTTTCATATTTTAAATAATTTTTAAAAATTTGTTAGTATAAATGTTCAATATACAAACGCATTCTTTAATTTTTCCTTATAAATTGTAATTTTTAAAAATTCTATTGACACCCTTTTTTTAATTTAATTATAACTCGCGTAAAATTTAGATTTAAAAAAAAATGGGTCTGATACATTTTTAAGTATTTTCAATTTTTGAATTCATTTCATCATTTCTATTTCTTGAGAAAAGTTTAAAATAGAATAAAGTTGAAGAAAATGAAAAATAGTGCATAACTATAATAAAATTGTTTGAAATTGTATCACTTTTGTTAACCTTATTTTGAACAGACTTTCAGAATTGTCATTCGAGGATTAAAACAAAAAAATGAATTTTGTTGACTTTTTAAAAATTCGTCTCAAAATACAAGAATGTTTTTTTTTTTTTTTGAAGAATAGATAAAAATTGTCTGGGCTACTTTTGGAAACAAAGTACTAGCTTTTAAAAGCAATATGTAAAAAATCGATATTTTCGACAATTTTAAGAGACTGCTGTAACTTTTAAACGCTTATTCCTACAGAAATTTACTCGAAATTTTCTTAAAAGCAATCACAGTTTTGAAGTTATAAGCTAGAAACCGCAGTTTTCAGAACAAAACCTTACCCCTCTCAACTCCCCACTAGAGCAGTATAGTTTCTGTACCGCCGCGGCGTACCGAACGACCGAAGACGTGACGCCAGTGTTTTGAATCATTATTTTGCTACTATTCTATTGAAATCAAATGATTTTAAGAGAAAATTTCTTTTAAATTAACTATACTTGAGAAGAATAACGTATTTATTTGGATAAGGTTTAATACCATCGTTATGAAAATACCAAATACAAATTTAGGTTAACCTAAAAAAGTTTATAGTGATCCAACTTTAAAATATAGACACAAGCTGTTTTAAAATGTTTTCAAAGACAATTAAAGGAGAACAATTTTGTCAAACAATATTTTAGCAAAACTTTAACCGTTTCACCAGCGCACGCAGTGAAAGCTCTTAAAAGGGAAAAAATAACCGATTTTGAAACATTCTTTATTGGTACTCCGTTCGTATTAATCTTAGCGTGACTTTATATGTCGTATAGCCTTTCTCAATAAATGTGCTATTTAACACTGAAAGAATTTTTTAAATCATACCTGTATTTCTTGAGATTAATGGGTTCAAACAAGCAAACAAACAAAGAAACAGACTCTTCAGCCTTATAATATTAATATAATACATAATTATATTCATTTTTCGACTTTCAAGTATCTATACCTATTTTAGCCATGGATATGTAGAAGTAAGTTGGTATACTTGCATTGCTAATGGTAACACTATTTTATACAAATTGTTCCAAGTCTACGATACTGATCTTGTTTCTATCAAAATTGTAAGTGTCTTCAGTTTTCGAAAATTCATAATCACAAAGACCGAAAATTCAGAAGTGTCCAAGGAAAAGAAACATTTTTCTACTCATATTTTTATGTTCCCAGTTTTTTTTATTCGAACAAATCGAATTCAATATTTTAAAAAATTTTAAGGGCCATATTAAGTCATACTAATTTTTACATCTTAAATATTGACTCTCTTTTTCGACATAATTTTCATTTTGTTCGTTCCCATTTTAAGAACTTGATAACAGAAAACTTTCTTTCGAGACATACTTTAACCAGAGTTTGCATCAGATATTAATCATTCATTAGCCAAAAAGCCCTCTTCAAACCTTCTAAATGTTCAATTTTGACACCATAACACGCGCATCTATGCTAAATATACCAATTTTCGAATCGTTGTTATCCTCCCTCTCTCTCTATGAAACTTAATTCCCTCCTAAATTGGCCGGCTTCGGCTTAGTCCGCATGCTCCTTTCACACTTTGTCCATTATTTTAACAGTCTTCTTCTGACTACAAACTGACACATCTGCTGTGTGTGTGGCAATGAAAAGAACAACAGTGACTATCCCCTGCCTACCCTATAAAAGGTGAACACACGCCAATATCATGTAGAAAAATAAAATGATATACATATAAAAATTTAAATTATAATATAAAAATAAAATAAATATATAAAATCATGAGCAACAAGGAGTGCTGCTGATGGTCTTGTCTGATGTCTATCCTTTTACTCAGGCAATATAAATTTACATAATTACATAGGTACACTCCAAAAAGGACGAAAACAGAGTTATGACCTCCCCACCCCCTCCATCTTTGTCTGACTCCTTGGTTTGTCTCTCCTTTCAATCGTTTTATGATTACATTTTATTGCATTTTTGATCGAGTGAAATAAAAAAAAAATCATAAAACTCATAACTTTCAGCACATTGCACTCGAACTTGACTCGACTCTTATGGTCTTGGCAAAGAGAACGCTCATCGCCACCACCGCTGCAGACGCGGCCGCCGACGGCAATTCACATCCGTCGAACTTTTTTTTTTTGCTGCGTGGCTCCCAAAAAGGACTTCAAACAAAATTAAGACACAAAATGGTCCTTTTTTTTGTGATGAAAGTCGATTCTTTAGGCCGGGTGAGTAACCCAAACTCAAAACCTATCCTTTGGGTATACTCGTAAGTTCGGCAAAAAAAAAAAGTTTTGAAATATAACTTTGTTATAACTTTGTATACCTTCTATACACCTCAAATCAGTTCTTGCGATCGCGCATTACTCACGATTCTAATCGATCAATTCTTTTCCTTTTTTTCTTATTTTCATATTTTTATTTTGCGGACTGTGAAAAGCGAAAGAATATTGAAAATTTGAAAACCTCCAAACGTGAATTTGCTTAACATTCCAATTTATTTTTTGTTGTTACCATCGAAGCATAATAATTACGATGTTATACGGTGTTTCGAAGATGATGCTATACCAACCATACCTCTGAATAAGATGCAAAAGGAAGAAGACTTTCTTAAAATACAAGTTTTTGGGGAGCTCCAAAATTATGCGTATCTGATGCGAAAAATATCGTGCCGACTGATCGGTGGCCTTTATGATGTGCGAAAATCCATTCGAGATTGAATTGAATGGGCTATTGTTGTTGTAAGCTCTTCTTCTTAAATTGATGTAAGTTGGAATACCTTTAATTTTAGGGATGGGCTAACCAACCGACCGACCGATCGACCAAATGCTCCTCCGAATTTATGGAACAAAACCGAATATCATATGCGAACGTGGATAATTGAAGGGAGGCTCTCATATTCATGCCTCCGGCCTGGCCGGAAAGATGTAGTACCTAAACCGCACACGGCTGGCATGGCACGGCACAGTGAATTAAATGATAAATTATGGGAATGGAAAAATAATAAAAACAAAGTGAAAGCACGTTTTATAACCATAATATTATAAATAAAATATCAACAGCAAAAAATTGAAGAAATTAATTTTTATGAAAGGAGATTGAGATTGAGCAAAATGTAAAAGTGAATGGATATGTGTTTGATTTGAATACAAAGTGACTTAAGAAGAATGAATGAAGTTTTTCGCAATGATTGATGGTTAATTGATAAAATTAAATGGCAACTAACAAATTATGTTAATTTTATTTATTTTATTTTGTTTGTCTTAATTATTAAAGTTTAAGAAAATTAAATATATTGACATGATTTTACATTAAAATTTCATTTATTATTGAATTAATTAATATTTTTAAAGTAAAGTTTTTTTGACAATGTTTTTAGGTTTTTTTTTCTAATCAAACGATATAATATAGATATCAAAAAGGTTGCCTTTTTGACCAGATGAATATAATGTATAATATAAAATTGGGTTATTGGTTCGCAAGATATTTACAAACATCTCTTTAAAAACCTTTGATTTGAGTTCTAGATAACTTGAAACGACAAATGGGAAAGTTTACTATAACTTCAATGGAAAATTAAGAATGACATGATATGCATACAATTTTGAAATGTACTAAAAAATTTTCAAAAAGTTAATAAACACAAGAAATTTCCAAAATATTGTTTTTAGTTCACCAAAATCTATACTAATATAATAAAGCTGAAGAGTTTGTTTGTTTGTTTGTTTGTTTGCTTGTTTGTTTGTTTGAACGCTCTTATCTCAGGAACTCATGGTCCAATATGAAAAATGCTTTCAATGTTTGATAGCCTATTTATTGTGGAAGGCTATAGGCTATTTAAATCACGCTAAGACTAATACGAGCGGAGCACCAATACACAACATTTTTAAATCGAGTATTTGTTTCCCTCTTTTTTGAGCTTCCACTGCGAAAACTGTTGAAATGTTGTTAAAATAATTATGAATTATGTTTCAATTTCATAGTTCTAAAAAAAAGTCAATATAACCTTTTTTATGCATAGCAGCTAGTTATTAATATTTTTTCATATGAAGGATTTTTAGCGTGCGTGCTGTTTTTGAATTATTGTTCCTTGTCAAATTCTTGCATTTAAATTTTCAAATTGTTGAGAAACAAATATCTATGTGCAAGAAAGGTAAAATTGAAAATTTCTATCAGACGAACCGTTCCTATGAAACTTAGACTTGAACATTATATTTTTCTTCGATTTTACTAACTATAGAATTTTTTTGTTAATTATCTGAAAACAATAAAACAGATTGTTTAAGAAAATATGTTGCTTGAAAAATGTCAAAACATTAACTACTCAAAAAAATTAAGGTTTTTGAGTTTTTTCCTCGTTTTTGAAAAAAATTAGGCTTTTCGACGAAACAAAATATTATTATGAAATTTTTGTTTTATTTTGAAATCACTAAAAAAATATTTAGTCTTTAATTTAAAATTTTTTTTGAGACAACTAAAAATAAATGTGATGATTTAAAATTGAACTTAAACTATTTTATACAAGAAACGAGCAAAATAACGCATTCGCCAATTGTTTTGAATTAGTAGCAAAATTATTAATTTTTCAAATAAGTAGTCATTTCAAAACCACCTCCCTGCCCTCACTGTCCCTGGGCATCATTCGCATTTATTTTTTAAATAAATCGATTAAATTCGATATTTTAAGTTTTTCATTGTCAAAAGAAGAAAAATTCGTAACATGCCTTTTCTGCCTTAAAGACTTTTATGAAATAAAAAAAAAAACAAGTCTAGGCGCCAAATCGTTTGACAATATTTCAACAAAACTATCTGATTTCATTTCAGAGATCTTATCTCATATATGGAAAGAAAGCTTCAATTTTAATTAATTTCCATCGAATAAACCCGTGGCATGTATTAAAAGATTAAAATTCAATAATTTCAAATAAATCAACAGATCTCTTTTTAAAACCAAAAAAAAAAAAGAAACACAATAAATCTTAATAGTATAAATATTAAGTTTGAACTTAATCGAATAATATTAATCACTTTTGTTCTTGACAAACCATTATCCGCCCATATTCAATACCTACAAGTCTATAACCTAACCTACCTTCATTATCCTAAGGCTAAAAATCTGAATAGGCAAATTTAAAGGAGGTGTTAAATTGAACATAGCCACCGAATATTTATTATATTCGTTAAATAACACAAAGAAAAAATAATTTCAAAAAAAAAAGATACAAAATCATTAACAATTTATTTTTGTTCATTATCAAGTGACAATTTATTATCAAATGTCAACCGCCTTAGTTTTTCTCCAACTAATTTGAATTTTTAATTTTTTCTTTTACATTTTTTCTTATAATTTTTAACTTTGAATCGAATTGGATTTTCTATAAATCTTTAATAAATGAGTATAATATAGATTTTGAATATTTATTATTTTTTCTTTATCTTAATAGATCTAAACATATTTTAATAGCTTAAGCGCTCTTAATTGCGAACACGTAGTGAAGATAAAAAGAAACAACACAACAAAAATTATATAGTAAATATTCTACAAGTATACTCATTTATTATAAATCGACGCACGTTGATTTAATTAAATACAAAACAAATAATTATTATAATCCAAAAAACAATCACCACGCATTTGAATAAATTAAACAAAAACAACAACAACAAAAAAGAGATGTATATTAATACAATGAACTTTCATTAAAAGACATTTACTTAAGCTTAAATTTTTGTTGTTTAAATAAATGAGTAACAAAGTATAGTTTTTAATTTTTATTTAATTCAGTCTGATGGCAATTTTGATGATGGTAAAAATCAATAATGCAATTAGGAACATAATATCAATAATAATAATTAGATAAGGTATATTAAATTTACATATTTTTATTTTTAATTTAATTTTATTCAAAAATATAAATAGGTACATACATTTTTGAAAAATATTAAAAATATTTTTTCAAGAAGTAAATGGAATTCTTTAAGCAGCATTGTCAAATAAATGATAAATGATATTTATTCCTGTTAAAGTTTAATACCAAATTTGGAAACTTGTTTCATAAAATAGCAACAAGATGCAGAAAGAATGTTTTTTAATACATATAAACTTGAAGTCTTGAACTTGCACAGAAAGTTAAGTTGTCAATTAAAGGAGAGCCGAAAGTTTTAAAAGTCTTAACAAATGTTTACCTCTTTTGCAATTGATAGTTGATAAATATTGATAATAATATTGACAAAAATTGCTGATACGAATTGATTATTGATGAAAACTGAAAATCGGAATTTTGAAATTGCACTGATTAAAAATAAATAAGTTCATTAGGTATAAAATTTTAAGTTTGAAAACTATTTTCAATTGACACGATTAATGTTAAACTTTGATATTTGTCAAAAATCAATTGATACAATTTTCGCTCGAATTAAGGGCGATTTTTATTGATTTCTAGAATCAAAAGTGCACATAAAGCAAATTTAAGGATGTTTTACACTATGAAAGCTGTTTCTGTTTTCTAAAGTGCAACATTATCTCTTTGACTATTTTGGTCAAAGCTGAGTTGTTTTTGTATCTGGATTCTAGTACGATCGGTTGTGGATATTTTATATTTCCTGCACACTTCGGGCCAGATATTCATCGAACATTATTGACTATGGAGCAGGAGAGAACTATTTTTGTAAAACTTGTTGCATTAATTAAAAAAAAAAACAAATATTGAAAAATTTATACATAATATAATTTATCCAAAACCTCCTACATGCGGGGAAAGATTATACTTAGATATGATTTTCGCTTATAGCATATCAACAGAGGTTGCAATATTGATGTTAGACATTCTAAAACCATTTTTCTGGAACGTTTTTTGTTGTTATTTTCCTGCAGTGCGTTAAACCAGTAGCAGCTATAGCAAAGTGACGTGATATAAAAATATATTGCAGTAGCAATATAAGTTTAGTTTAAGACTTTTGAGGTCCTCAGGGGCAACATAAACGAACATATTGTATCTATGATGGGTGCGATTTTCTAAGTCCATATAATATCTATCTAAAGATAGACACTTAGCAAGTATGGTATATGATTTGGTGTAGGCATAAGTTAGGTAGGTATATGATTTGATATATATTGGCGCCTAAATAGTAATTTTACCCCATTTAGTTGCAGATGGACGAACGTGCGGTGTTGCAGAATTTAAAAATAAAAAACAACCTAATTTAACAAAATAGTCAAGTAAACAGACTTTATAGCTTTTTTTTTGTCGGTCTTGAAGTTTTATATATGTAGTTAGATATATTTTATAAAGTATCTTTGGCTTTAAAGAAAATGACGGCAACAATTTTCGCACACGTGTTAACGTATCCAGGTATAGCTTAAGTTAAAGTGATGTTGTGTAATTATTATGGATTGGTAAAACGCTGTGTTAAAAAATTGCCTTGAGGAATTGGCTATTTATCAAAAGTGATTAAAGTGAAATAAATAAATAAATAAGAGATTTAATAAAACTTAAGTAAGATTATTGAGAATATTGCTTGTCTGTTTGGAAAGATATTTTAACAAATAAATGAATTTAAGTACTGGATTAGCAGATTTTATGTTACCATTTGGAACATTCCTAAAAACGCGTTACTAAGATTTGATCAAGTTTTTGAGACATTCTCGATTGAAAAGAGTTTTTGAAAGTACTAGCAAGCTGTACACTTTAGAAAAATGCTTCCAAATTTTGGACACTTTCTATTTGCAAAGTTCATAGAAAACTTCTTCCAGAAAGTAGCAATATAAGTGATGGAGCTCATTTCTGGTTAAATGGTTTCGTCAATCACCAAAATTGCCGTATTTGAAGTGAAGACAATACTCAATTCACAAACTACCATTCCATCCATTAAAGTTGACTGTTCGGTGCGTTTTACAATCATAGGTCCTTTTTTTCGAAATGAGGAAGGAGCTACCGTTTTGCATGCTAGCTGATTTGAAGTTTCTAAAATCTAACCACCTAAACATAGGTAAAATTTGGTTCCAGCAAGACGTCGAATTTCGAATGGACTAAGTAACTCGTAGCTGTGATGAACATTTGCCATCAACCATATTTGAAAAATAAATAAATAATTAAAATTTAATTTAAACAACATTAATTATTTTTTGAAGTTCTTAAGCTTTAAAAAATGGTTTAATGACATTTAAAAGTTCAAACGACTTGAAACACAATAGAAAATTGAGAATTTAGAATGAAATTCGGCAAGCAGCTGCCTAAACTGCGAGTATAAAAATTTCATACAAAAACCTCCTTACAATTGAAAATTATTAAAAGTCACTTGAGATTTGTTGAAACCTTTCTAAAAATAAAATAAATAAATAAGGTGGGTCCGTTGAAACTTAGACCTAGTGACTTACAACTCTCAACCATTCCTGTGTGTGAGTAATGTTGCCAGGGTTCAAACCTTTCTGTGTCATTTTAATTTGAGTTGTTTTTTTTTAGAAAAAAATGAATAATCATATTGCTTTGGTTTCAACTCTAGGCTTATGCTTTGAAAATGCTTCGAAATTGAAAGCCGATAGAAAAACACAGACACTTTTATTTCGCTCAAACAGTTTGTTGTTTTAATGATATTTTTATAAAACAATAATTTCCTGTCAAAACATCCAGTTGCACACATAAACCCCCCCCCCCTCCAACCTCTCAAACGATTCAGCCGTAATACTCGTGCTTCCAAAAAAAGCCATCGGTTTACCTTTGAACTCAATATCGGAATTACTGTCAAGGGTATAGATTCTTTTTTAACTGCACATCAAGAATGTGGAATGTCTTAGGCTCGTTTCATACTACACGGTTTTGACTGTACGGCATAAACCGGATCAATGGCTAATTACACATTATACGGTTTTAACCTTACGGTAAAACTCGATATACATATATGCAGGGTTCCTGGGCTTAGTATACTTTTTCACAGGCTGATCGAACTCTGCCGCACGAATAAAATCGTATGATGTGAAAACATGCATTTCGTCACGTACGCCACTAAGCTTATCGTGCCGTCCGACTGCCGTATACTATAGTGGCAGTAGACGGTTGCTACACGGCGAGGCGCCGGCATTTTGCCGTGACCGTATAATATGAAAGCGTATATGCTCTTCTTTTCCGGTTTTTTGCCGTACGGTCAAAACCGTGTAGTGTGAAACGAGCCTTATCCTATTCAATTGTCATTTTCATTGTATTATTGAAAACCTAGTTCTATGATTGATTTCAGTGACCTAGAAATAACAATCAAACATACTACTGTGAATTTAAAGAAAATTCAAAAACTTATGACAAATCTTGAAACCTATCAAAGTTTCAAGTAATTTTCGTCTTTTGAAAAAAAAAAACACCAATTAACAATATTTCATTAAGATAATGAATTTAATTTAATTTTACTAACTAACTTACACACGAAACAATGTATAATATTGTTTTAAATTTTTACATGTATTTTCATAAGTTTTCTTTGTGCGCATTATACTCATAAATATTCATTCTACTGAATCAATTTGTCATCCCCCTCGGTTGGTGTTCTATTCTTGTTTTTCTTTTTTTTTTTCAAATTTTAATAACATTATTTTTCTTCTTGTGTTTAGTTTTTTTAATTTTTTTCTAGGAAATAAATTAAAAATCAGCACACATGTAGAAGGAAAAGTACAGAAGGAAACATAACAACAACAACAACAACAACAAAAAAGCAAAGTAAACCTGATTGCATTAATTCAAATTCCCTTCACTTTAATTCATAAACAAAAAGCCATCATTTAACACAAACAAAATAAATAAAATACTAAAACTCTGCAAAAAACAAGATCACCAGAAGAACATCATCAACAACACAGTTAAAGCAAAAGCAAAAGCAAAAGCCTCATATAAATACAATTAATCGAAGGCAACAGAAACAGCAACACACCGCAAATCCACATCCCCATCATCATCATCATCATCAGCTTTAGAATCAGCATCAGCTTTAGCCAACATCCCCATGCAACATGTCGTTGTATAGAACAAAAACTAAATAAATATCTTTTCGTTGTCCACTTAAATAAACAGGAACAACAAAATAAAACAAAAAATATATAAAATTTAAAAAAAAGATAAAATTGAAAAAAGTATCTAGAACAAAAAAAAAGTATCTAGAACACAACGAGACAACGACGACGAGGAGTGCGAACAAGTATAGGTACTAGATGTTTGAGTGTTCCTAAGTGCGATGCTAACTAATTTTAAGCTTGTCTTGTTTTTCTGGCTTGGTGGGATTTTTGTTTCTTCCTTAAAACCCCCTCTGGACCAAGTCCCCTTTACCACTATTTATTATTTTCATTATTATTATTCCAAAGCAACTTCAGCACTATACCACCACAACAGAACGAAGTAACGAACATCATCCAACTGCAGAACAGTAACAACAACAACATACCGACACCAATCAATTTTTATATTATAGAGCAGAGTTGATTTTATTTTTAATTTATCTTGACACAGGTAGCAGGAAAATGTATCTATAGCAGCAAAACACAGTCCATCAGATATACACACAGGGTTAAGTACAGATACAAATTGTATATCGCTCTGCTACCTACCTTCCTACATACGCTCTCGCAACTCGCAAGTCGAAGCCGATAGTTGTCCTATTAATTTGCAGATACTTTTTTTTTTGCACTGTTCTCTTCAAAATGTCAGCTTGTTTTCCTTTCCTCTGCCTCTCGCCATTTACCATCACCACACTTATGCCTTAAAAGGATGTTGTTGAAAAACCTTTTTTTTTTTAATCTATAGATACTTTTTTGTATATGTCCCTCAAGATTGAGGAGCGAGAGGTGGTGCAGTGAGGATTGTGTGGTGTGGTTTAATGATTATTAAATGAATATTGAAGTATTTCTCGAAGATAAAGTCAAAACATTTGAAATGAGATGAAGTTCAAAGATACGTCATATGAATTATGAACACTCATTAATATCGAATTGAAAAATATGTAACTTGCAAAAGTTTTTATTTTTTCTTGAATTATTTTGTTTAAGAAATATAATCCGCACTCTACGCCCAATCACCCAATCCAAACCCAACCTCAAGCTAGTGAGCTACATATTTTTTCAAGATACATTTTTGTTTCTTATGGATGGATGTAGATTGTATCTACATATATGGGATAGAATTTCATATATGAATGCTTAGTGACAAGCAGTGGTCAGTATTTGCATCTAGATAGTCAATATCTCTTTTTGGCCTGAGGAGACAATCAATAATTTTTCTAAATTGTATATTCCAATTTTTTATAGCTTGAAGTTGAAGTCTCACCAGTTTTTGTTTTTTTAATCTATAAAATATGAACATAGAAACTGGATAGATACAAACCTAACCTAAAGATACATAGATAGTTTTATTTTTTTATTATAAAAAAATTGCAAGTTAATTGCAAAGATAGATTTTGAAACTTATGAGACTCTATAAACGAAAAATATTATGACTCCTAGGAATTTAATTTATGATGTCATTTTCAATTTAAAACATTTTAAAGTGTCAAACTTAGCTTTGCCTTTGTTTGAGACAGACAAAAAATTCGTATTTTAGAGATATTTTTTTGCGTTGGTTTTATTGTATGATTTTCAAAAGTAGACCGACAAGCTCAAATTCGGGGGTGGACAATAATAATAGACAGTTGCTCCATAGTTAGTCAGCCAGACATATAGCAGCTGTAATTACAGAAGCTTTGATCGCTTTGCATAAATATTATAAACCTATCTAAAAGGTAAAGTATCAATAGGTATATAATTTACCTATATCAAGTAACTCAAGACACAGAACACAAATATCATGTATCTTGATTTAAGTTCGAACAATTTATTTTTACAAAATATCGGTACGCCTTTGTGGTGCAAATGAAGCCGGCAAAAAATACTACTAGTGGGTGGATATTGTCTAACGCTGAATAATATGAGGCTTAAGATGACATTAAGTCTCGCATAAGATAGAATTACATTCACTTTTCTTATTGTTGTTTTTTTTGTGGTGGTGGTTTTTTTAATGTTTGTTATGTTATTAAAATTGTGATTGTTGTAATTCAATAATAATAATCATAAACTTGAATTGAATTGAAGTGGAATGTGTAAATTCTTGTATAAAAGATATAAGATAAGTGCTTATAGAAGTTGGATTAAAAGATAGAAAAAAAACAGCAGTAGATAGTTGTCGAAGCTTAATTAGATGTTTTTTTTTCTTGTTCAAACTGCATTTGTATAATTAGATAATACACTTAGAAAAAGATTTTCTGAATAAATCGACGTAAAATTGTAAAGCATTTAGTAAAATGTTTAAGCCATCAGTACGTTACGTAGCTAAAGTGAAAATTTATAAAATTTGTACTTGCTAAATCTTTTGTACTTCTGGGTTTCTGACATTTAGTAGTTTATTGATAGTTATCAGGAATTGTGTTTCTGAAGACCGTCATGATTTTTTTATCATAATGATTCCGACATTTTTAAATAAATAGGTCTCATTGACAGATTAAGGTTTGTTTCCTTTGTTCTTTTTTAAAGAACTGTCACTTTTTAGACGTGTTAAGATTCACTGTTCTTAATGAAACAATTTTTTTTATAAGGTGGCGCAACAGTCCGTAGAGAACCAGGGCCTAGTGACTTACAACTCTCAAGCATTCCTGTGTGCGAGTAATTGCAGGGATGGAGGGGACCTACAGTTTATATGCCGAATCCGAACGGCTAATTTGAGAAAGCACTTTTTCATGACAAGAATTACTCTTGGAGAATTTGTCAATTCCTCGCAAGAGGCAGTACCCGTGAAAAAAACTTTAGGTGGTACAGGCAGGGATCGAACCCAAGACCTCTGGCATGACAGTCCAACGCACTAACCATCATGCCACGGGTACTACGAAACAATTTGGTACTAAGTTTTAAAAATGAAATATTAGCTTTTCTTCTTTTCACGAAGGACTTTCGGCAAAATTGTGCGTTTTCTCTTTCTCCTGTCCTTTCTGTTTCTATTTCTCTTTCTCTTTTTTATTGAAAGGTATTGTTAGCAATTCTTAAAAGGCCGACCGATAGAATCCGTCCAATGCGTTACGCCAACGTACACAACTGATAAGTCGATTAATTACACACGTTCTTTCAAGAAGCAGCCCATAAGCAACGCATATACCGGACGCTAAGCAAAAAGTAGATGAGCTTTTAAATTTTCTCTTCGACAGTTCCGTTGACTTAACTTGTCAATAAATAGGCATGTTCGATAACTTCATGCATCGCTGTGCTCCGAAATTGTTCTGATGAGATTTGTTCACTTTAGCTTAGTTGAGATCAGGAGCCTATTTCATAAATATTGATAATTGCGACAGGTGACACAATTTGTTAATTTACAACTTGACAATTGTCAAAATCTGTTTTATAAACAATTTGATAAATTTGTAGAGTAACAGGAAAGAATCCGGCAATTGTCATCTTTTCGTTTTATAAATTAATTATCATGACAATGAATTTTAAAGTATTTTCCACAATTGTCAGGAATTTTCCGACAAATTTGTACTAACAATTATTTTATGAAATGAAACAAAAATTACAATTTATATATTTTTCAGTGTTTAATTAACTACTGCGAAAGGAATCTCTGTAACGGTCAAGTGTTAACATTGAAAAGGTCTAAAATGATAAACGATATATTTTTAAGTGAAAGTGACAAAATTGTCATGACAATTTTTTCATTGCATTTTTCTGAAAAATTTTTCACCTGTCAATATTTTATGAAATACAGATTTGTCAAAAAACATTTTTGACAAATTTGTAGAATTGTCATCTGTCGATTTTTTATGAAATAGGACCCAATTGAAGGTGTTTTATCTATGTATGTACTGAAAAATCCATTTTCTCTAAAAATTGTTTACGTTCTTCATACGACAGCGATGTTAAATGTGAGCTTATTCATTATTAGCTACATTTTTAAAATTAATTTGACAGTTTAATGATACCAATTTTGACAGTTTTTCAATTTTATTTAGATTAGGCAAACGTGAAAAAAATATAAAGGAAAGCTTTTATTAGTTCTGAAGTTCCTCGGTATGCACAGGGTACAAGAAATTAAACAGACCCAGGAATCCGAATAAAGCTTTCAAAACAACGCAATGTACGAGTACACTTTGAGTCACCCAAATCCATTTCATAGCTCAATGTATACGGATCCGTTGCTGCGACGTATATAACGGATTCTTATGGCTGAATCACAAACACGCTTCAGCTTCGGCTTCGTCTGCGTTACGGTATGGGCCTGCTTCGAGGTTGTTTTGAATGACATTTCTATTATTTCATCCCTCCAAAGAGTAAATATTTTGTTTGTTGACATTTTTTTACAGCTGTTGAGCTGTCAGTCAAAGAAAATGTTCAGATAATTGAACTCTTTTGGAGTCACATTACGTTACATAACGTTCGTTTCCTTACGATTGTCAAACGAAACGTGGGGTCGAAGCTCCACTGTGATAGCATGCATTGAATTCCTATGGCTGAACTCGTAAACGTCAGGCGAAGTCGAAACTGAAGCGTGTTTGTGATTCAGCCATTAAGGCTCTAAATCCATGGTTTTAAAGAGATTTATAAGCCAGGCATGTGTGATTGATAAGTGTATGTACTTTCGTACGTCCGTATATATTTTCCCTTTGGCTATATCTCGAGAACCAGGAGAGAAATATCGACATCAAATATATTTTTTAAGGGTATTTTTTTAGAGGAATAAAACTTTGAAATGGGATAAAATAAAGATAATCTTTTTAGATTCACAAGAAAATTAAATTATTTAAAGATAATCTCCCAACATTATAATTAAAATACGATTTCGGGCTGTAGTCTAATCTATAGTTCCAATTCTCAATGACTTTTTCTATCATTTTTGAACGTATATCGGCTTCTTGCAATGTTGCCACTGCCAATGTTGTCCTCAAGGTGGTTAATTGTTTCATACTAATTGACATAAGTTAGCGATGTCACATATCCCCGTAACTGGTCCGTAACGTGAAACTACCAAACATTTCCTTCAATATATAAATAGTGGTATGAGCTAAAACTTTCTCTGAGTATCTCGATAAGATAGCTTAAACTTGAATTATTGATTAGTTACACGGTTTTTGAAGTTCCTTTAATGACAATTTGGCTTATTTCAATTATAAAATTATTTTAACCGGCACCAATGAATTCAAAGTTAAGTAATTCATTTTGTTGTCTAGATGGCTTCAACACACACGCACACAATATAGATATTTCCCCTAACTTAAATCGTGTCCTAAATTCATTTTGATATGAATTATTCTACTATAAAATCTGATTTAAAATTAATTGTTATTAACTTATTTGAATAAAATATGGACACCTTCTCTACATTAAAATAAAAATAAATACACAAAATCAAACAGAAAATAAAAAATTAAAACAGCTTTAGGCTCAAGGTTTCAAATAATAATATACTTTTTAATTTTTGTTTTTGTATTCCAATCACATCTCATTTTGAATGTTTGATTAAATTAATGCTTAAGGCATATTTTTGTAAAAAAAAAAAATAAAAATCAAAAACAAAATCTAATTTTTCGTACGATGACCCAGTAGATTATTTTGTATCTTTTTGTAAAAGTTATGTATTGATTTAGTTTTTTATTTTAATATCAACGATTAGCCTTAGCATAATTTAATATTTCATAAGCTAATTTATGTATTTTGTATAAAGTATTTTTCTGTCTTCCAATTTCTATGGAATGTTGAAGTTTAATATCATTTTTATGACTCTACACAAAATAATATAACTATGGGATACAATATTGGAAATTAAAGTGTGGATAAATTGATTTATAAATCAAAATTAAATACAACAAAAAATTAAATTAAACCTTAAAGGGGTTTGTTCAAGCATAACGTTATGGGTATAATTAAAATTGTATATTTTTATTTTATTTTTCTATTTTTGTATAGAAAAATTGGAAATAAAAAATCATAAAAAAAATATCAATAATTTACATAAACCTTCAATACCTTCATAAATGGACTTAAAATTGTTATTCATTTTAAGATATAACTTTGAATTATACATATAAACTTTTATAGATAAAGGTAAAAGTTTTTCATTTTTTTTCTTATATGTATATTTTGATATCTATTCGAACAACACGTTTTAAAATAATTAAGAGCACGCAGAGTCTTATACAAACAACTTAAATATTATAAATAGTTAATATGATTGTGACTTTTTTGAATTATATTTATTCTATATATGTAAGTGGTTACTGGTTATAGACCTAAGTTGTTTTATAGATTTATGACTAAATAAAGAGAAAAGAAATTAAAAATTTAAATGAGATAACATAAAGAATATAAGTTGACTACCAACACGACGACGATGTGACCAACGACGACAACGCGAAGTGACGGGGTGGAAATGTTTGATAAATAAATTGTCACTTTATTGACATTTATTATAACACTCTCTCTTATTTCTTTACATATAAGTTTATAGATAAATATACTTGTTTAAAGGTGGTTTTTGCATAATGCAGTTACATGTTGGTTTATTCTTGTTTTTCTTTTTTTATTTGATTCGATATCAATATGTCAATAAAAAAAGTGTGATTTATTGAATCAATATAATCAAGTTTTTGTATTTTGTTGTCTTGGTCTGAAGGTCCTAAGGTCCTTAGAAAAACTACGTTGAGGTAGAATTATCTCTGATTGGATTAATATTGCCGATATAAGCATTATAGGCAGTAAAAAAGCTTTTTTGGAAACAACACCATTTTATTTGATATTGACATTTTCCAAAATCTCAATCAAAAGTCATCATACAAGAAAAAACTTTCAATTTAATCAGTGATATGTCGGAATTATGGTCCAGAAGAAGAGATTTGCTAAGCTACGTTATAGAATATTCTCAATTTTCCAAAAAAGAATTCATTGAATTTCTACTCTTTTTCAAAAAGAAATTTCCAAATATCAAACAAATCGAGACTTGTATGGACCCTAAGCCATTATCTTCATTCATAAGTTAAGAATATTAAAACGATTAGTTCCCTTACAGTTTCACTAAAGCTTTGTTTACAAAAATCTTCAAACTTTCTGTTATTTCAGATTAGGTCCGTTCACCAGTCTATGACTTGTTTTTTTTTAACAAACTGTCACTATTAAGAGGGTTTTTAATAAAAAGATATTTTGAAACCTAAATACTAAGAAGTTATCAATTGTTTGTTTAAAACTTTTTTAATGTTTAAACGCAGTGCAAGTCTAAGGAAAATAGAAAAGATTTGAAGGTTAGATACCACTGCACATTGGTTTTAGAGTTTTGAATGTCAAAATGAGAGTTAAAACAGATTAAGGTTAAATAATAAACATTCATAATGTCCGGTTGGAAAAAAAATCTCTTCACTTTACAATATGGGTTGCTAGGAAATGCGAGTAAAACGAGATTAAAGGGGGGGGGGGTGAAAGTGGTGTAGACTGACTTCTGAATATCGTTTAATGGTTACGATGGGTTGGTGGATTAATTGGTCCGTACTTCTTTAAAACGATACTGGCTAGAACGTTTCAGTCAATGGTAACTGCTATAAGGCCATGATTACTGCCTTTTTTGTCCATGATGCGCAGAAGGTGTGGTTTCCAACAGATACATTTTTTTGCAGCATTTTTGGGAATGTCAAATATGTAATAATTCTATAAAAGGTGCTCTTGATGTTTATTTAATATACTGAAAACCATTTAGTCTCCTGGATGCAATGACCACTCATGAATAAGTCATCATTTGAATAATTGCTCAAAGTCCAAAAATACTTCTGTTTTTACTTTTTTTTGGGGTAAACCTCTAAAATCGCCTTTTTCTTCCACTTTGTTTAAGGTTTAATTCCAAAATGATGTTGGCTCTTAATTTGGCTCTAAAGAATCAATACTCTTTTTGTTTAAAATGCAGCTGAGGCATTGCAAAGATTACAATGTCAATGATCTTCAATATTTCAATACTTGAATCTTGAACCATACCCTCTGCAGAGCCCTCTTCACAATAATTTTAAAAGACAAAATAAATGTTTACATATTTTTTCGATTATAAATAACACACTTACAAAAATCAATATTGTCTAGATACAGCTACTTTTTATTCCTTTTCTGTCAAATAAGGCCAACTGGGTATGTTTGTTCTTCATAATATGTCTACTTATTCAAACAACTTCCAATATCTTTTTCTTAATGCTCATATAGCTTCATAATAAGCCCTCTCCAGAGCAATATACCTATAGGAGTATGATGCTATCTTATACAATATCTATAGATATAGTAAAGTACAAATTAATTTTTCAAGTGTATTACAAGTTGAATTAACCATTATCGATTTCATTTGTTTATCTATTTATCTTACGATTATTGTGTTTTCTCTTTATTCAATCAACAACAACAACTAAAGTCTCATAAAATTGTGACATTTTCAAACAAATAAAAATGAAGAAAAAATAACAACAAAATTTAAGATACGAGCATTAAGTATCTCAAAGATACACATATGAAGCTACCAACTTGTTTTCATCATCATCATCATCTTATTCTTCTTTTTATTTTGTTTGCTCTCACTTTAGTATTTAGAAATTGTTTATCAAACAAAAGATAAATTTATAATTGTTGATTTCACCGAAAGATTACAATTTTGGAGAGTTTACTTAAACATTATAGTCGTCGTCGTATACAGTGAGTCAATCCTTTTGTGATGGTGGTCTTATGTTTGTTTGTTGTTTTGGTTGCTACCTAAGAAGCTAAAACTATGGACATAATCAAATATTTGTATAATGAAAAACATAAAGCCGGTGAGTATCAAAAAAATTAAAAAATTTTGTATCTTAAGTCTTGAGTTCGTATCTGAATGTGACATCTTAATTTTTTTTTTTTGGAAAACTACAAACATCAAAAATGAAAACTTATCTCTATTTTCAAAAGTAAATATCACTTAATACAGCAAATAGATAAATATTTGTGGAACGTAAGACGGTTGTTGTTAGGACTAGGAGTACTTACATATCTTCATTTATTATTATCTGACACTGAACGTAATATTACGACGACGAGTCTAGCCTAACCAATTAAAGATAAGATTGTTTTCATAATACTATAACAATTATTTTAAAAGAAAACATTTCACTTTACAACAAAAGTGTGTGGATAACAGAATACAATTAAGTGGCTTCAGTTCTTAGTTCAGTTATTAGGTGCAATAATCTAGAACACTCATTTTTTATTTTAAGTCGAAAAATAAGAGAGCTACAGAGTTTTCCAATAAGAAGTTTCGTTTTGAAATGTAAAAAGAAATGAGTGTTTTTTAAAACAATCAATAGATGTAAAGAAGAAAGTATGCCAATTTCTTAATAGTAAAAGATGTAATCCAAATACCCGACTCTTATGCCAGAGGTCTTGGGTTCGATCCCTGCCTGTGCCATCTAAAGTTTTTTTCACGGGTGCTGCCTATTGCGAGGAATTCACAATTCCTCCAAGAGTACTTGTAGTCATGAAAAGAGCTTTCTCAAATAAGCCGTTCGGATCCGGCCTTAAAACTGTAGGTCCCTTTCATCCCTGACAACATTAGTCACACACAGGAATGGTCGAGAGTTGTAAATCGCTAGGCCCTAGTTCTCAACGGACTGTCGGATATTTGCGGTCTTATGTCCTTGATAGCTCTTGAATTGATTTTGGAGCATTGGCATATCTTTTACATATCTTCAAAGAAAACAGTCTAAAGGTGTTAAATCACAACTATTAGTACTACGGCCAGGAAACTCGTCTTGGAATATGGGTAAATTTCCAAAGTATCAACTTGAGTTTATTTCGATTTTTAACAATTCCCCAAGTGTACTATAAAAGTGGACCTACTGTTGGAGTTAGATCTCAATACTTCATAAAATGTGCCAAATTCCAAAACCATTGCATTTGAAGATTACATTTTGGTATTTTCAGCAGTTCATAAAATGTTCCAAATTTTTCGAAGCTGTTGCCGCTCTGATTTTTAGCTCCGATTCTTTGGGACTTTTTTACTATTCCTCAAATCTAACAATTAATTGGGCATTTTCTACTATTCTTAAAATGTGCCAAATTTCTTTTTTCAAAAGGCCTTAATTTAAAAGCCATTTGCGGCTAATGTGTGAAACAGAAGGTTGTTTTTTTATACATAAGTCATCAATTGTACAAAATTTCAAAATTTTTGCCGTTAATTTGGAGCTTTTTACAACTTTTCAGGTGTTCCAAATTTCAAAACTTTTAACGTTTAAGCTCAACTCGAATGCATTCAAATTTCCTTACAATTCTTCAAATGCTGAACTCAGCTTCATTGCACATTGTTAGCAGTGCATTAAATGTACAAAATGTTAAGGCTATTGCCGCTGGAGCTCAACTCGGGTTCAAAGGGGTGTTGCAACTATTCCTCAAAATGCTCAATGATTTCATTGGGACTTATTTTTAAGTTCCTCAAATGTATAAATTGTGCCAAATTCCAAAGCCATTGCATTTGAAGATTAGATTTTCGTATTTTCAGCAGTTCATAAAATGTTCCAAATTTTTTGAAGCTGTGGCCGCTCTGATTTTCAGCTCAGATTCATTTTGACTTTTTAACTGTCCCTCAAATGTACCAAATTTCTAAAATTAATTGGACATTTTCTATAACTCCTAAAATGTGCCAAATTTCTTTTTTTTTTTTGCGTTTTTTAAGGTCTTCAAAAGGCCTAAATTTCAAAGCCATTTGCGGCTTATATATGTGAAACAGAAGTTTTTTTTTTATAAGTCATCAATTGTACCGAATTTCAAAATTGTTGCCGTTAATTTGGCACTTTTTATAACTTTTCAGGTGTTCCAAATTTCAAAACTTTTAACGTTTAAGCTCAACTCGAGTGCATTCAAATTTCCTAACAATTCTTCAAATGCTGAACTCAGCTTCATTGCGAATTGTTAGCAGTGTCTTAAATGTACCAAATTTTATGGCTATTGCTGCTGGAGCTCAACCCGGGTTCAAAGGGAAGTTGCAACTATTCCTCAAAATGACACAAAACCATTACTTATTCTTAAGTTCCTCAAATGTACCAAATCTTAAAACTATTGGCTCTGGAGCTCAAGAATGTTCTTTGGAATATTTTAACAGCAGTTTTTCAAATGTACCAAATTTCAAAGATTTTAAATTTACTAATTTTCATTCGTCTTATTTTTGAGTTCCTCAAATGTGCTAAGAGTTAAAAACTATTACCTTTGGAACTTAATTCAGGTTCATTGAGACTTTTTATTGAATTCTTCAAATGGTCTAAATTTTAAAGGTTTTGCGGCTTATGGTGTATTTTTCTACAATTTATCAAATGTACCAATTTTAAAACTACATTCCATTAAACTTAAACAGTTTAAAATTCCTGTAGTGTGCCAAATTTTAAAACGATTGCCAGTGCAACTCAACTCAGGTTCAGTTTTTAACTGTTTCTCAAAAGTGCCAAATTTTCAAACTATTGCAATTGTAACTGAATTCAAATTCATACATTGATACTTAATTTTGTATTTTTCAAATGCCCAAAATTTTAAACACCATTTGAGCTCTGCTTGAGTTCATTGGTCCTCTTTAAAGTTCTTCGAAATGCCAAAAATTAAAAATATTGCAGGTAGAGCTCACCCCTATTTCACAATTATTTATTTACAATTCTTCAAATGCAACGAATGACAAAACTGTTGTCTCAATCGCTCAACTCGGGTTCATTGGACATTTTTAAAATTCTTCAAAGATGTCAAATTTACAATCTATTGAAGTTTCTTTGGATGCTAGAACGTTTAATGACTGAATTATGAGATACAAATCTCTCCACCTCAAAAATTACAAAAATGTACCCTCTTCAAAAAATAGGTAGATTATGTTTTTCTATTTTTGTTTTCGCGCAGGTGCTTCAATATTCTCAACAATTTACAAAGACATTTATATTACAATTTTAGTTTTTCAAAATTATAAAACAAAAAACAAAACAATCAACAGTTAAATGCATCTGATGTGTTCTGGAAGAGGCGTGGTGTGGCAGTAGAAGTGGCAGCGACACAAAGTGCTGAGGGGCATGTTTTTAATCTTCTTATCCATTAAAAGTCATCAACCCTCAACTAATGATGATGATGAGCTCAATTTATGGGCATTTAAGTCATCAGAACTTATCAGCTCACTAAAAATTATTATTATTATTTTTATTTTCTTTTGTTGTTGTTTTTGTTTTATTGTGATTATAATTTGACTCAGAAATAGAAAGAATTGGAGGAGGGAGGGGAGGGGAAGAGAAGTAGAAAATAAAGACTGATGGGCAATAAGCATATTAAAGTGTGATATCGTGTATTTGTAAGAATAATTGTTTTTCTTGTTTCATTTTTGTATTTGTTAATATTTTATTTTTGCTGCCACTGTGTCTATATGATAAATTATATTTTTATTTTATAGTAAAGAGAAACATCCCCAAACAATAAAAAATTAAATAAAAACAAAAATAAAAATAAAAACTCAATAAAAGCATCAACAGCCACAACAACAACAAAAAGAACAGCGAAATTTAATTGTTTTACTTGATTAACATTTTATTGCGGTCTTCAGTTTTTATGGGGCACACCAGAATAATAATAACAATGTTGTTATATACATTTGTATCTATACACTCTTGAGGGCTTATCATCATCATTTGCGTGAAACAATTTCGAATGCACTTGTTGAGATTCAAAAAAACAGCGCGAGAGACATGTATTTGTATGTAATGTTTTATACAATTGTGTTTTTTTATTGTTATTTAAAATAATGCAAATTAATTTTATTATTTTTTTGGTTTAACTTTAATGAACATGTGTGCAAGTTTTAAATATACGAAAGTAGGTGTATATACATATATGTATGTGCTTAAGTTTTTATCTTTTATTTTTGAAGCTGTATAAATTCTGAAGGAGGTTATGACCGCATCTGATACGTTAATCAGTAAAATAAATATACATCTCGCAACTATAAAAGATTTCTGTGTGGTTTTTTTTTAATTTCAATATAAAATTTGTTCCGCTTTATTGTAGTGAGGATCATAAGTTTGTGAGTTTTTTTAATGGCGTTGCAATTTATATCAACTCAAGTACACATAAATGATTATGCAAATAAAAATAATGTTGATGTAGGTACATATATTTCAACTTTGTTTCTTATCATTAAATTTAAAAATTGAGTAAGTCATGAGATTGTTAAGAGGTATGTACTTTTATTTTTATTGGATTTTAAGTTAAAATCTGTGGCTAAACAATACATCTCTTCCTTTGTTTTCACCATTTAGATTTAAGTGAGACAACCCCAACACAACTTTAATTTTTTGATTTTAAATGACAACACTACGAAATACTCTTTATTCGGAATTAAAACAAAAATGATATCGGTGTACCACAAGGCAGTGTCCTAGGACCAACCTTTTACCTTTTGCTTACAAGAACATTCCAGTCATGGTCACATTTGCTAATGGTACTGCAATATAGGTACAATATAAATTGGTGATTGGATCCGAATGTACTAGACAATTTTCGGAGATTAAGAAAAACTAAATCTCATGAGCTAATGTTCCAAAAGCTATGGAAAAGTATATTATACCTAATCGTGCCATGAGCACCCTTACAAGCATTAAACACCATTAGACAAGAACTATATAATATTATGTATTAATTGTTGTTTCATTTGTTTGGACATTTAATTAGTTTAATTAAAAAAGTGTGAGTGAAACTCAAAATGATCGACCTCAACTTTAAACCCAGCCCTTAAACGTTGTGGCTTTCCACCTTTAGTGGCGCACACACTGTTTCTACTGACATTTTTGACACTGCTTCCGTTAACTCTATCTTAAGAGCGTAAAATTTCCTATGAGAAGTCTTTCAGGCACGTTCTTTAATTCTAGTCATAATATTAAGGATTAAAAAATGGACTTCTCGGACTCTTCTCTGGAACCTAAGACATTTTTGTTTTGTCTTGGCTTGTCTTTGTTTGTCTCACCAGAATCCTGTAGAAAAATGCATCTATCTCCATTGAAAAAGGTATTTTTAAACCCTTTACCGCATCCCTATGGCACACGTACAACTTAGCAACCGTTTTCACATTTGTTCCCAAAAAATGTTAGGATCGGACACTTTGGAGTTAGACTTTCAACCAAACCATTACAGAATCTTAGTGATGGCTATGTTTGATCCTTAGAATAACAGCTTTAGTTCAATATAATGCTGTAGCATAAATTGTAACGTTTTATTTTTTTATAAACATCTTCAAAGTTACAAAGTTTTTAATTGGATGAAAAGAATTATTTTATAGATATTTTTCGCTTGCCACAGTAAAAGCCTAATAAACATTACCCGTGTTTTGTTGGAAAATCTATCCATAGTATAGTAGGATTTTACACGAATAACAAAAACAATATCCATAGTATGAATAACACCGATAAAAGTTAGAGTAGAATCTTACTATGGATGGGTTTTTGACATTTATACGAGTCTCGAATGGATCTTATGTGATTTCGTTCTCAAATGTTGGTACGATTGATATTGCATTTGTATCTCGATGGCTGTGTTCGTTAAGTATGTAGTTGTGCATTTGGAATCATGTGTTTTCCATTGGGGAAAAAATCAATCTATATATTATTATTATTTTTATTATTTAGTTTTGTTAGTGAAAATGGACTAACTAGCCTTATTTTGCAAGAGAAAACAATAGAAAAGATGATTAAGTTTTGCTATGTTTACCAAAGGTTTATCTGAGTTTAGATTAGATACATCTTTTTGGTGTTTCCATCGCACAAGAAGATTTAAAAATGATAAAGTTTGACAGCACTTTCAAAAATGCAAATGGTGTTTTTATGTTTCTTATGAAGTGCAAGTGGGATAGTTTGATTCGTGTTAAACAATGAAAAACTGAATAGTTCAGCATCATATAAGAATATGCTACCTACTCCATGTGCAATTTTTTTTTTAATTTGATTAAAACAAAACTATATTTTTAGTACACAAACATGCAAATAAACAGACCATAACGCATTAAAACCAAATCCTCCACACAGGTTTTCTTCACAAATTTTGACTCGACTCCGATCCCCGACCGGAATCGAGTCGAATTAAGCTCATTTCAACTCGATTCAGGTATATAAAGAATTTAGGCGAGCTTCAAGCTCGCTTAAACACCACATGTTAATGTATTAGTCTACGAACAAACCCCCTCCTTGAAGCAATTGTTAAATGAACTTTTTTTTATAGAATCTCAATTTCCAGATGTTTTCTCACAATTTCTTCTTGAAACTTGTCCATTTTATTAGTTTTATTTAGTTTTTTTTGCTAAATTTTATTTAAACAAAACTTTCTTCTATTTGTGTGTTTTTTTTATTAGTATTCTGACAGATCTTCTTTCAGTTGTACCAATTTTTAAATACAAAAATCTGGCTACTGCGGATCGTTTTGTTGGCAATTTCTCACTGTACTATATATGGAATACCAAAAAAACCCACAAATTCTAATGAATCTGGTGAATGTATCCAATTCTCTAGACATTATCTTTCTCTTCGGAAAAGTTTTTAAAGTTGGAAAGCGCGCCGGGTGACTAATTTTTGCACTGTCATCTATTCTTAAGTTCATAGCAAACTAGCGGAGAATCCGATTCCTTAAAAATATTGTGGTTCCCAATGGATTGCGATTCTATTTTCTTTAGCGCCTCATTCCTGCTTTAGATTTAAGTAATTTTCTTAATCCTTTCAACTATTTGCTGCTACCCTGGCGGCATCAAAATAAATAAATAAATTGGTTGGCGCAACAGTCCGTGGAGAACTAGGGCCTAGTGACTTAAAACTCTCAACCATTCCTGTGTGCGAGTAATGTTGTCAGGGATGGAGGGGACCTACAGTTTTAAGCCGAATCCGAACGGCGAATTTGAGAAAGCACTTTTCATGACAAGAATTACTTATGGAGGATTTGTCAATTCGTCGCAAGAGGTAGTAGGGGAGCGGGGGGCTAGTTGTAACAGGGGTAAGTAGTAACACGCATTTTTTACCTATATAATAGAACAATTTTATTTTTTTTTCAACTCAAACTTTTATTTAATGCGCAATGCATCATATAAGCACAGTCAGTATCCCACTGGACGTCATAGGAAGCGGCTGTGTGCATGCGCTCTGATAAGGTAAGTTTCTGGAACTTTTTTTGTTTATAAGAATTTGACTAGCGTAGATTTCAAATTATTTAGCAATTTTTGCTTAATACAAATATATTAAGCATTTATTTAGCTTGATTATTATTTACTTTAATTTGACATCAAGTAATATTTTTTTTTTAATAACATTTTATTCAAAAAAAGTCCCTGTGGGGTAAGTTGTAACACTTTTATGGGGCTAGTTGTAACATGTTACAACTTGCCCCGTACTTTTTGTATTAGTTCTTTGAAATTACGTGGGTTGACTTACACTTCTTCTTTTTATGTTTTGCATACTTTTTTTATTAAAATTTGGTGATTCTATCTATATTTCAGAATGAGACACTACAAAAGAAAAACTGCACGTGCTACCCAAAGCCAAGATGTTTTCGAATTGGCCTCTGCTAAAGTCTTGGAAAATAAGACCAGTCTACGAAATGCTGCTGATTCTTTGCCATTAGCAATTAATCCTTCAAATATAATGAATGGATTTAAGGCCACAGGCATATGGCCTCTGAATGCGGATATTTTTAAAGATTATCATTTTGCACCATCTTATGTTACGGATCGGCCAAATCCTGCAAGCAAGGAATCTGAAACAGATATGAACATTACTGCCCCTAGCTTGACAACAAATCTTTCTTATACAGGATCATTCGATAATTGTTCTTTAGATATAAGTGTCAGTGAAATCATAAATTCTCTGGAAAATTGTGACCCAATAACTTCAAACTTTACCAAAGAGGACACTTTATTTAAAACAGATGTACGTGGAGGTATATCTGACTTTGAGCCGACTCCTGGACCTTCTGGCCTTCAAAAGATTAAAGATTTCTCTCCATCTAAAATAAGACCTTACCCGAAAGCTCCACCACGAAAATTGACTAACCGCCCTCAACGAAAAAGAAAGTGCTGTGTCCTCACAGAAACGCCAGAGAAGAACGAATTACAAAACGAATATGAAGAAAAGTTAAATAAGATAAAGAAAAAACAAGAGACGAAAAATAAGAAAAGCAACGGGAAAAAGGGCAAGGAAAACAATAAGAGAAAGTTGGCTGAAAGACAAGGGATCAAAAAAGTAAAAAAGAAAGTTTTAAGGTCCGAATCGGAATCTGAACCTGGGGAATGGTTTTGTTTAGCTTGTGGAGAAGCTTATGAAAATTCAAACGTGGAGTGGATACAATGCATTATGTGTAAGATATGGGCACATTTAAAATGTGCAACGGGAAATAAGATCTCATTTGTGTGTCTCAATTGTAATTCCGATGATAACAACTGATTTTAGGGCTATGAGCCTAAACTTCCTTTTAATTTTAAGAAAGAATATATTTTTGTTAATTTTTGTTTACTTTTGTTTTGTTTGTTAAAAATGAAGTTCCTTTTAAGTTTAAGAATGAATATTTTTTGTTAATTTTTTTATACTTTTGTGTTAGGTTAAACATTAAAAATGAAGTTCCTTTTAAGTTTAAGAATGAATATGTTTTTGTTTATTTTTGTATACTTTTTTACCTAATCTTTGAGCGTGTCCGAAGTCTTTCACGCAAAATAAAACTTTATAAAATATAAAACTGGTCTTTTATTCCTCACGTTACAACTTGCCCCCAGCCTGTTACAACTAGCCCCAATCACGGGGTAAGTTGTAACACTCGTCATTTTTTTTTTAAATCGTTTCTACAAAAAGTCGTTACAGGTTTGATTACATTTTTTTTTGAAATCGATATTTAAAAAGTTGTAAATTGGAATGGTATTGCTAGATTTCCTAAAAACGAAACAAGTAAGCTTTCAGAGCCAAAAAACAAAAAATTGTTACAACTAGCCCCCCGCTCCCCTACCCGTGAAAAAAAACTTTAGATGGCACAAGCAGGGATTGAACCCAAGACCTTTTGCATAGTAGTCCAACGCACTTACCATCATGCCACCTGGAGGCATCAACTTCGTCCTTATTTATATTGAAACGAATATGGACCTGTCATTATGGTAAATGGCAACCGTTTTCAAGCCATGCTGCCTGATTTTGTATTTCTAAAAATTAATCAGCTAAACATTTACGTTATTTGATTTACGCTTAACCATTAATTAATTTTAAAATCAATTCTGTTAAAAGTCTATTTCAGAAGTGGTCTTTTTAACTGGACCTCCCGTTAGTGGGATTTAACACCTATCAATTAAGTTTGATTGTGCTTTTATATATCATTGATTTATACTGATAAACTAACTATTGAATTAAAGGAAACCAACATTCAAGCCATCTATTGAAGCCTTACTACCAGATTTATTAAAAATGTAGTAAAAAATGAATCTGATCAAATGGACTGTATCAACCGTAGTCATGGTCGAAATATGCAAGAAATAATATTAAAAGAATAAATGTCACTCAATTATCTACCGTACTCTAATATCATCCTCAAAATATTTACGTCTTCTACTATTTAAGTTCTCTAACTCCTAAAAGAACACACCTTATGAGACTCAGAATGCATTCGTTATTACTAAGACTTAACAAATTGCAATTTTTTGGAGGTTAAAAATGAATACCTGAAAATTTTATTCCTGCTCTCATAATTCACAAATTGTTAGTAATGAAAAAAGTTGTATGTCACTTACCTTTAAATGTTTCAAAAGTGCGAATTTTAATTCCATCAATAAAACATCCTGAAAAAAAGAAGAAAAACTTTTATTAGCTTAAAGTCATCAGAAACTTACAAATATTGGATATTTTGTTAACATATTTAAATTTCAAAACCATAACTTTAACCAAATTTCAAACACTGATTCTTTAGAAAATCTAAGACAATTAATACATGGATGGGTTTGAGAGGGAAAGCGCCACCTACTTTACAGTCAAGGAACAATTTAACCTTATAAACGTATAATTATGCATTTTTTTATATTTTAAAACATTTACCTAATTGCATATTAAAATGAATCTGTTTTAATTTTAGTAAAATCATGATTGTGGGTTTTTTAATAGTTCCTCCAGAGATCATTATCATCGATATGAAATGTTTAATATTTAAAACAAAAACTTAAATCTACCAAAAATAGCCTATAGATACCACCTATGTGTATTTTTATCATTTAATAGTATCACAAATTTTCAAGACTTGTATGGTTTTATTGTGTTTTTTTTGTAAATTTTTACGACGGACCACAAAACTTTGTCAAGCTATTTACATGTAAATTTGATGAATCTATGAAGAGAAAAAATAATAACGAAAATCGTAATGTCTCGTTTTATTGCGTGTAATTTACGTTGAAAACCAATTAAAAAGTTATAAAAAAGTTTTATAACACTTTTAATGTGAGACATCTCGTTTTTGTTTGTCTTTGGTGTGATCTATAAACTATATGGGAAGAGGCGTTCGTAAACTTTAATATAGATACAGTAACACGCCTTCTTGATATGTTCATCATAGATATACAAATTTGCTTAAGTTTTTGTTTAATTAAAAGTGAGTTAGAATCACATCAAAAATCGACCTATTCTATAAAACTATCTTTTGAATAGTTTACTAATTGAATAAAAGAAGTTTTTAAAATTCTATTCTATAAATGATTATAAATTATAAAATTATTTGTTGATTTAACGAACAAAATTATTATCCCTGATTATCTTCTTTTTTTTTTTTTTTAATTGATCTAAATTATTCCTTCAAAGATATTTTTTCTCTTTTATATAAAATTATGAATGTCATAATTTACTGTCTAACAAAATTTAGCTGATGTTCATCTTTTTAACAACTCTTTCTTTATTTTCTTGTACATTTGAATGTCTCCCCTGCACATCCTTGTCAATAAATTTTAATTTATAAAAAAAAAGCTTTGTATATTTTCGCCCATAACTCTGTCTCCTCTTATTATTTTTTGAAAATCAATTATACCTATTTTTAGCCAATTTAAGTTGAAAAATCACCTGCACATGTGGCGCCACAATATAAAGACGTCTTCAAAAGAAAAGAAACTCAATTTTTTGTTTGTATCTTTTTTTCCTTCATTTTATTAGAAAAGAACTGACATCTAAAACTACACCTTGCACTCTTCCAGAGTGCAATTTATGATCACAACTTTACAACTTTATCACCATTCTTTTCTACAAAAGATACATTCGAGAAAAAAGAACAGAAAAAACAAAACATGACTGTGAAAAGAAAAGATTATGTGAATGTATAGTAGGACCGATGCGATGTGGCAAGGCGACCTGATGCCTTTAATGCAATAGAGAAGAACTAACAACAACAACAAAAAGGGAAACCTAGGTACAGGTGTGCTGTGTGTAGTGTATCCTCTTCAGGGGTCTATAGATACATAGATACATTACATAGGTTCCTTTCACCTTTTCGTGCTTGATATCACCTCCCTCACTCACTTTATAGTCAAAGAGTCAGCGTCAGAGTCATCGTCATCGTCATCATCATAGTCATAGATATAGTCAACCTCAGCAGTAGAGATAGAAGTTCAAGAACTACCTATAAGGTGACCAAGAGTACCATCGATCAAAATGCTTATCTCGACACTAACGATCTTCTTTCAATTACACCACAGAAGTGAAGTTTTTTTTGTGTTTTGTTTGTTTGTTTGTTTCTTTCGCCTCAGATAGAAAAGTATCTCATAGATACATGTTGTATCTTTCTTTTATTTTTTCATATGATTTGTGGAGTAAAAAGCCCTAGCGAGTCGTTGTTTTTATGAGGCTCTTTTCACATATATGAATCAGAATAGTTCAGCAGGTACTTTTACCATCCTTTTTTTTTAAGAAGATAGAAGTACAACTTTTTCTTTATCATCATCAACAACTTCATCATCATCATCATGATGATGATCTTTGTTTCTGTAGTTTTAGGAAAACGAACTACAACAACAAAAAATAGAAAACAAGGAACAAAGAACAAAGTGACGTGACGTGATGACGCTTTATATCTCCAAAAGAATTATGTTTCCTTTCGATGTTGTATCTTTTCAACTTTAGATGTCATTATCTAATGAGTTGTGACTTAGTGTGCATCGGACATAAGAAGAAGAAGACAGTTAAATTGAAATAAAATATTTATCTTTTTCCATATAATTTACAATCGAAACAACACTGAATAAAATCTCGTTCGTCTCGTACCTTCATCTATATGGTATACTCTTTAGGTAGGTTATAGATACAAGTGCAAGGAATAAAAATTGAGGAAAATAATACCTATACCAAAAAAAAGAACCAACACTCAGCGGGATGTTGGACGGATGGACAGCTCAAATAATACGCATGCATCTTATACGAGTATGCTCCTTTAAATGAAACCCCATTATAGGAGATTAAAAAATATTATGAAAATAGATATCAGATATATTTTCTTTTTTTTCATTTAGATACATAGATACATTTTTTTCCACACATATATTCATTTCTTCGGATAAAGGATAAAAAATCGTTTGCACCTGTTTCTTGTGAGTCAAAGATTAGGCGATTACTGGGCCGTCGTCGTCTTCGTAGTCGTCCGGTCCGTCTTAGGATGGCGATGGATGCACACATGTATCTTTTTCTCTATAGATAGATGCAACACTATTCCATCAGAGTATCTTTTTCCTATTACGCGCCGCACCGCGCCGCCGCGCCGGTCGTCTTTTTCGTTTCGTTTATGCTGGGAGGCATTTAGAAGAAGTGTTGTTATTCTTTTATGTAATTTTCTCATCATGATCATGGTGTACGATAATTTAGTTGGAATTTTTTATATTTTTATTTTGTTGTTTGTGTGTTTATTTCTATCGCTCCTTCTGTTGGATTTTATTTACTTTTAATTTCAAAAAAGATACATTCTCTAGGTTGTGTATTTTGTGTCGATAGTTTTTGCAAAAATATATATATTTTTTTTATTTTTGTAAGAAAAAGAGAACTACTGTCGATTTAAAGTTAATTAATCTATCATTAGGTTCGACTGATGATGTCGGCTTTATTATAATCAACACGAAGAAGCGGCACACAAGGTAACTGGTCAGGGCAATGGCAAAATCCCGAGACAAATGAAATGACAATGTAATGAATATATTTTTTTTTTTTCATTAAAAGACAATAACAATTAAGCGGTATAAAGCGAGCGGTATTAATTGCTTTGAAGTTTCTAAATATATACATTTTAAAAATGATAAAGACAGTTTTAGGGATCATAAATTGTATTTATATTTATATTAAAAATATGATAAGGTTCATACTAAAGTTAATTTGTTAATTATAAAGAAATACCCAACAATAACAAAAAAAGTACTTCAAAGCTTTGAAGAAAAATTAAAAAGACATGTGTACGGCGGAACTAATGTTTGATTTCTTTTTCATACAATTATGACAAAAAACAATACGAGGTGATATAGAAAAGTCTTTAGATTAGAGGATTAATTGGCGAATTTATTTATTAAAATTGACCTCATGAAAGTTAGAAAAGAAACTAAAAATAAACTATGTTAGAAACTTGGATTTGGACATAGAAATTGGTGTTGATAAATAAAATTGACTTTGAACAAAATATAAAATAAAATGAAATTAAAATCTTAAATGAAATATTTAATACATAAAATAAATTAAAATAAAACAAAAAAAATGTATAAAAATAAATTAAATAAAATTAAATAAAATAAAAAAAAGAAAAGAAAATTTATAGAAATCAAATAAAATTAAATTACATTAAGTTAGATAAAGAGTTTTTGTCTTTAAACAAGAATAAATAATAGGCTACAGCCAGATCTCTAGAAAAATAGCATCAAAGTTTTTCAAAATTCTAATATGTACTCAATTTTTCAATGGGCTAGATATAAGGTTCAATAACGCTTTTATCTTATCTGAGCTTATAAATCTTTTCAAACAATGGAAGTGACACCAAATGTTATCTAGCTTGTCCCACGTTTTTCAAAAACACTTTAGAAAAATATTTTTAAGCTGAATCTAATAAATTTTTTCTTTAAAATAATTCGACTTTATTTTTACAAAATATATTATAATTTTTATAATAACAACTTTTTTTAAGAAATGGTCGTCAATGTATATTTTGAAGTTTTTATTAAAATGCGTATTAGTCCAGGACCACTGACAGTGCTGGAATAATTTCTACAAATTTTATATAATTTTCAATAAAAATAATAAAAATTATCATTCAAAAAATCTGTTATCGTGTTTTTTTCCTTATTTGGCTAAAATATACTTAAAATTATAGAAAATTGATAAAAAATATAACGGTTAACATATATAAAAATTGCCCAATTTAAAATTCTCAAACAATTACAGAATAAATGATTTTCGTGAAAGTGGTAATCAGGGCGTATGTGGAACATTTTATCTTTTAAATTTTAAAATTTGTTGTTATTGTATTGTGTTATTGACATCAAAATATATTTATGTTAACATGCATAAAATTGCAAAATTTTAAATTTTAAACAAATGATTTTCGTGAAACCTGGTCACCAAGGCGTATGTGGAACATTTTTTTCTTTTAAATGCTAAAATTTGAGGTTATTGTTTTGTGTTATTGACAACAAAATATATTTGTTAACATATATAAAATTTTAAAATTTTGAATTCTCCAAAAATTACAGAATCGAAATGATTTAAGTGAAAACGGGACACCATGGCGTATGTGGAACATTCTTTTTCTTTTCAATATTAAAATTTGTGATTATTGCTTTGTGTTATTGACAACAAATTTTGAATTCTCCCAAAATAACAGAATCGAAATGATTTTAGTGAAAATGGGTCACCATGGCGTATGTGGAACATTTTTTCTTTTAAATGTTAAGATTTGCATTTACTGTTTTTTATTATTTTTAAATGAATGTAGGGAATTTCATAAGTGTTTAAAAATAAGTTCTTGAGTAGGGTTGGTCTCTCTCTTAATTAAAAGGCCTTACAAAACATTTTTTGAAAAATTTAAGATGAAAATAAATTATTTTGCAGAAAGTAATCGATGTCATCCACTGGAAGAATGTTAAACAAATTTATTGATACAAAAAAATAAATATGTACCATAAAAAATCCAACAAAATTTATATTTATATTTTAATAAGCCCGCTAATTGGGCAGCTGTCACTTTTAAAAGTGTCATTTTTTGAATTTTACAAGAAAAAAAAAACACGCCATTACATAAAATTGAACAATGTTACTCTTCAACAACGCAATATAATTGTTAAAATATATTTCAAAATACATGACAATTTTTTCAGTCAAAGTTCGTAGATGTATAATGAAAAGTTTAATGACAGTGTGATTTAACACCTTAAGACTTCCAATAATTAACAATCGATTCAAGACCCTTTAGATGGAATTCATAGATTAAATATCAAAATTGGTAACGTACAAATTTCATACAATTTCGGACATCTATTTGACTTATATCGTTTTTCATTATTAATGGCATACGTTCCTCTTTAAAACGATGTTAACATTTTTTTATTTTTTTTCAAAAATATTAGTTTTTTTTAATATCCAAATGAAACCTCTCATTGGAAAAAAACTATGTTAGAATTATTTCTTATTTACTTCTTAAGACAAAAAGGAACAAAAACTTTGTATTATAGAACCATGTGTCAAACTCTATCAAAATACAGATTTTGATGTTGCTACCATATTTGTTTACCAATTAGAATTTATAAGCAGCTAATATTGGAATTCCTTTAAGCTTAAGAAGACATTTGTATGCATCCAATTCAGATAGAATTTCAAAAAATACCTTCTTTAAAATCTATTTTAAGTTCATTTACCTACACAAAAAAATAAGATGTCTTCATGACTGGGCACTTTTCTATTTATCTAAATTAATAAAAAACAAAATATATTTCTATTTCCGTAGGAGTTAAATTATCATAAGAAAGTGATAGTTTTTGGCGCCAAAAATCTAAAACGTTCGTTTAAGTAAAAACAACAACTCTAGATGTTTTTTTATTTAAATCGAAAATAGAAAAAAAACAATTTCTATCAAATTATCTCTTATTTAAATGTCATTTATTTATTTTTTGTTATTGTTTTGGAGGATTAATTTAAAACAATCTCACTAAATCCAATTTATATAATTTGTGTGGCTCTCAATTAAAACAAGATTAAATTAAATATAAGTTATAGTTATTTCAAACAGGAGTAGATACTATTTTATAAATCCAACTGAATTAATTATTTTCCACCCATTTTGTCATCCTGACCTTTTTAAGCTTAAACAAAAACAATATCCAGAGCCTTTCAAAAATACAAAAACAAAAAATAAATAAATAATAATAATTTAAAATACTATTAAGCAAAAAAGCTCTCAATAACCACAAAATACAAATAAAAAAATCGCCCAAAATTGGTAATACACCTCGGTGTTGGTTGCTGCTGCTGCCGCTGCTGCTGTAGCCTTTCATCGAAATCAAACGCCATTTGAATAAATAAAAATAAAATTGTATCTCTATCCACAAATAATATTTATACAAAAAATAAAAATCCAGTTAAAAGAAAAAAAAAAAAATAAGTGTATATAAATAACAAAACATAAAATAAGTATTTAAATGGTGACTTTTATTGAGTTGCAGATACAAATTTGTATCTGGTTTCGGTGTTCTTGTTTGCTGTCGTCGTTTGTTGCCATTTATATTTAATTCTATGTCACATTAAGTGAGTTCTGAGAGTGTGTCGCGCTTGATTAAAATATAAAGTCCCCAAACACACAAAATGGTCAGACGATATAATTCCCGTTCACTTTGTTCGAATTTTGTTATTTTTTTCAATTTTTCAGAGTGTTGTTGTTGTTGTTGTTATTGTTGTTGTATTATGGCTTGTTGGTGGTTAAGCTTTATTTTTTAATAAAGCCAAAGTGCGGACACAAGCAAGCATATTGTATCTATGTATGTTATTTTTTGTATCTAAATGCAACTACATTGTGTATAGATTAAATTGCATTCACACATTTGGACAGAGTTGCCAGATTTCCTGATGTGTGGCAAATTGGGTATTTTTTTCATTTTTTTAAGATGAAAAATATCGGTAGACTCTATAAAAATGTTTTGCTCGAAAACTCGAATTTTCTCTAAAACGACCCAAAATGTTATAATGACACTTTTTCTAAGTTTTTTTTTTCAAAACTTGTTTAATAAGTACATACTTAAGGGGATATTATTAGGACAGAGTGTGAAGATAAGGAAACGGAGAGTAATTTTGAATTCTTTAATAATGAAATGTTTGCTAAAGACATAGTGTGGTAAGGAATTCCACATTCGTGTAGTTTGGCAAAATAACGAATCTCTGTACTTAACAGTACGGCCGAGTTTGGGATCGGGAGTAAACTGATAAGCATTTCTAAAAACACGAGTATTACGGTTGAACTTTTTAAGGGGAGGACTCAAAGCGTCTTTTTCCTCTAGATTACCGTTAAAAAAACAGAGACAAGAAAATTTGCGATACTATCCAAGAGGCTTAACTAAGTTGCAGGAGCCCTGAGATGGGAATTACACTCAAGCTTATAACGTATTTTAGTCTTATAGATAACAGCCATATCAGAGGAGGATAGAAACGTCTTGCACCTCTTTAAGAAATCCAAACATCTTGCGGCATATTTGGCGATCGTGTGAAGACTTTGTTGATGTTCACTTTTCCTGGATCAACACTGCTAGACAGTAAATGGTATTTAAGTTTCGAAGAATTAAATTCAGTTCTATTTTTGATTCCCCATTGAACAATTCTATTTAGTTCAGAATTTAATGAGCTTATCATACATTGCCCTTGAAGATCCACATCCAAAGAGAAGGGGTTTGAACTTAAGAACAAAAATGAGAATCTATCATCAGCAAAGCAAGCAAGTGGATAAGATTTTTCAGACAAAAGATAATTAAAAAAAATGAAAAAAAAAGTTTCGGAGACAGGACAGAGCCCTGAAGGACATCAGCATTTATTTTGAAATTTTTAGTATTGAACCCTTCCAACACTTCTTTTATTGAAACTTACGAACGTAATTTCAAATTCAATGAAGGAGGTATACATCTAAACAAAAGACACAATGGTACAAAACCCTATCAAAAGCTTTTGCTAAAGATTTGTTTATTTGTTCGGTAAAATTAACCTTGAGATCACTAGTGGACCTTTTGCAAATTAAGCAGTACTATTGAAGCAGCGGTACCAACAAGCCTTTGATGTTCTTGAGATGAAATCAAATTTTTTGCAAAATTTTACAAAATTTAAAAAATGTACAACATTTTCGAAAAAAAATTAAGTTGTTAAGGTTCTTGTTAGAAAATAAATGGAATTTAATTTTTTTGAAATTTACTTAAAAATCTTAAAATAAAGGCACAATTTTTAATCAGACTTTTTGGATACAGTCGTAAATTTAATATTTTAATTTTTTGGCACTTTGCGTTAAAAAATAAATGAATTGTTTATAAGAATGTGGCAACCTTGGTGGTGGAAAAGAAAGGGTATCTGGGGGATGCAGAAGCACAGATATTGCGAGAATATTGGGTCGCGAGGCAATCGCAAACTACAACAAAAACTTCATTTTCCAACCAAACATACCTCAAGAGCGAGTGAGAGAGCAAAAATCAAATATAAAAAAAGTATCTCTTTAAATGAAGGCGATTGTAAAAGTCAGGCCGCGCAAAAATATATAAAATGCCATGCATTTTATTTATTTGCTCGAAAAGGGGGATTGTTTGTGTTATTATTTGATTTCTTTTTTTTTTGTTATTGCATATTTGCCCTATTCCCAGAGACCCTTCTGAAAGATAGATACTATATCTGTATCTGTATAGTTTTATAGATGCATTTTTTCGACGAGCTTCTGTATAGATTCGAATATATATACGAAGTTTATCGCTCTTTGAATTGTTACTTGTGCTCTGTTTGATGATGATGATGATGGAGCAAAAGCGTTTTGTAGAACAGCAGCAGAAGCAGCAGTATAGCTGGCATTTAATATAAAAATCTCTTCCAACAACAAACGTTAATATAGACAATTCACTGTTATTGCTTTAGGTTGCGAATGCCGTCTTTTTTTCAATTTTTTTCTTATATTTGAAAGAGTTTTGGGCACAAAAAAGAAAAAGGTTCAACTCGAACTGAGATGAGTTCGCCTAGTTATATGTTGCGGAACGGAGTAAATTGCATAGTCAACATAAAAATACATTGTGCAGTCTCAAAAAAATTGCAAACAAAAAACTACAAAAAATTATATCTACAATATGTATCTGAACAATGCATTTAGATACAGCAGCAGTATTGAAGCAGAAGCCAGGGTCTAGAGTCTAGAGTAGTAAAAGTGGAAGTAGCAGTAGCAGCAGCAGCAGCAGAAGCACACATCCCCCATCAGCTTTAGCTTCAAACTTCAGCTTCAGTATGTACCTTGCATATTAATCACAATTGTGAAACTTGCTTGAATAGATTGATAATAAAATTGCTAGTTTTGCATTTGAGTTTGCTTTTGTGTGTTTCACTTTGCAATTTTAGTTTTATATTCAGTTTTAGTTTGCTTGCTATAGTATCTTTTTTTTTAATAATAATAATAATAAAAAGTTGGTAAGGTAAAATTGTTGCTATACAGTTGCTAGGGAGGTATGTTAACTTGTTGACTTTCGCATTTTCTATCTTGCAAAAAAAAAAAAGTATCTCATTTTTATTGCATTCCTTAGTACCTACGTAGGTACTATACCAACCTACCTTTCCATAAAATAGAAGTGAGTAAAAAATCAGTTGCTGTGTGGTCGGATGTTTGGTTTTTCATCTAACCTCACTTGTTTTAATTTATTCAACCCCACTGCACTTCTTTTATATACCTACAAATTGTATCTCTATAAGAAGATTATAGAACAAAATGTATCTACAACTATTTTTTATCTTCCTTAATTCATTAAAAAATGGTTTGAATATTTTGTATTTTGTAGAAAATATTAATCATTCAAATGTGTGAATTTTTTTAATCAAAATGTTTCCATTATGAATAAAAACAGTAGAGACTAAACTATACAAAGTTTAAAAGCGAAGAAGGGAGTTGCGGGTTTTTAATATAGAGAGAGGGCTCTCTACGACCTCTTCTCAATGACTATTTGGCTTAATGACAGCATTAAAAAACCTTGACAGATACATTTATGGAAGGTAGTTTTTTTTTTGTATACAGGTAGGTAGGTACCTTTAAATGATTTTGAAAGCGTATTTTTGTATCTATAAGTTTTGGTAGTGTGTTGAAAGATACACAGATACTTTTTTTTGTTGTATGACTGTTTGATGCATGAATAAGCTTTAAAGTTGAATACTCTAAGGTGTGTTGTTGTTGTTGGGTTGAATTTATTTTTGTGTTTTTTCTATTTATTTTCTTAATCATTATATTTTTTAGAGAACTTTTTTTTAGATATAATTGTATTTATTGTGCATTTTTTAAATGTCATCAATCAGATATAATGGGATACAAATAAACTGGAAAAATCCGGATTTCATGATGAATTTAATAAGATCTGATGAATTGTTGTTTTGGTTAAGTTTTTTTTTTATTTTTCTGGGCGGTGTGTGAATGGAAGTTTTTGTTTGCAATTTTTTGTATTTATAATCTGATTTTTTTTACGTCAAGGTATGAAAATAGCAGCAGGTATTATTTTTATTTTAACGATATTTTTAAAGATTTTATTTTGTCGAAGTTTAATAATAATTATTTTATGAATTTAAATAAATTATTTTTTAATACGAAGTGCGACGTATATTATGTAACAACAAAAAATAAAGAGAATCTGGGATTCGACCAATACTCTTAACTTCCCAATCGTGACCGTTTGTCGATATTTCTAAAAGTTTAAAAAAAAATAATAACAACATTTTGTGTAAGATACAAAAACGTTTAAAGTCAATATCTTTCTTTGTTCTCAAAATACTTGAGTCCAAAATAATTTCTAATCAATTTGTGTAGGTTTTCGGTAAAAAAGTTCTCAATTTGATTTTTCTAAAAATCTTCTTTTGTTTCAAAGACAATTTTGTCGAAAAACAATTTTTACCAATTTTTAGTATTTTTTTTGTTAAGTTCTTAAAAAAAAAAAGAATTTTTATAAGAAAACAACAATATATTGCAAAATTATATATTTTTGAAGTCAATATATTAATTGATTAATTTTCAAAATATTCAAAGCGGAAATTTGTTGTTACCAATTTGGTGTAGATTTGTATTTTTCCAAAAAAAACTGTCAAATTGGATTTTTCTAAAAATTTAAAGAAAATATTAAAAGCAATATTCTTATAAGAAGAAATAAGTTTTTTTCAATATATATTTTATTGTTGCCAAGAATTTTTATAATGTTTATAAATTAAAAAAAAACTAAAAAATAATATTTGTCACCTCGAATATTTTTCGAACACAAAATTATATGAACATCGAAACTATTTATGTTTTAAAGAAAAAAGTCTCTGACATCTGACATTTTAAGATCGAAGTCATAGTTTTTTTTTACAAAAAAATAAACCGATGAACAATACCACTAACAGTCGATAAAAATTTTAGCAAAAAAAAAACACATACTTTACTTTTTTGAAAGTCCTTTCGGTATCTTTTAATGTTATTATCTGTGAAACAAAATTTATTTGAAGCCGATATTTCAACCGGTTCTTGAGGTAAGGTCGACGAAAAAAGGTATCCGGAAGGTACGATACTCTCTAAGACCTTTGATTTAAATTCTAAGACCCGTCAAAGGTCTTAAAATTTAAAAATTTTCAGTTCGAAAAATCGGACAGATTACAATAATTTCCAATGGGAAGTTGAGAATTCGTGAAATGTGTTTCCTCTTTACAAATAATATTGTTTTTAACAATTTTAAAGATTTCTTAAAGATTAAAATCAAAAGAGGTTTTTTTTTACAAAAATTAAAGTCTTACGAAAAATATTACAAATTTTATCGAAATTCTCCAATATCTGGACCGAAAATATCTTAATTCCATATTTTTGAACTTTGATAAATGAAAAATTAGGCTTATAATATCAATTGATAATTTTTAAGGATCCAGTAGGAAGTCGTTGGTGTCGAACGCTTCCGGGTCTTTTTTCTAAAAGGGAATAGATTCTTAAAAGAATTAAGCATTTTGTATGAGCTTAATGTGAATCACTTTGCTTCTAAAGATACGAAAACAATATGTATCTACTAAAATAATTGCAAACAAAATAAATTACACTTAAATGGCTAAAAATAAAAATGCAAAAAATACTAAAATTAAAAATAAAAAATAGTAAGAACTTTTTGACCAAATTTCTTAAGACCTTTGATATTATTTTTAAACTTTATCAGTTAAGAAATGATATACATATGTACAAAATATTTGATGTTAATTTGTCACCGAAGTTGGAGAAATGTATAATTAAAACTAATTAAAACTATACAAAAAAATCGAATTGAATAAAAAACACATTTCATAATTTTTTGACAAAAATTTAGCACCTAAAAACCTAATTTTTTGAAAATATATTCAAAATTTTCTTTTTTTCATAATTTTTTGACAAAAATTTAGCACCTAAAAACCTAATTTTTTGAAAATATATTCAAAATTTTCTTTTTTTTCATTTGAAATAAAGAAATCTTAAAATGCATCTGATAATTTAAATATTTTAGTTAAAAGTTACTTTCTATAAAAATTCAGTACACTTAAATAATTTTTTGTTTTACTAAATAAATAACTTTGAAAACATTAAGATTTAACATTCGAAATAAACGTTTAAATTTTAAAGCTTTCATTTTTAGAAGAGAATTTTTTTAATTTTAGAACAAATTTATACAATATGAAATAATAAATGAAAAAAAGTTTAGAAAAAATACCCACAACATGAAATAAAATTATAAGTATCAAATTTCTGAGATAGACCATATTTTTAATCATCACAAAGTGTCCAAAAAATTGTTGCCACGTTTTTAAAACCCTTTCAGAATTTATAGGTATATGTCTCAGTGTTAAAGAATATTTCTAAGAGAAAATCAAAATATTTTCTGTTTATTATTTAATTCAATTAAATTTTTTCAAAAATGTAGTAGGGGAAAAATTAAGACAGTTCATCAATATAAGCCTGTGGCAATAATACCATAGTTTTATTTTCCTCATTTTAAAAATTTTCCACACTCTCTAAAAATAAAATAAAATTCATAAACATTCTCTATAAAAAAAACAAAAATTCGTTTAATAAATATAGCCACACTAATTCTGTTCGTATATTTTATTATAAAGACAAAATTATGATCTGAATGAAAAAGTGCATTCAAAGAAAAATTTGATCTATCATCTAAAATATCCTCATTTCCTGCACACGATCTCAAAAAGTATCTACATATACACTACTTTGCCCAAGGACATTCAATTCAGTCATAAATATTCCATTATGCAATTCATACATACATAGACATAAACTCTTATTGGTAAATGTAAAAAGTCACAAAAATTCTCTCTTTTCCTTTTTATACAATAAATTATCATATTCCTGTCATCGCTTTACGCAATTTTCAAAACTAATTTCCCACCAGATTTAATTTAACGCTAAATTTTAATGCTTATAAACAACGTACAAGTGAATATTTCACTCTATACTTTATAATTAAAAATACTATTTTTTCCATTGCCAAAAAAAAAAAAAAAAAAAAAATAGATGCAACATCATGAATGCAACATATGGCATTGCATTAATGCCACTGCACTTTCAAATTTTGAAAGATTAATAATATAAATTTATTTTAGTGTGACATTAATATTAGACATTTATTTTTGACTTAAAATCTTGTCATTTTGGGACAACGAAAAATTAAAAACAGACAAAATAACAGATACATTCAAAAATTATGACTATTGCAATATCATCGAAATGAAAATTGTATCTCTCTAAGAAAACACGTATTTTGTATCTTTTAATTCTGTGCACGTAAGAAAATAGACTCAAACAAAAAGAAATGCCAAATCAACTTTTAAATTAAAATTAATTGTTTTTCTCTCTCTGAGTTTTACTACTTTTTAATATTTCCGCTGTTTTATGCATTTTATATTAAATTTCCTATACATTACGTCGCGTCGTACCTAACGTTTTGTATAAAATTAATTTTTTATATCATTTTGATATCATTTTTCTTATATAAAAACAAAATGCTAATTCAAATATCATCGGTGATGTGTCAGAGCAAGTTAAATAATATTCTTTTTTTAAGAATTAATTATAATTTTGTTTTTTAAATATTTGAACTTGTTATTCAAAAATACACAATATGAATTTATTATTTAATATTTAGTCAAGCGGATAACAAAATTTATAATGCGTTTTTATTTTAATTTCAATGACATCTCTCACTCTCTCTCTCTCTGTCTCTTCTAAAGAAATAAAAACATATTAAAAAATCGAATAAATGAATTTGGAATTTTTATTTGACATTATAAAATCCTTAATTCTTCATTTATAATGACAACAATTAAAATAAAAGATTGATTTATTTGAATTTTAAAGGTTTTTATTTTATTTTTTTGCATCAAAGAAAAGAAAAATAATACTGAATTAAACATTTTTAAGATATTGCGGTAGCTATATTATAATCACTTAATTCTATTATTTATTCTTATAATTAAAAGATAGATATACAAAGTAAAATAAAAATAAAAAGGAATTCTTTCACGATTTTAAATGAAATATTGAAAAAATTAAATTGTATTTTTATTTAACCCATAAATTTGTTTAAATTTCTAGCTGTTTAAGTATAAAAATTTTAAGATGAAAATTAATAAATTTTACACTTTATTTCAATTATTTATAAAATCATTTGCAGAACGCAAGCTCCCACTTGGTAAAATAGTTTAATGTCTTCGTTTTTTCCTTTAGTTTTAAAAAATCTTTAAACTTTTTCATCTCAAAAACATACGGAGATATGTTTAAACAAACTCACTTAAAAATAAAATCGGACCTTAAATGGAACCTTTAGGTACGCTATTAAGCATGTTTTTCTATACTTAGAATTTCTGAACTATGTTCTTTTTAAATTATAAAAAGAGGCTGGGATGCGACCCACACTGATAACTTCCCATCCCATCTGTCGATTTGTCTTGCTTAAAAGTTTGTCTATATGTATCAATTTTTACCAAATTTGAGTACTATTTATTTTTTGTAGATTCTATTTTTTTATGAAAAAACGGACTGTTGGATTTTTATAAAAAAATTACTGAATATCGGAAACAATATTTTCTGTAAAATAAAATAAGTTTGAAGCCAATAATTTCAATTTTTGAAAAGCTATTTGAGTCGAAAGTAAATTTTTACCAAGTTTTAGTATTGTTTTTTTAGGTTTTTATTTTTTGTAAGAAAAACTGTCAATTCGATTTTTCTCAAAATTTTATCGAATGTTTAAAACTATATTTCTTATAAGATAAAATTAGTTTGAAGCCAATGTCTCAAATTTTTGAAAAGATATTTACGTCGGAAAACAATTTTTACCAACTTATGTAAAAATGTTTTTCCGGTCAATTCGATTTTTTCAAAATTTTACTTAATGTTAACAACAATATTTTTTGAAAGATAAAAGTAGTTTAAAGCCAACATCTCAAAGTTTTGAAAAGATATTTGAGTCGAAAATCAATTTTTACCAACTTTTATTAATTTTTTTTTTAGTTTTTTATTTTTTGTAAAAAAAACTGTCAATTCAATTTTTCTAAACATTATTCAGAATGTTGAAAACAATATTTCTTATAAGATAAAATGAGTTTGAAGCCTTAATCTTAAGTTTTTGAAAAGATATTTGAGTCGAAATTCAATTTTTACCGACTTTGAGTAATGTTTTTTTAGGTTTTTATTTTTTATAAAAAAAACTGTCAATTAGATTTTTCTCAAAATTTGATCAGATGTGAAAAACATTTTTCTTCGTTGCACAAAATTGTTTTAGAGATGAAATCATATTTCAGTCGTAAAATTTTCGAGGTGACAAATTTTTTTTTCCGTTTTTTTGATTTATAAAAAAAAAAACCATTTATTGGATTTTTTTCCAAAAATATAATTGTTTTGTATCACGTTACAATATATAATATAAAATTTAATTCAAGTCTCTAGCGTCATTGGTGCATGAGATATTTAGGGTTAACCAAAATTTTCACCTTTTTTTTAAACTGCTATGGTAAAAAAACCACCCCAGCAATATTGTTGAGAGCCCTTTCTGCATCTTTCTGCCTTATTATCTGTATAACAACATTTATTTGAAGTCGATATCTCTTCTGGTACGTCGTACAGGCGTACGGACATACGGACATACGGACGTACGGACGTACGAACGTACGTACACACGCACGCACAGAGATCTTTCTAAAAATCTTTTATTTCGACTCTAGGGACCTTGAAGTGTCGAGAAATGTCAAAATTTTCAATTTGACAAATCGGGCCCATTACAATAACTTCCTATGGGAAGTTAATAAACCTTGTACAACTTATACAAATATCAAAGTTTTTTATTGGAAATTTTAAATCATTCAAAATTGAAGCAAAATTAATGCTGAGTTTCATACTACAAAAAAATTGTTTTTCCGTCGGTAACTTATGGATACTTTTTTGTATTCATTTCTTTCTTTCTAGAGACTTTAAAAACTCGTGTAGTTGTTTGATTTCGGGGAATCCAAAACGCTTTTCGAGTTCTTAAGTTTTTTTTTCAATAAATTCTGAATTAATACAAAATTTAATAAATTTTCTTCCGATTTATTTCACACAAAATCATTTCTAGTGCAAATAATATTCCAATATTTTTGCAAAATTTTTTACTTAAGCTTTCTCAAAAATATCAAAACAATTAAAAAAAATCAAAAGAATGTGAAAAATGATAGAAGAAAACATACGTGGTTTTTACAATTAATATTCCCAAAAAAATTTTCAAAATTAGGAATAAAATATTTACAAAATAAAATAATGAATTTTTACAACTTAATTGCTGCTCGACCATTATTGAAGAATATAAATATTTTAAGCTTCTTTTAAGACATTAAAAGAAAAGTCTCAATTTTTGTTGTTGTTGTGAGTTTTTTCAAATCCTTACAATCCGCATAAAAATGCCACAGCGTTAGAAAATACATAGTTTTAAGGGAACATCAAAATAATATTCTATAACTTAGTTTTAGAGGACGAAATATTATATTGTCCTAACTTATTATTTTACATTATTACTAGCGGCCCGCCCCGGCTTCGCACGGGTAGACATAAATAGGTACAGATATTTAAGTTATAAGCATGCTAAATAAAACGACGATGAATCACTAAATAGAAAACATTTTTTTGTCCTATCATTAATACTCTTCGCAGCGTATGCGATGAAAGACATTTTATGGCTAATTTTTGTACACCTTCGGTTGGTTTTAATAGGAATTTCTAAAGATTTCCATAGTAATCTAGAACTAAATATAGCCTATGTTACTCAGTGATAATGTAGCTTTCTAATGAAAAAAGAATTATTAAAATCGGTCCAGTACTTTTTGAGTTTATTCGTTACATACAAAAATAGAAATCTTTCCTCTTTGTAATATTAGTGTAGATATATAATTTTTCACTTTAAAAGTAGACATAGAACATTTTTTGAAATGTAGCAAAATTAATGTTTTTTTAATTATAATTAACGAAAATCAATATTTTCTTGATTTTTATGTTGTTTTTGGCTTTTATTTAAAAAGAGCATAAATGAATATATGTATTTTAAGTATTGAAGAATCCAAAACTATTTTTCAGTTCGAATATTAATTTAAAAAAAAAAATAATAAAATTGTTTTGATTTTTCTTATAGAAAATAAATACTTAAAATACACTAAATAATATGTATGAAGTATTTTTGCAAAATGATTTATTCAAGTGTTCTCAAAAAATTCAAAACAATTGACAAAATTCAAACATTAAGAATGAAAGAAGAAAACATAGAAGATTTTACGAATTATTCATTTTGTTTTTAATTAATATTTAAAGAGACATTTTAAAAATTAAGAAAAAAATATCCACAAAGTAGAATAACAAATTATAACCAATAAATTGTTGCATAATCATTTTTGAACATAACAAAGTATTTTATAAATATTTTAAGCTAGTTTTTAAACATTAAAATTTTCATAGAAATGCCTCAACGTTAAAAAATGGTTTTAAGCGAACATCAAAATAATTTTCAATAAGATAAGTCTTAGAGTTTTGTTGTATTTAACTTTTCTATTATTAAAATTAATTAAATCTTGTTCTGATACTTCATATACAGAAAAAATATTTTGTATATTTTGTTTCAGTATTTTAGCAAAATAATTCATTGAAGTGTTTTTAAAAAAATCAAAACAATTCACAAAATTCATAGACCATGTAATATAATAAATAAAAAATTAGGTGGCGCAACAGTCCATGAAGAACCAGGGCCTACAACTCTCAACCATTCCTGTGTGCGAGTAATGTTGTCAGAGATGGAAGGGACCTACAGTTTATATGCCGAATCCGAACGGCCAATTCGAGAAAGCACTTTTCATGACAAGAATTACTCTTGGAGGATTTGTCAATTCCTCGCAAGAGGCAGTACCCGTGAAAAAAGTTAGGTGGCACAGGCAGGGATTGAACCCAAGACCCCTTGCATGACAGTCCAACGCACAAACCATCACCATGTAATATGATTGAGTAAAAAACGTTTAAAGGTTTTTCGAACTATTAATATTAAAAAAAAAAGGCACTTTCAAAATTTAAATGATATCCAGAATATTAAATACCGATCAGTATTTTACATCAAGAAGTGTTTTTCTCTTATAAATATTTTAAGTTTGTTTCAGATGTTTAAAAAAAGTCTCCTACATTTTGTGTTTCGAACTTTTTTAAATCCCAACAATTTTTATAGAAATATGCTTTAGCTTTATGAATACAGAAACGTATGAGGATCATACAAAAATGACTGATTCAATCATTTAAAAAAATCACAATTTTAGAAAAAAAATATTTGCTAAAAATTCCAAAAATATTAAAATAGTGCTAACTGGTTCATAAAATCATAATAACTTCGTTCAAATTCGTGTGTAATTGGGTTAATTGATAAAAGGTAACTCTTTGGAGCTCCAACTTTGTTGTGAAACTATTTTTTTTAAATACTGTTCACTTTTACAAGAATTCAAAAACAATTAAAATTGATGCATAAACTCATAATAATTTTGACCAATTTGATAAGCTATTATCTGAGCAAAAGACAGAAAACTAAATGTAAATTTTCAGAACTGCAAGTTTGTTCGAAAATTATTTTTTTTAATTATTGTTCACTCTGAAGAAATCTCTAATATGATTATAAATTGCTCTTAAATACATAATTAAACCAAATGAATATTTTTCTAAAATTAATATTAACAAAAAAAAACAATATTTTTCTTAATTTCTAGCTTGCCTATCTTAAAAGTTTTTAAAGTACAAAAAACACGTGTATTTTGATGCCAACCACGTGTCATTATTCAGAACTTTCAATGTATCAATATTTTTAGGCTTGTTAACATTTCTGCGCAGGCGTATGGGAATTTTTAAAAAAATAATTTTTAAAATGTAATTGAAAACTAAAACCAATATTTTTTTTATGAAAATATAAAAGCAATTATTTTCCTCATAGATTTGTATTCAAAGTGTGAAGTCAAGTTAAATTCTTATTAAAATATTCGAAATCTTTTCCAACTATCGAAATAATAAATTAAAAAAACAATATAATTATATTTCAATTAAATATTAGAAATTTATCTGATGACAAAAAAACCTGAAGTGCCAAAAAATGTCCCACTATTAATCCTTTAATTTAGTGTTTTAAATTACTGTGGCCTTAATTTAGTTCTAATTACGTTATTCTTAATTTTTCAAAAAAAAAAAAAAATACATAGAAGAAAAATCACCACTTAATTCTTTCCGTGTTGCCTTAATGCCTTCAAAATACCCAACTCACGATACCTATCCCAAAAAAAAACATTTTCAAAAACAAGAAGAAATAAAAACGTATGCATAAATCATCTTATAAAATCATTAATAGCACATGCTATTACCATTTAACCTGCCGCCTCTTAACTCTTTCTAATTCTCAATCTAACAGCAATTTGTCTCCAAAAAAGAAATAAAAATTAAAAAGAAACATAAGTCGGCATGAAATACAAAAAGTAAAAAAAAATATATATTGCATGGTAACACAACATTTTAATTTAAACTCTTTCATTCGGGAAGTATGGTTATATAGGTAGGTAAATATATAGTTCGAGTATTTTTGTCCTTGATGTATTTTATTTTAAAACGAATTTTATACACCCAACAGCAAAATGAGTTTAACTCAAAAAAATTAAAAAAAAAAATATAAAAACAAAAATAAAATAAAGAAAATTACACTAAATTGGCTTCAATTATTGTATTAAATTTTTGGGTTGGTTATAGTTTCGGCATTTTTCTTCTTTTTCTTGTATATAATTTTCAGGGTAGGACTATAAGCGCCATTTCGTGTGCGCCTTATTCTCTTATCCTATTAACGCCCTCTTGGATTTATTTTTGTTCTTATATTTTGAAAAAAAAAGAAGAAAAATAAGGAACAACATGAAATCATATAAGGATTGAACACGAGATCTTTTAGAGGCATTGGACTATTTTTCTACCTAAGTATTTTAGCACAGAAAAATTCTAAAAATTTTCAAAAAAAATCTAAAAATTTTAAAACTTAAATAAAAAAATAAAAATCATTACCTATTTCACTGTTTTTTGACTTTTTCTAAGGTTGATTTTTTGTTTTATCCTATTTTTGTGTTGCATATTTTTAGGAAGAAAAATCATTATCAATATTTTTTTCACTGTCACTGTGTCAATATTTTTAATATTTTTTCTATTAATCACATTTTGTACATAAATTTATTTATGATATTTCATTACATAAACAAAATACGGAATTATTCATCATAATTTTTTTCAATCCACAAAAATTTTCACTTAAGTTTAATTATTTTTTTTTTGTTAAAATAAATTGCATAGTTTTGTCATTTTGTAATTTTTTTTTAACGCGTTAATTTTACTAGATTCATTTATTTGATATGACGGATATTCAATCTTGTAAAACCCGCCGCACAGAACGAGCATTTAAAAGCGAATGCGATCTTAACTAAAATTACTCTTCAAACAGAGCCTCACGACTCGACTTAATTTCAGAAGCATTTTCCTCAATCGAATGTATACTAAAAAATCACTTCGTTTAAAGTTATGTTTTTTTTGTTTGTGTTATAAGTAACAAAGTTTAACAAAGTACAAAGTATCTAAAGTGGAAATATTCACCACCACACCACACTTTATCTCCGCCATGCAAAATTTTATAGAATCGCAAAATTATTAACAAAATAAAAAATAAAAAAATATACACCAGCAGCAGTGCGAAAGATACGAAGGAAGTAATAAAAGATATAATTCGTATCTTTCAGATACACTTTTACACACTGAGTATATGAGAGTACTATTTTCTTATATAGTTTGGATTGGATTGAATAGAACGGCGACGACGAAGTTTGAAGCTCGCCGTCGCTGATGCCACTGCCGGCCGGCCGTATAAGTTAAAAGTACTTGCTGCTGATGTTTTGTAGTTGTTGCTGCTGCCGCGACGGCAGTTGCGATTCTGGCTTTAGATGAATTTTTGCACGAACCGTGAACCCAAAATGAGGTTGTTTTCAGACCAAAAACCATACAACAAAAACAAAAAGTGGCAGCAACAGCAGCAAATACACCTTTTTGCATGCGGATCCACATCCACATCCACTTTGTACAAAGTTAATATTACACTCTCCATGTACACTCTCCCGGTCGGTCGGTCTTTCGATCCGTCCAAGTCCGAGACTGAGTAGTTTAGTCTTTCGGTGGTGAAGGTAGGTAGGTAGGTAAGGTAAGGTACGAGTACGACTATATCTGGAAGGAGATGATGATGATGATGCGACGGTAGTGGGGGTGGTGATGGTGGTGGATGTCGATGTGGTGTCGGTAGTGTGGTGTTGTGTGGTTTGCTTTGGGTAGATAGATATATTTCCACCAAAAAAAAAACAACACCAACAGCAAATCGTTCAAAAATTCAGCGCGATTTCCTACACACAACCGTCATCCACGTCACTGTGCGGCGTATTGAAACTTTGATGGCAAGTTGATGGACATTGAAGTATCTTTTGCATGTTTTTTTAAAAAAATTTGTATTTTCTACCTTACCTACTTTTTTTCCATCAGGCTTAAACTGTGTCTCGTGATCCTTCTCCTCCCATATTTATTCAACCTTATGTGTGGTAAGCCAGTCAGTGCCACAGCCAGTGCCAGTTGTTTGACGGAGGGAGCCAAAGACGAAACATAAAGAAGAAAACGAGAAACACATCACTGAACAACAACAAATTGAACAAAAAAAATGCAACGCCCCGCCACTGCCGCTGTCGAATGAGGTGGCAAAATTATTATATTCACCACTCTCGTTAAAAAGTGTATCTGCGCCTTAAAACAAATGGCTCCCCTTTTTTTCCATGCATCGATGGAGGGGGTTGGGAAGAAGCGTAAGAGGTCGATTTGCAATTTTAACCACTTGAACAGCAGTGGCGGCGGCGTGGCAGCGGCGGCGGCGGTGTTTTGGGGAAAATATTGCACTGCACAAATACCGACAAAGGCAAAAATGGCAATCAACAAAGCGGAACACCGTTAATGTGCGAGTGAGTGAGTTCAGTTCAGTTTGCAGGGAAAAATGAAAATTCACCCGAGCGGAATTTTGTATTAATGCATTTCCCCCCTTAAAAAAAAAAATCAACAACAACATCAACAAAAAAGAGGGGAATTTATTTTCGACTGAATGGAAACTCACCATTACACGTATTCGCAAAGTAAAAGAAAACAAAAAAGGGTTGAATGCAGCCAACAACCCTTTTTGTTGTTTTAAAACAAATTTATTATTAATTACAAAAATAACTGCATCCATTCCATACAAGTGAATGGAAAAACCGGTTTTTGAAAATGTAATTTTTTGTTTAAAGGGGTAGTTTGGTAGGTGCACTCTGGACTCCTGGACTCTCTAAATAGAAGACTCACCTGTGTTCGAAAAGTGGGGATTTTTATAGAATTTTTCTGCGCAAATGTCACCACGCAATCTTATCACCTTATGTGTGGTGAGTTTTGTTTTGGATAATTATACATTTCACCATATCGTCTTATTATACAGCCCCTTTGCTTCTCACCTCACAAAAACACCCTTAAAGTTATATTTCTAAACGGAATCGGCTTCGGCGTTCAACGTTTCAGTATATTCGACGTTCGACGGCATATCAAATGGAAAAATGATTTTCATGTTTTCATGAATGTCGTTCTCTTTACCTGGGTGGAAGCAAAAAGAAAAAGAAAAACAAACAAACAATAAAGAGGAAAAAAGAAAAGGAAAGGAGAGGGCAGCAACAAGAAAAACGAAAAAAAGAAAAAAGAAAAAGAAAAATATTGTGGGTGTTACATGTATGGGCTATTAATAACACATGACTTAAACACTTGATATGGTTGATTGGGGTGGAGTAGTTACCCCGAACCCAACCAAACCGAACTGAACTGAACCGAACCCATGTTGCTATTGGAGGGAATTTTCGCACCAATTAGTTCGTTGTAATGGAAAATAGAATTATCAACTTTTATTTTTGTTTCTTTTTGTTGTTGTATATTTGAATGTGTGTATAGAGGTATTAAAATTTCATTAAATTAACAGCATCTCAAATTAGAAATGACATTGTATCTTTTGTACTTACATACATATATAGATAGATATTTATCTATCTTATGAGAATGAGAATGTTTGGTCATTTGATGCGGTTTGAAGGTCAGGGCTAATTTTAAAAAACATTGTATAACTTTATAATAGCTTTTGTAATGTGCCGATAATGGGGTTTTAAAAACCTACACAAAAGAAGGGAAATACAGAAAAACAGAGATAGGGAGCGAGAGGTGGTTGTGAGAACTCCCAAGGCTTAAAGGTAGGCATGCTCTGAGAAGGGGAGGCGGGAAGACTTGCTATCTTCTGTGTTGAAAATTGAAAAAAAGTATTCATCCCTTGATTCTCTAATATGTTTGACACAAAATGATTTATTTTAAGAGTATTTTGAAAACTTTTTACTCAACCCCTGCAACCCCCCCAAGAAAAAAGGAGAGAATGATGAGAGATATGGTGTGACTTTTCTATAGATAGATATAAATTGAATAATTGTGTGAGAGTCCAAAGTGCTATATAGAGGTATGGTAGTCTGGGGTCTTGGTATAGGGTATCCTTTTATATATTGTTCGTTTTTAAGGTTTTTGTGGTTAAAAATATTGGGGGATGCGGTTGGTTTTTGGAGATGATGATGATAATGATGATGTTTTCATGTTAAAGTGAAACGAAGTTGATAATATTGAGAATAACTACTTGGTTAAAAATATATATGTATATCTTATAAATATGTATGTACATATTTAGATATTTTATGAAGGTACCCATATATATCCAAATGTGGTATAGAAATGAATGGATAGATGGATATGGTTGGAACATGGATGTGGTTTTATGAAAATTTGATATGGTCAACCTTTTGTGTGTTATGAATATTTTGTTGGTTTTAGTTTTAGTTTTATTTTTGTTCCTTTTAATTTTTACAGACTTCTACATGAATGAATATAATTTCTAGGTACCTACACTATACCATGTTTGTTAGAAAAGTTTCTGGTTATGATTTGTACAAAACAGACAAGATGAAAATAAAATATGATTTTAATTTTAATTTTATTATATTTTTTTTAATTTCGCTTGTTGCTTCAAAGAAGAAGATATATATAGGTACCTAAACCTAGAATGTGTTAGATATGCATTTTATGTGCTGCAAAAGTTGAGGTTGATAGACGTAGACAGGAATTTTGTTTTGAGTAAGATTTAATTTTAGAGAGAACACAAGGATTTTTATGAGTTACGTATGTCCCTGGGAAAAATATCCAACATAATTCAGTTTCGCATGGAAAATAATTCTGCTGGAATATTTTTGTTAATTGGGAAATTTTTGAAAACTATTAGGTTTATGAATTTCACATGAAGAAAATTTAATTTTGAGTTAAAAACAGGATTTTGTACAGACTCCAAAGACCTAGCAACCATTTTACTCTGGATTAGTCTAACAATTTAAATGAAATTATAACTGATGAATTTTAATTCATCAAAACTTAAACTAAGGAAAAAGTAAAATTAAATTTTTCGGTTGAAAATTATTTCACCATAAAAGTTCTGATTTTGATTTTTTTTTCTGCGCTCAAAATTAACGTTTATGAATTTTTAGCCTGGTCCTGTTAACATGATAAGACTTTTTTTTTGACTATTTTAGAACAATTTTCGATATAATTAAAAAAGTTATAGAGATCCAACTTCAAAAAATAGACATAGGCTGTCGTGGTTTATTTTGTTGGAACTATTTCAAGGAAAACAATTGTTCGTACATAATTTTATCAAAACTTTATAACAGTTTCCACAGCGCACGCAGTGAAAGCTCGTAAAAGAGAAAAATCTCTGATTTTGAAACATTATTTATTGGTGCTCTGCTCGACTTATTCTTAGACTGATGTTCTATAGCCTATAGACTCGTCAACAAATAGGCTTTCTAACACTGAAAGAGTTGTTTTTTTCAAATCAGACCAGGACTTCCTGAGATAAGCCTGTCCAAGCAAACAAGCAAACAAGCAACCAAACAAACAAAATCTTCATCTCATAATATTAGAGTAGATTACGTGAAGCCATGAAAATGGACAAATATTATTTTCTTCATGTGAAAGAGGGTTGGTAATGCAAGGAACGTACCTGGTAGCCAAAAAATCACAAAATTTCAACATTTTCAAATCTATAAACAAATCTTTGAACAATTTTAATTTTTACACTAATTTAAATAAGTTTGCTGAGTTTCTCTCATTCTGATTTATGTACTTGAAAAAATCGTAATATTTTTGTGTCTAAGTCTTTTCATTTGCAATTTTTTCTAACTTCGTGCTTGAAAATAAAAATAATAGGTTTTCCATTGGAAGCTGAGCTATAATCGACTATCTTTAAGGCCCATTTGCTGAATCGAGACTTGAGTAGCTTATACGTATAACATGAGGTCTTATATAACAGTTTACGTAGAGGAAAAAGTTGAACATAAGCGTTTATGTTGAACATAAATATTTAAGTTTCCTTTCAGCAAATGGTCCTAAATATCCCATTTTCAAGGTTATATCATCAGACCTCGTTCCCAAAAAAAGTCAAAACGTTTTTTTCATTTTAAAACCGATTCCGTTTGTTATAAAAAACATATGAAATCAAAGATCAGACATTATTTAAGGTATTAATTTGTATGAATATTTCAGTGCACAAATATATCTCATTGTCATTTTAGAGGAGGAACTGATCCAACCCCTCATGAACCTCCGCAACCCTGACTCGTAAATGCTTACACGGGCCTCTGTCGCTGCCCAGCATTAGTCTGTTGTCTTTCCTTAAACATGGGAAAACTGCAAATCCGGCTCGAAGGACCAATGTATATTTTGAACAAGAATTTTTATATAAAAAATTAAAAAAAAAAGAACTTGAATAAAATAAAACCAAATCGTTGAGATGTTGCTTTAGGTAAGTTTAATACTACAGTTGTCTGTAAGAAATTTAACTTCATTAAAATAGTTATATTTTGACTTATTTCAATTTGCTTCTATAAGGAAATGACAAATGAAAATACAAATTACTGGCTTACGAAAAACTCGTTGAATCTGACCATAGCTAAAAATTTCTTATAGACCTAATTATGTTTACAATTTTATTTTATTCTAAGAAAAACGTGTAGTCTTCTATTTGGGAATAGATCTGATCAACCTTAATTTGATAATTTAATCATTTTTATGGATGCACTCAAGGTAGCCATTTAGGGCCGACACTTTTTTATTTTAGTTTTCATCAATTATTTCAGTTGTTTTTGGTGTTCTTTCAAATTGAAAATATTAATTAAAACATCAATAATTATGCGTATTTAATTTGTTGTTCGTAAAAGAGAAAAAATATATTCGAATTTAATTTTTTAGAAGCCAATTATTCAAAGCGTCACATTAGTTCGTTCAGTTTTGAAGCGATTAAAGACAAAGTGTGTTTTATGATTTTATTTTACTGGATTTTAAAATGTTGTAAAATTTTAAGAATTCCAATAATGTTACACAAATAAATTTTTTGTAATTTGCATTTAATTTGATTTCTATTTTTAAGCCGTTTGTCTTTTTTTTTTAACCAAAGATCAACGCCTGACTTCTATAAATTCTAGTTTGGAAGTTTTTAAGCATTCTTAAAATAGACATTGGTACCAATCCACTTAGTCTATGACGAGTTGATAGTGTCTACTTGGTATTGATTTACAATTACAATTATTATTATTATTATCGAAAATTAAAATTTTTTCAGTTTCTAACAATTTATTTAATTATTATTATTATTATTATTATTATTAGTTCTTTATTTTCAGCAAAAAGGTTATTACAATATTTCATTCTTAAGAATAAGGACATGGCTTATCTGCCGTCTGCCTGAAATGACAATTCATTATAGAAATCAATAATAAAGATGAAAGTATAAAGGTTAAAGCAATTGCTCATTTCGATTAGTAGTTGATTATAATTTTTGCTTACGATGAATATGAGTATACATTTTAATGTGATTTAGAACATAAGATAAAATACATAATATTTCCAATTTTTGCATGATTTGAAACATAAAAATTAACAATTTTGAAGTGATTTGAAACACAAAAAGAAAAAACAAATTAAAAGCTTGTATTAAATTGTAGTAACTGATGGAAAACAGAATCAAGCTAAATAGCTTTGGCGGAAGGATATGGCGTGATTGCAGAACTTATAGAGATTGCTCCATCCCTGAGCTCCATTCAATATCTCATACAGGCGATTTTGAGATAGAGTACTTGCATTGAAATATAAACGTCGTATTTCCTGAAGAATCGGGCATCTGGCGATAAAATGATAGGTATCCTCAACTTCTCTTGTATTACATAGACTACATATTTGTGCTAGCTCAGTTTGATGTGGCATGGAGTTCAAGATGAAGAGTTCGACACGTGCTCTAAAAATATAGCTTATGAATTCTGTAGAAAAACCATCCCTGAAGTAGCTAGTTTCCGATGACAACTGATGGTTAAGATTCCGATAGGTATTCCTTGCAGTAGAAGAAGATGCTGATGATAGATGCTGACAATAGATCCTTTCATCCACTTTGGCAATAACCTTTGCAAATTTACAGGGCCATTCCTCAATGTTAGATTCTGTTAGTGACAGATTAACTTCATGGGCTTGGGCTAAAATATTCCACTCGTTAAATGGGCTCGCGTTCACTTGCAACTGTCTAAGTAAGATGGTTTTGTGAAGATTTCTATCGTCTCTTTTCATCACTCTAATCAAATAATCGGAGTTGGCTTTGAGGTTTTGTATATATAACGGTGTTAGTCCAGATTCGATGTATATGGCATAGTTTGGGGTTGAATTTGGCAGTTTGAACAAGCGCTTGAAAAAGTATCTTTCAACTTTTTCGAAGTCATCAAAACGAAGATACCCAAACACCTGGGCTCCATAGCACATGCAGGTGTTAACTGTTGAATTGAAGACGCGGTATTTTGACTTATGGTCGATTTGTTGATTCGCAAAGAACTTTGCCCACATTAAATTCAGAGCCAATTTAGCTTCAATACTTTTTTTGTTTGCGTGTTTCGAGAAGTTAAGATTGTGGGTAAATAGAACTCCCAAGTACTTAAAATCTTGCACTATCTCGATTGGTTCATTGTTAATAGACCATTTTTCTTCTGGACGTCTCCTTGATTGTCGTTTCTCAAAAATCATCACTTTGGTTTTGCTAGTGTTGACAATAAGTCCCCATTTTTCACAAAATGAATTGAGTTTGTTGATTTGCAGTTGCAAGGTGAAAGGGTTGTCGGCCAGTAGAACCAGGTCGTCAGCGTACAGTAAGACTTTCACTTGATTTCCAGCAATCAGAATCCCACCAGGTAGCACATCACAGATATCGTCGATAAATAAGGCAAAGATGATTGGACTTAAAATACACCCTTGAGGCACACCAGTAGTAGTTGGAAACCAGTTAGAGAAGTCCGAGCCATCCCAGACGGAAGCAGTTGATCCCAAAAGAAAGTTCAGATACATCTGTAAAAATTTTCTCGATAGCCCTAACATCGATAGCTTGTAAAGCAAGGCCTGCCTGTTAACTTTATCAAAAGCCGCTTTAAAGTCGACGAAGCAAACATATATTTTTTTCTTTTTTTCAAATGCATTTTTGACAATAGCAGAGAGCGCAAAGATATGGTCTAATGTTGAATAACCCGAACGAAAGCCAGCTTGAAATGGACTCAAAAGATTCTTATCTTCCAACCATTTAGTGAGCCTAATATAGAGAATATTAGCGAAAATCTTCCTCAAGCTATTTAGAATGGAGATTCCTCTATAGTTAGAAGGCAAGTTAGCATCGCCTTTCTTAAGGATTGCAATAATGAGTGCACTGTTGAAGCTCTTTGGAGCATAAGACTCGTCGTACAGGTGATTGAAATATTGCACTAGATACATCATTAATTGTTCAGTAGCGTTTTTGAAAAATTCTATTGGAACACCATCTACTCCCGGTGACTTGTTGTTTTTCATACTTCGGAGGGTTGAAATGAGCTCAATCAAGGTAATTGGGGTATCCAATTCATTTACGCTAACGTTGGGAAGTGCGTACGAAAAGGTAAGTGCGTTCTCATCAGCCGACAAAAGCGTTTTAAAATGATCTGCTAGTGTCTCAGCTTCAGGAGAGTTTAAGTTGCTCCTGTTTCGCCCTCCAAGTTCTTGCACATAGCCCCAGAATTCTTTCGAGTTCTTTGAAATTGATAGTTTTATTGCAATGCTATTTAAGTGATTTTTCCTTTTCTCAATACAAACAAGTTTATATTGTTTGTTTACATGTAGGTATATGTTTTTGAAAAATAAAGCATTTGTTGAGCGGAATAGTTTAAGGTAGACAAATGATAAATTTCGCCATCTCTTACATTCACTGTCGAACCATGCGTTTTTAGGTTTAAATGTATAATTGGAGTTGTTACTGTTAGCGAAAGGAGCTGACGCTTTAATCGTTTTTATTATTTCTTCACCTATTTGGCCGATATTTGTTGGTAGAATTTGAGGGAGTGAACCACATTGCCTGTTTAAAAGTGTTCTATAGAGGGGAGCCATATTTTCGTTCCATTTCCATTTTACGAAGTTGTTTGTATTTGTTTGCGTCGATTGAACACAGAACTTCAGTTTCACTTCTATTGGGAGATGCGCCGAAAAATTTACCGAGCCCACACTGAAGTCCACCAATGAGCTTAGCCAATCTGTTGAAACTGCACAATAGTCAATTACTGATTCACCTTGACTGCTGATAAAAGTCAGCTCTCCAGAAACATCACCATTAGTTGAACCGTTGATTACAAAAAGACTAAAGTTTTCAAAGAGTTCACAGAGAAGTCTACCATTTCTGTTTGTAATTCCATCCTTGGAGTTTCTTGAGGATTTGATATTTTGTTGGGATTCTGCTTGAATGTTGATGAGTGACTGATTCTGATATCTTCCAATCCTGCCGTTTAGGTCGCCAATAATCATTATGTTCTCTAGATTCTCAATATTCAAAAACTCAGTTAGATCATCGAAATCGTTATGCCAGTTACTACAATTTAAATACACGGGGATAATTGAATATTTAATATTTTGAATAGAAATTTGAAAAATAATTCTGTTCTGAATACGAAATAGTTTTATAAAATCGTGATTTATAGTTTTTTTTACTCCACATAGAATTCCACCACTAGCTCTACCATAAACATTTGTTCTCGTAGCAGGTGAAGACAAAATTTTGAAATTCTTAAAATATTTAATAAAATAATTTTCATTTTTTTCTTCAAAAAAAGTTTCTAATAAAATAAAAACATCGAAGTTCTGAATAAAGTTAATAAAGTCAGGTTGTGCAAGTTTACTTTTAAGACCTGTAATGTTGTATGATAAAATATTTATATTATGAAACTGATTTGAGTTTTGGCAGACGACAGAAAATTCCTATTGTGTTTCCACCCTATGGGCGGGAAAGAGTTGACTGCCAGATGGCGCTTGCGTCAGTTGAGAGGTTCCCTCGCTGCAGTCGAAAAATTCCGATGATCTGTCACCAAACATTTGTTGTATAAATGTCATTTCTGAAGATGTTTTACAAATAAGCCCTCGTGCAAATTTATAAACAAATGTATGATTTTCAATTTGTAGTTTGTTGCCCTTAACTAAAATTTTAGCGCTCGGTTTGATTGCAAGAAGTTTATTCCGAAATTCGACTAGTGTTTGCCTATTTTTCCTGTATAGCAAAGATTGTTCACGGAAAATGCTGATTCCCGAGTTCTTCAGTTGGTGTGCGGCTGCAATTATCTTGTCGACAATTTCTGCGGACAGAAGCTCCATAATGACAGTTCCCCTTTGTGTAACAGTGTTGCGAATTTCGCGCGACCTTTTTAGTTGAAGATTGTCACCTTCATCTAGCTTAAGAAGCCCCTTGCATGTCTGTATGGCAAATTGAGTTGCATCCGTCCCTCGGTTCAAGGGAAGGTGGACAACAACAGAACATTCGTTTGATTTCCGTGATAAGATTTCCAGCTGGTTTTCAAGAAGTTCAGAAGTATTTAATTAACCATCATTATTTTTCACTAGCTTTGTCTCATAAATTAAACATTTTAAGAGAGTTGTACGACTGTCTTTTCATTTCTGCATCATACACATTTTATATTAATTTTTATTATAAATTATATTATTAATAATTTGAATATATTATATCTGCCTACGGCACGCTCAAGAACTAGCTTAGCAGGTATCATTTAAATAAAATTGACTTTTTATGTGCCTTTCTACTTTGGATTTGTTTTTTTTTTTTAAATTAAATGTAAGTAAATATAATTGAATGGCAAACAAGAAACTAAAATAGTTGAATTGATTTTATAAAAAGTATCAAAGCCTGCAGTCCATAGCTTTAAAATAGAAGTAATTCTGTATTTTGTTTACCAACGTTATAGATGTTTTACAACTTTTAAAATTTACAATTCTTTATTAACTTTTAACGATATTTATTTTTAACTTGATAATAGTTTAATGTATAATTCTGTACACAAAAATAAAATTAATCAAACAGTGGTTGATTTAAATATACAAAATTTACTACATTTGAGGTTCGATGTGTTAATTAAATCATACGTCGAAAATCATAATCGAGGTATATGTAGATGAATAAAGTTCTTACGGGCAATTAATTCAACTAATTAGACCACCAACATAATAGTTTAATTTGCTCAATTTAGGACATTGAACTGATTTTATAATTTTATAAATTTTGATTTCCATATGAATTTAGGTATTTAAAAATACGTGAAAACCAAAATGTAAAATTGAAACAAGTTGAAATAATTAATGATTGTTGATATCCAACAGGTTAATGGCTTCGTTTTTAATGATCCTATCACCTGTCTACAAATCTTTTGAAGCCATGTTTCTGTCTCTAGAAATTCAGGGTACACAAACCCATTTAATAGAAGTCTTATAAAGGATTAAGATATTGATTACCACCAGGATTTTCTAAAGTTTATGAGGAAATTTTGAAGTCAGAGATCTTCAAACTCAATTTTCTTGTACTTCTAAGAAACCAAAACCAATCCCTCTGAGTTTAAGCGTTAAAAGAAAAGTTACTACTTTGAATACCAAATTTTAGAAAATTCTTGTGTCTCAGAAGATTTTTTCTCAACTGAATCATAATTCTCTCATTTTTCAATAAGAAACGAAATCCACTTAATAATTTTCGAATAAAATCTCAAACCATTTTATTTCCCTCCAGAAACCGCGATTTGCGCAATAAAATCAAAACACCAAAACGTGTAGATTGTTTTTTTTTTTTAACTTCTTTTTCTTCTTCAAGATTTTGATGTTTTCGAATCGAATTCGGTAGCTGATATTCGTTGATTGGTAAACAAAAAATAAAAAAGTCAACAAGAAAAAAGATATAGAAAGCATTATAGCCTCACACAAAGTGACAGAACCTTTTTTTTTACCCATTATTCAAGACGGATATATATACGCGATTTTTTGTGCGGGTCGATATGTTGATGATGTCGACTCTTGGCGCACCATATCAAATGCAACATTGTATTTTATAGGTTTTTTGCGGATAAGCTCAGCAAAGATCGAAAAACGATGAACCCACTTTTATAGTTTAGGTTAAAAAAAAAACCGTAAAAACAAAAACCACTATAGATACCTTTTATATAGCCTCCCAAAGACCTGAGGACTTCCAGACCTGAGGACACTCAACTTGAGAGGTTCTCTTTTTATGGTCAGTTGTTGTTTGGTCTTGTGTTTGATTTTTTTTTTTTTTTGAATTTTTGGTCTTTTAGTCTTTGTTCGATTTTTGTGTGTGTTTTTTTTTCGGTGGTTGTTGTTGTTGTCGAAAGTCTTGTGGTCTTTTAGGTATAGAGTAGCACACAGTACAATCTTGTTTATGTCCAGCTTTTTTTGGGTTGCCATATATACACCTTCAGAAAAAGGCGACTTAAATTCTTTTCAGACTTCTTTTTTTTTTTTGTGGTGAATTTTCAACGAACGGAATAAAATACCTACTCCTTTTTTTATTGGTCTCCTACAAAATACTTGATGGTTCCTTTGCTTAAAATAAATGACCAACTCGTTTGTTCTGGCCATTTCGTCACACACCACCATCCAACGTTATAAAATGTTTTACAACCATCATTTTTGTGGTGCATCATTGAATTTAAAAAAAAAAAACAGAAATAAAAAGAAAAACGTTTTGTTGTTTTGATTTCGCAAAAAGAAGTCCTTCAGTGTTAAGATACCATAAAATCCTTCAAGGCAAACAAAACAAAAATCTCAAACCCTCAAAAAAAAAATAAAAAATCGTTCGACATAAAGCCCCAAAGATGAGGAAGAAGAAGAAAGAAGAAGCAAACGGGTTTCTTACAATTTTGTTTTTATTCTCTTATTCCTTCGCGAAATAAGATTTCTCGCGATTTACCTGTTTACTTGCGGGATATTGGGAGCAAACGGACGCAGCTCAAAACCATCTTGATGCTCTAGAAACCAAAGTAAGGCAACAACAACAACAAAAAATAATAATACGAAAAGAATTAAATCAAAGACGTTCATATAAGAGCTCTCGGGGAAATCAGAGATAGCCTTTACTGCTTCACAACCTGCAGCAGACCTCTACTCTACTTTGGTCCCTCTACCTGGACATCGTCATAAGTCGCAATCGGAAAGGACTTGCAGCAGCAGTTAGGTTTGGTAGGTACAGCAGAGCAAAAATAATCGCACTGTAATAATCAACCCAAAAAGGGGGCAGGAATCGCAAGCATTAAGTCGCCGCCGCCGCCGCCGTGCCGCCGACCGCCCCGAACCGAGCCCAACCGCACTGCAATCTTTTTTTGTGCTCTTCCTGGATGTTGTTTTGTTCGGCTGTGATGACGATGACGATGGCAATGGCGGTGGTTGTTGTTGGTGTATTATATTTTGAGGCTTCTCTGGAAATTGGGCCACTTGGGAAGCAATGAGTTTGTCAACAACAATTACTTCTTTCTGCCGGAAAGAGAAAGTTTTAAGCGTTGTGTTTCCTTTATTTGATGTGGGGGGATATCTGACTCTGACTCTGCCTTAGACTCTATGCTGATGATGGCTGTTGCTCTTTTACTGCTGCTTCTGATGATGATGATGGACTTGCCTGGCGCAACTGACCCTTTAATGGTTTTGGATGGGTTTTGGTTGGTATTTTGTTTTTTGCGTTCTATTGGAATTCTTTTGCGTATATAAAAGGCTCTGAGTATATACCTACCTACGTAAAAAGGAACCAGGCATCAGGCAATTATGTGTAATTCAGAGCTCTGAATGATGGTCTGATGTTTTTTGAGATTGTCTTCCTTTTTTTTTGTTTTGGTTTTTGGTCTTAATTCAAAAATGATTTAGTTTTACGTAAATTACGGGATTTAATAGGGTCACTTGGGAGATGGGAGTTTTTTTGTTTGGAGAAAAAATTGCAGTGTGGTGCTTTTTGATTCATGTATGTAACTGCTAATTTTATGGAGCTATTGAAAAGGTTTGTTGTTGGAAATAAGGAAAGGCCTATACAGAAAAGGCCAGCAATTATGAGAACTTATTTTGGTATAGAGGGGTAATAAAACACAGTAATGTTCGAACTGGTTTGAAATTGGTAATTTTTGTTGTTGTCTTCGAGAAGTGATTTCATTTTGGGATCAACATCACTTTAAGACCACAAGTCGTACAAAAACAGAAAATCTTTGATTTGTTTTTATAAAAAGGAGTTGCATAAAGTAACATTTTAAAGATGTGTTTCTAGCTTTACCTAGGATATCTTCTAATTATGAACCAACTACAACTCAAAATAATGAATTTCTTTTTTCTGCAGACGAAAACTTTCATTGAAATTACGAAAATAATTTTTCATCAAATTTCAGAGGTACTGACAAAAAGGAAAGTTTAATTGAGAAAGTAAGTAAATTGCATTTATTTTACATTGCAAACGAAAAATTTCATTAAAACTACGAAAATTGTTTTGAATTAAATTATTCATGGATATAATAAATTTTTTTACTAAATGAAATAATGTTTTCATTGATAAAAGGATTGTTTTCAATGATAAAATGTGTTTGTTAAGCGATAAAATAAGTTTTTTCATTGATAAGATATTTTTTTTCATTGAGAAAGCGCGGAAATTTTAATTTTATTTTGTAAATGAAATATTTTGTTAAAATCACGAAAATTGATTTCATTGAAATTGTTTATTTTTAAAATGGATTTTCCATCGAGAAAATGTGTTTAAAAGCCTTTTATTTCTGACTCTGCAAACGTAAAATTTCATTAAAACCACACAAATATTTTTTAATGAAATATTTTATTGGGAAAATGAATCTTACTTTAAGTCAACGAATTTGTTCATTAATTTTAATATTATTTAAAAATTATATTTTTTCTAGTAAGTGAATAATATTCAGTGTTCGGAGTTCTTATTTAATAAAGTATTCCTACTTCTTTAGTGTGCTACCAAAAAATATTCGATATTTCAATTTTTTTTTTTTAATGTTTCAAAATATTTTTAAACAAAGACAGTCAAAAGAAAGAAAGACTTTATACAAAAATAATCACAAATTATTAATAATACGCCTTATGATAGCGTATTAAATAAAACAAGCTCTCTATAGAAGCTTTTACTTCATTAAACGTTGTATAAAACTTCCTTAAGCAAAATGATTATATTTCTTGAATTAAAAACAAGATTCTAAAAATGGAAACAAGTTTTTTTTAAATTTGTTGAGCTTCTAAGTAAATTTGCTTGAAGCACTTTTAAGTCTATAATAAATCGAAAAATGGTAATCCTTTCTTAATCAATTAAATAAATAAATTGAGTGGTGCAACAGTCCGTTGAGAACTAGGGCCTAGTGACTCACAACTCTCAACCATACCAGTGTGCGAGTGCTGCTGTCAGGGATTGGAAGGGACCTACTGTTTTAAGCCGAATCCGAAGCACTTTTCATGACAAGAATTACTCTTGGAGAATTTGTCAATTCCTCGCAAGAGGCAGTATACCCGTGAAAAAAACTTTAGATGGCATAGGCAGGGATCGAACCCAAAACCTCTGGCCTGACAGACCAACGCAATTAATTCAATTAAATCACAAAAATATATTTGTAAGTAGTAAGGTATTGAGGAACAATTGGTGTAGATTTCCTTATTTTGGAAGAAGAAGTTCTATTGAGAAACACATAGAAAAATTAGACACTTTGCAGAAATTTCGAACTCTCATAAAGTCTTTTGAAATCGATCAAACTCAATTCCTTTTTTAAGTTAAAACTATTTTTCTATTTCTTACTAATTGATGCGTAGAGTTTCAAATGTCTAAGAAACTTCGTAAATTAAGTTTGCTCATGAGTCCAAAAAGAATCCAGAATGAGAAATGAATTGTTATGAAAACTTATCTATATTATTTTTTTCTGAACATCTCACTCGCTTAGGATTTATTTTTAAAAATACCTCAAGGGTTTCTTTGTCCCTTATACTTAAAAGGCTCATTAGAAAAACTTAAAAAAATTGACAAACCCTTAATCATTCCTTTCCTTTTAACCATAACCTCACCTTGATCCCTTCCTACTTATCTACCTTATTTTTGATTGAAGATATAATATTTTCCCCTTTTTTATACCTATCTGTATCTGATCTTTATACCTACATATATCTTCCAAACTTAAGCAAGAAATCACGATCGAGATCGTTGAGAATCTTGGGAAGAACTTGCGGGAATCAACATCACGTTAAATAGGTCACCAAAGGAACTAACGAAAATATAAGTATTTTTCTTCTTCAGTGTGTTTATTTTTAAATTTATACAAAAAAAAAATAAACACACGCACAAGTAGCTATATGTATTTATTTTTCCAAATTTCCAAAAAATTAAATAAAATTATTAAGAATTGAATTATTGAAACTTACATTTTTCTATTTGATTTTTTTTTTATTTTCTCTTGGGCGCCACTTAAGGATTGTAAAATAGTGTTTCACTGTCACTGGAAGGTATAAATTTTGAACAACATGTTTCAATGTGCACTTGTTCACTTAATTTTGTATCCATATTGAGTACACCTTGAGGTAAGGCATACCTTTTTATAAAAACGAACTTGAATTTTGTGATGTTTTTATTTTTTTAATCATATAGATATTTTTTATTGGAACGCGCACTTCCAACCGAAACGTTCTGCAAGCCAAACGGATGTGATTCTAAAAATTTGAGCTTATTAGCATTAGGTAAGGTCTTCCACTGATAGGCATAGGTAGCTATTGACTTTCGCTCTTTTCTCTCAAAAATCCGTCAAAATATGAGATGAGAATTTAAGAATAAAAAAACAAACAGTTAACATCCTCTTTAACCTCTGTACTTTATGGATACTCTTTTATTCTCTTTAAATTAATAGCAAGGATATAACTTTTTTTGGCGGACTGTAATGCAGCGTAAAGATTTATGAAAAAGTTCGTAGTTAATAATCACGCGACGATTTTTTCAAAACAACAACAATTTCAAAATTAATTATATCCTCGAACAGTTGTATCAAACACATCCTAGGTATAAACTGTCATTCACCTGTGTTTTTACTTTTCTTTATATTTTATAGATATTTATATATTTTTGTGTTGTTTGTGTGATTCTTGTGTGTGACAATCTAATATAATAAAATTGTGTGACCAATTTTTGTCTATAATTTATGGTGTAACGGAGAAAAAACTACTGCGTAGACCGGCTGTCGACTAGAAACTGGCTGAGACTTGACAACAGGATAACCCAAGGAGTCTCTTGCACTGATAAATCATATGAACTGAACTAGCGAAGCAACATACAAAAACGCACACTACTACTCTATGTAGGTACATTATACCACCACCAACGCACACATAAAAAACCCCATCATTATCATTATCGAGAACCACCTTCACTCCGCATTGAAGGCCATCTCCGGCTCCGATGGTGGTTGTCGGTGGTCGGTGGGCCAACAAACCTACTTACACTCTTTCCACACGCCATCATTCCACTGCGAAAATAATGCATGCACATGTACAGTAAAGTTCATATACCTATGATGGGATAGGGGTAGTAGAGGGGTGTGTAAAATGCATCCCAAGCCAAAGCCGACCGAGGACAGAGGTAAGGATTCTTGCCGCTGAAGGAGTAACAGAGATGGCTGGTTTGTCTTGCAGACATTTAATTTCCACCCTCATTCCACTTGTAAAGAAGTCTAAATAAAAACTCAAAAATAAAAAAAAACGACCCTCAACACCACCCGCCCTTCTCTCCCCCTCAACCCCTTGCCCAATAGCAACAGCTAACATGCTTGCTGCTGCGATGTATTTTCTTCTTCCGAGGGTTGTGGAAATCGCCAATATGGCTTGAGTTAAGGGATATAGCGGCTAACAAATAGAATAGGCACCTATAAGTACGTTATACCTACCTACCTCTATCTATAAAATAAACTTTTTTATTTCGAGGAAAAAAAACTTAAAAAAAACTCCGCCTCTTGGAGGCGCTTGCGTACCTTGTGTTGTCGACCATGCCATTTCTTCCCACCCCACGACGCAACGACGACGACGACTTCGACGAAGACTACGGCCAGAAATATAAAAACTGTGCAAAAATGCACCCCCTCTTCATACCATGGTGCCATTTTTATTTTATAGAAAAAAATTCGTATACAATTTCCTCCCTTCTCCCCACTGACACTTCAAAACACTCTCGCACACACATTAGAAACATTTCGTGTTGTTGCAATTGACTTCACGGTACTACATATATTTACTCTCCACATTCCACTTTCCACGATTTTCAGAGTTTACCACAAACAAAATTTTAAAAAACTGTTTCCTATTCCTAGCCGCGCTACCCGCGGCATATTCGTTGATTTTAAAAAAAAATTTAACATCGCGTAAGAGTCACTCACACCTTGTTACACACTCGCTACTCTCGCTCGCTTAACCGAGCGAGACTCCCCTGTTTTTAATGCAAAAATTTCACACACAAAAAAGCCGCCCCCTACTCACTCGCGAATTAATCCCGCCACACACCACTATCCCGCCACCAAAACCATCTTTCACACACCGCTCACGGGCGGAGAAGCTCTTTTACTTTTATGCATAGAAAATCCCCATTAACCGTTGTAAATATCTCACTACAGTGAAAACGAAGAGTGAAGTGAGTGAGACACACATCGCCATCACAATATGCACTGCACTGATCAACTCCGAGTGAAATTCTCAAGGAAACTGAGTTCGTCGACTATGAGAGTGTTTCCTCTTTGCCCCTTGATGAAATTTCTAATCATTCTCTGTGTGCAAGAAGGAGATAGAATTATATCTCTCTTAATTTCCGGATGCGCAAAATCCACTTAGGGGTAGGAAAATGTCGCACAAATGTTTTTTTTTTCTAGAAAAATGGTTGGCAAAAGGGGATGAGAAATTGTCACCGCCCGTTAAGATCCAATGAGTTGGTTGAAAAGTAATGTTAATTTTTATGGTGCTATGTTTTTTGGCGATGTTACTCATAAATGAAAAAGAGCTCCGCCCTTTTTTGTTTTGTTTTTAAGAGGAGATATAACATAGAATGTAGCGGCATCTGCCGATGGATGGTTGAAACTATGAAACTGTTTTTAATAGAATTGAGTTATTTTGAGAGATTTTGTACTAAAGTAAAACATAGAATGAGTGAAATTTGGATTTGGTTGAGTTATTAAATTGAGTTGAACAATAAGGAGAAATGAGGAGAGTTTTCATGGGAACAGATTGCTATGAGTATCAATTATTTCGACTGAGCTGAGTGAGAAACATGCGATGTTTTTTAGTGGATAGCATAATGCATTCAGATACCAAAGTCTAAAAAAAATTCATTTATTTTCCTAACCAACAATACGCGACTAATAAATTCAGTCAATCGCCGGTATGAATTTAAATTTGTACTTTTAGATGGATAATTGGATCTGATTTGTTTTAAAAGTAATTAAATTAATTAAAATTATAGCAGTTAAAGTCGTCTGTAAAGAGTGAAAGCACTTCCATGTTTTTACTTTTTGAATGAGTGGAAGTTAATGTTGTTTTTAATTAAGTAGGTAGGCAGGTACATAGTTAACGAACGCCTCTTTTTAAAACAAATATACATAAATGATGAAATAAATTAGATTTACTTATTAATATTATTTATAAATATTTTTGAGAAGATACTGCGTTTAAAGCTTCTGTGACGAGATCGAGACGAGACTCAGTTAAAAAGAGACCTAGGCCGAGACCGATACTGAGACTAGACTTAAATTTTTAGATAGGTCTCGTCAGCCTCGGAAAATGAAATGAAACCAAATAACACTTATAATTACATTAACAACCTTTGGGATCGATAAGATTTGTTAAAATTACAACGTTTTAATTTTAGGATCTAATAATTATCAAACAACTGCATCAACTATTTGATTTCATTGAAGAATCGTTTCACGATTTCGATTTAGGTGTAAAGAAACTTCTAAACGTTTGAATTTTGAATTATTGCCCAGAAATGGGTGATTTGAATTATGTGTGACAGAATTACATAAATATTTGGTTGTCAAGTTCCATTTCAGGGTGGCAAACACTCTCGTATTCCCGTGAAAAATTACTAAGATTGAAATGACATTTTAAACAAAATGATATGAATATGTCAAACAAAATTAACTGCATATCTGCCAACCCATAAACTGTCAAACGCCTACAAAATCCGGGATACCTTATTGACGAAATTCGTACATATTTAAAAATAGTCAAATTCGAGACGAGACTATACCGATGAAACAGTTGACGAGAAAAAACCGAGACCGAGACTCAATTATACGAGACCGAGACCAATACCGAGAAAATATAGAAATTCTTGACAACACCGAGACGAGATAAGCAAAAGTTTCGTCGGGTCTCGTCTCGTGGCCAGTACTTGTGCAATACCTATACCTGTTAGGTAGGTACAATATTGTCTTACACACTTCCAAAGAAAATGTATTTTTGAAGATACATACCTACATATATTCAAAATTTCATAAGTCATTCGTTTGATACTTGTCAGAGTTATAAGTCTGACCAACCTAAAAATATTCAGTACCTAGGTATAGAGATAAATAGCGTTACAAGCTTTTAGTATAGTAGAAAATCATAAATAAGTTTGCAATACTTTTAATACTTTAATTCAAAAACCGAATACTTAGATGTTACCTAATTAATTTTGTAAGAACTTGAGGTCCATTTAAAACTTAATAAAAAGAGGCTGGGATGCGACCCACACTGATAACTTCCCATCCCGTCTGGCGATTTGTCTTGCTTAAAAGTTTATAGGTGTAAGTGTTTTGTCAAAAAAGTTGTCAGTTTAATTGTTCTTAAAAATTACCAACAATATTTTGCATATGATGAAATAATTTGATTTCAAAATCTATTTTTGTGAACGAGATTTTTAGCCGAAAACCAATTTTAGTGGCATTTCTTAAAAATGTTTATTTCTTATATACACAAATACAAATTGGATGAATGAAATTAATTTGAATAAGTCAATACCATCTATTGTTTACGAGATATCGAGAACCGAACATCAATTTTTACCAAATTTACGTACTATTTTTTGTATATTTTAATTTTTTATTGGATTTAAAAAAAAATATACTGAATGTCAAAAAAAAATATTTTCTTTGAGAAAAAATTAGTTTGAAGCCAATATTTTTTAATTTTTGAAAAGATATTTGAGTCGAAAGTAAATTTGTACTAAGTTTTAGTATTGTTTTTTTAAGTTTTTATTTTTTGCAAGAAAAACTGTCAATTTGATTTTCCTCAAAACTTTACCTACTGAATGTTGAAAAAAGTATTTTTTATAAAACAAAATTAGTTCAAAGCTATTATCTCAATTTTTGAAAACATATTTGAGCCGAAAATCAATTTTAGTAATTTTTATTTTTTGTTAAAAAACTGTCAATTCGATTTTTCTCAAAATCTTACCAGTGGTCTATTTCACCAACTTACAAATTGTAAATTACAAGTGCTTTTTTAACAAATTTGTAGAAAAATTGAATTTTTCTGTTTCACGAGATAATTGTTTTACAAAATTGTAGTTGTAGATTACAAAGGGAAATTTGTAGAAATTTCATTATTTGCGTTTCACCAAAACGTTTTTTTGTTTGTAGTTTACAAATACAAATTTGTAACATAAATTTTTTTTTGTAAGTTTGTGTTCCACCAAATCAAATATATTTACAATTTTGTTCAGTTTATGAAAATTTCTTACAATAGAAAGATGATGTGTAGATTTTATTACAATTTGTAACTTGCAATAAGAATATTGTCTCCAGTTTAAGAATTACGTTACGTGCGTCGTCGTTGGCTTAGTAGCACCGATAGTGATTAAAAAACTTTCCATTGACTTACAAATTTGTGAAAAAAAATTGTAGTTTACAAGTCTGGAAATCAAACGGTGAAATGTTTTTTTTTTTTGTAATTGGAAATTACAATTTCCCCTATTTTTTGTCTCTTTTCTTACAAATTTGTTGGATTGAATTTTGTAGTTTGTGAAACACAAAATCAGTTTACAAATTTGTAATTGTAGTTTACAATTACAAATTTGTGATTGTAATTGTAATTTGGTGAAATAGACCACAGATGTCAAAAACGTTATTCTTCATTGCACACAGTTATTTTGTAGATACAATTATTTTTTGTTCGTAAAATTTTCGAGGTGACAAATATTTTTTTCCTTTCCCCCTTTGGATCCTTTTCCCATATTTCTGCATTATTATCTGTGTAACAAAATTTATTTGAAGTCGATATCTTTACTGGTTCTTGAGCTATGGACGACAAAAAAAACTTCGCGAACGTATGTACGTATACACACGCACGCACAGACATCTTTCTAAAAATCTTTTATTTAGACTCTAGGGACATTGAAACGTCGAGAAATATCAAAATTTTCAATTTGACAAATCAGACCGATTGCAACAACCTGCTTTGGAGAGTTAATAACATTTTAATTTAATTTTAGTAGGTAATGCATATAAAATATAAAATGTTATTTTTCAGTATAGCACTTACAAAAAAGAATATGTTTAATATGGGTTGGGTATAAAATACTGCATGAGTCATAATACTGTATTTAAAATACTGTATGTCAAAATTCTATATTTCAAAATTCTATACTTCAAAATTGTGGTTGGTCAGAATGCTGCAAATATACTTAAAAAGAAGAAAAATGCACACCTTTTTTAAATTAACAACCGTGTGTTTCTTTTTAAGCCTACTTACAGTATTTTGAAATTCGAAATTTTCAAACAGAACATTTTTGGGAATAAAGGTAATATTACAATTTTTCATTTCTTCAGTAAAACATTTCAAAAAATAAACATGTATCAATATTCTTTCACTATAAGCATGAATTTTGTGTTGTCCTAAACTCATTCGCGGTGCCATTTTTTGTAGTCTATATCTCAAGAACCAGTAAAGATATTAACTTCTTATTATGTTTTTTTTTTTTTTCAGATAAATACGTTGAAAGATGTCGAAAGAAATTTTTTAAAAATTTGAGTCAGAGGTTTTTATATATAGCAGTTTAAAAACAGTGAATATTTTGGTTGAGCACAAATATCTCACGAACTAATAACGCTAGTGATTTCAATTAAATTGTATGCTTAATGTGACGTGATACCAATAAAGTGTAATTTTGAAAAAAAGAAATTCGATTCACGTGTTTTTTATAAACCAAAAAAACTGAAAATACAAAATATTTGTCACCTCGAATATTTTACGAATAGAATAATTTTATGCAATGAAGAATAAGGTTTTGACATCTAGTGAGATTTTTAGAAAAAAATACTACTAAAAGTTGGTTTAATTTTTTTTAATTTTCTACCAAAAATGTCAGGAATAAATACAAATATTGAAATCAAACTTATTTTCTCACATGCAAAATATTGTTGTTACTTACTTACTTAAGGTGGTGCTACAGTCCTGTGTGAACTAGGGCCTCACCCAACAAACTTCTCCATCTAGCTCGGTCCCTAGCTAGATGTCTAACTATTGTTGTTAACTTTTATTAAGATTTCTTAGAAGAATTAATTAAACAACTTAAAACGAAAACCTACAAAAACAACAAAAAACTGATAAAAATGGTATCGACTCAACTATTATGAAAGCAAAAAAGAAAGATATTGACTTCAAATTTACAGACGGGATGGGAAGTGATCAGTGTGGGTCGCATCCTAGTCTCTTGTTTTAGATTATAAAAAACTAGACAATTTTTTTAGTTAAGGTAAAGTTTAATATTGAGAAATTCGAAAATTTAATGTTTTGTTCAAAAAAAATTGTTAAACAAAAAGTCTTTTACCAACAATTATTCTAATCATCTATTTTTTAAAATCATGAATGGATATAAATGTGCCTAAACTTCAAATACGAAAATTACAATTACCAGCAGCTAGTAACTTATCATTTTCATCCTTTCATTCGCTCAATTTAATCTTATTTTAACAGACACTTACAATCAATTCATAGCAATTTGTTAAATATAAAAACTCATTCAATGTCTGACCCGATCAACATTCCCTCACTTTCCTCTTTTTAAAACTCTCTCGAAAATATCGAATTTTTGAAACTTAAAATAGGAATACAAAATCACTCATATAAGAGCTCCTAAATTATATTTTGCGCAACAAATTACCATTCTACAAAAAAGAAGTTTTAGCAATTTAAAAGCAACATTAAAATTGTTTGTACGGAAAATTCAATTTCATCCTTTAAAACCACGCGAGAAATATATTTTTGGTTTGCACAATAAATTACCATTTAATTAGCTACAATTCCTGAATTAAAAATTGTTTGATTCTACCACAAAGTTATGTCCGCCAAAGTGGGGAACATTTTTGTAATCGGATAGAAATTAATTTTTCAAAAGTTTATAAACCATGGGTATATACGATTGAATACTTTTTTCTTCATCAGATTGATTTATATAAGCTTAATGATTTAGAAACTTATTTATTCCTAGAAAGTAAAAGATTTACATCAACAAGGCTATAATTGAAGAATTATAATTGGATTTATGAAAAATCCTCTTCCAATAATTCCAATTAAAATTATCATTTTCTTTAACTATAGCTAATTTGTATCTTAAATTAAAATTGATAACTCCTAAGCGATTAAATATATCTAAACGTTCTTTACCTATTGACGTTGTTGTTAAAAATTCCATTCACAATATACATATAAATTGAAAGTTTAAATAATTACATTTTACCGATTTAATAAAGCTTTAACACACAAAAAAAAGACTCAGGCAATGTGAAGCCTTCTACCAATATACCAATCCTATAAAATCAATTTTGTTTCGTAAATGCCACCTGCGGTGCATTATTTAATGTTTTGCTGCATAAAGATTCAAATCTCTTGCCCCAGAACGAGACAAAGATATTTGTATTTAGCTGATGATGGAGCAAAGTAATATCTTTATAGGTAATTATTATGCACCCTTTGCAATAAGATTACAAAAAAAAAAGGAGATACAAATCATTAGCGGCTGTCAATTCGTCGTGGTATCGATGTCGATGTCGATGGTTGACATCATCGTGTTTACACAGTTAAATTAGAATTTAATGAATGACTTTGCAGAAATTCTACACGAAGATCATGAGGTAATCGTTTTATTATAGCATTAATACGGAACAATGGTTCTTTGTTCTTTTCTTGTAATAGGTACTAATACATAGACAAATTTAATTTAAGGGCTGATTACTTTCGAAAGAAATAATATTGAAACGCGTAGGTAGGAATTATGTTTTTTTTTAGTATCGCCACCATTAAGTTAGTTAAATTGATGGTTTAAAGTTCTTTTTATTTATTTGAATTTTTTTCATTAACAAAATATTTAAATCATTTTGAGCTTAATTGACATTTTTTTAAATAATGTAGTTTCAAAGCTGTAATACTCGTTGCATGATTGTTAGTGCGTTGAACTGTCATGGCAGAGTTCTTGGGTTCAATCCCCGTCTGTGTCATCTAAAGTTTTTTTCAAGAGTACTGCCTCTTGCGAGGAATTGACAAATTCTCCAAGAGTAATTCTTGTCATGAAAAGTGCTTTCTCAAATTAGCCCCTCGGATTAAGCTTAAAACTGTAGGTCCCTTCCATCCCTGAAAACAGTACTTGCACACAGAAATGGTTGAGAGTTGTAAGTCACTAGGCCCTAGTTCTCAAGGGACTGTTGCGCCACTTAATTTATTTTTTTAGTTTCAAAGCTTACACAAATCTCATTCATAGCCCTTTATTTAAAGAATTTTTTTTATGCAAAATAAATGTTTTCGTTCTTCTGAAGTATTTTTATATTTCAGCTTAGTAAGCTTAGTGAAATTAAGCTTTTTTGTGCTCAAACCAAAACATTTTACTTTGCATGGTTTTTAAGCAATCATTTTAAATATAAGCCTGAAATTAACGGACAAAATCTTGAGGAATTCAAAAAGATTGAGTTTGGTCCGCATTCAAATGTTTATCTTTTTAAATGCTTTAAAAATGCAATTATTAACTTCCCATAGGAAGTTATTGTCCGATTTGTCAAATTGAAAATTTTGACATTTCACGACGTTTCAAATTCCTTAGAGTCGAAGTAAAAGATTTTTGGAAAGATGTCTGTGCGTGCTTGGGTACGTATGTACGTTCGTACGTCCGTATGTCCGTATGTCCATACGTTCGCGACGTTTTTTTCGTCGTCCATAGCTCAAGAACCAGAAGAGATATCGACTTAAAATAAATGTTGTTATACAGATAATAAGGCAGAAAAATGCAAAACGGGCTCTCAAGAAAATTGCGTTGGTGGTTTTTTTACTATAGCAGTTTAAAAAAAAAGGTGAACATTTTGGTTAAACCTAAATATCTCATGAACCAATGGCACTAGAGACTTAAATTAAATATTATATTATGTATTGTAACGTGATACAAAAGAATTATATTTTTGGAAAAAAATACAATTAATGTTTTTTTTATAAATCAAAAAAACTGAAAAAAAAATTTGTCACCTCGAAAATTTTAAGACTAAAATATGATTTCATCTCCAAAACAATTTTGTGCTACGAAGAATAATGTTTTTGACATATGATAAAATTTTGAGAAAAATCTAATTGACAGTTTTTTTTATAAAAAAAACATTACTCAAAGTTGGTAAAAATTGAATTTCGGCTCAAATATCTTTTCAAATATTTGAGATATTGGCTTGAAACTACTTTTATCTTTTTAAAAATATTGTTGTAAACATTCAGTTAAATTTTGACAAAAATCGAATTAACAGTTTTTTACAAAAAATAAAACTTAAAAGAAAATTTAACAAAAGTTGGTAAAAAATGATTTCGACTCAAATATCTATTCAAAAATTTGAGATTAGGGCTTCCAACTAATTTTAACTTATAAGAAATACTGTTTTCAACATTCGGTAAAATTTTGGGAAAAATCAAATTGACAAGTTTTTTACAAAAAATAAAAACCTAAAAAAAAAAACAATACTAAAACTTGGTAAAAATTTACTTTGGACTCAAATAGCTTTTCAAAAATTACAAATATTGACTTCAAACTTATTTTATTTCACAGATAATATTGTTTTCGATATTCAGTAGTTTTTTTTTATAAAAATCCAACAGTCCGTTTTTTCATGAAAAAATAAAATCTACAAAAAATAGTACGCAAATTTGGTAAAAATTGATGTACGGTTCTTGATATCTCTCAAATTAATTTCATTCATTCTATTTGTAAAAATTTAAGAAATGCTACTAAAATTGGTAAAAATTTGTTTTCGACTAAAAATCTATTTAATAAAACTAGATTTTCAAACTAAACTATTTCTTTATATGAAAAATATTGTTGGTAATTTTAAAATTTTTAAGAATAATTCAACTAAAAACTTTTTTAACCCAACACGAAAACCTACAAACTTTTAAGCAAGACAAATCGACAGACGGGATGGGAAGTTATCAGTGTAGGTCGCATCCCAACCTCTTTTTTCATTTATTTTGAACTCACAACCGTAAATTAGTCTAAAATAAGACTTCAGTTATCGGATGAAAACAATATGTTTTTGATTAAAATTTAGTTCTTAGCAGAGCAATTTAAATTTCTGATTTTGAATACTTGAACCAAAAACTGTATTTTAATTTTTTGTTGACAATTTCTACTTGTGTCAACAATTTATATTTTTAAAAGTTTTATTGTTGTGGAACCAATTTTTGCTCTTGAAAAGTTAACTATTTCCAGAACAGACGATTTTAATTTTTGAAGTTTTTTAACAACTCGTTCTTGAAACAATAATTAACGTTCTTTAATGTTTGAACATTTTTATTTTTAAATTCAAGAACAAAAGTGCTTGCATAATGGCTAACACTTAAATTGTTAAGTTAAAAATTGGAAGTATTTGGGTTAATTTTAATTTACGAAAATGAATGGGCCAAAGTATAAAATTCTTGATTTTACCATTTTTTCTGTGTGCTCCCAAAATTTTAACTTTTAAAATGTCATCTTTTTGACCACAAATTAATGAACTAAATACCATAGCTTATTTTTGATTAAAATTTTAAGTTTAAAAAGTGCACTCTCGGTTCGCTGAAGCCAGTGGAGAAAAATTTAAAAAAAATGAGTTTTTTAAACTATTTGATTGGCGTATAGTTGAACCTTTTGGAAAAAATTGTTTTCGAAATATAAAAGTTCTTGTTGGGGAAGGAGTCAAAAGTAAGCTTTAAAAATCCAAAAAATGAGAAAGTAAAAAAATATATTTTAAAGAAAATGGTGATTAAACTTGTAAAAACAGATATTGTAGCTCAACTTGTTCTTTTTTAAAATCTTCATTTTTAATTTTTTTTCAGTTGACTTAAGTGAATCGGTTGTGAACTTTGAAAACTCGAAATTGAATTAATTGCCCATAGAGCTACAAAAATAATTTGCTCTCAACAAATTTTCTATCAAAAACCTTCAACAACTGGAAAATATAAAATATAAAAATTTCACTTTTTTCAAAATTGTGTTTTATTTTATTTCAATTTTAAATTAAAAAAAATTTATAGTTGAGTTACAAAATTGTGGTTTCCCGATTTTATCTTCCTACAAGTAATTTTTTTACGAATTCCTCATGTCTTTCGGAATTTTGAAGCTCACTTTTGATCTAACTTTGATACCGAAAATTATTTATTCCGAAAACTGTTGGAGCTACAAAATTGTGACTGCTAAAATAATTTTTTTTTAAAGCTATATACAAGAAATTTCAAAACGTGCATATTTTGACTTCAGCAATTTCTGAGAACAAAATATTTTAAGCCAAGTTTTAAACTTCTACTACAAAAGTTTCATTTTTGAATTTAGACGAACGTGTCTTGGTTTTCGACGGTTTGAAGGTTTTTAGAAAATTCCTTTCATATAAGTTATTCACAGATTTTCATAGTGGAAATTTGCGTGCGTTGGTATATTTAAGCCTATACCTCTTATCAATGAAGTTCTATATCATCCCGTTTCTACTGGAACCTTGTGTGTATCTCTAAACCCAAAACTGTTTAACAGATGATTTCACATTAATAATAAAAAAAAATAAACTCAATTTTTTTGTGGTTCATAAAGTTTTCATTTTTTTTAAATGAATCCGAAATTAAAATTGATTGTGAAAAATCTCTAGTTTTATGCAGGTAATAAGGTATTGAAAACATTACATTTTTAGATGCGTGATTAAAATACGTCTTTCCTATGAACTACCATCTATTGGATTTCGAAAATTTGTTTTGTAGGTACGAAATTTCGAAAATAGAAACAATTCAAATAAAGGACCAACAAACATGGAAGTTGATCGGCCCAAGTTCTAGTTAGAATTTTCGAATCATAATATGATTCTTATTAGAAACCCAGCTTAACCATCCAAATAAGATTTGTTTTTTTTGAGTAAAATTATGGCTTCAAATAAAATATTTCAGCTTATTGAAATCATAGAAAAAAAGGACACTTTATCTAGGACACATTTTTATGTACACTGCATTATCGACATTATTTTCGTCTATTCTATTTTAAATTTGCGCCATCTAGTTAGAAGAGTATAAAAGTGAGTATTTGAATACATAAATTTAAAACGGTTCATGAATGAAGCAGGGTGAGTTAAACAAAAATACTGTGGTGAAATTTAAAGGTTTTTGTTGAGTAAAGGAATTATGTACCTATATTAAAACAAAATATTTGTTAAGCTGTCGAAATCAAATTTTTAGTTGCAGCTTTATCATCACAGTTATTATATTATATAAAATATATTGTTATGGTTCTTTGTTTCTTTTTTACCTGAAGGTACAAAATTGTGTAATATACTGCAAATTTTCATTTTTCAAGCCAGTAAGCTTCAAATATCAATAATTTGATACGATATTACTTGAATACTTGTTCGTGTATCTTTTAGGTTAATTTAAAAATGTTAAATTTTTTAAATCATTGTTTCGTGAAAATATTAGGTTAATAAAAGTTTGCATACTAATAAAATTTATACTGACGACAACAAAATTGCATCTATTAAATATTTCAAATGTTTTAACAGAAGAAAATTTAACCTGTTTCTAGTGGATACAATATTGCATACGAACAAAAATATGGCTAGAAAAAATTATTAATTCAAAATAATAAGTTTTTTTTTTGGAAGTCAAAGATAAATATAGTCAAAGACAAAAATAATATTAAAAAAAAAAATAATAATAAATTTAAATTCACATTTTTCGAAAGTTGTCATATTAAAAGTAATAACATTTTTGAATTTTATTTACATTTTTTTATTTCAGAATCTTAGTTAAAATAGTGATTGTATTTTAAGATTTAAAAATATACCTGCAAAATCAAAGATCTAAACATCATTAAAGTTCTCAAAAAACCTTTATTTAGTGTTTTTTTTTTTCGAAAACTGTTAGAGCAGATTTTTTAAACAAATTGTTAATATGTACAATTTTAGTGCTTATTTATTTAGTGCTTATAAATATACGATTCACTTTTCAATTGTGCTAAAAATTGTTGAGCCGATTATGAAATATAAAATTATGAACAAAATCCAACATCATCAAATATTATTAAGGCAATACAAGAGTTTGTTGAGAAATAAAATTATTTAACACTAAACATACCATAACGGGTCAAATGACCCATTTTGAACTTTTGCATTGAAAATGCACGTATAATTTTATTGTGTTTGCACATTTTGGACTTCATGACTTTTTCTAAGTAATTAATGTACAGTTATAAAAATATTTTTGTTTTGTTTTGTTTTGTTTATTCTGAGTAATCCTTGTTGTATACCGATATCTACCACAACCGGTCATTTGACCCGCTATGGTAGAAATAGGTATATTTAAGTCTTGGTATGATTAGTGTTAAATCGTTTAATTAGTTTAATAGGAAATTTAAAAACCAAATAAGGGGTTTTATGAGGAGTACCCTTCTTGAGCAACACAAAAAGGGTTGGGGTCATTTCTGACAAACCGAAAATCTGACCCAATGGATTAGTCCGAGGGGTGAGGACAAGTTGTTTGTGAGAGTGTAGCATTTTTATTAGTAAGGATATCATTTTCGAACAGCAACATGTTTTCGTGAAAAAAGATCAAACGCTTTATAAGAAGTTGATTGTATATACACTGACTTTTCTAAAGCTTTTCACTAACTTAGCCATGGAATTATTTTATTTAATCTTAAAGCTTTTAATTTTCCACTATTTTTCTTAACTTGGATCAAATCATACCTTGAAAACAGATCCTATTAGGTAAAATTTAGAAATTGTCATTCAAAACTTTTAGTTGCTTAATCTGCTGTTACCCAAGGAAACCATCTTAGCCCTTTTCTGTTCATCCTGTCTATTAACTACTTAACGTCATGTCTGTTCTATAATAACTTGTAGATAAAAACGAATCGGTAGTGGATTTGAATATTGTATTATCGCAGCAAAAAATTCTGTGATGTCTTCACTTTCATGGATTTAGGTGTTCATTTCTGAAGTGCTAAATAAAAGAGACAGACGGACAGAATCGCCGGGCCCACTTTTTTAGACTTTTCCAATCCTTCCAATCCTTATGGCTGCTTTTCATTTCCAATACGGTAGATTTGCTTATTAACGTATCCATTCAACTAAAAATGAGCTTAGTCGTTGAACGCAATTTTTCGATAGTGTGTGAAAGTGGATCTATCGCCAACATTTGAAGAGCCCATTCACCAAAAATTCTGGATTGTGAAAAAGGCTTCACACCTAAATTCGACCGCAAAATTTTTCACGTAGTGGAATAACAGAGGCCCCATTTCTGAGAACTGCGCTGAATTGTTAATTCACGGTCATTACTAACACTGGCCGATGCAGCTGCGATATTTTGTTTGCACTCTACGTAATCGTCTTTAAAATTTGGTGCGAAATTTAGTCGCAGTAGCCCGAATAGTAGACTAAGTAGGTCGATGAAACGGTGCCGTGAAATTAAACCAACTTTCAAAAATCGCTCTTATTTCATTTTTGTATAAAGTTTAAAATTTTCAACAGTTGGACTGTTGAAAATTGGCTTTGTTAATAATTGAATACATCAAGACGATGCATAGTTAAATGATGAACCAAGCTTAAGATGTTTGACAGTGACACAAAATACTAAAACGTGCCTGAGCTGTTAAAACCAGTGATGCCAAAAATACGTCACAAGTTAAGAATATTATCAATTATTATAGGTCATTAACGTATTGAATATCAATGAAAAGAAAACAAAACATATTTGTAAGACAATTTTACAAAAAAGCCCAACATCTTTTCTTGTTGTACCAATTTTTTAATTCCAATAAAAATTAGAATTGGTTTCGAATATATCAGCAAAGTTTTCAAAAAGGCCCAAAAATTATGTTTTCGAAATATGATTTATGCATCATTTTTCTATAGTTTTCTTAGATAACTTTAAAATTCATAAAACAGATTAACCCTCATGTAAAAATTCGAAGTATCCAGGGTTCATTTTGTGATGATAACAAAATGTTACTTAAAATATCAAACTATTGAAATAGTTGAGTTGTATTTATGCGCAACAATAAGCATATTCCCATATTCTAAAATAGATACAAATATTTGATTCTATTGCAAGGCATCGAAAGTATAAAATATTAGCACAAATTTCAATACCAAAACCTAAAGGCTATTAGTTTGATGTATTTAAAAACGAAAATCAAAATCCTCTTACTTTCGAAATATGCACACATCAGAAAATCCTTTAAAATCTATAGTCCTTGATTAATTGAAGGATAATATCTTATGGGTCATCGATCACCCTTTATGCCTTTATGGAAAAAGGTGAACAATTGAACCGATAACATCGTCGTCTTCATAGTCTTCATCGTCATCGAACAAGGGCCATTAATTTGAATGATAGGAAAAGAAGAGAGAAAGACTTTTCACTTTCTTTTGATCTTTCTTTTTGTCTGGAGATTTTTGCCAGTGAGAATCTTTTCGGTTAGACCGCAATTCATATTCGTCTGAAGGTTTCTCATGAAGATAGTATTTCAGATATCATTCAAAAAAAGGTGCAACGACCTTTGAATGCATTGCATATATCCTTGCACGTATCTACTCGTATCAGAGTCAGAGATACAGAGGGGAAGTTCTCTAGAGAGGCATCATCGGAGGCACCGTATAGATACAAGGATTGCCTGTATGGCAATAAATTGCAATAAAAAAGGGTTAAGACAAACCCATTTGCATCAATGATCCTGCATAGAGAAAAGAGTTGGTTGCAAAATTGAAAAATAATGAAAAATCGTCCTTCGGTTGATTGCGTGTGCAAATTTTCCGGCCGATATTAAAATTGATGCACACACAACACTACAACAGAGTTCTTTATATTTATCTGCCTTTTTGCATGGATGTTATTTAGAGTGCGTCTATCTGCATATTATACGCTCGTCCTTATATGAGTTGCGAGGTTTTTAGGTAGGTATGGGGAGAGTTTTTGTTTCGGATTTGCAATGATCCTTATTGGAAATCTCAATTCATCCGTAAAGTTATGAATAATAAAACAAATGCTGTGCCTTTTGTTTTCTCTGATGGTTGGAACAGACATGTGTAATATGTAGTGTTTGTTCTTGTAGCATCCTTTGTGGCCGGGGTTAGAGAAAAAAAGGACGAATCGTGTATAATTTTTTTTTTAGTTGTGTTTGATGGCATATGTATGTTCAATTAGCTAAATGGTTACAGGAGCACGGAAAAGGATGTTGTTTTATTTTTTGTTGGTCTTCCTTGGAGTCGTCCTTGCCGTCGTCGTAGTCGTCGTCGTCGTCTTTTTCGTTGTCGACGTGATGTCGCCTGTTGTGAAGTGGATTGGAGCATAATCGAATATTCTTAAGAGAAAAATCAGAAATGGAAAAGCTTTTTAAGTTTTTCTTTTTTATTTTCTTGCATTTTCATTTTCATTTTTCTCTCACCTCAATCTAATTTGATTCTTTTTTTGTCTTGTTCTTATTTTTGCTGGTTCTTCTGTGTTGCAAAGGAAAAAGTAAAAAAGGACCAAAGTGGTATAATTCGTATGGAAGAGGATATGAGCAATTTCATTTGGAAAAGAATTTTTCTTTGACTTCAGAAGTAGGTACATAGGTATATTTATACATCTTGTATACACACAAACAAACAAAAAGGACGTGATAGAACATAATTAAGTTAGAGTGGTATTATCTACGTGTGGTGCTTTGTTTTGATTGAAGAAGACACTTCTTGTGGCTGTTTGTCAACTTTTGTCAATTTTATTTGAACATTTATTTATTCTTCATTCGTTTTGGAGGTAAAGTGTCAGTACACTCGTATTCGTATATCAAATTGAATTTTAATTTTTCTGACTGGCTTTTTCTTGGGATTGTTATCATGAGAAGTGAGTAAAATGTTCCTTTTTATTGGATCAAACAAAATATATTATTATACATTGTATATAATTTTTATGAATCCGAATGTGAGCCTAAATTGTTAAAAGACATACCAAATAAGAAAAAAATGTTTAACTTCTACAATTTTTAATTTCATAATAATATTTAAGCCTTATAACTTATCAGCCCTTAATTGAAAACTTTGGATGGTCCCGAAAATGGTCAATTTTATCTGAAACATTCCATTTTTGAGAAAAAAAAACAAAGAATATTTTAAAGTTTTGTAACCATTATTTGTTTTCTTCTTTATTATATTAGGGCTTCAAGCATGTAGTAAACATAACTAAAAGTGATTGAAATGAAAAATAATATGATAAGAAACACTTTGTTATAGCGTCACCAAACCGTTTTCTAATATTAAGAATTCACACTGAGTGATTCTATCTTATTTTTTTCAACACGCTTTTACTATACTTAACATTTCTTGAAAACTAAAGAAAAATGTCATATTAAATCATTGGTGCTGTCTTTACAATTCTCAAAAATAGTATTTGTAAAAATATCATAATAAAAAATCATGTATTGCAATAATTCTTTTTGAGAGAGTAAAAGAATAAGTCCTAAGCTTAATGTATTTTGGTATAGAAAAGAAGATAGTAAAACAAATCGATTTAATTTTGTTGCTAATGCTACCTGGAAAGGGGGGGTGTATGGTCTTGGTAAATACTTTTTCTTTTAAATCAGATTCGTGAAATTTTAAAACTGAAATGGAGGAAAAAAAAGCAGACTGGTAACTTCAAATTAGTTTCATGTATTTTTTAATTAAATTATTTATTAAAATTATATTTAATAAACTTCAAAAGATATGCAATCAACGTAAAACAAATTTTAGAAGTATTTTTAGTTTTATTTTATGTGTCATTTTGATAATTTTTTTTTTGAAATTATGGCATATGAAACAATGATCTTTTGTTAATAAAAATATTAAAGCACAAAATATATTTTACATAATTTTATCAAATATAAATTTAAATTAAATTGAAGTCGAAGAATAAGATATTTGAGGTAAACCAAGTTTTGAGATGCAAAAAACAGTAATCTATTTTTTCACAATAATTTGTATTGGATCTTAATTTCAAAAGGTAACAAAGACATGTTTAGCCCATATGTCACTTAATTGATGCCTAAATCAGTAAAACAAAATATAATATCTTTATTTCTGCTCGTTTTTAAGAATATGGTGAAGGAAAGAAGGTTTTTCGAACTTGCAACTGTATGTGCAGTTTTCAAATCACCAATCAAACCGTAGCAATAACTTCCAGTGGGAAGTTAATATGACAAAAAATTACTAGATCCATTATTATTGTTTTATAATACGTCATCGGTTGATTTTGAACTGAAATAATTTTGAAATATAATATATTTTTTTTTCAGAAGTCTGAACTGAATGACCTTATTTTTAAATATTTTACTACACGATAAACTCTTGATTTGTCTAACGACCTTTTTTGGTCCAAAAATTTAGCTAAATTTGTCCATTTTCAACATTAATAACCAATAACACTTGTGGCTTTCTTTCAAAAAATTGTCACAAAGAGCAAATATTACAATACTTTTTTCATAGGTTAAACTCCAAACATATGAATATTGGAAATAATATTTTGACTGAACATTTTCTGAGTCGCACGAACTTGCTCAAGTATCCAAAGAGTCTGTTTAAAAATATTTCCTGTATTTAAAGATTTAAAAATTTTCCTGCAAAAAATGTTGATTTCTCAAAAAACCTTAATTAATTTTTCAAAATTTTCATTTGAAAATCATTAGTGTTTTTTTTTTTTTAAATTAATTGTTTATGTTTAAAATTTTTAAATTATAGTCTAAAAATATTTTTAGTATGCAGTTTGTTTAAAAATCAAAAATAAAAACAATGAGATTTTTGATCATCAAATACTCGGGGTACCCTTCTGGAGCAATATAAAAATATATTTCTTTTATTGAAAGAAGCCAAATTAAAAAAAAAATTGAAAGAAAATTTAAAAAAAGATCGGTTCGTTTTTGAGAAAAATCGAATTTTTGATTTTTGACCAAAACATTTGTATCGGTTTGGGCTTAAAATCTTAATTTCCAAATTTGAAGTCATTCGACCCAATGCTTTAAGGGGTAGGGGCCAGGACAAATAGACGGACGGAATAGGGAGACTTCTGTACTATCCTAATGTCATGTTTGATTAAAATCTCGAGTTCGAAGTTTTTTTACGATACGACCTATAGGTCGCAAGTAAAAATAAAAACCGCTATTAAAAAATCACTTATACGCCTAGTGTGCCATCATTTTCATGGATTTTCTATTTGCCATAGTTATATAAATTATTATCTTGGCTACAAATAATTAAAATATATTTATGGTCATATGAATGGTTTTTTTTTAGACGTGGGGTTTTCAAGAAAAAATAAAAGACATATAATTTAATGAAGTGGCTTTTAGAATTAAGCTTTATTATAAAGGTAAGAGTTTTAGGTTTTAAAAATAATTTCGGGCAAGTGTCCGTCGTGGCTGGCTCAAATAAATTCCAGCCGAGAGGAATAATTTTCGACAAGCAATTGGGGCCGTCGCCGTATATCAGCAATAACGCGCCAAATAATCTCTCCCAAATTTTCAATCATCTCGGGTTTATCTTTGCAGACAAGCGAGTTGGCATAACCACAAAAAATTCTTTTTTATAAATTGACTGTCTTGATGCGCCGCGTGAATCGAACCATTATATTCTTAATAAATTTGCACGATTTGGAAACGTTGTTGAGGAGTATGTCTATTTATTATAGAATAGCAAACCAAATTAAGCATAGAACAAGAGACAGCTATCTAAAAACAAAATCCGAACTAAGTATTACAAATTGAAAACTACACGTCTGAAAAAACACCCGTTATTTGTCTGTGGAATAGTATAACCTCCGAACTAATACAATGTGATAATTTCAAAAATAAAGTAAAAACATTTTTAAAGATTTTGTTATTACTATATTTTGTTTAAGAAAAAGGTATTAAAGTAAAACATTTGAAGAGATTTCATTCACTTTAAAACGCTCAAAAATGGGTTGGGGTCAAAATACCTCATGGATCATAATACTATATTTAAATACTGTATCTCAAAATACTGTATGTACAAAGTACTGTATGATCAAAATACTGTTTCTCAAAATTCTGTATTTTAAAATTTTGTATATCAAAATTCTGTATTTCAAGTTGCTGTAAGTAAGGATGAGAAATATAAATCGTTTTGATAATGTAAAAAAGTGCGTACTTTTTTCCATTATCAAAACGATTTTTATTTTTAGCTTTACCTACAGCATTTTGAAAAAAGGAACTTTAAAAACAGAATACTTTTTTTAAGAAAACATCATAATATTTTTTCACTAGTACAATGTTCTATTATACTTCTTTCGAACAAAAACCTATGTAACTATCATAAGTCTGTGAATTAATAAAAACAAAAACAAAATAAATGATATCTTCTTCTTTTAATTTTCTCTCTCTCGTTTACTTCTTTATAATTTTTTGTATCTCTTTCACATTTTTACATGAATTGTTCCTATCATAATCAACAATTGCATGAACAATTCCGCCAAACTAATTGATCTGTCAAAACTTCCAGTATAATACAGTATTATGAGACACAGTATTCTAAATTTACAGTATTTTGAAATACAGAATATTAACCATACAGTATTAAACAGTAGCACACAGAATTTCGACCATACAGTATTTTCAAATGCAGCATTTTGACCCGCTCCCTCAAAAAATATACATATTTATTTTGAAACAGGTTGTTGCAAAGTGCTTGAAATGAAAATAATTAACAAAATTGACTTAAAACCTGGAAGATCAATGACAATCTGTTGGTATATTATTACCTTTTTAAACATTTCAGAGAGAAGCCTTAATTAACTTTGCGCCATCTCTTAGATTTCAATAATGTACATGAAGAAAAATTTCCCAAAAACTAAGGGATATTTTGCTTTAATTTGTTTATTTAAAACCAAAGCAGCTAAAATAGTTATTTTCATAATTTAAAATTCCAGTATTTTGCATGGGAATAAAAAGAAATAATAACGAATAGTAGAAGTAAGAAAAATTAATTAAATGAAAAAAAAATTGTTGAAAATAAAATCCACACTTTTTCAACAATTTAAAAATGCTTAGAAATTATTCACTTATGTCTGAAATATAATTTTTGTTTATCATTTATTTTATATTTCACTTAATTAATTTTGTTTTTGTTTTATAATGATGAGCATCAGCCCTCCAAGAGCACGGTATTAAGTTCCTACAATTTTCAAAATGACACGTAGGAACTCTATACCTCGCTAATGGCAAAAAGGCGATTAAATATATACGAGTATATTCTTAGTTGTACATCTCACAATTTTTCACTTTCAATTTATATTCACTCATAAAATCTTTACTTTTAATATAAACATGTTTAAGTATATTTATTTTAAAAATGTATAAAATAAAAAATAAAATGTGTATACACTTACCTACCTTTCGAATGTTTGCATGTATCACTTTTTTCCCAATAAAAAAGGATAATCCTATCATCGAAAGAATTGTACACATACATTAACTCAGACCAACAAAAAATCATAAAATCACCGCTGTCGTTTTTACATTTTAATGATGTATGTATGTATGTATGTTCCTTTCAATATCCTTTCTCCTCTTAATATATAGGTTCTGTTTTTATTTTGTCTGTCAACTTATAACATAAAAATGTATTTTCTTGGTAGCTTATAAAAGAAAAAGGAACAAAAACCAACGTCATAAGTTGAAAATTCAAATACATACACAACCCGGAAACTCATTCAAATTAAATAGCCTCTCAATTTTAATATCCTTATTTTATTAGCGAATAATCATAAAAAAGTACCCAAGCAAATATTCCATCACGTCAGAAACCACATTCCATAGTATATAAAGGTACCTACTTACCTTCTCTATAGAAATAGACATGCACTTTTTTTTTTCTTTTTTAACGATTTGGCCATAAGACTTTTAGCCAACATTAAACCAGCCCCAAAGTCTATTTGCATATGTGTCTATCAAGGACCAACATTGCGAGGAAACACTTAACAAGAAAAAACCCGAATTATGGTCGAGACAAGCACATCAGCATCAGCTTCAGCAAACTGTAGAGTAATAAAAATCAACTAGCTTTAGGTTTGGATGGACAAAATGTGTGAAAGTAAGGGTCTTTTTTTTTTTTTTTTTTGGGATAACGGATTATACATATACTTGGGGCTTTTGTAATTTCCTTATGCATATTCAATAGGTACTAATACTGAACTTATAAGCTAATTGCATCTCTAATCGGATAGAATCACGTTTAAGTCTTTTAATTTAAAATGCTATTAATGTGTGATTTTTTTCTTTTTTTTCTTTTTCATTTAAGATCAAGAACATTAAAAGTTGCAACTTTGGTTAAATGTCTGTGTAAGTCATTGGGGACCATCAATGGTCATAAGTAGCAGTTGGAGAATAAATATTTGCAACTGTTAGAACTTCCATAGACTTATGGAATTAACTGCTTCTTTTTTTTTTTTTTTAAGTTACAACCTCAAAGTTTATGGACAATTAAAGCAACTATAGTTAGTACAACAGTTTTGCTCGTAAATTATATAATTTACGAGCAAAACTGTTTTACTAACTATAGTTGCCTTAATTTTACGAGAAACAATATAAAATTAGGTTATTTGTTTATCCGAAGTTATTTCCAATGTTTTAAAATCCAGAAGAGGAAAGTATGCCTTCATAAAGAATCAATTTCTACTAAACTGACAACTTGTTTTGAACAAAATTCCAAAACTCCCAATTTTGAATTCTTAAAATAGTTTTCACATGCCGATACCTCTGTAAAGTAAGAGAACAAAAGAAAAATACATTTCCCAGATAGAAAAATGTTATTAATCTATCTGATCTCAAGAAATTTACATTACAAGCCCTCCAACCTCGCATAGATCTCTTCAAAAGCTAATAAAGCTGATGTAGTAGCATTTTTTAACGATTTTGAAAGTATAGAGTATAATTTTTTCTCATAGCAATAATTGAATTGCCATTTGCTAATATAATTTATTTAACCCCATTCCACTTACAAAACAATTATTCAATTTTAAAAAACAAGGCTTTATTGGTTGCGCTTTGTATATCTTATGGTAAAATCTAAATGACAATAGAGCTTCTAACAGAAGTTATTGTAGATTCACGTAATAGACGCCCACTCTTATTGTAGCGTCACATAAACAAAATCTAGCACAACTTTAACTATACTTAAAAGAACATGATGTAGCCACTTATTGTGTGCACAAACCACCATAGACCCAACCCATTTTCTATGGAGAGACTACCGCTTGGAATTTTTCGCAGACCTATCTAACTTACTACATAAACGCCAATTGTATCTTGAGAAAAGAGATGCTTGTGGTTGGAAAATTAAAGTTACATGATGGTGGCGATGGAGAGTCAAGCACTCTGCGCTGGTTGTGTGTACCTCCATCATTCAACTTAAATGTTGACTGATGATTGTTGATTGCACCTTTTGCGCGCCCCGCTATGCCACTACTACTTCATGCCACAAAGCGATGGAGCTGTATCGTTTCTGCTTTATTATGGTGATGGTAGGTAAGGTATACATAGAAACTCGAATGTGATTATGCTAATTGTATTAAGAAATGGTAAAGCCATCCTAAAATAACCATCAACCATCAGAATACAAAAAAAAAAACGCATTCAACTGATTTACACGCAAATGTTGAGACTTCGCAAGATGGATTGGTTACACAGCTTTTCAGCATGCAAATTAACTTTGAAGCCAAAACCAAAACCAAAGGCACACCCAAAAAAATCGGTTATAATATAGAGGTGCAGCGCAACGTTTTTACTGACATGGTGGTAAATGTGATGGCTTCTGTGTCGTCGTCGTCGTTGCTGTCGCTGTCGTGCATTGTGAATCTTTTTGAATTACTTTGGCATTGAAATTATAATTTAATGAATTTTATTATTCTCAGTGTAAACAATTGGATTTGAAGTACCTTACCCATATAGTGACTTCATTCATGTTCATATTTACTAAGCAATAGACTTAAAGTAGAATAAAAATCTATTGTTGGCTTTAATTTACATGTCCTCTAGAATTTATAGAAAACAAAACTAGTTTCAAGTTTTAACCTCAGCTTTTTCGTTTGCATGGGTTTTTGGGGTTTATTTCATATCTTGTAGCATTTTTTATCGACTTTTTGACACTTTAAATGGAAACTGTATTTTTTCTTAGTGGTAAAAAAAACTATCAACTAAACAGTAAAATTTACCGTTATTCTAAAGTCTTTGCGAATTTTCAAGTATTAAATTGAATTTTTACATTTCCTTTCACTAATAGATTTTCTGTCTTCTTTTTCCTTCTAGTGATACAATTTTGGTATGAAAACCATTCCTAATTTCACACTACATCTGTCACTTTGCCAAATTAATATATTGTATGTATTGTAAATTGTGTCACCAATAAAGTGGCCACACAGTCCTTTCTCTACTCTCCCTATACGAACACTTACTCAAGAACAATTGGCACAAGGGTCAATCCCCTTTTATGTACATTTCTATATATCCGCAAAATAAACTCATTTTTGAACAAAAAGATACATTATCTCATGAGAGAGGGTATTATAAGCAAACACAAAAAAAAAAACGAATTTTGTGTGCAAGGGTCGATGTTTTTGAAGACAAAATGATTTCCATCCCAAGTACCTACTCGTGTATAGCCACACTTTCCTCTTGAATTGTGGATTGCAATTTGATTGGTTATTCCATTAGGAACATTGTCCTTTTTTCCTTCGTCCATTTCATAACTCAAAATGGTGGGTGCGTATTTTAAAACATCTAAGTCGTAGTAAAATAATTGTAATGAATGACGACCATTTACCACGAGTGTTATACCTCTCGATATCTGGTCTTAAAATAGAGTGTTTCAAATCAGTAAATATGGCACAGCAGGCAAGTATTGTAATTGCGTTTACTTCCACAATTCTATACATACATATCTACCTCTTTAAGTAGGCATATGCCATTTTGGCCTTTCATATATGTACGCAGCAGGTATAACATCAGAAAATGCATACAAGATCATAATATCCATACAAAGGAAATCGACATGGTACAAAAATTTTATTGCACATTGATTGGAATGCAAAATTGCATATCATACTAAACACATCAGAGAATCGAAGTGTGTAACAGCAGCATGGAACCTGCTACTGATTGACCAGTGTGTTATTTTAAGCCAACCAGCCAGTGTAAGCCCGGCCAGCGCAGCGTCAGCGTAAACAAAACACTCTTTTATCATTTATAGACCCAGCTGGCCATCAATCATTTTGTATGGCAGTGCATATTGTGCCACAATTGGTTTTTTTTTAGCGGAGGACCGAACAAGTTAAACATTCCAATTGGGTTATATGAGGGGGCCTGCATCATGCTTCATGCAACTAAAGCAAAAGGCAACCATCATTTTCTCAATTCTCAGGTACAGTTATAGTTTATAGGTGTACTTATGGTATGTACTATAAATTTATGCATATTTTGTTTTATAATAGTGTCGAGGTGTTGAATTCGAATAAGTAATGCGAGGTGGTGAAACAATTGTAGAGTGTTCATGAAAATGATGTACATAGGTATACAGCTCGCTTTTATATTGCAAAAGATATAGTATTTCAAAAAACAAAAGAATTCGACTATACAACCACGACAATAACGACGAAGGAGGTTGATTGAGGGCAACAATTGTAAATTACATATACGGAACTGTTTTATACTACATCAACATTTGCAGGGTAAAATATAACAATAATTGGTGACCTTGAAGAAATTGCAACTTTGTATATGATCACCTATGGACATGGAGCATGAAAAATGCATTGAGCATTGAGATTTGTAAAACAACACTTTTGCAAATACATTGTATAAGAATTGGAATAAATTATTATTCAAACAATGTGATTGTAATCTTTTATGGTAGTGGATAGGTTAACCGAAGACATTTTCTTCCTTGACATTGTGTTTTGTTTAACATTTTTAATATGGATCAAGATACATAAATATAATCAGTTAAGAACTATAATATTATTGCGTGATTTCAATTAGGTTTTTGATTGAACCTAGGGCAAACATATTTAAATATTTAAAGGAATTTTCAAGTAGTTCAAAAGTTAATCTTTACTGTACATAATATCGAAGGTTAAAAAGTAAAATCCACTAATTAACAAAACACAATATGTTTAAGGAAGTAAGATTGTATCAAAATTTATAAAACATAAAGTGACATTTTTATAGAATGCTAATTCATGGTAGCTACAAATATCTTTCAATGCCTTCACAAATATCTTAAACAATGCCACTTTTGAGAGAAAAAAAAAACTTAGTAAGAAATTAATTTAGTTGACCAATTTTGTCTGCACTATTTTACCTTTGAACTGAGGATGTAATCCTTAGGAATACTGTTACTTCGGAAAGTTCAGACAAAAAAAAAAAAGTTGGTCATTCAAACATCCTAGGTTATGTAAATGGGCTGGTGATTTTTGTAGTTATCGCCACACTTAGATCACTGTAGATCCCTTGTGATACCCTGAAAAATAGTTCTCTACACCATCCTGAAAACTAAATTCATGCGATGCAGAGCGTTAAAGGTTGTAACAAGCACTACAAAAAAGTTTATGACCATTATCCAAAAAGAGAATCAAAAATATTTATGGTACCACCGCAAAAGTTTGACAGAAAACTAAATTTTGGACCGTAAAGCTTAAGAACAAATTGACGTCGCAAATATGTTATTTTATATAAAAGGACACTGTTAAAAAAATTGTATTGAGATCATTTTTGAAAAAAGCCTTTCGAACAAAAATGAAAAAACACATTTTTTTTAGAACTTGGGTTTTTAAATAAAACAATTTTCCACGTATATTTTAAATTCATACATTTTTCCACTTAATATGGTTTATCCCAATTTTTTCGATAGTTTTTCTCTAAATATTTCAAAAAACTATTCTTGTACATATGGAATAAAAATGGTGTAAAATTTTTTAGGTATAGAAATACATGAACTACAATGTATCCTTTCATTTTACATTTTAACCCCTCGCATCCCCCAAAACTTCTTGCACCAGTTTAAGTATTAGGAATATTTTAGGGAGTGTTATAAAAGTATAAATGAAAAAGCTCACAAAAGAATGCAATCTTTTGGGAATGCAATCATTATAAATCATTTGTTGAATACAACTTAAAGATTGCATTCATTGATTTCATTTCAACTTAAGATTGGGATTTCAAATTTCGCAGCCATGAATCATTTGACCTTTAAAAGATTTCAATCATTTTTTCTCCAATGATTGCACTGCAATCAATTGATTGAAATCATTTGAGATTTCATGCATTTTTTGTATTCACTTGAAGTCTTAATATTGATTTGAAATTTTTACATTCTTTTGAAGTCTTTTCAATCACTTGAAGCCTATATGCTTTCACTTGAAGTTTTTGCATTCTTTTGCATTTTTAAGTAGAATTTCAGTACACAAAATATTTTGAAGTGGCCCATACACCTGTACAATATAAAAATCAATTGATTGCAATCATTTGAGAATTAATGTATTCTTGTAAATGACACTCTATACACTAAAGTTTGTCGGGGTCTTCCAAAGCAAATATGTTGTTTCTAGACCAAAAAAAAACAATTATTTTATCTAGTTTTAAACTGAAAATAATGATCATATGTCTAGAGTTAAACTTTGAGACTAAAAAGTGGTTTTTGAATGCATTGAAAAACTTTAAATTGTTGGTACTACCATCAATGCCGATTTCTACGACTTTAAAATAAAATTAAAGAAATTTTTCGTTAACCATCTCAAAGAATATTTTCGAAATATAAAACATTTTTCTGCAAACTCTGAAAAGGTTAAATTTTCCATGAATTTATAAATTTAAATAAAAAGAAAAGTTGTTCTTCTTATTTTTTTCCATCAATTTGTTGTACAGTATTACTTTTAATATCTTTCTTATTTTTATTTTTTTTTTGCGTATGTATCAAATACCAATCAACTCGCCTACACCTATGGGAATTGACTATGAAAAGGCTGTAACAAAAATATACGATATGCGCCTTATTTTGAAAAAAAAGAAGACTCTCCCACAAGAGTGACGGCTTTCGTTTTTATTTGACAGTTTTAGATGCGGTGATGGAGTTGTAAGAAAATTGAAAATATAAAAATAAATATAAATATAAAACCCCATCATCAAAAAAGAAAGACGAATAAAGTAATTTTATTCCATCGAAAAAATAGAATATATGCAAATTCTCAAATAAATATGGAGATTTGTTTTTTTTTGGTGCTTTCAAAATTTGTTCCTTCTTTTAAAAAAGTATATCCACATACATACATATATTCGAAATTTGTCACTGCGTAGCTGATACATTTATATAGACCCTTTTTGTGTTCGAACATTTTGCGTTTATGGTTTTAGTATTTGTTTTTACTTGAAAAACAGAATATGATAGAGCAGATAAAGTTGAGAAAAAGCTGACTACCTATGCACTTATTGAACTTGAAAGTTTCAATCGTCTCCTATTGACCCGTCTTGGTCTTGATTTTTCAGCTATGATTTGAGGTTTCCAAATTGAGAAAAACAATTATTCGAGTTATGTCATTGAATTTCTTTTTTTTTTGAGTTATTATGGAATTTTTGACACCTTTTCATTAACTCAAAAGACCTAAAGTCATGCTTAAACATTTTTAAAGTGTCGTAAATACCTCCAAAAAATTTAGCCTTATAAGCTTGAAAAATGAAAAAAAGGGTCTAGAACTTTTTAGAACAATGTGCAACCTCTTTACAATAAAACAGTATAGATGAAATTTTAGCTACCTTTCGATATCCTAAGCACGGCAAAACGCTGTTTCTGTACCTTTAACAACCTATAGTAGAAATAGCTCCCTGGCACCTTCCTATCAGCCAGGAAATGGAGACAACATGAATGTAATATTTTTGTCAGCTTCCAGGATCCAGGATGATTTGTTTTACATTTTTTCTTACCCCTCACTAAAAAATGAGAACAAAAATGCACAGTATGTACCTATAGAGGAAACCCACACCTCCTTGAGACTCGATCTTCAATTTCAATGCAAAAACCGAACATAAAAAAGGATATCTAATAATAAAAAAAATATATGTATATGTATATAAAAGTATATTTCAATATAAAAGTATGTATAAAAAAAAACAGTTGTCGTTATACCTATACCCCCAAAAAATATGTAGAACAAAATTTGGAAAAAAGGATGCTCTACCAGATGTGATGGTATTGCAAAGTCGCAGTTTCGAGTATAAGGGTTGTAGAAATATAGGTATCTAGTGCGTTACATTATATAGAGAGAGAGGGTGGTTGACGAGGTATACATACATTTGTATAACCAGATAAACGAATTTCTTTTTTTTTTCTTATATTCACAAATGGATGTCGCATTTCCTTTTTGTCACTTACTGTTTGATATTAAGTCTCCTTTCCTTTTATTACCCTTCGGGTTTTTTTTTCATCCTTTTTCCAGTACGGCACAATCCCATACCATTCCTTATGATCCATCTTCATCCCTTTGAATATGTTACATAGAACACTCACCGCCGCCGCCACCACCGTCAACATCATCACATATCCCCCCAACATTCAAAATCCTGTATCGACTTTTGGTGTGAGTTTTGATGAAATTGTATATTTTTGCGTAGGTATACCTTAGAAAATGTATAAGCATTGAAAAACGCCAAAGATGAAGATGAACAAACGTCGTCGTCGTCGTGTGTACCTATAACTGAGTTAGAAAAAAAGGGCGTACCTCTACTAAATGTATGAAGTTCGCATCCAACAAACCACCCCCCGTAGTGCAAAAATGATTATGTGGGATATACTCGTGCGTCTTATTGAATTTTATTTTTCTTCCTTAACAATCCTTACTCTAATTTCTGGTTTTGAAATGTCAAATAAGTATAACAAAATTGAATATTAATAAAATGCTCCTGTCAAATCAAAAGTGTCTGTTTAAAAATAGTACCTCTACCTATATATTTTAAGATTTAAGAATATACCTACAAAATAATTTTAGGTATCTTCAAAAATTTAAATGCCAATTAATTTCTCGAGTTTTTAAATGTGAGCCATCTTTTTGGATCATTTGGCTTCTTACAAGAATAGCTTTAAACTGAGTATTTCTGGGAACTCTTTTGGATCTAATTTTCCAAGACAAGATCTTTAGTTTTTAGAACCAGTATTTTAAGGCCTAAGTCCACCTTAGAATTTTCTAAAAAACAATTTTTTTCAAATGGTCCTCAAGGAAGCTCAAAAGCTATTTACCTAAAAGTTTAAAGTTCTTAGTTTTCTTATTTTATAGTGTGCAAAATTATTTATGATTTACTACTACTCAAAACTTCAAATGCGTTTGTCTAAACACTGCATTTTTTAAGTATTAGCCGGTCTCATAACCCAAACTCGAACATTTTATAATCGATTGACTTTAATTTTTGAAAATATCTTGGTTTTGGAAGTACACAAGTTTTTTAAGTTCAACTTTAGAAGTGTTTTTTATCCAATTCGAAAATAACGAAAAACGCCATCAAAATCTTTTGAGAAACTAATTATTTCTTCAATATCTCCAACCATCAAACCCAAGAACTTGTTTCCACGCTAAGAATGCGTAAGAATTTACAAAATATTCCTCCCTGATGATCATCCTAAACTTAACATCAACAAATTACCAGAAAACTAGTAAAAAACACCATGCCTCAAAGGACAACCACATATACGAGTACTATACCAATCACTAAGCCAAGTCTTTTATTTTCCTAGAAGTCGCATTTTCATGGTATCCGTAAACATACCATACCAAACGACCGCCCACACGTCTCACTATACCTTCGTTTTCGAAGAATAAACCAGGTCATTTCGATCACATAACTCCTGCAGACTTATGCAACAACATTGTTTGCCTGCAGAAAACAGAAACAAAACAAAATAAACACCGACCTTATATTATTACGACGACGACGAGTAAAGTAAGGTAAGGTAAGGTAAACTCTACTATAGGTATAGGCCCCCATTAAGGATGTGAACATCCGTTCATGAAAACAAATGTTTACCCATTGGTCTATAAAGCTGTGGTGTTGTTGTGGCATCACGACTAATCAACTCTCAACGATATCGTGGCTCTGATGTGAAGTCCAGCCGAGCGACCAACGCAGCGCAGAGCGCACCAAACGACCCAGACCAACATAAAGATTCAGCTCAATAGTTCAAGAGACATCATCTGACTCGCTGACTTGACTCTGTCTTGACTGTGGAACAACAAAACTCCAACTTTAACCATATTCAGACACAGATACACTTGAGACTTGAGATTTGAGACTAGACCAAGTAAAGAGGTGAGTCTGAGTAATGCAACGGTGCTGGTCGTAAATAAGAATACACAGGAGGCACTTTGCATATAATTACGTCCAGATGGTGGCCACAATCAGCGCACAGATGAGGTCCAATGGTCCATTCATCTTTTTTTCTGAAACCCTCTCGCTCTTTATCTCACTCTTCTCTCTTCTCTTCTCTTGTGTGTTTCTCGTGTAATATTTTTCTGGAGCGTGGATGATGATGATGATGGTTATGGTGGATCGTGAACTGTGGGGGTAATAATCCATAGACGGAATCTCGAGCTTGTAAGTGGACTTGCAACCAGCATCATCATCGTCATCATCATCATCGAATCGGTGTTTCATGCCTCACGAAAAGCGATCAGTAAAACGGATTTATGGATATTTCATGAGGTCCGACAGAAAGAGGATCGTGTAATAACTCTCGTGCACTGGCACACAGAAGTGTTCATTTGGCAGGTTGTAAGATGGATGCTTGAGCTTGCATACCACCACCGCCACCATCGTCGTCGCCACCACCTTCATTTAGTTTTGGCCTGCATTTTCTTTCTATGAGCAAGTCGAAGAGGTACCTTTTCTATGGGTATAAAATGCTGATGGATCTTAACTGCTGGCTTCTAAACAACAACTGATTTGGATTTGGATGGAACTTTTTTTGGATGAAACTGGTGGCTGGAGGAGTCTCCCTCTTTCTCGCTGTGAGTCTCGAGTCCACGAGTGATCCCAATCAGTTTTGTTGTTTATGCTGGTAATTGCTCGATGATGATGGTGAGTTCCAAGAGCTTCTGCTGCTTTGCTGTTTTTGCAAAAGTGATCGCTTAAATTATTACACAATTATATTGAAGTTGATAATCGAACGCTTTGTGCTTGCGACTTTAAATGACGTTCGTCGTCGTCGTTGTCTTTGCAGTCTATGCCGTCGCCATTGTCGAAGTCATCTGCATCCAGTTTTCCGTGTGATGGTTCTCAAACTTGGTGGCCTTTTACTATGCGCTGCTGAAAAGTGAAATAATTTTGAAATAATAATTGACGGCACACAAAGTCAGTAATAATAGACGAGCGATCGATGGTGGTGGCGCTTTTAAGAGTTTTAATTGTCAATTTAGGATAGATTTTCGATTCTTTGATGTCTGATTTGGTTTGGTAGTCTTTGGTTTTTTTTTAGTATTTTGGTCTGTTTGATAGACATGCGACTTAATGGTCCGAACATGGCTACAGTATACGAGTAGAATGGATTGCTGATTCAATCGAACATGAAATATAACATGCAAAAGTCATTAAAGTGGTGATATGATGGGAGTTCAATTGTTATTTGGACCTTCTTTTTTGTTTATAGATTTTTTGATGCAACATTTCATGATAGAAATAAGTGGGGTAATATTCATGGTATTTTGGTGTCATCGATAGACACCCAGATTTATCGGAAATATTTGTCCATAGCGACAAGTGAACTTCTGAGAAGCTCGTTACAGTTTTTTTTACTTTCGACACATAGAAAATTATATGAAAAGTTTTGTATTCGTACAAAGAACGAAAATAGTCATCCTATTGACTCTTTTGGTAGTCAATATTACTATTTAGTAGTCAATTTTCAGCCGATAACCGCGATAGTCAATAGAACAATTTTCGGTTGTCAATTTTTACAATTAGGTAGTCAATATGACAACTGTAGTAGTCAATATGACAACTTTGGTTGAAGAAAATTGAAACTACGGTTGTCATATTGACTAATGTGGTAGTCAATATGGCAACTGTGGTAGTCAATATGACAACTACGGTAGTCAATAAGACAACTGACGTAGTCAATATATCAACTTTTGTTGAAAACCGAAATCTAATTTGACTACTGGGTAGTCAATATAGCAATCCTCGATAGTCAATTTTAGTAGTCAATATGACAACCAAATTGTCATATTGTCTACCTAAGTTGTTCTATTGACTACTTTTGTTCTCATATTGACTACCCAACATTGAAAATCGAAAATTGTTCTATTGACTATCCAGTAGTCAATTTTTTAAAATAAGGTTGTCATATTGACTATTTTGGTAGTCAATACGAAAAATTTGGCCAAATTTCAAGTTGACTATCGACGATTGTTAATATGGCAACTTTTTTTTTCTGTGTACCTATAATTGATCCCAGTTTTTGTCGAAAAATCATCTTAAGCGATAAGGCCCATTTTTGGATGAATGGGTACGTGTTCCACGCGAGAGGTGTCAATTAATTCAAATATAGTCACACTTTGGTGTGGATTTTTGCCTCGAGGCGTGTCGTTAGTCCGTAATTCTTCGAAAATGATGCTGGATAGGCCATCGACGTCAACGGCTACCGCTATAAGTTGATAACCACCAACTTTTTGTGGCCTGAATTCGATGACATACTATGGCTTCAACAGGATGGCGTTGTATTGCCACACAGCTTAAGACACAATCTATATTCTGTGTGAGCGGTTCCATGGCATGGTTATCTCCTGCCAAGGCCACGTGAATTGACCCACACCAAGATCGTTTGAATTGACACTTTATAAGACTTTTTGCTGTTTAGCTTTCTTAAGGCACAGGTCTATGCTAACAAGATGAAAAACCACAACTGTTCTCAAAGACAGCCTAGTGGATTTTATCGGTCAAATTAGCCTGATTTCTGCACAAAAGACAATGAAAACTTTACCTTTCGAAGAATTTGCGCGGCCATTTAAACGATGTTTTAATTCAAACATAACGTCATTAATAGGGCTCTCAAATAAAAATACAACCTCATTGATATCTTATACAAAACTTATTTTATTAACTTCCCATAGGAAGTTATTGTAATGGGTCCCATTTGTCAAATTGAAAAATTTGACATTTCTAGACGTTTCAAGGTCCCTAGAGTCGAAATAAAAGATTTTTAGAAAGATGTCTGTGTGTGCGTGTCCGTATGTCCGTACGTCCGTACGTTTGCGACGTTTTTTTCGTCGTCCATAGCTCAAGAACCAGAAAAGATAACGACTTCAAATGGTGATTTTTTTACTATAGCAGTTTAAAAAAAAGGTGAAAATTTTGGTTAAACCTAAATATCTCATGAACCAATGACGCTAGAGACTTGAATTAAATTTTATATCATATATTGCAACGTAATACAAATTAAATACATTTTTGGAAAAAATCCAATTAACGTTTTTTTTATAAATCAAAAAAACTGAAAAAAAAGTGTCACCTCGAAAATTTTACGACTAAAATCTGATTTCATCTCCAAAACAATTTTGTGCAACGAAGAATAATGTTTTTGATAACTGATCAAATTTTGAGAAAAATCTTATTGACAGTTTTTTTTTATAAAAAATAAAAACCTAAAAAAAACATTACTCAAAGTTGATAAAAATTGAATTTCGACTCAAATATCTTTTCAAAAACTTGAGATTAGGGCTACAAACTTATCTTATCTTATAAGAAATATTGTTTTCAACATTCTGAAAAATGTTGAAAAAAATCGAATTGACTGTTTTTTTACAAAAAATAAAAACCCAAAAAAAAATGAATAAAAGTTGGCAAAATTGATTTTCGACTTATCTTATCTTATAAGAAATATTGTTTTCAACATTCTGAAAAATGTTGAAAAAAATCGAATTGACTGTTTTTTTTACAAAAAATTAAAAACCGAAAAAAAAATTTAACAAAAGTTGTTTAAAATTGATTTTCGACTCAAATATCTTTTCAAAAATTTGAGATTATGGCTTCTTACTAATTTAAGCTTATAAGAAATATTGCTTTGAACATTAGAAAACATTTTGAGAAAAATCGAATTGACAGTTTTTTTTACAAAAAATAAAAACCTAAAAAAAACTTTATTGGTAAAAATTGTTTTTCGACGTAAATATCTTTTCAAGAATTTGAGACATTGGCTTCAAACCAATTTTATCTTATAAGAAATATTGTTTTGAACATTCGATACAATTTTGAGACAAATCGAATTGACAGTTTTTTTTACAAAAAATAAAAACGTAAAAAAAAACAATACTAAAACTTTATAAAAATTTACTTTCGACTCAAATAGCTTTTCAAAAATTAAAAATATTGGATTCAAACTTATTTTATTTCACAGAAAATATTGTTTTCGATATTCGGTAATTTTTTATAAAAATCCAACAGTCCGTTTTTTCATAAAAAAATAAAACCTACAAAAAATAGTACGCAAATTTGGTAAAAATTGATTCATATAGACAAACTTTAAAGCAAGACAAATCGACAGACGGGATGGGAAGTTATCAGTGTGGGTCGCATTCCGGCCTCTTTTTAATTTTTGTAATTGACCCGCCATTGATGGAAAACCCTTGACTTCTGACACCTTTAAAATTAGATTTTTTCTTGTTTTCTATAAATAGATATGGATCGCCGGCGTTAGTGATATCAAGAGATGTTTTATTAATAAAAAGCTTTTAAAGGTATGTTGAGACATCACTTCCAAAAGTAAACGTCTACATTGTTCAACATTTTTAGAACAAATTCGAACCGTTGCCAAATGAAAACCTTTTTACTAAGACAACCCGAGTCGAAATTTTGGCCCTATTCTGATCCTAAAAAGGATCTTTTCTCCTCATTTGCTCCTACATACAGCAAAATGAACCTCATATCATCCTAAACGATTTTTCATCGTCCTCATTTCGTCCTACATGAATCTTTAGAATTCTTTCCGTTTTTCTACGCATATTTTGTGAACCTCATTTCGTCATAAATGAAGGTTTATCAACATAGAAAATAGATATCGTCCTCTTTTCATACTTAATCAGCCTACCTGGTCGTGTAGCTGCTTTTTTTTTTGTTGTCCCTGTTGTTGTCACAACAGATGATGACAATGATGGTAGAAATGACAAGGATAGAGCTGGTGATAGTGAAAATAGTAACGATGGAGCTAGTAAAGTCGACGACACCAACGACGACGACACTCCGACGACGCACGTAGACGACGACAACGACGACGAATAAGACGATTTCGACGAAGAATTAATACTTTTAAATTAATCACTAATGTTAATAAAAACTGTTTTGTTTAATGAATAAAAAAAAGGATACAATTAAAATATAAATTATTTTATTTTAAAAAGATTCCTAATTAAACGAAAGGGAGTGAGAGAGAATGGGAAAAGCAAGTAGGAAAGAGAGAAAGAGAGCGAGAGAGAGAGAGAAAAGAAAATAAGATAGAAATTGAGAGAGAGTATAATGAAGTGGTATCAGAGAAAGAGAAAGAAAGAGAGAGAGTAAATGAACAAAGAAAAAAGCTATGGTCAAGATGAAAGAGGTTCATTTGAGGCTTTTGGCTTTCGTCCTCATTTGATCCTAAACATCGTATTTTGTCCGATAACTGCCACTATTAGGTTCAAATGAGGAGCAACATTTTAACAGTAAGTGATCCTCTTTTGAATCTCTTTGAACCTCAGACAACCTGCATTTTGGGGACGAAAATAGGGCCAACATTTCGACTCGGGAAATCACTTAAAACTACTGTTTACTTATTTGTATGCAGGTTTTTAATAAATATAAATTTCGTCACATCAGTTTTCCCATAAAGCCTCCGTCCTTTTATACACATTTCTCAAATCCGCTCTCAATATATATTGACATTAAAATCAATCAGATAAATCGATACAAATGTACAGTATACATAAACTTAACCCAGTAGCTCGTTTAACTTGTTATGGCTTCCATAAGGTATAAGCTATGCTTCTTGTTACACTTCTACTCTTCATAACTATAAACATATTCCCTCCGTCTTTATGGTAGATATACCAAAACCAAAACTATAAGGAAATGCGACAGCATTCCAATTTATTTCATCAAAAAATAAATAAAAAAAAACAACAACAACATTCGCCGTTCAATTTCGATCCCACAATAATAAATCCAAACGGAAACTCCTACCGTTCAATCCGAATTGGACGGGACTGTATATAGGGGAGGGGACAACTATGAACTAGGTTCCACGACGACGACGAAGACTACGACTACGATGATGATGACGACTCTACATTTTTACTTGCCAAAGGTTTGTCAAGCTTTATACACAATAGATATAAAAATATACAGCAACGATGATGATTGATTGCATGGAAATTAATCTCACGGATTCAAAGAATCCGTCAGATTCGATCAGCCTAACAATAACTCAAATGAAAATTCTTCTATAATTTTTCAATGTATCTAAGCCTACCTCCTACAAAAATATCTATCTTCAATGCTTTGAGTATCTTTTCTATATGATGTGTCTCTGCAAAATCGTTCTATCTCTCGTCTATGTGCAACAACAAACCATAATGTTGCACCATAACATAACCCATAACATAGTATAACATACCTTGTACCTATATTCCTATAGCGATCCAAACCAACAATTATATATGGAGTACGAGTGAATACTTGCAAATGTCCTTGGAGTGGAGGAAGAGGGTATTCACTTCCTGGGAACCTGGTGCACTTTGCATTTATTTTGTTTTTTATCCATCAGAGTTGGATTTTCTTTCTGGCATTTTGTATAAAGTATTTATGTATGTAAGAATGTCTCGACATCGTATCGCAGGCACTGCAACGGGTGCACTGCACTCAGGAATGCGGGGAGCGACAAGTATTTTGGACAACAACGAACCGACAACATTCAATGCGGGGTGACGTGCGATAGAGCTTCGATGTATACAAAAATAAGGTAGCAGCACAGTTGCATTTGCAGCAGCAGTCGTAGCAGCATCAACATCAGACAATAAAAACTATTTCGCCTCGGAATGCCGCATGTAGCTACATAATTGAAAGATACAAATTTTTTTACCAACATGGGTGGCTTAAGGCCAAATACGTAGATGCATATGTATGTACGTATATTGAAACGGTACCTATGGCATAGTCAAATTTCCCACCTAGGCATTAAAGAGGGGTGTGGTATGAGAAAGTTTGAGCTTATTGGAAATACCGTCATCGATGTCGTTGTCGTCGTCATCGTCTTCGATTGAATGTTTGATGTTGTTTTGGTTTTATTGGTAAATCAACATCAACACAAATCACTTCGCGACGCGACGTCGAAATGTGTGATAAAATTGCTGTTAACATGTCAGAGGACTTATATACGAAGATCAGAAAGTAATAATGTCCGGGCTTAAGTAGAGGTAAACCTTATCGCTGGAGCTGGAACTGGAGACAAAGTTGCTCTAGCACAGCTCAACGTATGCGGGATCAGCAGGTGGTTTGAGTTCGAGTTTGAGTGGTGTTGCAATTTGTATATCAATCTGATGACCACTGCACTGACTTAATTTTATGGTCGTTAAATGAGAAAGAAATCTTTTCAAAAGATGTTGATTTTTGATTAGACAAACTCTTTTTTGGCAATTAAAAAACAAGATTTTAGCTTGTCTTAAAGGTTCATAGCTTTGGATTAAGTATCAATTAATTTCAAAAGTTGCAAGCAGAGATTTTTTTGTATTTTTACGATACTTTTAGCACCTCTTGAATAAGACTAAACTTGTTGTTTACGGAATTGATCAACGATGCTTATAGTGATTTCAAAATCTAAAAAAGATTAGCTGAAGAAAATAGACATTTACACAAAAATTCTTTAAATGTTTATTTAGTTCGTTTACCTTAAAAAATAATTAATATTGAATAACCGCGATGTGCAGGAGTTGTGGTAAAGTTGCTAGTCTACGCCAATAAACCCAAAACGATTAACCACTTAAAAAACAACATTCAAATGTTGGAAAAAGTAATCAAAAATTAGACCTCCAGGTTAGACTACGCCATATCTACTGCCCTATTAATGCTTTTAAAGTTGCTAATAATTTTATTAATCTATGCTTACATTATAAAGACGAAGATATTGTTTGTTTGTTTGTTTGAACGCAATAATCTCAGGAACTACTGGTCAGATGTGAAAATTCTTTCAGTGTAGATAGATCATTTATTGAGGCTATAGGCTATATAAAATCACTCTAAGACTAATGCAAGCGGAGCACCAAGAAAGAATGTTTTGAAATCAGGAATTTCTTTCTTTTTAAGAGCTTCCACTGCGTGTGCTGCGAAAAAAGTTAGAGTATTGCTAAAATAGTGTATGACAGAATTGTTCCCCTTTAATAGTTCTAAAAAAAAGTCCGCTATAGTATAAGGCTACGTCTTAAAGATGGTTCACTATAACCTTTTCTATCCTAACCAAATTTGTTCTTAAATAAATCATGCGAGTAACGAGGAGTAGCAAGGAGCAGCTAGTTTTTAATAAGTATGAAAAGTTACCTGATGGCTAATGTTTTAGTTTCTCTCTTTAAAAATTAAAAGACGAGACTGTTAATCACATGCTAGAATTAATATTTACAATTGAAAACTTGCCAATCTCATATTGAATACACCCTCATCATAAGACATTTTTTTTTCGAAAAAGGAAATAATGGTTTTCATTGAAAAGCCTGTTAAATGACCATAAACATCTTATTTAAAAAAAAAAGAAGATTCTTTTATCTTTTATCTAAGGGGTTTTATTGGCTTTATATATATTTGTATAACATAAAATAGTCAAGAAAAGGGTAGAAGAAAACCCTTAGCACAAAAGAAGAGATCAAAAGAGCACATACATACTCGTACCATATATGTTTATCTAAATTTCAAATAAATTGATTTTATTCCTTTAAATAAAAGAAAAAAAGGCTTCAGATCAAAAAGAAAGGGATAACTATATTGTATGGTCACTTTGACCATTTTATTATTGAAGAAAAAAAGGACTAAAGTATGTATTATATGGTCATATATAAGGCTGAGGTATGTACATATGTGTTTTTCTTCAACCCCATTTTGAGGATGTAAAAAGATATATTCCTTCCTCCTTGAACTCGTATGTCATCTTAATTTTTGTCTTTTACTTTAAAATATACTTTGATGTTAACGTTGAGTCAATAACAAGTTTTTGAAGATCAACACTAAAAACATGCTTCAAGGACTTTGAAAAATACAATATGTCCTAAAACAGACAATTACAGAATTTTTCAGTTAAATAACGAATTTAAAAATAAAAACAAGATTAATACATATAAAAGAAAATATAAATAAAATATTTAAATATTAAAAAAAAAATAAATGAAATACAAATCAAAATATGAAAAATAAAGCAAAGTAAAATACACAAAATGAAATAAAACCAAATATTATATCAAGTAATGAAAAAAGCTTTAACAATAGATATATAAATAAAATATTTACAAAATAAATAAAACTAAAAAAAAAATAAAATAAAATGAATTAAAATAAAATAAAATTTAGTCAACTAAAATATAAGAAAATTAAGATTTTAACATTAAAAAAATAAAATAAAATAAAAGAAAAATTATAAATGAAATAATATAAAATGAAAAAGAATACAACACATTAAATTAGGTATGTATAATTATATATCCTTAAACATAAAAATAGAAAGCGCATTAAGCTTTAAAAATAAAAACTTAATAAAATTAAATCAAAACAACAATAAAAAATAAAATAAAATTAAATTAAATAAAAGAAAACAAAACTAACCAAAAATTCGGATTAAAATAAAAAAAAAACTAAAATTTAAAAGATTAAAATAAAATAAAGTAAAACAAATGAAATAAAATAAAAAAAAGTAGAATAAAATAAGAAGGCAAACAAAAAATTAAAATAATAAAACATGAAAATAAAACAAAATGGAATAGAATAAAATAAATGAAAAAAATAAAGTATAAAACAATCAAACGAAATGTAAAATTAAATATTAAATATTTTCAATAACTCAAATTATCTAGTTAAAAAAATTAACGAATTGAAAAAAGGATAATAAAATATGCCTTCCCCAAGCAAAGAAAAACGTTTCATTTTCACTTTATTTACACAAGTTTAATTTCTTTAACGTATCGAAAATTTAAAAATGCTCTTCAACACTTGAACTCTTTAAACTTTCCCAAGTTCAATAGAAACCATCCTTGAGATCCTTTCTCATCAACATCATCATATTTAATTAAATAGGTATACTGGCACAAAAAAAGCATCAGTATGGAAAGTTGGACAAGGTCATGATGCTAAATATGATATGACGTACAAAATTCTCATCATCATCTTCTTCATCTACATCTTTGGGGGAATCCTTGCTATAGTTACCGACACAGCACAACAAAAAATAAAATCCTTGCTAGACGCTTTGGCAGACAACATCTGCTCCTCATTGTGCTATACTTCTCTAATTATATAGTATACTATACATGTATATGAATAATCATAAAATATACATATAAGTACTACCGTTATTTAAGAAATGAAATGAAAAGAGAGACATTTTTTTGTATAAAAGAAGAATCAAAAGAAAACGTAAAATACACATAAGTGAGATGAAGACGAAAAATTGCCCCAAAATGCGAGGAAAAAGAAGAAGAAGAACAAAAATTAGTTCAAGCGCCACGAATACAATTACAAACAACAGCAACAAAAAAAAATCAACCCCCTCTTCCATTTATTTTTGGGAAAAAACAAAACAGAGAAGAGGAGAAACTTCATCAAGAATCCACCAAACCAACGCCGACGAAGGACGAAGAGGAAGAGCCCCATTCCTCTTTCTTTTTTTTTTGTTGAAAAGAGCGAGCTTATTAACAAAGATTGTGAGAACGGTATACAAAAACAAAACAGAGACCATGATTGCGGCATATAGCACGTCTTCATCGCCGTCGTCTTCGTCTTCGTCTTCGTCATCACCATCACCATCAACATCTTAGTCATCTTGTCTTCATCTTCATTTTCATTTTCATTTTGGCGCCATTAAAATCAACCTTTTCCTTGAAGCAAAATGAAGGTAATCCCCTTCGAAAAGGGGATGATGAATCATTAGCGAGAAAAAAAGGGGAAACAAAATGAAGTAGAATAATTGCCAATATATAGTGAGAGAGATGGTGGGTGGTGGTAAGTGATGTTAACGCCACTCACCACCCACCACCCACATCACCACCACCGGAAAACGAAAACAACTCTTTCAAAAAGCAACAAGTGATCAATAAAGCTTATAATTATACAGATGGTTTATTTTCCAAGAAAAACAAACAAAAAGGACCTACAACGTAAATAAACACAAAATAATGAATAAATTCACAAAAGCTTTTCCACCACCCCCACCCCCAAACCAAAAAAACCATCCTCTCATCCCTCTCGTTCATCAGACGTGTTGCATCAAAAAGGTTGAAAGCTTTCTCTATGCACAACACTAATGAGAAAATTCCAAATGAGACAAAAATGTAATCACCCCTTCTCCCACTCGGCGTATGTACACCAACACAGACCCCAACACACACACACACAGTCACAAATAAATACATAAATTCCCAGCTCATTCACAAGGACAATGATGAAGACTATACGTTCATTCACCGGAATTTGTCTACCGGAAGTTTCGTCGTCGTCTTCCGTTTTACTTCGTTTTTTTAATCATTTTGTTTTATGTCTGACACCCCCACGTACTACAACCCCCTGAAACAGAAGACTACGACACTCGGTTGGGAGGTAGGTATAAGGATATGCAGGGGGAAGGAGCAAGGAGATTGAGAGTAAAAAAGAGGATAATGAATATCTAATTTGCATTTGTGGGTGTGTCTGAGTAAAATGTTGGAATGAAAATGAAATTAAAAACAACAAAATAAAAAGAATAGGTCGAGCCGGCACAAAACTTTGTCCTTGCAGAATAAGAGAAGAAGCTGCTGCTTCTGCTGTTGCAGGATATACCAGAGTTCTTATACTAGCTATACCGCCACCGTTCTTCGTCGTCATCATCGTCGTACGCTGGCTGTCGTCGCCTTTACCTCTGCCGCCGTTTCCTCCTCCACAAACCCCAACTGTATGTATGGAGAAGACAGAGTTTCGGTGTGTCCTACTTTTGTGCACACAGAGACTAATTTCTCCCCCGTTTATTCTCTAGATGGTGTAATGGCAGGATTTTAATTTTTCATTTTATTTCCTTTTATAGGTTTTTTCTCTTTGTTTATTTTATTTTCATTGCCATCGTTATTATTTCTTCTTTTTTTTCTAATTTTTATCTAGGTCAGGAACTTGAGATTATTTTAATTTTTGTAGAAAGTGAGAGTTTGTTTTATTTGTTTGTTGTTGTTGGTTTTGTTTTAGACTCTGAAAGATTTATGCAGGAGTCCATATGGATTAATTGTTTTCGTATTTTGTGTGGAATTTAGAAGGAACTTGTTGATGAGATTGTTGGATGTTTCAAATATTTTAGTTTCAGTGTTTTTACTATTGACTTAATTTTTGAGTTAATTGTTTTTTAAATAATTAAAGAATTTTAGTTTTTTTTCTTCTTGTTCAAAAATAACTACGGAAGAGACATTTAATTTGTCTTGACTATGTTACAGGACTAATATTAGTGAATTTTTATCACGAACTTATCCTTAATCAAGTTTTTCCTAACAACATATGCCAAAAGTCCTTGAAAAGTTTACGTGTTTTTTTTTATAAGATAGCTGCTTTTTGATTTTTGAATTTTAAAAGTTTATTCTAGAGTTTAAAGAGTTTACTTTTCAAATGTTGACCCATGTTCTTTAAAATGTATCCGAAATTTAAACAGTACGATTTTAAGAATCTTTAAAAAATTCACTTCGCCGCTTAACAAAAAAAAAAAAATTCCTCCGAATTCATTTACTCTTAACTCTTTGTTTCCTAATTGTTTCGCTGTGGAACCACAAAATTAATACTTTTTTGATAGGTTTCATGACGAAAAACTAATCCATTTGTTACAAATGTAATTGACACCTTCAGAAATAAAGGGTTAGTTTTCATATTTGTTTAAATGATGTGTTTTTAGACCTTCAAAAAAAACTTTAAATAATTTAATAATTTGTTTAAATGCATTTCTTTAAAATTTGTTAAATTTGTTAAGACTGATTTTTAGAATATTTCTGCCGCGGCTATGAACAACATAGTTAATTAGATCAGTCCAGTTGTTCACTATTTTTTTTTTTTTTTCAAAAAATCTGGCCTTATGGCGTATATTGCATTACTTTAAAGTTGGTAGTTTGTTGGCATAAGCCAATAATTTACCATAGGCCCATAAAAATAATTTTAGAGGTGTTTGAGTGGTTCAGGACCACTCCTAGAAGTAAGGTTGTTATAGTTTTGTTGGAATCAAATCTCTTCGATTTTTACTTTTGTGATCAAGATGTACATTAAATTTTAATTTATTTTTCCAAATCAATTCAATCCACTTTAAAGTAATACGCGTCCGATAAAACGCAAATTTACCAACGATTTTTCAAATCCTCATAACAGTCGGAATAGTTTTTTCCCGGTATAGCCTTAAAGACCTTCTTCGTTTCAAAACATCGTCTTCGTGTGAGTTGGTCTTTGAGTTTGCTGAATAGCCAGAAATCGTATGAAGCCAAATCAGGGGAATTTGGGAGTTTCAGAACGATATGAGTAGAGTTTTTGGGACATGGTGCATAATCGTGATGAAGGAACCAAGAGTTGTTCGCCAATAATTCCGACCGTTTCAGACAAATCGCTTGACATAAATGACTCATAACGCTCAAATAATGTTAATTTATAAGTTTGGCCCACGGAAAGAATCCATAGTGAACAGCACCACCATAATCAAAGAAAAGAATTTCACCATAGAATTTCCATATTGCTCACCATTCACCGAAACGGCATCTTTTTCATCATTTTCCTCATTAAAAAAAAATAAGCACCGATGATGCCGCCAGGGTTCAAACCACACTGAATTGTTAATACTTAATGATTGTCTTTGCTCCACCACAAAAATTTCACTCTTTTACTAATCCATTTTTCGAGAAATGAGCAAACACTTCGAAATGGAAGAAGTGTTCTATGAATTCAAAAACAAAGTAAATTTCCACAATTTGCAAGAGTTTGTCTGACTTTAAACATTTCATAATAAATATTGCCAAATCTTACTGAACAGAAATTTAAACGCAATTTATCATTTTAAACTTTCAAGACATAGACAACAACCATCGACATTTCTCATGCAGATAGAAAAATACCCTATATTTTTTTCCAGATTTTTTCAATTTATATATTTTGTACATGTCGAATTTTCTGAATTTCGTGGTTGGTACCGTGAAATGAAGAAAAGTGAAAAAGGCCAACTTTCAAGAGAAACACTTTAAAAAGCACAACACTTGGCCTAATTTCACGGCACTTTTGTGGTCCACCTGTTTCAGCAAATTTAAGATATTCTAAGTCCAGAGATCTTCTACAGTCGTGATGTTTATGGGATTTGCTCAGAAAACTACTGAACAAAACAAGGATACAAATTTAATTTAAATATTTTAATTTCAGACTGATAACCCAAATACCGATGTGTAAGAAAATATGAACAATCTGGCTTAAGAAAATATTCTCTCAAACTCAGCGAATATTGAATTGACACTAACACTCTTATAAAACCTCAATTTTGATGGAAAAATAGCTCTAAGGAGACTTCAAATAAACAAACTAGGTATAACTTTTCTTTAATAAAAATAAATAAATAAATTAGGTGACGCAACAGTCCGTTGAGAACTAGTGCCTTGTGACTTAAAACTCTCAACCATTCCTGTGTGCGAGTAATGTTGTCAGTGATGGTGGGGACCTAAAGTTTTAAGCCGAATCCGAACGACTAATTTGAGAAAGCACTTTTCATGACAACAATTACTCTTGGAGAATTTGTCAATTCCTCGCAAGAGGCAATACCCATGGAAAAAACTTTATGTGGCACAGGCAAATATTGAACCCAAGACCTCTGGCAAGACAGTTCTACGCTCTAACCATCACGCCAGGGTACTACTACTTTTCTTTAATAGAGGAGCAAATTTTCATAGTGAAAGAAAATATCAAAGAAAGGGTAATGATATTTTTATTTACGGGAAAAATATATTATAGCAGTGAATTTTTAGGTTACTTTAGAGGAAAACTGATAAATTTTTAGTACTAGTATCTACCTTTTTGAAAAAATGTTAAGTCAACAATATCGTACTTAACTCGCTAATCGAGCTTTTCAAAATTGATTTGAGCTAATTTTTGAATATTTTGTCCCTCTTTTACTTTTTTGTATGTAAATTTATATACGAAGCATGAAATCTAAAAAATATCAATGACTTAAAGTTAAGTGTAAAATTTAGTTTTTAATAATAAGCTCACGCTTAAAGGAAATGTTGGTACCCTTGTTATGCAAAGAAATAGTGCAAGGATGAGCATTAGGAAAGAAAAGAGGGTGTGAAAGGAAAATTTCCTGCACATTGGTTTTAAATTTCTGAATATTGCAATGACTGGGAAAGACACAGTATGGTAAAGCATTCCACATTCATGAAGTACGGTTAAGGAACGAATCTCTGTACTTGACAGTACAACTGGAATTGGAATCGATGGTGAGACAAGAATCTTAAGGACGGTGTTCAATTGACGTAAATGATTCAAAGATGATATAACATCAACAATCAATTTGATTGCTATAGGCGTTCAAAACTGTCTAAGAGACTTGAATAAGTTGCAGGAGAAATAGCCCAGAAATGTGAGTTTTACTCAAGCTTTGGCCGTTTATAAGTCTTATCGATAACAACTAGATTAGAGATGGAGAAAAACTTCTTGCATCGACTATGGAAACCCAAAAATTTTGTGGCACTTTTGGCAACATTGTGTATGTGATCCTATAACAAAAGGTGTTTGAAGAAACCTAACCGAGAATTTTGAGTTTTTCAGTCTCCTTGATGTTAGTGTCATTCATGGATAGTGCCAATGGTGGTAAATTATTATTATAAAGTCTCAAATTTTTTCATTTCTTAAATAACTTTTAGTAAATTCTTATACACAAAAGTTCTATACCTTTATCAACTATCCATATTCCATGTCTCATATCGTCAACCGCCGCCGCCGCCCTTTTTCACGCAATCATTTTACAAAATAAAAAAATAATAATTTATTCGAAATAAAATTCCATTTATTCTCGTGTATTATGTTATAGTGCTTTCAAAATATTACTCTTTTATCCTTCTGACAACAATTCTCCAAAGATCATCTCTCATTCCCATGTCATATGATGTTGTCATCTACTCGTACCGCACATCCTCCTTCTCAAAAACTCTGCATAATCTTCATCGAAGCTGACAACAAAAAACATTAGATACAAGCATAAGCAACAAAAATATATACATGTATACAAACAAATCAGGATATCGAGGATATAAAATTTTTTCTTGTTGTTGTTTACCAATGAATAAAAAATAAAATAAGAATTTTAAAAAACCGAACAACATGGGAAAACGAAATGCCTGTCATTTCACTGTTGCGAATTATCCTAATGCTGTTTCCAATGTCTACTATCTCTCTGTATTTTTATACAAATCTACTTGAAATGTAAAATAAAAACCAAAAGAAAAGAAAAAATAAAAAATAAAATAAAATAAAAAACGAAACGAAACAAGAGAAACATAAACGAATTTGATTGAAAACCTTTTTGAAGAAGGATGTCCTTTCGTTTCTTATAAAAAAGCACATACCTACCATACGTACATAAATATCTATCTTTTATATATAAATGTATCTTAAAATAAATAAATAAACAAATACATTGAGCTTTTATCGTAATAACATTTTGTACTTTGGGAATTGGAAATATACTCGCCGCCACCACCACCGTATCAACCGTCGTCGCGTTCGTCCTCGCTCATAGGTATAGGTGGTTGAGGTAGAGGTGCGGTACATGCATATATAGAAACATCATATCCTTTTAAGAGCAAAAGAAAGAACAGAGAGAGAGGGGAGCAGCAATGACATCAGCGTGCCAGAATATTGGATTTGACATTAGCATAATTTGCTTCGATACGTGTCAATTTGTCCTTGCTCTAACGACAACGACGACTCCAACTACGCCGCTGATGATGAAGATGCTGTATCCTTTCACTCAAACTTCTTCTTATATATGTTAGAATACATATCGATATGAGTTCTTATGTCACCATCAGTCTCTATACATATATGGGTATAGGTAGGTACATATACATATGTATTTCTTACAAATGACAAATCCATCGAATTGTTCAAATTTAAATTGACAACGAAGTATCACATCAAAAAGGACCATCAAATTGATATCCCTAACGTGAATAAGATCTCAAGTGTCCTTTTGAAAGTGGTGTTTTTTTTTTCTTCTCTTTTTCTCAGATGCCTTTCTCACTCAAGAACAAGAACAACAACAACAACACAAACGAAAGCCGCACTCATGTCCTGAACTGAACATCATAGCATATAGGAATATATCGTTAAATTATGCCATTTTATCGCACGGAAGAAAGATTCAATCCAATTCTTACATATTTTTCGTTTTTTTTTAGCTCTTCTTGTCGAGATGAAATAGGTACTATAAAAATGTATCCTTTTGAACATAAAAGCAAGAATAAAAAGAAGAAGAAGAAAAATCTCAAGTACGAAACGTATAATACAGAATCTTGAAATGGTGCACCATTAAAAGAAAGCCAACTATAGAATGTGAAGGGCTTTCCCTTTTCTTTTGGTTCCTCCTACAAAACGTACCTATACTATATGTACAAGTTACATGATGAAACCCCATAACCTGGGTTAGCACCGCTTCTATACCGCCTCGTATGCAGAGGTATATCCACTTAAATATGTAGGTATATATGAAGAAACGATGTGTCGAATTATCGTGAAATGGTTTTGATATCTCGCATCCGTAATTTTCTTGAGCCATCCAGGATAAAAGATACATTATACATTACATACATTTACTTATATATATTTGTAAATAGGTACTTTGTTTATGTGAGTGTTTTTTAAATGCGTCAAAAATCATCACAAAGTATAATGATGATGAGGACATTTTGTGTCGACATCATACTCTCAAGTAAGTATATAGCATCATCTCTAACCTGCTATATCGTTTTCAGTTTTTTCTTTTATCAGGATACGGGTATTAGATATACATTCATGCAACAATACCAACCCCGTACGTAAGTATATCGTCCTTGTGCTGTTTAGAATCTCGATGAGCTCAAAAAAGTAGATATTGGTAAATGTGTTGTGTAGCTGTTTATCCTAAAATGGTTTCAAGATTTTAATGTGTTTCTTAGACAAACCTATAAGGACCTTTAAATATATGTAGGTTTAATCTAAAAGGATATGGATGTACATATATTTATTTATCTAAAGAGATATTTCAATAGAATATGTGTTGGAGATATATTTTGGTCATAGAGAGTACATTATGTAGTTCCCCACATTTAGTTTCAAAAATAAATTTTTCTTTAAAAAATTTAAATAAACTATTCCATGACTTCTCGAAAAGGATTCTAAATTATTTTATTATATATACCATATTATGTAAGTGAACTTAAAAGTTATCCTGAAATCAGCTTGTTCCTTTTTCAAAAAAAAAAAATCCGTCAAAAACTTTGTTACAATCGTCCAATCAGCTCTTTCGCCATTGACTTTTTTATTTACTTGAGTTTAAAAATCATTTATTTAAAGGACATTTACTTATTTTAAGTTTTGAAGTAGTTACAAAATTATTCCGTCCAAAAAATCTAAAATGTAAGTTTTTGGTCCGAGATATTTTCAAGATTTGAGAAACATTCAAACTGTTTTAAATAACAATCGAAAAGTGTTTAACAAATTCAATCACAAAATGCTGAGTTTCAATATTGTTCAATTATCAATTGATATCTGTTAGTCGTCAAAAGGATAAAACAAAATAACGCCTTTTGGCTTAGACGTGTGGTTTGTCAATTTGGCAATACTTGTTTCGGTCTTTTTGGACAGCTTTCACTTGATTTATGCTCAGTTTGTTTTTGCATTTCATATTGATTAGAATTATACTCCTTGGAAGCAGTTGATGTGGACGAACTCTGTTCCAAAAAACGGCGCCAACGAAATAATCAATTTATTGAAGTAAAACTTTTATTTATTGCATTACCTCGCATCATAAGCCTGTGGCATGGATGGCGTAGCCTCCAAGATCATGTGATTTAACACTGCTGGGCTATTATTTGGGCGCAGAGACATAAGGCCCAGGGTATGTAAAGTTGCCAGGCAGGCGCCTATATCAACAACTTCTTTCAATAAAAGCACCTGAGGGTGGCCCGCTTCGCGGGTTCTCAGGATTTAAACTCCAGAAAACAAAGTCTTGTGGTATTGAAGTGCTCCAAGTTTTGTCATTTGGTGATTCTTATTAAGTGGGACATTAGCCCCAACATTTTTATTTGGGGCTTCGGTCTTTCTTGGGTGGGACTTTAGGCCCAAATTAAATTTCGGTTTTATGTCCCACCGAAGTGAGACATAAGCCCCAAAAAAAAAGTTGGGCGTTATGTCCCTGGGCCCTATGTCCCTGCGCCTATTGTTTGTAGGGTTATGTGAAGTCGCTTGTTTACGTAGATAAACCCGAGACAATTGACGCCTTTGATAAGAATATTCGGTGAGTTAAAGCTGACGTAAAGCCCGAATTGCTGCAAAAAGTGGTTGAAAATTGAGCATTTCGACAGGAATTGTGTTGTATAGAGCCGCGTCCACTTGCACAAAATCATTTTTTAAAATATAATGCCAAACCTTTATAATAAATATATTTTAATACATAAAATTCCTGGACATAACGTTAAATTATGTGCGTTTAATTTCTTCTTGAAGACTGATAAAACGACGACTAATAAAACGATCTTTCTTTTTAATTAATTAATTAATTAATTAATTTAAAGGCTGCAAAACTTTATAAGACTTATGTCCTACTTTGTAAGCGATTTTGAAATAAATAAATATAAATATAAATATAAATATAAATATAAATATAAATATAAATATAAATATAAATATAAATATAAATATAAATATAAATATAAATAAAAATATAAATATAAATATAAATATAAATATAAATATAAATATAAATATAAATATAAATATAAATATAAATATAAATATAAATATAAATATAAATATAAATATAAATATAAATATAAATATAAATATAAATATAAATATCTTTATACAACTTTTTCAATACATAATTGTTTAAAATTATCGAAAAATATAAAATGAAATCGAAATTCTGTTCTAAAAATTTACTTTTACTTATAAAAATACAAGAGATTTGAATAATATTTTTCTTTATATTTCAATTTTGGATTCTAATATGAGAAGAATTCATAAAACTAAGGCATTTATGAAAAGAAGAGTTGAACAAAAAAATCTCAAGTCAAAGAATAAAATTTCAAAGAGTATTTTTGAAACATTTTATTTTGAGCGAATTTGGACCATTTTTATTATTAACGATATGTGGGCCGCAAAACAGCCTTTTCAAAATCGCTTAACACGATAAAAAGGAATGAATCACGAGGCAGCCTTTAGTCGGAGGATTTTTTTTCAAAACATATTTTTTTCAAAATAAAGTTATTTTTCGACTGAAATCTAGATTGATAATTTTTCAAATAATTCGATATTGCCTACAATACAGAAACTTGGATCAGTTGGGTTATTGATATCAGATTATTGGTGGGATCCGCCGAATTCGTGCCTTTTTTGCAAGAAGAAATTATTAAACATTACCGAAAAATGCATCATTTCCACAAAAACTTTTCAATTTTTTTCAAATCTCAAACCATAATCTACACTTATATTATAAAGAGGAAAGATTTGTCTTTTTGTATGCAACGAATAAAGTCAAAAAGTACTGGACCGATTTTAATAATTCTTTTTTCATTAGAAAGCTACATTACCACTGAGTAACATAGGCTATATTTAGTACTAGATTACTATAGAAATCTTTAGCAATTCCTATTAACACCAACCGAAGGTGTAAAAAAATTAGCCATAAAATGTCTTTCATCGCATACGCTGCGAAGAGTATTAATGATAGGACAAACAAATGTTTTCTAATTTAGTGATTCATGGTGGTTTTAATTAGCATGCTTATAACTTAATTATCTGTACCTATTTATGTCTACCCAAGCGAAGCCGGGACGGGCCGCTAGTAACCTATAAAATAGGTTATGACCTTCTAAATTTTATGAAATCTGAGGCAATTGACCAAGTGCCTCTTTATAAGTTTTGTGAACGGTCAAGTAGTTTCATCAAGTTTTTGAAAATATAAAATTACATTTTGACAATAAAAATTCATTTTGGCTTCGTCGATTTGAAAAAAAAGTAAAGACATAATTCGAAGACTATGAGTATTTAATTCTTTCATATAGGTACAGTTTAAAGTATTTCTGCACACAAACAAATTATTTAAAAAAAATTTTAAACCAAATCACAGCATTTTGATTTTTGTTAAAAATTGACATTTGACACTTTAAAACCCTATTTATAAAAAAATCAATCAACTTTTCATTGATAACTAGGGTAAGTTCGGGCATTATGGCGCACCTAACGTTAATCTAAAATAACTTTAAAACGAACAACATTTTATAATTCAGTATTTTATTTTTATTAAATAAGAGAAAACAGTAACATAAATAAATCAAATAAAAATAATAATTCAAGTTCATTAACAAAAAATAAATTAGTTTAAAAATAGTTAAAAAAAAACCATATTGCCCTACCTGCGGGCAATATGGCGCACCCCTGAGGGCAATATGGCGGGGAGATTTCATTTTTGATTTAAACGCCCACATCCATCACAGGTGTTCTTAAATCCCGTACATGAATCGTGAGACCACTGTCCGAAAAGGACACACTGCATCCACTCGTCCTTTTTGATTGTAGTGGTGTAATCCTCACCACATCCAGCACAAATATTTTCCCCGAAATCTTCGGGCGGCCCATCCGGCCCGTTCGGCTAGCTGGATCTCAAGATTTTGTTCGTCGGATGACGTTGATGATTGCCGCTTTACCTTTATTTGTTTTGGCCTTGGAATATTAGTCTTCAGTTGTTGTTGTTTTTGTATTGAAGAGACATACGTATGAAACTATAATTTACATGAAAACTTCATAAGGGCATTATGGCTTACCCGCGCCATAATGCCCTCACAGTATCTGCGCCATATTACACAAAAAACACTAATTCACAACACATTACAAAAAAACTAAATTCTCTTTTCGTTTCAAAAATGTCCCGCTACACAACAAAACTGAAACTGTATTCTGCATTACAGTCTTCACACCGAACACCTGCGTTATATACTTACCGAGAAAAACGAATCCAAACACAAAGCAAAATTATAAAAACACGAGCAAACTGTAAATTTTTTTTGTATTCTTTTTTTTTGTCCAGCGAAATTCGTCGTATCGACTAACGATGTTTACAGGGCACGTGTTCGGCAGAGATTGAAGTTTTTGCATTGTTTTTATTTTAATTAGAATTTTAGAAGTATGATATTTGCGAGGTGCGCCATAATGCCCCATGCGCCATAATGCCCGAACTTACCCTATAATTTTATTTATTATTCAAAAACAATAATAATGATTTTCAATTTTCAAAACCTTTATCATTTAACTTAATTAATAGTAAACGTTGATATTTGATATTTAACAACTATCAATTGATTGGTGACACTCACAGTACGTATGATAGTTTCAAAATAATATTTATTAAAAATCTCAAAAACACTTATTTTTCAACAAATTCAATTAATTTAGCTGTATCAATATCGGTTTTTTGATGTTTCTTGATCTAAGCTTTTATTGTTCTTTTTCAATGAGTAATATTTCTAAACTTAATTGGAATTATTTAAAATATTATTATTTTTGTAATTATAATTATTTGAAAACTCCAAAATGTATGTATTAAAAAAAGGACCGATTTTTTTAGATTCTTCACTTAAAAACAGATAAGAATATAAAATTATTTTAATCACATTGTTCTAAAAAGACATTGAAAGGAAAGAAAAGTAAAGGAAACTTAAATCTGCATTTCGAAATAATTTTTTAAGTTTCATATTTTTAAAAATAAAATATAGATTATAGATGCTATATTTAAATAGATTTCTCTTCAAAATATCCTTGTCCTTTATCATGTCATTTGCCAAAGAAAAGCGCGTCCCCTTTCTTCCAATACTATAACAATTACTTACTACAATATTCTCTTCAACCTTTTTTATAATCGTATACTTTCATACATACATTTTCGGAAACATTTATTTTTCGAATTCAACCTCGTGAACAGACATTTTTTGGCAGATTTACTGCATATTGGTTCGGTGTCAAGTGCACGCGCGATAACCCAACGACCCGAAACTAAGACCCGTGCTTTTCAACCCGCACTCAAAAAATAAAAAAAATGAAAGAAAAGAACAATGATTGCTTATGCCATCAGAAGAATTCGAGGTACAAGAAAGAGAACTATACTCTACTCCGCCATATCAACCCAACCAAGCTAAGTCCACCATTGGTTGGGAGAAAGGCCAATTTCGTGGCCAAAAAGAACAAAAACAAAATATTATATAAAAATAAAAAAAAACATATTCCAAGATTTATTTCGTCATTTGTTTCTTCTGCTGTACTGAATTCAAAATATATCCTTGCTCTTAAGTTTCAGTTAGCAAAAAGGATTTTCCATGTGAATATTTTGTATTTAGATAGAAATTTTGTTGAAATAAAATTCTCATAAAAAATGCAAAAGGATTTTCTATTTTTTATTATTTTTATTTTTATACTTGAAGATTTTCGCAGGATATTTTTTCGTATTTAACCCTCCTCTTTGTGAATTGAAGGACGAGAATTTGACAGTATTGTCATTTAAATTTATCCAGTTTTTTTCCCTCTCCCTCTTCCTACGAATCTTTGTAATGTTTGCAAGGATGTAACAAAAAAAAAGAAAAAACGAACGAATGAACGAAAATGACTTTTGTATCCTGCCAAGGGGATATATAAGCTAAAATCTATACTCACAGTAACGAGCTCAATCTCGAAGCCAGTACCTAGTAGCAAAAATGCCAAAACTGATGCTAGTTAATTTGCATATACTCTGCGCGAAAAGGATGTCATTTTTGCAATAACATAGCAGAACAGCAGAAACTCTAACCCGCACACAGGATCAAGCGCAAGGATCACATCAGCAGAGGGGTGAAATTCTATCCGGTTAACTAGAATCAAAAAATAAAAAAAAAACAAATGTCACGCAACGGACAAATTAATCACATATCCTTTTGGGTAGTAAAAGTGATTTGCATAAGCTGCAACAATATAACCAATATGTATGGTTTTTTGAGATCCTTGTTAATGTGTTTTTTTTTTTTTTGTTATTGCCATTTTTATCCTTCGAGATCACTGATGCTCCCCACATGCAAATAAAGAAAAAGCCAAGGAATCCATTTTCTTTGGTTAAACCCTTTCAAGGTGCCACCGACCCGTGTGATTGTGCCTGGGTTGTATATTGGCAAATATATCTACAATATACCTTTGCTTTTCAATACCTCGTTTTTCGTCAATAATGGCGCTTGAACTAATACAAATGTCAATCGTCGTGCACCACGCACCACCATAAAACTCACCCCTACATACGCGTAAGCATACATCCTTCCTAACTATATCCCGTTTATTTGATTTGCAAAAATGGAAGAAGGAGAGAAAAAAAAATAATGTACACATATCCTTCGATTTATTGAAGATATATGATTTTGGGATGCGAAGAGTCCTTTTGTAGAACATCAGAAGTCAGGAGTCAGGATTCAGATTCAGGACACCACCCCCACCAAATTATCATCGTCCTGGCCCTTTCTCTCTTGTATGGCAATTTTTGTGCGACACAATTTTCCAGGTTAAAGGATTTTTCTTTTGCAATATTCAACTATTCCTCTGGAATTGATTGAGTGTGTGTTATTTTCGATTTTTGAAACGGGACTTCGTATATATTGATGTAGGGATTCGTTCATATATCTAAATATATGTACATTTCTCATTCCAGAAAATAAGTGTTTTTTTTTCTGTCTCTATGTTTGTATGCATACCTAACTGGATTTTAGATTTACTCCTTTTGATATCCTTCACAAGGCATCAAGGATAGGAAAGAACGAAGAAGAAGTGGATATATGAGGTATACAATTTTTGAACAAGTACAGACATTTTGAATTTGATTCTCTCTGTTTTTCTTCTTGTTTTATTTTTTTTTTTTGTATTTTTTTGAAGAAACAAGGACTCTGGATTGGCTTTTTGGATTATTCACCAGAGGTTTGCTCCTAGGTGTACCTACCTACCTACCTACCTACCTACAAATACCAATGTATCGCTATTATAGGTATAGGTAACCTAACCTAACCAATTGCTAATATTGCTTTTGAGGTTCTGAATCTCCTTGCACAAGAGAAACCGAAGGACATTAGGAAGGTATAAACAAGGTAGGTACATTCTTGTACATGAATATTTTTCAAAGGTATATAAAACTTTATCTATACCTACCTATACTATATTTTTATTTAAAGCGGAATATGTGTTTTATTATAGACGTTTGCAAAATAAGGAGTGTGCTTTATTTTTGTGTTTTCTTTAATTTTTTGAGTGATTTATTTAAAAAATATCTTAATAGCATTTTGTCTGAGATTAAAAGCTATTTTTATATCAACTTTGATCATCTATAGCTTCTGTAAACAAATAAATTGGTTGTCAAGGACACACAAGGCAAGTTGATATAGCAAGAGGTTTTTATGGGCTTAAAGAATCGAAGGAACAATATTTTGGAGTTTACTTAAAACATCATCATTATCAATACAAAAGTGTGTTAAATTCAATTTTAGAATATAAAATTGATCTTTTTAAACGATTTATATAGAAAAAACACCCTGCTGTGGGCGTGGAATTGAGGATTAATTTTTGTTATAAATTATTCAAAAAATGGCCAAAAATATCAAAGTTTTCTAAAATTCGCGAAATATTCGGAAGTTCATTTTTTAATTTTTTTTACTCAAATGGTGATACTGAATAATTTCGAAACTTTTGAAAAAATATATTTTGAATAAGTGTTTGTGTAATTCAAAAAAAAAGGAAATATATAAAAATGAGGCTTACTTTTTTACCACACAAATTTAGATATCTCTTAAAACGAAAACAGTAATTTTTAGAATTATATTTTTGTATTTTATTGAATTTCGAAACATTTGTTTAGCTTCAAACGAAAGGTCAGGGATATGTCTTTAAAAAATCATTTGTTTTTCGGTGGTCTTCTTAAAAACTAACTGACACGCCTACTTTTTTTTGTTAAATATTTTATCTATGACATTGTTTCCTCTGAGACCAAATAAAATGCGAAGACTAAATTGTCTATGTTGCTAAAGTGTCAGATTTCAAAAATTATGACCTGAGTTTTTTTCTTGAGTTTTATTCCACCAAATTTTTGTAAGTTTAAATTTTTTTGATTGAAATTTTCAGCTACTATAAAATTTTGTAATTTTGTAAAACAATATTATTATTTTATATGTATTTATATTACTACGTTTTTATAGTTTTGAATTTGAATGTCTTTTTCCTCGTTATGTTTTGATCGTGGTCAAGAAAAAATGTGTAGTTTTAAAGCGTTGAAAAATTGAGCCAGAAACTTCAAAAATTCGTTGTATAAAATTCATATAAATTAAATTGTATTTAAATTTATAAACACATTTTAAATACTTTTGTGGTTATTTTTTTGTTTCACTTTAAGCTTCATTCTGTTCCATTTTAACTATTTTTATTTTTTATTCAAGAAGAAAATGATGAATAAGTCTTCAAATTTTATTTTTCAAAGATACAAAATTGCAAGATTTAAATAAAAATATATTTCTTTATAAAAAGACGCCCTGCTGTGGGCGTGGAATTGAGGATTAATTTTTATTGTAAATTATTCAAAAAATGGGAAATATATCTAAGTTTTCTAAAATTCGCGAAATATTCGGAAGTTCATTTTTGGATTTTTTTTCACTCAAATGATGATCTGAATGATTTCTAAACTTTTGAAAAAAAAATATTTTGAACAAGTGTTTGTGTAGTTCTAAAAAAAAGAAATAAGTAAAAATCGAGGCGTACTTTTTTTAATACACAATTTTAGATATCTCTTAAAACGGAAACAGACAAATTTTATTTTTCAAAGATGCAAAATTGCAAGATTTAAATAAAAATATATTTTTTTTATATTTTCACTCATTTGTTCTTTGTTAAATTCATGGTCTTCACAATTTAAAAAACAAATTGTCCTAAAACAGGAATTAAGTGTGTTGGTTTGAAAAAATTAAAATTGATTATAAAAATCGATTAAATAAATGTATGGCGTTAAGTTAAAAGGTCTTGAGTTAAAAGTTGCATTTTATAGGTTTTTGATTTGTTTTAAGGGACTTTTTATATCTTTCGATTAATATTAAAAACTTGAGTAAAGAACTCCTGCAAAATATCGTATTAATTTAGTCTTAAAACAATAAGACATACAAATTCATATTTGTTTTGATATTAATATATTAAATTTACTGTGAACAGTTTCTGACTTAAGTCCTTTTTGCCTCACGTCAAAGAAATTATGTTAAGGCATACAATTTAAAGTCGATACAAGCAAGTATTTTTGAATGGTCTATTTTTCTTTTCTTTATGTTGTTATTATTTTTGTATTTCATTGACTTTTAAGAGTAGAATTTTTTGAAAGTGATGTACAATTAGTAGTTTTAAGGATTCATTATTTTTGTTTTTGGAATTGTAAGCAAAAAACTTCAAACAACTTATTTTAGAAAACTAAAATTTCAATTTTTTGCAAAAATGTTTACCTTACTATCTTCATTTGATAATTTAATTTTTATCTTTTATAGAACTACATTTTATTTAAAATCTAAGCTCAAAGTAGACATGGTCACAAAAATCATCATAACTAATAAGAACATTTCAAATAGAACAAAATTACACTGGTTGAAAAAATTAAGGGCTTTTTCTGGTGCACAAGCAAAACAATGTGGTGTAAAGGGATTAAGATGTGCTGAATCTTACATTTAAATTTTTCTACCACTTCAAGTTTTTAAAATATGCTATCCTTAAAAATGCTAAAGAAACCCAAAAATGCGTTTTTTAAGACTAAGTTAAAACAATTTGCAGATGAAAAATATAAGTCTTCTAGTTTTCGTAATTTCTCATCACTTACGAGTATTTTAAATAAAATAAAATCACATTTTAGAGCTTAAATTGCCCTTTTTTCAATTTTAACAACACTGTAACATCTAGGCATTTCATAGCTAAAATTAAAAAATTGTTTCCTTCCATTTATGTATTTGTATTACTTTGTTTCATTCTTTTAATTAATGTTTTTCACTTAATTAACACAAAATTTGTGTTAAATGGTTTTCAAACAATTAATGAAACTAATTATTCCAGTTTCTTAAATTAAAAACTAAAACAGAAACCTTCAGGCCACATACAAATAATTTCAATTGAAAAAACTTTTAATCTCAATTTTTTGTTTTGCTCCCATTTTTTTCGGAGTTGTTTTCAATTTGAACCTTAATAGAAATTGTGTCTTAAAAATTTTACTTCAAAAACATGTTTTTAATTTAATTGATTTAGACTTTTTTAACATCAAAATATTTATTTCGAACATTGAAACACTACTTTCTTTTATTAAATGTAACATATTTTTTTTTTAAATTGTGAATAAAGATGAAATTAATTGAATTTTAACACATTTTTGAAAATTTCGTGAATCAATTTTTTTTTTAACTTTCACATTTTTCTATACCATCAAATCCTGAAACGTAGTAAAATAATAGAAGATAAGTATCCCTGTCTTACAGGGAAATACAAAAACTGCAAATAAGCTCTTAACAAGATCCTTAACAACCTCTTAAATCCCTCAACGAACCATGCAAAAATAACCAAGCTGTAAAGGTTTAGTTAAGCAACACACACTTAGAGTCACTTAATTTTTCTAAAATTTGCAAATGCTTGCAAGAACTAATTTGAATAACAAAAACCAAAACAAAAAAAACAAAATCTTTAACGTATAGTTGCATCCTGTCAATTTATAAAAAAAAAATACCATGAAGGTAATACAATCATTAAAAGCAGATGAGCAAACGAATAACTACCACTCGCGTATCCTTTCCTATATTGCACACCTAATCCTTAAATAATATGCAAATTATACTTCCAACAAAAACCAGTCGATATATTTGCCTAACAACTTATACAAGAATTTCTCTACTGCAACCTTAAAAAATTTAAATAAATTTCACGACATCCTTACACATGCCTATCAGTAGGAATTCAAAACTTCATTTACCTACCTTCCTAAAAACTATTGTTCAACACTGCACACCTTTTTTTTTTGTAAATTCTTTTTCCCGAATATTTTAATTTGCATAAATCACAAGGACTCGATCCTCGCGACCCTATATAGGGTTATTCTCATTAACATACCAATAGAAAAAAAATAAATGTTATCCTAGAACTCGTTGAGCATCTGCTTTTTCATTTATTTGGCAAACGAACAACAATTATTATTTTACCCTTTTTTGAAGCCTCAGAATTTTAATATGTTAATGAGTTAATTCTTATGAATGGCATGGAAATACTCTCGTACTATGTCACGGCCAAGGACACGGCTCTATATACACACAGATATATTTTTGTAGGTACACGCACACACTACGAACCATCATCATGATGAATCCCAATGAATTCTAATTAAAAAAAGAAAAGGAATGTTCGAAGCGAAAATGAGTCCATGCTCCTCAGTGTTCAATTAGCCCGCTTAACGAAGAGAACGAATCGGTTGAAAGTTTTGAATTTAAGGACGAAAGTTTTTTTTTTTTTTTTAATAAAATCACTCACCTGAAAAAGTTGATTTAATTTTTTTCTCAACTACTAAATATTATTTAAAAATAAAAAAAACACTCAATTCACTTTAATTTAATATTTATGAACTTTTGTCTCTTAATTTTTTGAATTCTTTGTTAAAAGTCAAAGTCCTTCTGAAGAGAACGCATAACCGAAATAAAATCACAAAAGTTCTGTCCAATTCGTAACGCGTCAACTTAAGGAATGACGAGTATCCTTAATCGCTCAAAGATATTCCTGTGAATTTCTCTACTTTGCCAATAAATTTGTATTCCCAAAAAAAAAAGGACTTCAAGGATAATACACGACTGCGTATCACTCACGAAAAACCAACCAAAAACCGAAAATTCAATAGACACCCGAATTTGCCTAAAGTCGTCCTTTCTATTCGCAAAGTTCGATGATTTTCTTATACTCGCAACAAAATTTTGTATCAACCAAAAAGAAAACGGAACTTTCTTATCCTTATTTTCGTATATATGTCGTGAATTCGGCGATAGAATCAAACTCGACGAGATGTGGATACATTTTTGGACCGAAAGCTTGCAAGTCAAGCAATCAAATGCTACTGCTGATGCCACAAGGAAAATCGGTCGTCCTTAGTCCTTGATGTCGTTTGCAGTGCCTGATAGAAAGCCTGACGATGTGCGCCACCCGAACTCGAATATGGTGGCGGTGGCAGTGGCAGTGGCGTTTTCTGATGGTTGAATACAAATGTGTCATATCGCGTGCCAAGGATTGGGATGAGGGCAACGTGTTCGTAGTCGTTGTGTTGTTCTTGTGCGCGTACTCAGTGGCGGCGTCAAACAAGAAACACGCAAAAGTACGAAAAAGGCGAAAAAGACAAGCACGAAAAAAAAAATCGAGAAAATAAATGGGAAGACACTTGAAAGCATGACAAAAGTCATTCCCAAACGAAATTTGTCCTTTTCCAACCATCATCGTCCACTCCACTTCACGCACAGGTTGGTGCTGTAGAACAAGGAGCTGACGTCTGCCCGCGCTCCTTCAACGATATATTTCATTTCCAATACAACCGCAACAACATAGGGAGAGCAATCGCAAGCCTCTCCTTCTCCTTCTCCGTCTCTGCTCTGACATACCACCCACCCTAAAGCCGATAGCCGATATACCGACAGAACACAGGAGCTCTAGTGTAGTGTGTTTTGTTTAGCAGCAGCAGCAACAGCAGCAAGGACATCAAAGTAAGTATAAAGAGGCAAAAATGCGTAAAAGGGGATAGTTTTTTTCTTCACCCACACTGTGCTAAGCAGCCTTCCAGGGGTTCGTATGATGATGAGGGTGGATTTTTCCCATTTCCCATTTCCCGTTTTCCGTTTCTACGCTTTGTTCGGTTCGCTGACAAAAATTGTTACTTTTCCATCGAGGTACATATTGAGAATTTATAGTCCTGCGCTTTTTTTCGACGTTTTTTTCCTGTTGTTCTCGCCACAAATACACTGACGGATTTTTTTTTCTTCTGTTTTGAAGGAGAAAACTGGAAAAAGAATACAAAACGAAAGACACGAGAAGGGGAATTAAATTCAAATTCAAATTCTGCCCCTGCGAGTGGATTTGGAAATTCGTTTTCGGCGGTTTCTTGATTTTTCCCTATGTCAGCCTTTTCGTCCTTTTTTTTTTAAATTTTGTGTTGCTCGTCTTTGTCGTTGTGTTCTGTTAAGAGACCCAAAGTGTTTATCGAGCTGAGCTGAGGAGGTGATGGTGGAACAGTAGGGGAGGGGGTAGGGGGATGGAAAAAAGGAATGAAAACGAAGTAAAGTTTTGAGTTATGCGTGCGATATGCGAACATTTTAAACGATGGCGCTTTTTTTTTTTTATTATGGGTTGCTTTTCTGCTTAGGGGGTGGAAAGTTATAGCTAAAATATATATACTGTGGGTGGGGGTGTGGGGTGATAAATCTATACTCTGTGTGTAGGGTGGATTTTGGGAACCCTTTTTTTTTGTCTTAGATTTTGGTTGTTGGTGTGGCCTTATCACTAGTTCACATTCGCTTTTTTGCTAACGTCATTTACTTTTGGCTTTGTTGTTGTTGTTTTCGGTTGGTGTTGTAGACGTATAGAGGTACCTGCTACTATTTGATTACTTATGCTCTTGGATGAAAGATACATGATGGGTGATTTGGGGGGAGGGGAAGAGGGGTAGGTATGGCAAAAAAGAAAGGCGTATAAACGCTAAAATGACTGATGGATAAGAAGACTGTTTGTTTTTTTTTCTTTGTAATATTTTGTACATTCGAAGGATTGGGGCTTATAGAGAGGGTAGGGTGCTATGTGTGTAGCACGTATCGAAACGCTTTTCTTATTCAAAATCCATATCCGGAACTAATTTGCGTGGAACAGCAGCGGTATAGCTATATAGAGAATATAAGATTGTTGGTATCCCATCAGTTTGGCTGTTTTGGCGATAGGGGGTGATGTAATGGTGTTCGATTTTTATACTTATCCTGGGGATGACATTTTTCCTTGTGGAGTTAATTTGCAATGACATTTTGCTTTCTTGGTTGTTGTTTTTTCTATTTGTTCCTACCTACTTCGTCTTCGTCGACATATTATACCTACTTCTTCTTCTTCTGGGTTATTTTATTTTAAAAGAAGACGGAGAAAATGTAAAACGGTTAGAAATAATATGGATGTAGGTTGATTATTATAGAAAGACAGGACAGGTTGATAATGATATGGTTTATATAAAAGTAGATATTTAAATGTTCCTAATGACATATTTAATGGATATCTATAGAAGTCGGGTTGCAAAAAGGATTAGTGTGTAGAGGGTAATTTGGGCAAAGACTTTAAATGATTAAGATCTTTGGTTTTGTTTGAAATATATAGAAGGGTCTGATTGCGCTGATGGTTGACGGTTGTCAGGAAATTGAATTTTTCTATTTGTTTTTGAAATGATTTGAATTAATTATTGATAGAATTAGAATTGTGGGTATTAGCGGTGATGGAGAAGTAATTTAAGGTGTAGGAAGGTTGTGTTATATTTTTGTTAGTGCCCACATAATCATTTAAAGCAAATTGAATTCCAAATTATGTGTCTTAGAGTGAAAAGCAATTATTCAAAATTATTCATTGGAAATACATATACGTGAATCAATTTAAGTCAGTTGGAAAAATATGAAATTGACTCATTCGCTTTAACATTGTAGTTTTTCTATTTTAAAAACTATTAATAATTAAACACATTTCGCATTTTGTCAAAGACATATTTTTTTTAAGTTTTGTATTTCTCTTCTAAGACTTTTTAATGTTCTTTAATGAGAGATTAGAAAATTAAAAAAATCTATCTAATACCCAGAAATCATATTTTCTAATTTTTCTTAATATTTTTTTATTTTCTATGTTTTTTTAAAGTTTATTTAACGTTTCTTAGAGAATAAGTAAGGAATTTCCTGAAAATCTGTTCAAACTGAAACAAATACTTAAAAGAGGCTGATATGCCACCCACACTGATAACTTCCCATCCCGTCTGTCGATAAGTCTTGCTTAAAAGGTTTGTAGGTTATTGAGTTTTCCTAAAAAGTCGTCAGTTGAATTGTTCTAAAAAAATTAAAAATTACCGACAATATTTTGCATATGATAAAAGTGTTTGATTTCAAAATCTATTTTATCTAACGAGATTTTTAGTCGAAAACCAATTTTAACCAATTTTAGTAGCATTTCTTAAAAGTACGTGTTTCTTCTATAAACAAATACAAATTGAATGAATTAAATTAATTTTGAGTCCATATCTTCTATTATTCTCGAGATATCAAAAACCGTACTATTTGTGCGTACTATTTTGTAGATTTGTAGATTTTAATTTTTTATAAAAACTGTTGGATTTTTAAAACAATTTCGAAAACAATTTTTTCTGTGAGATAAAATTAGTTTGAAGCCAATTTTTTTAATTTTTGAAAATATATTTGAGTCGAAAATCAATTTTTACCAACTTTTAGTAATGTTTTTCTTTAGTATTGTTTATTTCTTGTAACAAAAACTATCAATTCGATTTTTCTAAAATTTTATCAGATGTCAAAAACGTTATTTGTCGTTGCACAAAATTATTTTTGATATAAAATCAGTTTTTGTTCGTAAAATATTCGAGGTGACAAATATTTTTTTACATTTTTTTTGATTTATAAAAAAAAAACCTTAATTGGATTTTTTCCCAAAAATATACTAGTTTGATATCACGTTACAATATATTGTATACAATTTAATTCAAGTCGCTAGCATTATTAGTTCGTGAAATATTTTGGGTAACCAAAATTTTAACCTGTTCACCATCCACTCAATTTTTTTGAAAGCCCTTTCTGCATCTGTGTGCATTATTATCTGTATAACAAAATTTATTTGAAGTCGATATCTCTACTGGTTCTTGAGCTATGGACGACGAAACAACCTTCACGAACGTACGAACGCATCTCAGAGACATTTTTCTAAAAATCTTTTATTTCGACTCTAGGGACCTTGAAACGTCGAGAAATGTCGAAATTTTCAATTCGAAAAATCGGACCGATTACAATAACTTCCTATGAAAAGTTAAAAATCACGAAAAGCACTTAGTTAATTTCTGGACGTAAATGGCAAACAAAATTAAAAGCACAATAATTTCTGTTCGGTTTTTATATTACCATACATATTTTGAAGAACTGCATCTTTGATAAAAGACGTCATTAAGGCTTTATAACTCTGCTGATAAGTTATTAGTTGAACTTTTCAATCAGACAAGGTTTCATTGACCCATACATTTGTTGTATTTTTTAATTTAAAATTAATGAACACACATTTGTTTTTCGAAAATATTTTGGAAAATAATAAAAGCACATACTTTTTGACACCAATTTCTAAAACTTAATCAACCTGTTTACAAAACAATATAACAAGTTATTGAATAATATTTTTTACCAATCTCCGAGTTAATACCGGATTAATACTGCCCACAGTTTTTTTTTAAGTAGGTTTTCTATTCTACACTCAACTTTTTATTATCGTAAGAATTGTCAAAACAATTTAAATTTTGATTGATTAAATTTTTTTATTTTTAAAAAAGTTTGCAATCAACTGTTTATAGTTGAGATATAAGAAATGTAAAACGAATTAAGTGGTATTTTATTTTCCTTAAAAAAATATCAATTCAGTTTTTCTAAATTTCTTCAAAATATCGAAAAATGTGTTCTTTGCTCTACAATTTTTTGGATGTTATATCATTTTTTCGTTAATTTTAAAATATTCGACGTGATAGAAATTTTTGGTTGATTTTTTCAAAAACTCATTCATAATCTATGTGTCTTCAAAAAGTGTAATTTTTAATTTTAAATTTTCTTACATTTCTACACGTTTTAAGGACTCAAAAAAGTAAATCAAAGGTTTCAAGAGAGATGCCTGTAAGTGCTTGTGTATTTACAACCTTTTTGCTGGTCACATCTCAAGAATTACATCTCCTCTAGTTCTTGAGATATCACCGACTTCAAAAAAATTTAACTTTTAAAATATTAACATTTTAAGAATCTAAAAGAACTTTACAAAAATTGAGTGGTAAATTTTTTTAATACTTCAATTTAAAAAAAATTAAAATTTTAGTTTGATACTCAATATCTCACAAACCAATAATGCTATCGACTTCAATTGAATTTTAAACTAAAATCAACTTATATTTTTTTAAAAATCAAACAAAAACTAAAAAAATATTTATCACCTTGAATATTTTACAAATAAAAAAATAATATTACATCTAGAATATTTCTTTGCAACCAAAAATAACGTTTTTGTCACCGCGTCAAATTTTTCCCAAGAACAACGTACTTTAAATTGATAAACAATGATTTTTGTTGTTATATCAATATCTTATAAAAATCTAATTGACAATTTTGTTTACAAAAAAAAATAGTAATTAACATTTTATTGAAAACAGACACAGAACGAAAAAAGTCATCCTATTGACTATTTTCGTAGTCAATACGACAATTTGGTAGTCAATTTTCAGCCGATAACCACGATAGTCAATAGAACAATTTTCGGTTGTCAATTTTGGGATCCGAATTTTTTTTACAATTTGGTAGTCAATATGACAACTGCAGTAGTCAATATGACAACTGCAGTAGTCAATAGGACAACTGCAGTAGTCAATAGGACAACTGCAGTAGTCAATATGACAATTTTTGTTGAAAATCGAAATCTAATTTGACTACCGGTTAGTACATATAAAAATCCTCGATAGTCAATTTTGGTAGTCAATATGACAACCATGGTAGTCAATATGACAACCACGGTAGTCAATATGACAACTGCGGTAGTCAATACGATAACTGCGGTAGTCAATATGACAATTTTAGTTGAAAATCGAAATCTAATTTGACTACCGGGTAGTCAATATAACAATCCTCGATAGTCAGTTTTGGTAGTCAATATGACAACCAAATTGTCATATTAACTACCGAAGTTGTTCTTTTGACTACTTTTGTACTCATTGACTACCCAAAATTGACAATCGAAAATTGTTCTATTGACTATCCAGCAGTCAATTTTTTAAAATAAGGTTGTCATATTGACTATTTTGGTAGTAAATAGACAATTGGGCCGAATTTCAAGTTAACCATTGACGATTGTTATTATGACAATTTTTTTTTTCTTTGGAGAACGAAATTACCTTAAGACTTTTTTCAACTTATACAAAACTTTATTTTTAAAAACTTTTTTATAGAATAATAAAAACTTTAAACAAAAAATTGTATTAAGACTCAAATATCTTGATAAGAAAGCAAGAAACCGACTTTAAAGTTGATTCACATTCTCGAATATATCTCGACCAAAAAACAGATTTAACATACACTTTTTATTTTTCAATATTTATTAATTTCAAAATTTATGAAATTGCTGTAATGAGGAGAATAGAAAGTTTTTGAAAATTCTTTCAGAATTATTATATTTTGATATTATTTTAACAATAGATTTATTCGAAGCCCCAAAACTCTAACGGTTCTTATGGGGTATGATTGGAGAAAAAAAAGGTATCCCGAGCGTAGAGAAGTACGGAAGAGTCGTAAGGGTATAAGCCCAACTTCAGACGTAATGTTAAGTATAGGTATTCTTTCTTTAGCCGCACTACCCGAATGTGAAATGATTTACCAGGCTCAATATTTCCCACTCATTACAATGTGCAGACATTCAAAACTAATGTGCATCGGCATCTCCTTTCTAATCTTGTCCTCTCTTCCTAATTGTTCGCACTTTGTTCAATTATTATAAGGGTATTCATAGCCCCTTTAGTTCGGTCTCAATATTTATAAGAATCATGTATATAGATTCTAGTAACCTTGAAAAAACGTTAAATGTTAAGATATTCAATTTGAAAAAATCAGACCAAACTCCCAATGAGAAATGAAATATTTCAAAATAAAATATTCAAGGGACTATTTGAAAAAAAAATATAAAAATTTAGACTCAACAAACCAAGTCGAAAATTAAAAATTCTTGATTTGTATAATCATTAAATTTTACACAAAGATTATATTCTGTTTCATTTGAAATTATTTTGGAATTTTCTATTTCAAGATCAGCAATCGTTTAAAAGGTATATTTCATATATATTTGAAATGCTATTTTCTTAATATGAATTCAAGCACTTTTGAAAAAGACACAACCCTACAAAAAACTTTAAAAGCTCTAAGAAAAAATTGTGAAAATGCCTAAAAAAATATGAGTCTTATCTCAAAAATATGAAATTGCAGTATCTAAGAAATTTCTAATGTTTTTAGTCAAAAAACAGAGTTCGGTTTGTGGTTAAGATTCAACTGAATTGACTATTTCTAGATTATCTTTTAAAGCTTTCCTGATTGTTTAATAAAAATCAATATTTCGGTTACCTTGATATTTCTACTTATAACTACCTTACCGACTCTAGAATATAGGAACCTAATGCATAGAAAATTTTGAATTCTTTGGTATAGATAACAAGTAAAAAGAAAGTGTACCTGGGTCTAATGTAATTTCAACTTTTGCTTAAATCTTTAATAAATCATATTATCTTCTTTCGACACTTTAAGCATAGAAAAAAAAAAAAAAAAAAAATTTGAATATATAAAACAAAAATACAATAGCAAATTCAAAACCAACCCCAGCCCACTTCATCCCACATAACACATTCGAACGAACTCCCTAAATCGAAGAAGAAGAAAACTCATTCAAAACTGAAGGCTGTACGGATTAAACCCCCGGAAAATAAAATTTGATTTGAGTTGAAGGGTATCTTATTATGCGCAACGAAATTCAATATATGTATGCATGTAGATATCTAAGCTTTCCTTGATACATACATATATCTTATTATTGATGAGGGGGAGAAGAATGAAAATATGTATGTACCAAAAAGAAAGAAAACACATAACATATAATATTTAGAAACTTCTACCTATTGTGTGTGTACAATGTTCATATACGAGTATAAAAAAAATACTAGAGACAGTTGCCACTAGCGGTTTTTTATTTCGTCCTTTTTGTTTGTGTGTTAAAAGTTATCACAGGATCCATACGTCGTGTCGTATAGAAATAGATACACATGATGGAATATCTTTCTTGATAAATCCTTTTTTCTTCCGTATTAAATTTGTTTTGTGCCAATAGCTAGCTTCGTCCTTTTATGTTCTATATGTGCGAGATACTAAGTCGAAGTGGAAGCCGATGTCACATATCGCATATTCGTATTCGTATTCGTATTCGTCGTCGTCGTCTTCAGTTTGATTTGGTGACAGAACATTCCAATGTACCTACATTTCAATTTCAAATTCAATACTGATCACATTGCTTCATACTCCTACTATACTCCTTTTCTGAATGTATTTTCGTTGAATTTTCAGAACATCCTCATCCTCATTCTCGTCCTTATCACCATCACATCACATCCTTTTGCTCGTTATATTGGCAAAAGGATATCATATCTCTCTATATCCCAATAACATCACATCCAGAGATACTCGTTTTATTCTCTTCCTCTTCTACACGTATCACGCAAGATAACATAGATACTCATGTAGGAAAAAAATACCAAATCCTTCTGAAGTATGGATTCCATTTTCTTTTGCTTGGGAAAATCCAAGTTTTGTATATATACGATTTTTCACAATATTGCTTGTTAGTTTGATGTTGATGATGATGATGAGGATGAGAATGGTATGATATCCTTTGACTGATAATGCGGGACATTCCGAACGACATGAGCGACTGGGCGAGTGAGTGAGTGAATGAATGAAAAAAGGAACAAATTATTTCGGCCAGGACATTGATAGCAAAGTATGAACAAAAACACCAGGACAAAAAAATGAAAAACTAAGAAAGAAAAGAAAAATTGTTCTCAACTATGACTGAGATTATTTTTATCATCTTCACGGACAGACAACCAGATAAATGAACATCATATTGGCACAGTGTATAGCAAAAACACAAACACATACATATATTCAAATTCATATGCTGCCAATGGACATCCGGTGGCGCTGGCTGGGAAAACGCTCCATAAACATCGTCCATCATCATCGTGATGTCCTTGTTGATGATGTTGTTGTTGGAATTGCAATATTTGCCCGTCTAACCAAATTTCCAATTTGCGAAAAATATACAAGCACAATAATATTTTCTTTTTCTTTTTCTTTTTCTATTTTCATTTTCTTGTCGTTATGTTGTTGTTGTTGTTGTTTTGATCTATAGGTCTATATAAAGGATGCGATATGGCTTGGTCTGATACTGGTGGTATTCTTATACCATCATCCTCTGGCAAAGAATAATATAGGTACCTTCCCTACACAGAATAAGAAGAAAATAAAAATATCCATAGACTCGCAAAGTATTCCTTTTTATCCTGGTTTAGTGCTTGATGGTGCAGCTCCTACAGCTCCATATACTGTGGCTGATTCTATATACTCCTGCGAGCGAGTATAAAGTAGAAAATATTTCATTTTTATCCTGAAAGGATACTTCCCTTTTTTGAGAGATTTGTACTGAACTGAAGGAAAGAATTGGTAATGAGGGACATGAGGCAAACTGAGAGATGCTGGCTGATGCTCGGAGAAGGACGAAAAAAAGATTGAAACTATTTTGAAAGGAATTTCCTTCTTTTTGTTGGGAATTTTTTTTTTCTTCTATATTATTTTTATATTATTAGAAATATTATTAAATTAGCCCGGTTTTTCTGTGTATATGATGCTGATGCTTTTGCTGATGCTGCTACTTGCGGTGCGGTGGATATATGACGAAAAGGGAGTATAGGTATACATCAGATATATATTTTGTTACTCCTTGCTATAAAGAAATAAAATAAAATAAAGTATACAAAAATAAAATAAAATGTGGATCGGTTTCTTTCCCTTGAAGCCTCCTCAGCTAACGTATATGACGAATACAAGGGAAGCTTATGCGTAATTACGATATGAGAGTGAATATACACAAAAGGAATGTGCTCCATTTTATGGTATAGTGGATTTGTTGAATTATAAAGATTCTTGATACCATGTTCTGGATTTTTGTGTTTTTTGGGACTCTTTTTGTACTACTTACAGATTTGTGTGTATAGTTCTTGTTTGCATAGAAAACGTCAAACATATACATATGGGGTTTTTATAAAAGGCAAAACTATTATAATAAGTTTGAATATGAATAAGGACTATTCTCCTATATACCATAGGTTCATAGGTACGTAATTTTATAAACCTAATTATTTATTTGTGGGTTTAGTGATTTTTCTTTTAGATTTGCCCACTTGAAGATTTTTGTGAAATGCTTAAAGAAATAAATGTCACAGGTAATAATAAACAAGAACATTTTGTGTGTGTAACATTTAAAGGACATTTTTATTCTAAGGTAAGAAAATTGAGGTCATACCACAAATTAAACAAAATTGTTATAACACTTCAGCTGATTTTAAATTGTTATTTTTTAAATATCATGATGGAATTTTTCATCATCAGAGTGGTTAAGAAATAGTCCGTTTTAAGAAAAAGAATGAGTGCTAAGGTCTGAATAAATTAAAAAATGAGTGAGAATATGTAGATGTTAGAAGTAGAGCTATATTTACCAGGCTTATCTCGGATAAATTGAAATAAATCCGAGCTTTCTAATATATAAAAATTCTCCTGTCACAGTGTTAGTTGCCATACTCCTCCGAAACGGCTTAACCAATTTCAATGAAATTTTGCATATACATTCGGTATGTCTAAGAATAGGTTTTTATCTATTTTGTATACTCCTAAGTGCTCTTGTTTAATTGCATCAACATCGTACACAGTGCAACGATCTTACGATAGTATTCAGTGACGCTTTGTACAATGAAGCATTGATTGCTATTAAGGATCTTTGCATTATCATTGGCAATTTACCACTCAGTCATTTCGGTATGCATTCACCAAATCGAAATGCATCTTATTTAAGAGAAACTGAATAGAATCGTGAACTACAATACAATACTGTAGAAATCGCAACGATTGTTGCTCGCAATGTAACACTAATGAATGAAGAACATAGAACCATTTATGACCACATCATGCTCGGAGTCTCGGCATTACAAGATGGATTCTGTTTTTTGGATGCACCAGGTGGAACTGACAAAACATTCCTTATTTTGCTAAATCTTGCTAATATACTATCAAATAATGATATCGCATTGGCTGTTACATCTTCTTGCATTGCGGCAACATTATTGGATGGAGGCAGAACAGCTCATTCAGTATGTAAACTGCCACTAATATCTGTTTTCAAAATAACCCAGATGCAGTGTGCAATATAAAAAAACAATCATCCATGGACACAGTGTAAAATTATCATCTGCGATGAATGCACTATGGCACACAAACATTCGCTTGAGGCGTTGAACAGGACATTGAAAGATATACAAAAAAAATTACAGAATATTTGGCAGCACCCTGTTACTAATTTCAAGTGATTCCATACAAAGACTTTCCGTTATTCCGCGTTCAACGTACGCTGATGAGATCAACGCGTACTTAAAATCATCCCACTACGCCACTGTGGCGTAATGTTGAAAAAGTACAACTGAAAGTAAATATGCGTGTTCAAATGCTTCAAGTTCCATCCGCTGAAACATTCTCAAAACAATTGTTAGATATATGCGACGGAAAAGTTACTACTGATGAAACTGGTTGCATACAATTACCGGTCGATCTGCACAATTATTGATTCACAAGATGCTCTCATTGACCAGGTATTTCCCGATGTACACAGACAATATATGTATACCATATCCTTACACACTTACAATAAGTTTTTATTTCTATCAAAATATTCTCTGGAAATTATTTATGTGACAAAACAACGTTTGTCGGGTCAGCTAGTAAAACTATAAAACAAAATTTTATAACGAATTACAAATTTATTGTCTGGAAATGGAAATATGAAAAATAAGTGTTACTTATTAAGGCCACAAGGAAAAACTATATAAGAGTCTATTTTATTATTTTTCAGGAAAATAGTTCTAAGTTAAAAAAAAGAAAAAATGACTCAATTGGTGGATTGGAAACTCCGAACTCCATCAAGAGTGAAATAATTTTTTTAATTTTATTCTTTCTTAGTTAAAAGTTGTATTTCTTTAAACAAAAATGCTGTAAGCAATTGTATAGAAAAAACTACAAAATTATCGTCAAAGCCTCTTAAGTTTACCATCTTAAATTATCCTATTTAAAGTTATGTTTGTTTAGGTGTCAATCCTGTTCAACTATTCAGTTTTTATGCTGTTTAGTAATTAATAAGGAAAAACAGCTTAACTTAAGTTTTGCTACTCCCCCCAAAAAAAAAATTAGCTAAAGTCAAAATAATTTATCATTCCTTGTTGAATATTTTAAAATAAATTATCTTAAATCAATTTTAGATAACTTTTTTTAAATTACGTTTTAAAATTTTAGGCATAGTTCAAAAGACATGAAAGCTGATAAAAAGTTGAAAAATGGATTTGAGTACGCTGAATCTAATGGAACTGTCTAAAGTCGACTTTAGAGTTTATGTGGTCTGTGAAAACATGTGATATCAATTTCTTTTAATTTTTTAAAGACATATTTCTAGAATTTTAAAAATTGTTCAAATAATAAAAATAAATACTACTCTGAATAATCCATTTTAGAAAAAAAAATTTAAATAGTGGCAACATCTCAAACTGGTACAAAATGCATAGAAGTTTGTAGAAAATACAACTTATTTTGTATGTAAAATTCATAATTCACTTAACTTGCTTAAACTTTAATAAAGCTTAGAAGCTATTTTTACATTTTTGAATCGATTTAAATTTCCAATTTTTGGCAAACGGAATCAATTATTTTAAAATCTTGAAACAATTTTAACCACAGTCATAACTTCACATTGTTGACCTTAAAAAGCTGCACCTAATATTTGTCTGTAATGAACTGAATTATCATTTGAGGCCTTAAGAAAACGAGGGTCTTTTGTAGGGATTTTTATTCAGAAATACTGTAAAACAAATTAAGAGTACAAGATACTGTATTTGATTTATTTCAAAATGGCTACTGCTATAGAAGTACGTAGAATTTTTTCGACACATTGATTTTTGACCGAAAAAAAATTACGTGCTTTCAAACAAAATTTATTTTCCAAAATAAAATCAAAATTTCAAGTCAATCGACTGAAAATTTCCTGAATCATGAGTCCGGCCAACTTTAAAAAAAATGCAGTATTGAAATAAACGCGTCTAAAGCTTTAAGTAGTATAGAAAGTCAAAAAGTGATGCAATACCTTTGAAATTAAAAGTCTAAAACCGAGTACTGAAGTGTTTTAACTGGTATTGTATATACTTTTAGAAGTACTTTAAGGTCTTTTTGAAAAATTTTCTTTTTTATTTTAAATGGTCCGATGGGAACTCAAAAATGATGACCTTAAAGACAAAAACCAACGTACCTTAAAGTACTTCGAAAAGTATAAAATACGAAATAAGAATGTATGAAATTTTATGTCGAAATAATTGAGGGGTAGTAGCAGTTCTCTTGACGTGATAGCAAGTGCGTAGTACTGTCATGGTAGAAGTCGTGGGTTCAATCCCTGCTTGTGACATCGACATTTTTTTCAAATCCTCCAAAAGTAATTCTTGTCATTAAAAGTGTTTTCTTAAGTTTGTTCGCTCGGATTCAGTATAAAAACTGTAGGTCCCCTCTTTCCCTGAAATCACTCGCACAAATTAATGTTTGAGAGTTGTAAGTCACTATAGACCCTTATTCTCTACGGACTGTTGCGGTATCTTATTTATTTATTTTATCGTGTTCGTTTTAAATTATTTCGGAACTTCTAACGAAAATTTAAGAAGTATATGAAGCTCGGTTGATAATTAAGGTTTGTTGGGATTTTGGGGGATTTTGGAACAATTACCTCCTTTTTGGACACTATGAAGAGTTGAATTCTTCGTCAGAAAATATTCATAGAAAATTTCAGTTGGAAAACGGCTATGGATTTTTAACTTCGAGTGTTTCTTATTTCAAACACAATGAAGCCTGTAAGTTATATCATACCGTTCTTTCTAACGTCAAATTTTTACATACTCAAATTTTACTCCAAAGAGCTATTAAATTAGAAAAGTGGTCTAAAAAAGACGCTTTAGAAAAATATTTTCTCGTAAGCTCTTAGGTAAAAAAATATCAACAAATTTTAAATTTTGTATTGATCTTTTTAAGTCTAAGTTCTGAGACTTAGTTGATACTATGGTCGCTAAGCAATGAACATCAAATAATCTCGTAAAGGAACCCGAAAAAACGTAAAACTTCAATATAAAGAAGACATATACCTCAGACATAAACAACACAAAGGCAAAACCACTTTCATCATATTTTGGGTAGGTACTTTATACAGCAACACCGCGAAATTCATCGCGGAAACACCATCAGCTAAACTTTTTTGTGGCGGAAATCAACCCTTTTTGTTGCTGAGCTAAACCAAGACCGTCACCATAGCACTCATACATAACACACATGTCACATAACGACATCCCAAAATCACAATACTTGGGCCAGTATACTCGTACATCTACTAGCAACCATCACAGGTCGTATATGTATCTAGAAAAAGGGATGGAGGGAAGCTTAGGTGAAGCTTCTTGTGGTGCTTGTTTTTTGCTTTCAGCATCCTGCTTGATGGAAGCTTCTTGAGCTCTGTTTGGTGTTTTATTTATTTTGTTTTTTTTTTTCTTCGTGAAACATCAATTTTGCCCAGGGTAGAGGTATACGTTGCCGTTATACTACTCGAACATGTCGAAAAAGTCCTCGCATCCTGCAAGGATTCTGTTGTTGTTTTTTTTTTTTTTTATTTTTGTGCCATATTTGTTTTGCACGTTCTTTTATTATGAATTTGAATATTTTTTTTCTTCTCTTTGAATTTGAATAATTTCGGCAGACCGACGACGTGGAAGGATTCAATAGAATAACACATTCACTCATACTTCATCTTATAGGTACTATAAGATCTTGTGTTCGTGTGCGTTCAGATATCTTCGTTTTATTTTTCTTATTCTTTAACAAGAAATAAAAAAAAAACAAGAAAATAAGGATGAACATCACAACGAGTATAAAAGAAAACGAATCCTTTTATCCCTTTAGGCCGCACCCACCCTGCTTATACTTGTGTTGCCACTACAAATGTTTGCTAGGACACATATTTGCTTTAGCGACGACGTGAAGTCTCACATTGTTGCCTCTCCAGTTGCTGCCTCTGAAAAAGGACGAAAAGTAGAGGTAGAGTGCTCCAGCTCCTCATCATTCCTTTTTTTTCCACAAGGAGCCCGCTATAAAATGATAAAGAATTTAATTTTCCATTTCTCCCGATTTGGCTTAGACCTTAGAAAAGGATTTCACATATAGGTATGTCTTGTCTATATCTACATATAAACTGTACATAGATTTAGAATTCACATACTTACATCCATATACACGTGTGTATATGTAGATAGGTATGTTGTTTTCTTTTTCAACCCTTATAAATTCTATTTTGGCTCTTCTTTTACGACTAAGGCTTTGTTGAGCTCCTCGTGCTGCAAGGTCTCGCATCACCCGTTAAATAGGGATGTTTGTTGGGCTGGTTATACTTTACTTGTGATCATAATGGCACACATGAAAAATTATGCGTATACGTGATTGATTGGTATGTTATTTCTTTTTATACATATACCAATATATCGAATATCCTTCTCATATAGCCGAGGGTTGTTTTTTTTTTGTTTGGTGCTGTATTGTCGGAGTTATTGGCCGATAAGGGATGATATTGAAAACTAATAAATTCGGAGTAAAATCAATCCAAGGGTGGGGATAGTAAAAAAAATTTGTTTTTCTAAATAGAAGATAGAGAAATGATTATGGTGGTTAGTTTTGTGGAACACATGTGGAAAGTATCCTTTGAACAGTGTCGGTAGTGCAGTGTATCACAAATTAGAAAAATAAGATGATTCAAAAAGTCATTGGGAAGCAGTTGAATCTATGAAAAGTGACAAAGCAGACAAGTTTCGTAAAGTAAAAGTGTATTCTGCTCTTAAACTATATTAACAAGTACCTACAGGGTCTTTCTTTAAGCGTGTTGATTTTATTTTAACAATACTTAAGTCTATCAAAGCCATTTAAATCCAAAACCCTAACTGTAACTTCTTAGCCGCTACTACACAGGGCAATAATTCTACTTCTACCTCATATAAGTTCGAGACCACGTGGTTAATGAAAGGCACTTCAAGGTCTTCGGCACCTTTAAAAAGAAAATCTTACAGAGGAATCTATGTGAGGAATTGAAGCACAACCAGATATTGTGGAAGCTCGGAAGACTTTGGTGCGAACTGGTTTGGAAAGTAATTTGCAGTACATTTTGTTGTAGAAGACAGAGTGTGCCAGGCTATTCTTCCGCTGGCGAGAAATATCACAGAACAAGACGCTCGAAGGCTTAGAGTGCGCAATGGGATTACGTTGTCTGATCAGTTGTTGAAAGACAGACTTATTTTAGATAAGGCCACGACAGGATCTCAGCTGTCGAGTTGATGAAGCTTATGAGATCTCATTGAAATTTTGTACACATTTGAATTTAGACCTTTCGATGCCATTATTTACATAAGTTCATTTAAAAGTCTTCAGCTTCCCAAATATTTTCCATGCATCTGACCATAATATAAACTAAATTTAACCGATCTGGTTCTGGGCATGAGCTCTGTGGCTCGAAAAACCGTCTTGCTGAACTCACATGGCACTGGTGTAAAGACTTTCTATTGACGGTGTTTGGTTGGCTATTGTCAATCTTAAAAAAAAATGTGGATCAATGGCTCTTCCAGTCCAAAATCTTTACCTAAGAAGGACTTTTTTGGGATGAATTGAAAATTGGTTTTTAATGAAAGAAAGGTAATTTTCAATTGCTTACAAAATTTATGAATTTAGATTCGCAATAAAATCTGTCTTTGTCAGCAACACGGACTTGACTGCCTAAAGCTTTACTGAATTCTCTCAAGGAATAAAGTTATAAACGATGTTTTTTGTAGACCTCTCTAACGCAAGGGTGTTAAGATTGGTTGATTTCTTACAAAAGCTCATGATTCAAATTATGTACCCGTTACAGCTAATTGTCAGCTCAAAATAAAAAAAACAGGTGGCGCAACAGCTTGTAGAGAGTCAGCGCTTAGTGATATACAACTCTCAACCATAAATGTGTGCGAGTAATGTCAGAGGTGGAGGGGACCTATAGTCAATTTCTCGCAAGTGCCAGTACTCATGAAAAAATCTTTAGGTGGCACAGGTAGGGATTAAACCCATGACTTTTGGCATGACCGTCCTACGCTGAAATCATCACGCTTCAGGTACTGCAATTGTCAGATTGGCAGGACAATAATTTCGACCGTAAAATGAACTTACTAACTTATTTACTTACTTAAATTGGCGCTACAGCCCGGGACGGATCTGGGCTTCAACCAACATGGGCCTCCAGCCAACTCTGTCCTTAGCTATCTGTCTCCAGTTTCCCACACCAAGTTTTTTGAAGTCCTTTTCCATCTGCTTGGGTCACCTGCGAAAGACCTTCCGGGCTGAACCGTTGATGGTCGTTTCCTTTGCATGACCCAGCCATCTAAGTCTTTGGGCTTTTATTCTTTTAACCAGGTCAGTTTCACTGTACAGTTCGTTCTTGTATCTTCTCCTTTACTATCCATCCATCCGAAGAATTTTTCTCTCTAAGCATCTTAACGCGTCTTATAAAGAGTTATTCTTCATTGGATTTCAGCACTGGTGTCGTTGTCTGAATTCATGGCAGTTCTTAAGTACCTCAAAGTTATTGCTGTCCATGGTGACGTTTTGTTCAAGACGTCGTCGTTCAATGTCCTTTTTTAATGGAATAATATACCTACTTGGTCTTGCCCTCATTAACCACTAAAACCATTAACGAAAAGACCAACGATTTACAAAAACAATGCCATATTTTAACATAGCAAACTTTATTGACCGTGAAGGCAACAAGACGATTTTATGTTAAGTTTTTCAATCAGAATGTTACATTTCGTCGGTATGATATTCAAGTAAATAAATGCACACTATGGCGTATACGTACTTTTATGTTATATTGATTTTTTAACAAAATGTCTATCATTTTCCTAAACTGGAAGTCCTGTTTTTGTGGAAGTATCTTGTTTATCATAACACATTCTATTAAATACATGGATTTTGAACTTCAAAAGCCTAATTTGTCATTAAAGATGGAAACCAGTCGCATATGCTCGCATGTCAAAAAAAGAACACAAATTCAAAATGGTTGATTGGTGGTTTACTGGTTAAGTCAACTTCTTATGTTTTAAGGTCATTTTTAGGATCAAAATCATTCCCCTTACAAGTTTTTATTCATTTTACATGTGTAAAGGATATATCCTCCTTACCAACCTAGCGAATCTAAAATTACACAAAATTCCAAGAAAAGTTATATTTTGTAATTTCTATCACAATAATTGTAAACATTTCGTATGTACATAATATTTGTATTCGTTTTGTGCACGAATGGTTGTTTCTTGTGTTGAGAAAATCGAAATCGCTAAACAAATTCAATTTAATATTTTTCATCCCATACCTTTACTCCATTTTGCCATAGAACGTTTAACATTTTAAATAAAAATAAAGTATTCTTCGAACAACACACATCATTAACATATCTATAATATACAATAAATATGTATGGAAATGGGAGGGCGGCTCGGGCGTGAGCTGAGCTAGAGAAAGCATTACCACAATCCAAGTGGAAACGTTTTATATTTTTTTTTCGTTCGAAAAAAATTCCATATCGGCGAACAATAAAGCAAAATTACGTATTACTCACAACACAACGTAACGCAACACAACTCGTGAGTCGCCCCCTCGACTTTATGTATGTGTTATGTAAGCGAAACGAAAATATAACGATATCCAAATTATTCGCTTCAATTCAAATTAATTCAAAATCGTATTGTTGTGCTGCTTGTGGATAATATTATACCGGTTCAAGGATATCGCACTCTCTTTTTATAAGAATATACTTTATACTTATGTACAGTAGAGTTCCTTTCCTTTCCAATACTTGTTTGTAGGTATTAAGGGATGGGTTGTATTGTGTCAGAAGATGGTGACGGAATTGGAATCGGTATCAGGATATGAGCCCTCGATATGCCGGCCATAGACCATAGAGATTCTTGAGAAAACGATACGAGGACGACGAACGACTTAGCCCACTTAGCGGCGGCGGTGGTGGCGGCAGCGGATATGTTCCCTAAACACTCGTTGTCGTCATATCCCCATATCAAAAGGATTCAATGGCACAAAAGAAATTATTGCAAAAAAAATAATCATAATAAATGTATGTGGAAAAATAAACAACAAACACAAAAAGTCCTCAACCCCAACAGCAACAACAACAACAAAAACACAATCAAAAAAGAATGAGAACAAAATAATCATAAAAATAATAAGCATACAGAAAACAGGATGTGTGTATAAAAAGCAAGTGGGAGACTTCATTTATTGTTTTGCAGCATTGAGGTCCTGAATCCTGAAATTGAAAGTAGGTACATCTTTTGGGTGATTATGTGACAATGGCGTGACATTTCCTCTGCGTGGTGCTCGATCTCATATAGCTCATATACACAATTGAGGGAATGGTGAAGGTGTGTATAACCCTGTAGCGCATGTACGAGTACCGCCGCTGCCGCCACTTCCATAGTTAGTCCTTTCTTCGTCATATGATGATATGTTGAGTGAGAGTGTTGTGATTGTGATGTATGACATGGGGAACGTGTCGTTAGGATACCTTGCCTCGCTTTGCCTTGCCTTGCTTTGCCTTGCCTTGCCTTGTCTTGCCTTTCCTTGCCAGAGGGAACCCGTTGAGTGTTTTTGTCGTTTTATATTTTTGTCATCATCTTTGAATCCTTTTATATTGTTCCCGCATTTTATATATTTTTATTCTTATACATCCTTTTTAATAAATGTTGCTATGCCTTGTTTTTGTTTGTTATGTTAATTTAAAAGTTCTCTATACGTGCAAATATATGTACATGTTCATGTTAGAGATGAGGAGTATAAGAGAGGTAGATTGTGAGTTTATATTCTTTTGAAAATCTCAAGGATTTCCTATACACATCTCAAGGATATTTGTTTTTTTTTTTTCATTCTTCATTTTTTAATGTGAACATAAAAAATAGCTATGACATGTGGTGGTTCGAGTGTTTGCAAGTAATTATATGAAATGTGTTGAGGACCAGGTGTCAAGAATCCTCGCCTGAGCCGCACAATATAGAAGCGAAAGGACTGAAACGTGAATACAAAATAAAAGCAGCAAATTATCCGTGCATTATATGAAATTTGATTTACATATTGTTAATTTTTGATGATGACGACGACGACGAGAGAATGAGATGCATGTGAATACTTAAATAAGCTTCATTACGCATACAAATTTTAAGTATCACAACCCGACGCGACGCAGACGACTTTTTAATTGGCTTGTTTTGAATAACAAGTAATAAAAAAAAGTTTAGATCTCTTCAAAATGTGGTTCTTACTGGAGGAAGAATTTTAGTTTATTTAAGGGGTTAAATTCTTTGAATTGAAAACATCAAAGTTAGTTACGGCAATACTTTTTCCGAAAAATTGAAAAATTCCTTATTTTTGTTTGGCACATAAGAAACTGTTTATCTTATTAACTATTGAGTTTCTTCTTAAAAGTCTTTAGGTTTCTTCCATTCTTCTAAAGCTTGCATGTTTTATGATAAAAAAAGAAGAATAAGATATTATATGCTAGTGGTAAAAATTTTATTTATTACAAGCTGTAGCGTTAAAGATGTATTGTTTAAAAAAATGACAAGTATACGCCATAGTGTCCATTTTATTGTTATAATTTCTGAATTATTTGTTTGGAAGATTTTGACAAATTTCGTATACCCCTGAATTCTTTTCAACTATTCTAAATATTTAATTTCAGCAAACCATTTAAACATTTTCAGGCCTATCACAAATTCCATCTTAATTGGAAACTTTTACGAATTCCGAAAAACAGTATCACAAAATCCGTTTGTAAAGCAAAATTGTATGAGATTTTTCACTACGAACTTATTTGGTAATAATTTTCTTCGGGACTCTTAAAAATGTCCGATTATCATGGAATTCGTAATAGGGCTGATTAATACTGCTTGAATTTAAAGCACTTTATAATTGAAATCCTTGAATATTTTATTTGTTGGTATAATTAGTTGAAAATTAAGTATACTCTCAGCGGATACGTAATAATCTGATATTTGTCTGTTATGTATGACATTTAGGCGATAATTCTTACTTTACATAGGAAGTTATTGCAAGCGGCCTATTTTGCTTAATTAAAAATTTCTCGCTGCTTTAAAGTCCCCAAAATATAAGTTCATGGTTGTTACAGAAACTCCATTTTTATTCGACCACATCTCAAGGACTCTCTTGGAATGAATAATAGATAAGAACATAGTGGACAATTGTATGCTATATAAATGTGGTGATTATCTCTTCTAAAACAGGATACTTCATCAAAATTTAGGCATTTGCACACTTCAGTAATGGTTAAAATGTGGTTTAAACTGAAAAATATTAATATTATAGAATGGCAAACATAGCCTTTTGGATTGAATCACTAGAAAAATCTGTGTAAAATTCTAGATCGAAAAATTCTTAGTCTCAAAAAACTGATGAAGTGGACATCATTTTTGGCAAAAGTGTTCCAGATCTTTGGTCAATATGTCCAGGATATTCAAAATATTGAAACTTAATTTCCGTCAGAATTTTTCCCAACAAAGAAATTTGGAAATGTATATAATTTTTATTTTGTCTTAAAAGCTGAAATCTAACACATTGAAATAAGAGTTCAGGTTCTTTTTAAAACTGAATTCTGAATGTAAGCAAATAATTCCAAGTTATTTAGTTATTTAATTATTCACGTTTCAAATTTTTGAAGATGGCAAAAATTTAGTGGGAAATTTTATTTACGAAAGCCTCAAATAAAATTTTATTATTTATGCCATTATGATTCTTTTTTTAAAGTTGCTATAGTTTTGGCCAGTCAAAAACAGATTTATTTTATTCTACAGATATAAAAATTGATCCTTATCAAGCTTTTGTATAGTAAGGACATTTAGCAATTAAAACATATTTAAAAACATTTCAACGTAATAAATTATACATCAAATGTTATAATAAGGAACACTGTTTTTTTGTAAGAAGTTTTTAGGTGCTTACGTCTTACATTTAAATTTGAAATTTGAATTTTGAAAAAATAAAGCTTTTATGCCAAAAAAAAATTGATGTAAATGCTATTAACTTCAAAATACAGCAGTTATTGTCCGGCAATGGGAAATTGTTCACATCGATTGGCCCTGCTACCGATCCTGAAGAAGTAGTCAACTATCCTGTTGAATATTTTTATTCACTGGATTTACCAGTAATGCAACCACATATTTGACGATTGAAATTGGCTCACCTATCATTTTTTTTGGAAAAGCTATGGAAGACTAAAAATTTAGTCATACAAAAAAAATGTGGGCAATGTTCTTGAAGCTAAAATTTTAAAACGCAGATTTTAAAGGAAAGTTGTCCTTCTGCCACGAATCCCAATGATCCCTTCAGACTCACTCATTCCTTCCATGCCTATCAAACAATGTTGATGTTTGGGTTGGATCTAAAAAATCCTCTCTGTTCACATGGCCAATTGTATGTGGCGTGTTCTCGAATTAGAAAATAAGTTATTTCTTTTATACCCCTCCGATTTTTTGATTTTTTAATCGAAGAAATGAGAATTTTTGACGAAAAAATGTTTGGGAAAACAAATCAAATTCGAAAAACATATATTGATATCTCCAGAACCAATTGAGATATCAACTTCAAATTTTTTATACAGATAATAATGCAGAAAGATGCAGAAAGGACTCTCAAAAAATTGAGTGGGTGGTTTTTTTACCATAGCAATTTAAATATCTCACGAACCAATAACACCAGAGTCTTGAATTAAATTGTATACTATATATTGTAACGTGAAACCAAACAAATATATTTTTGGAAAAAATTCCAATTAACGATTTTTTTAACAAATAAAAAAAAAACTGAACAAAAAATTTGTCACCTCGAAAATTTTACCGAAAAAAAATCATTCTATCTCCAAAACGATTTTGTGCAACGAAGAATAACTTTTAGAACATCTGCTAAAATTTTGAGAAAAATCGAATTAACAGTTTTTTTTTATAAAAAATACAAATCTAAAATAAACATTACTCAAAGTCGTTAAAGATTGATTTTCGACTCCAATATCTTTTCAAAAATTTGAGATTATGGCTTCTAACTAATTTTATCTTATAAAAAATATTATTTTCAACATTCGGAAAATTTTTTAGAAAAATCTAATTGACAGTTTTTTTTACAAAAAAAAAAATAACAAAAGTTGGTAAAAATTGATTTTCGGCTCAAATATTTCTCAAAACTTTGAGATATTGACTTTAAATTAATTTTATTTTTTTAAAAATATTGTTCTAAACATTTACATACTTCAATTTTGAGAAAAATCGAATTGACAGTTTTTGTACAAAAAAAAAAAACCTAACAAAAACATTACTTAAACTTAATTTCGACTCAAATATCTTTTCAAAACTTTGAGACATTGGCTTCAAACTAATTTTTTCTCACAGAAAATATTGTTTTTGACATTGAGTAAATTTTTTATAAAATACACCTTTTAGTTTTTCATAAAAAATTAAAATCTACAAAAAAAGTACTCAAAATTGGTAAACATTTACGTTCGGCTCTCGATATTTCGTGAACTATAGAAAATATTGACTTTAAATTAATTTCATTCATTTAATTTCTATTTGTTTATAAAAGAAATTAAAACTTTTAAGAAATGCTACTTAAATTGGTAAAAACTGTTTTTCGACTAAAAATCTCGTTAACTAAAATAGATTTTGAAATCAAACTATTTCATTATATGCAAAATATTGTTGGTAATTTTTAAATTTTTAAGAATAATTCAACTGACAACTTTTTTAACAAAGCACGAAAGTCTACAAACTTTTAAGCAAGGCAGACAGACGGTATGGGAAGTTATCAGTGTGGGTCGCATTCCAGACTCTTTTTCATCTTCTTAGAAGGTAAAAAAAAATCCACGTGAAAAATAATAAACAACGCAATCCAATGACTTCTTAAAATCTAAAATATTGTGCATTTACTCTCTTTAACTTTAAAATGTCCAAGTTTAAACTTAATCGACTCAATGATTCAGGCTGTAGAGAGAAGGACACAGACAGACAGATTGACGGTATTGCCGGATCCCCTTTTCTCGATATCATGTTTGATTAAAATCGCTATATAGTTCAAAATTTTACACGAACGTCCTATATTGGGCTAACTCGAAATATTGCACGAATTAATAACGCATTCGACATCAATTAAATATTATATTGCATCTTAGACGTTATACCTTACATATATTATCAAAATAAAGTTGACACATAGTTTCTTTACGATTTAAAAAATGTGAAACGAAATAATATTATCTAAAAGATAAATCTATCCAAAGAAAAATAAAATTTTTCACATGTATTTAAATATTAAGAAGAACCGAATAAGAAAACTAAGATATTTATTTATTATTTTTTCTTGTACAAAACTTATTTTGTTTTTTTTTTTTTTTTTGAAATAATGTAATTGGAAATATTGTTTTTAGTTATTGGTAAAATATAAAAATCGACACTTTAATAGACAAAATTAACTTCTACGAAAGCAGCTTAAAATAAAATTATTAAAGCATACTAGCTATTTGAAATTCTTTAAAGATAATTTGAAAAAAAAAAAAATAATCATGTTAAAGGACACAAAAGGACCTCTTTTTGATATTATTTGTCTTAACTTCATGAAAATTTAACACTATCTTTACAATATCATTTTCTTTATTTCTTTAATGAATTCCTTTTCCTTTCTACCAAAAATACAAAAGGTACTGAAAACCAATTAAGTGCGAACTCCATTAACAAAAAAAAATGTTGATTTCCTGGTTAAGTATGAGGACAAAATAAAAAATCACAGTTTTCAGATTGTTCATCCAAAACCACGATGATCCAAAGGCTTTTCGATTTAGTATTTCCACATATTTAATATCTTTCCTCTGAAATTATCAAGTCATAAGACTTACGCGTTAAAGTTTGTTTATCATATACTGAGGTACTTCAAGTTTTTACCAAAAATCTATAAAAATGCACTTAAACAAAAATTTAATACCTTTAAGCTATAGAAATAGAGTGAAATCGTTTTCAATGTTCTTCATTATAATTGATTATAAAAAGTACTCCAATCGAATCAAATCAAATCAAATGAAGCTTCAGTTTCTCTTAAAAGATGTTAATATCTATACTAGCGCGGTAAATTGAATTTTATTCATTATTTTGGATTTCATGTAAAATGTACCTATATAAAGAAATATTTTTCAAGAATGTATTTAAATTTCATTTTGTAATTGTGCCCTCATCAAAAAACACATCTTTTTAACCTTGAAAAATAGACAGATAAATAACATCAAACATATAATTCCAACCCCCCATAATATTGCCTAAAATTTCATTCAAAATCGCATTAAATCCAACCTCTTTCCAAATCAAAACAAAGTGACTGTATAATTATGTAAATGTGTACCAATTAACATGAATTAAAATTAACAACCTTAATATATGCTTCCTGTTTTCTCAACTTTCATATTCATCCTCAGTCATTAACCCTTATTAAATATACCAACCCCAAAAACATGTCTTCGTAATAACCTTAAAGAACTTTATACCGGTTGCGGCGGCAGCGTCGAGTCGTCGCGTCGTTAGATCTAACCTTGTCCTAATTTTCCTTTCAAAATTAATTAAATTAGCCTCGGAAAAAATATGATTCCCCCGCACTCAGACGTGAAAATATAGGACAAGGACACACAACCTTCAGCCATTTACAGCAAAGTCGAAGGTGTATAACGTCTCGCACCAAATAAAAAAAAAAGTCAAAAGCCAACTCAAAATGAAGACTTCCCTCGTTAACATTCCTTATTAGCAGCTTGCTGCTTGGCATCCTCATTTCATATAAGGCACATACATACATACATATATAAGACACAGACAGTCAGTATGGCACACAAAAGTTCAATAACTCCGTCTGCTTTCAAAATATGTATGTATATAGTATACCTACACCTTTATATAGTAGATACATCGGTATAACAAATTAATTTTCCCTTTTCCTCCTTCTCCTCCCCCGAATCATCAAGTTGCAATGAAAAACGAGAATAAAATGAGAAAAAAAAAAAGAAAACCCAAAAACCCAAACGCCAGACATAACACTGACACGGATTTTCCATCCCTAACCAACCCTAACAAAATTTTAATTAATTGCAAATAAACGAACCACGAACATCCCAAAACATTTTATAACATCACCCTCTTCTACCCCATCTCCCATCATCAACATCCCATCTCCCACCTTCGTCCTGATTCACCTCACACCCCACAGGCAACCAAAACTCATCTAACAAGAATAAAATAAAAAAGAAAAAACAACAAAATGAGAAACAAAAACAAGATGAACAAAAAAATAACGGTTTACTTTCATTTTCTCTTCATCGTTGTAGTCGTAGTCATCGTCCTCGTCCTCATCATCATCGTCCTTTTTGTTGTTGTTGTTTTCGTCGTCGTGTCGTGTCGGTCGTGTAGTTTTTGTTGGCCCGGTTTTTGAATTACTCTATCCCGAGTTTCCTGCCCCCAAAAAACACCCCCACCACCCCGCAAACCCTTGCAATGGCACTCATTATAACATTTACTTTGGCAACGTTCCGTTCGTTTGTCGGGTGTATGCGAATAAAATGGTGGAGCGAACGTAAGGGTGCGGATGGGGGTGTTACAAACGAAGATGGGAAGGCAATTTTATGAATGAAATTTGTATTTAATGAAAACGATTGTACGGCAGCGGCACAAGGACCTCCAATGGAAGGGGAGGGGGATGGCAAAGGACATTTTTGCAAAGAAAATGAAATGGAAAATTAAATTTCCTCTCCTTTCGTTCACCTACCAACCAACGACTCAACACATGGCAACGCGAAAAGAGGTGACACGAGGGAGGAAGAATTTTCCGTAATGAAAATGAAAAGTGAAAGTGTTGCTGTTCCTGATAATGGTTGGGAGTTGGAGGGAGGGTGGCGGTGTTAAATCGGAAAGACGAGTTTTGGAAGCAAAACAACCTTTTTTTTTTCTTTCTCTTCTTGTTCTTAATTTCCTGATGATGACATAAAAAAGAAGGAATACGATCGTTAAGATTTGAGGGATTCCCAATCCCAGGCATCATCGACTTGGTATCCCAAATGATGGTGATGCTAATGTTGATAGGGGTTTGAGCTTCAGCTTGGGTTTTCTATATGCATACCTATGAGTATATTATATGTAGGTGTGATGGTAGGAGGTAGGTATGGAATGATGATGGCGCACGTGATTGTATCAACATCCTTTCAATTTCAAATACAAGAGAAGCCCAAGATGATGAGGTTCGTTCTGGATCTTTGGTTTGATGGTAATTTAACGCAAATAAGCATACACAAGCTTTGGAATGGGTGTTGGATATAACATCGAGCCAGGGCTTCTATATAAAGAAGAGAATGAGTTGAGTATAATATAGTATAGAGAGTAAAGATGTCCTTGTTGCTTGCATGCGGAACAGGAGTTTTGCTATCTTAGGTATAGGTAAGTTATACGTTTATACCTCGTTTACCTATACCATCAAACTATGCACAGAGAGACATCATGTAGCGCAATTTTAAGACGAAGACGATTCTATACATACCTACCCACACGTAAGGTACTATAAGATATTTGATGGAATTGCGCTGCTATGCCGTTGGCGGGAAGATGGCGGTATATAAGCATAGCAAAGCAGCTATTGAGTTAAGGAAATTGATGTTCCAGCTTAAGGAAGTCGATAGATTGATGATAATAAACTTAATTTGAGCTAATCCTTCGGTATTAAGTCACGTCAAAAGCGGTTCTACCTACATACATAGGTATAAAATAAGTGACTTGAGCGTTTGGGATTTTCATTTACGTTTTGCACCAAACGTATACAATATTATACACTTCAGCCAGCTAAGCGCAGAGCAGAGCCATGAGGCAAGGTAAAGGTATTAGATACGGAGGGATATGCTTTTGGATGGTGTATTATTATGTAGAATTTGATGTGCGAACAAATGAAATGATTTTCATGAAGAACGATTTTTATTTCATGATGTATCTTCATCTTCTCATATATACCTGCCCCTATATTTAGGTTTGCATAATTTGGTGCAAATAAAAAAAGTTTTAAAATCGAAAAAGTAGGTAGGTACGAGTATATATTAAAATTGAGAGGATTTGTGTGTGTGGAATATGAATTACAGTAGAGATGATTGGATCGTTTAGAAAGTAAAGTGTTTTCAAAACTTACAACAGCGTTTATGCAACCTTTGATTGAAATAGGTATATAAAGTAGAAGTACCAACCTATTTATCAAACATAAAGAGAAGTCATGGTTTGATTCGAGCTGTAAAGAAGTTATTAGGTTCAGAGATGTAAGTTTCCGGCTTTATAAAGCCAACCCCACTGAGAAAAACCGGAATAAGTTCAAACAAACTAAAAAGACCTGTAACGCTCATATTCGACGAACCAAATTTTTGCATGACCAAAAATTAAGGCAAAAAATACTACAATGTCCTAAAGGTAGTAAAAATGTCTGGTCATTTGTAAAAAAAGTACGAAACACCACGTCATCCTCGGTTCCAACACTCGTCCACAATGACACTCCCTATGTAAGCTCGATTGATAAAGCCAATTTGCTTGCAGCACAGTTTGCTGTTAATTCGACGCTACCGGAAAGTGTCATGAGTCCTCCTGTTCTTGAGAGCGTAAATGATTCTATGGGACGAATCTTCTTTCGCACTCGTACAGTCGCAAGAGTACTGAAAAACCTTGACATACACAAATCTGCTAGCCCGGATAGTTTTCCCCCTATTGTTCTAAGGAGGTGGTCTTCAACGCTGGCAAAACCACTGCGTAAGCTTTTCCATCTTTCCTACTTTACAGGTCTCTTTCCGAGCGGATGGAAAACCTGTCCTAAAAAAAGGCGAATCCTCCTCCCCCTCTAACTATCGTCCAATAGCACTCACGTCCCTTCTTTCCAAGGTCATGGAAACACTGATTAATTATCAGCTTTAGAAATATCTCGAAGAACGGAAGCTTCTTAATGACCGGCAGTATGGCTTTCGTAGCAATAGGTCCACTGGTGATCTCATGGTTTATCTCACCGAACAGTGGAACAAATCTTTACATCGTTTAGGAGAAAGTAAGATTATTGCACTTGATATTTCAAAGGCATTTGATAGAGTTTGGCACCAAGCTCTCTTATCGAAAATGTGTGCTTTTGGTATTGATGAATCTCTTCTTCGTTCGATTAACTATTACCTTTCTAACCGTTCAATACAAGTTGTATTAGATGGTTTCAAGTCTGAAATTCATAAAATAAATGCTGGTGTTCCCCAGGGCTCCGTTTTGTCTCCGACTCTCTTCCTTATCTTCATAAACGATCTTTTGTCTGTCACTTCTAATCCATTAAACTGTTTCGCTGACGACAGTACTCTCAGCTTCTCATATTCGTTTCTAGATTCACATCCTTGTCCTTCGGATGTGGAACTTCAACCGCAGCGTATGATAAGCTCATTAAATTCTGATCTCGACATCATTGTCCAATGGGGAATTATAAACCGTGTAGAATTTAATGCTTCAAAAACTCAATGCTGTCTCCTGTCGTTAAAGCGTAACCCACCCCCCATGCCGCTATCCATGAATGGCACTTGCATCCAGGAAACTAGTCAACTTTCAATACTGGGTATGTGTATCACAGATCACCTCTTATGGAATGATCACATATTCGATATTGCCAAAAATGCTGCTAGATGCTTAGAATTTCTCCGACGGTGCAAGAAATTTGTTTACCCCTTCTGATCTGGCTGTAATTTACAAAGCCTTCATTCGTTCAAAACTCGAATATAACTCCCATATTTGGGCAGGTGCCCCTAAAACAAGTTTAAGTATTTTGGACAGGATCCAAAAAAGAGCTTTGAAAATTATAGGCGATAGAACCATAACCGAAACAATTACGTCACTCGAACACAGCCGCAATGTTTCATGCCTTTCTTTGTTCTACCGATATTTTTATAAACAGTGTTCTGTCGAATTAGCCAGTTGCATTCCCCCCCTCAAACAATTCAGCCGTAATACTCGTACTCCTAGGAATGCTCATCAGTTTACCCTTGAGCTAAGTTTCGGACGTACTGTCAAGTATAGAGATTCTTTTTTTAACCGCACATCGAGAATGTTTAATACTTTACCCAACTCTGTTCTTCCCTATCATTTAAACATTCAAAACTTTAAGACCAATGTGCATCGGTACCTCCTTTTTCATCCTTCCCTATTTTCCTAAGCTCGCACTGTGTTTAAACTTTAAACATGTTAAAGGTATTATTAACCTCTTGAGTGCCCATCAACTATACAAAAAAAAATATTTAATCATCAAGAAGAAGATTGTTCTCTAAAAATATTCAAAGTTCTTAAAATCTAAATAAAATTTTTTAGGAACTTCCACCGATTTAAGAACTTCATCGAAAGATCATTTATTAACTTCTCATACGAAAAGTAACTAGACAAATCTAACATTTCTCGACGTTTAATGTGGTCCTTGAAATCTAAATCTATGACTTTTAGAGAGATGTCTGTGCGTACTGGGGACATAATTCGTTCGTATTTCAGTACATTCCGTACACATTTTTTTCGTTCGACATATTTCAAGAACCAGCCCAGATATCGACTTCATCTGATTTTTTTTATAAAGGGTTTTCCATTAAAATCGGGTTGATTTTAAATCTGAAACAAACTGTAGGCGATATCAATAAAATCTTATCTTTTTGAGAGTCATTATAGTCCCATTCGAAACGTACAGTTTTCGATGACTTTGACGGATAAATTAGGCTGAATTTGACAATGGCATCAATTATATTGTCTTTGAGGGCGTGGTGACTTCCGATTTAAGAAAGCCCCACAATAAAAAGTCAAAAAGGGTAAAATTACACGACCTTGGTAGCCAATTCACGTCACCTCGGCCAGAGATAATAAAGCCATAAAACCGCTTGTGCAGTATATCGCCTGAGTCTTGAGCTGTGTGTCAAGTTGCGCCATCCTATGATTTCGGTGTCAATATGATTTCGGTGATCATCAACCTAGAGCGATCGGAGTTAACAGTGATTGTCTGGCCAGCATCATTTTCGAAGAAATACGGAACGATTAAGCCTCCAGTCCAAAATCCACATCAAAAAGGAAGTTTGTTTGAATGCATTGGCACCTCTTGAACCTCGCTTGGTTTGATGTCTTCCCAAATTTAGCAATTTTGTTTATTTACGTACCCATTTATCCAAAAATGGGCCTCATCGCATTTTTCGACCAAAATTATGATCAACTTCCAACTGCATTTTGATAATAAACTTTTATCATTTGCTAGTGATGCTCGACGAGCTGTTACTTGCCATGATGAATTGCCATTAGTGACTGATTAAAAGAACATATTTTGGCAGAAACTAAAAGAAACAATATTGCCGATGCGAACTGTCAAAATCAAAACGTCCCTATTGGAAAACCCTTTCTCTTAGATCTTTTTCAGTGAAAAAATAAATCCTCAGAAAATTAAAAATACAATTAAAACATTTCTTTTAGAAGTTATACTCTTCTGCAGCAATATAAAAATATATATTTGAAACAAACTAAGTTGAGAAAAATAAATTGAAAATTTCATAAAAAGTTTTTTAAGGAAATTAGACTTTTGATTTTTGACCAAACGTATAACGTATGTAAGTATGCTTAAAACCTTAATTTCCAAATTTCGAACTAAATCGACCAAATGATTAAGGCTGCAGGAGCGAGGATAGACATTTTTGTGGCAAGTAAGAAATTAGCAAAGATTTCGGGAATTGAATTTTGAGCTAAATTAAAATCAACTTGCATTATAGTAGATTTCAATTTCTAGACCCGCATTTATTGATTGAAAATTCGTCTTAAATGTGAAAGACAGAGCATATTTATACCTCCCTCAAATTCCAAAATTTCAAAGGCTCAAAATTCTTTAAATTTATTTAACGAAAAAAAATTTAACGCTATTTTCTTGATAACTTAGATAAATTTGAAATCAATGTTGGATACACAAAATTCAACCCACATAATATTCCAA